>OY821755.1:24172009-25407778 GCA_963682095.1 Potentilla sterilis
AAGAGAAAAATGCCTCAAGCTCCTTACACCGTCAAGCCTGAGCATAAACCAGAAATTTTCCATTGGATAAGTCGGACCAAGTATCCTTCAGGCTTTGCTGGAAATATAGCCAAGTGTGTGAACAGACAATTCAACAATCTTTACGGGTTGAAAAGTCATGACAATCATATCCTGCTACAACATCTCTTCTCTGTTTTCATTCGACCGTTCCTTCCCCGTCACGTTGTGGAGCCGTTAGTAGCGTTGGCAATATTTTTCCAGAAGGTATGCACACGGGAAGTGAGAAAATCTGACCTTCGGGAAATGCAACAAGACATCGTTCATATCATGTGTAAATTTGAGATGATATTTCCTCCAAATTTGTTCGACATCATGCCTCACCTCATGATCCATCTTCCTCGGCAGTTGTTGCTTACCGGTCCTGTGCACTTCACTTGGACGTATCCGATGGAAAGGTACGTATTTTACACCTTATGTTAATTTCCTCATCAATATATGTGATTTAGTATTAATGTATTATCATACACTTTAAAAACTTGATTTATAGTCAACTTGGACAATACGGTGATTTTGTCCAAAACAGATCCGCACCTGAAGGATGTATAGCTGAAGCATATATTGCGCACGAGTGCGTCACCTACATGAAGCTGTATTTAGGAGCGTTACAGGAAAGCATACCGGAAGATGTACCTTCACAGTTCAATCTTTCCATACTCTCCGACGATGTTGTACTCGGTGGAAACATGCCAGTTTCCTACAAGTTGAAAGATTATGAGGTAGCCATTGCACATTGGTGGGTACTAATTAACTGTTTAGAAGTTCAGTTTTGGAAGAACATGCATCTAAACTGTGAACAAGTAGGAGGTGATCTCGATTACCACAACCGGACATTCGCAGAGTATTTCGGCCGCTGGGTACGTAACTTTAACATTATTCTATACGTATTTATATATTATTGTGTATAATTATTCATATTTATAGTTGATTCTGATGGTTGCAGATGGACCTCATTAAAAATGATAATCACCCAAATTGGTCGCACGAACTCAGACTGCTAGCGATGAAGCCGGTCTATTCAAAAGTTTATGCGACATGCAAGGTGAATGGTGTGTTATTTCGATGTGAAGAGAGAGACGTGAGACTGAAAACACAAAATTCAGGGGTTATGGCACATGGTGGGGATGATGGAGTTGACTATTACGGTGTTCTCCATTCAGTTGTGGAACTGCATTATGGGGAAGGCATGAAAGTGCACCTTTTCAAGTGTAGATGGTTTGACACACGGCCGCAGAGCATGAAAACCGATCAATACGGCATAACTTCTGTGAACACTAGTACATCATAGTTGATGTTGATCTAAATGAATTCGACGTGAAGAGCCACTGCTTGTTGATGTTGATCTAAATGAAGAAACTAACGAGGACTCTAGTGGTGAGGAAAGACATACATTACCCCTATCGAGCAATTCAGAAACCGAAGAAGACTCATCCGATGATTCCGATTACAATCCGCCGGATTAAGTAATTTAGATGATGTAATCCTTTTATTTGTAATCCACTAATTTCTAATGAACGGGCGTGGGGATGAGCCTCCCAGCTAGGCTGGGTTCCAAACCCCTTAAAAAAAATTTGAAATATGTTGACTGCTGGTTTCTGTTTTCTTGATGTTCAATTTTGGTTATGTATGAACAGGAAATAGGAATACGAGAGGTGTAAACCTACTGAATTTTTTAACCTTTTTCATATAATGGCCGACGAAAAACACGTTATTTCGTCGGCTATACTAATAATAGCCGACGAAAATTTCATTATTTCGTCGGCTATAACTATATTGGAAAATACATATTTTATTTTAGACAAAAAAAGACAAAAGAATAGCCGACGACTACGAATGTCTCGTCGGCTATGATTTAAAAACAAAAAAACAAAAAATGACCATATTCCATTTTCTATCACTAACGATAAACCATTGCTTCATCCTTCAAATGCAAAAATGTTGTGAAATAAGATATGCCCGAAATAATGAAATACGTCTACGGTTGAAAAATGACAAGATTCTGATAAAATCTGAGTGGCGAAAGATGCGGTCAAAGGTTTTATTCCTTCGTTTTCCTATGGGTAGCCGAACGTTCGTTAAATCAATTTTGTAAATTTTTTTATACGATTAGATGCGTCTCATCGATTTGAAACTATTATCTGTTGAAGGTCAGGCCAAAAAACGTCATTTAGACAGGGCAAATACCATTTCTAAGCGTTTAAAGGGTTGACTCACCCGGTTGACCGTCCCGATCGACCCTTTAACGTTGTCAGATGTAGTTGGATTTTTTTTCATATATGTATTTAATCTTAACGGTAATATCTGACGGTTGGAATAGATTTTATAAACGTTTAGATTCAAAATCAGAACATATGCACTAATGTTCCTTAACTTGTTTACTAAGTGTTTAAGTGAATGTATAGTTTCAAATAGTTACTATACGTAGACTCTTCAAATGCAAAAATTTTGTGAAATAAGAGATGACCGAAATAATGAAATACGTCTACGGTTGAAAAATGACAAGATTCCGATAAACTCTGTGTGTCGAATATTGCGGTTAACTGTTTTTTACTTCCGTTTTCCTATGGGTAGCTTGACGTTCGTTAAATCAGTTTTGTAAAAATTTTATACGATTAGTTGCGTCTCATTGATTTGATACTATTATCTGTTGAAGGTGAGGCCTGAAACCGTCGTTTAACTAGACTAATTTCCGTTTTTAAGCATTTAGAGGTTTGACTTAGTGGTTTGACCAACAGTTTAGCCGACGAAAATTATATTTCATCGGCTAAACTCTTACGATCCGCGCCTTTTTATTGTCCGACGTTAGATGGCTCAGATCCAACGGCTGTTGATTTTCCAAAGTATAGCCGACGAAATATTTTAAATCGTCGGCTATTCTCTAAGTTTAGCCGACGAAATATAATTTTCGTCGGCTAAACTCTTGCGATCCGTGCTTTTTTATTGTCCGCCATTGGATGGCTCAGATCAGACGGCTGCTGATCTTCCAAAGTATAGCCGACGATGTTCATAGAATAGCCGACGACATTCAACGAATAGCCGACGAAATCTTTTAATTCGTCGGCTATTCTTTCTACTATAAAAGCAGACAGCCGCAGCAGCCTTACTTTTTCAACCCTAAATCCGCAAAAACTCCTCCTCCGCTCCTCAAATCGGCCGTGCGTCTCCTCCATTCCGATAACGTCGTCGTCCTCCTCCTAGACACGCCGAAATCCGGCCTCCTCCTCCTCCTAGACATCCCGAAATCCGGCCTCCTCCTCCGACCGGCCTCCTCCTCCTCCGGCCACCTCCTCCTCCGCCAAAACAGATCCGAAGGTTTTTTTTTTTTTTTTTTCAATTTAGTTTAATTTTATAATTTAGGTATATAAATTGTTATATATTTAATTTTAATTATATAAATTGTTATATATTTATTAATATTAGTTATATGTTAATGTATATTTTAATTGTTATATATATTGGTTATATGTAAAAATTGTTAGATTAATTATATATATAAATTTATAGATTAATTATATAAATTGTTATATATTTGTTAATATTGGCTATATGTTAATGTATATTTTAATTGTTATATATAAATTGTTAAATTAATTATATATATAAATTGGTAGCCTAATTATATAAATGGTTATATTTTTGTTAGTATATAAATGGTTATCTGTATGTATATATATGTTAATAATGAAATATAGTTATATTTGTATATAAATAGTTATATTTAGGTTAATGGTTAGTATTATTTAAAATTAGTTAAAATTTAAATATTGTTGCAGGAGAAACAATATAGATGCAAAGCGTTACTTTATTGATAGATAAAGAGGCCTTTATATAGGCATTACATCAAGTATCCCAAGTAATCAGGGATTCCCTATCTACTAAGGTAACTACTATTCTAGTCTAATTAGGTCAAGACACACAACGGAAGTTACGGAATTAACCTTCCTTGAACACTCCTCCTTGTGTCGCGTACCTAATGTGACACGGTGCATAACATGTTGCCTCGCTAAAACCTTGCCAAGCAAAACAAAACCTCTTGGGTAAAAATAAAAAGCTTGGTTGAAGGGAAAAGAGCACAACACACCAACTACATTTGAAGATTACATGTGAGGTAGACTCTCCCTGATGTCTACAAGACAACTCCCCCTGATTGGTAACTCAATCTTGGAGTTCAGATTAATGGCGTATACAAACGCTCCTCACAAGCTTCAAAAGTAGGTGTGGCCAATGATCGAGTCATTGAATATGGCCACATTATCCTTGTATTAGACCAGCTACACTTAGCTTTACTTGGTCTTAAGGAAGAAGGTTGCTTAACAACTCAAAACTAGAGTTCGCGTTGAAAATCAGATTCACGCGCAGCATGACCTTTGTGCACTTAAACAGTCATAACTCTTTCGATACAGTAGGTATGAACAAACCGTAAAAAGTTCTGGAAACTAGACACCCATATCTTTCTAGTGGTATAAAGTACATAACGTGGTTCGTTCTGAGCTGATCACAAAGCTCTGTCGAAGGTGACTGATCTGCAAATTACCGGACAGATTCGTCCTACTTTGCTAAAACAGCCATAACTCACTCAATATGATAGCTATGATCAAATGGTTAGTGTCCCTGGAAAGTAGACACATAGAGATTTCCAACGGTACAGAACTATTTTCCAATATGATAGCTATAACTATTTTCTGATGAGTGAAATGTCATGTAGGTCACGGGGAAGTTGACGTACAGAACTAGGCAGAATCTGGAATTGCCTATTAATGTGTCTTTCATGATGGGATCGAAAGAGCCTAAACCTTTCTCTCTTAAAAGAAAGTACCGCCATATACCATGGCATTGCGTGGGTGCGTCTAGCCATCACTTTGGCTTTATAAGTTTATAGCGAATGAGATGTCGAGTCGAGCATATTATGACAAGTACATGATTGCGCACATGATACTTAGATAGAGAGTTTCATCTCCCAAGACTTCTCGTCACATAGACGAAACGAGTCTTCTCAAGACATCGACTAATCATGGGATACATATAGGCTTTGGTTTAACGTCCATTAGTTTTCCATAAGCCGATAGATGAACAAGTTCATCACTGACAGTTCTCACATTCGAGACCAAGTATTCCCAAGATCATTTCATTCTTAACGTCGGATTAGTGATACTTCAATCATAATTCATCCAAATTTTACACGCAAATAGGCATGATTTCTTTCATCCCATCTCCAATCAAGTAGTCACTCAATCGTGATTTTTGCTTACTTGACTTGGGTGAAAACTAATCCGTTTAAGATGTTTATGTATATTTCTTCACTTAGTCCCAATAGAGATGATACAAGCTGCATGTTCAGTTTTTCGGAACTACCTAACTGACAAGGTAGTGGAGTGCAATATGACTACATTACGAGAGCATATGTCATCGTAGTCGATTCCAGGGCGTTTGTGAGAGACCTTACGCCATAAGGTGAGTTTATGCTCTTTTTCTCACTACGCTTTCAATCAAAGATTATCGATAGGGTTTACACTTGCGGTGTCGGCATCACCTGACCAAAGACCTATCTCTTTGTATAAACTGCATCGCATATCTTTCCGTGTAGGCCAATTCACAACGTTGGTATTTGCTTCAACGAAGTGAGTGTATTCGATATCTAACTCATAGACCACGTACTCATATATACTAGTGTAATTCGTATTTGTAGAGATCTCTATATGGATTGGCTTCTCATTGAGGCGTCCCCCAATGATGACCTTAATCCAGAAAATCCATGAGACGAATGAGTTGTCATTGATCCAAGAATCAAGTTGTGCCATACTCGCATTCGGTGAGTGTATATCGAACAAAGTGCCCTCTCTACACTTCTTGTGAGAGTCACGGCCTAGTGACACCATCTACCACTTTTGTGGAGTCACTATGTCACCATTTATGAATGACAATATATCCATTGATTTGGACATCAATCCTTACAAGCATGTTTGATACAAGAGGACTATTCCGATCTTTTCCTTGAAAGACCAATAGTTTACTCTTTGCAGCATGTATATCAAATCTCGTCACTTTGATTTATGGGACTTTGGGAACATGATGAGGCATAGTGGGGACAAACCACGACAATGCCAAGTCGTTCAACTTGAACAAACTTGTTCTTCTCTCCCCCTAACGACGGGGAGACTGGCTCATCAAAAAGTGACATAAACGAGATCGCCTGTTAAGGTTTATATATAGCGGACTATAGGTGGAAGCTGACGTCTTATTCAAAGACGTTATTCATAATCAAATAACCCATCATTGAGCGCTTGTGGTAGCACAATATGGCACATAAAGTATGTGGACGGTAAAGGGTATTGATCGTTAACACTTATACGTTAACAAGATGCATTCCGTTACAAAATGTAACATGCATGTATGCTTCCTGAAACATTTCACTATGTTTCAGAACACCAAATGTCACCAAATTTTAATAGTAGGTAGGCACATGTGTTAGGATTCCAACGCCGCCGGCCTCATTGCCGGAACCGGTAGGAAACATACTGAACCGGTCGGAATAGTCGCCAGAGGTCAGTGAACGTTTGTGTCGAGTGGTTCAGCACCTTCCAGGTGTCCAATGGCTTTGAAATTTTATGAGCAAGTAGCCATGGATGTTAGGAATCGGTGGACCAAATTTCACCTCATGAACCGGCCTAAAAGTAGGTAAACCGGTCCTCAGAATGACGAGTCCGCGAGCTGAAAAACCAGAAATTTTAGGTTTTTGCTACTTTTCAATCATTGTGAAGATGCTTCATAACATCTAAGTGTTATGGCTTGAGTTTAACCATGAGGTATATCACCATAGTATCCTTGTATCTCAAGTTGGACTATGAGAAGGCATCAAAGCCATCATCTTATGTATCATTGCCTTTAGCGTAGGAGGGCGTTACTCCAAAACTTTGCTAAAGATTAAGCTTCCATATGTTGAGCATAGCTAATGAAGGATCATAAGGGGGATCATATGCACGTTTAAATGCATAGATGGTGCTTCCATTGACTTGGAGGAAGACTTGGGTGACGTTAATGTCATCCTTGAGCCTTGAGCATTGCTCATGACGCTACCAAATTCTTTTGGTAATCTTTGATCCCATTAGCTTCTTTGCTCAAAAAACGATGTCCATAGCATTCTTGCATATATGGATCATCAAAACATGTCCAAAATTCCGGACTATGTATGGAAGAGTCTACATGAGTCGCCGATTCAAAGAATCCAAATCATAGTATACGTGAAATACATTCACAATATTGACTCATAAGTTGTGCGCATTCATTAGAAGCGATACATAAGAAATCAATTCAATTTTCACAATGAGTTTCAAGGTGATAAACGTTGGCACCAATATCTTTAAGTGGTGATCAAGGTTCGATGAAGATTAGCTACACACTCAATGTCTCTATGATACATTCATAAGAGTGTAGAGACAAGGGTTTTATGCCAAGACATATAAACCAAAATATATACTCAATTCCTATAGAGTGTGCAACATGGCGTGTAGTATCACAAGATAAAACATAGGCATGCTTAAAGGCGTACTAGACACATCCGTTAACGCTCAAAAATAGAGCCGGAAAACAACCAGAATGAGCCAACATCGATACTATAGAGACATAAATGTCTAAACCAAGTATCCAAGACCGAGGCCATGAGCTAGCTATCCGAGGCCGAAGCCAAGCTAGAATGGGAGCCAAGCCGAAACAAGGCAAGGAAGGGCCAGGGTCAAGCATAGGCGCGTGCTAGGCTAGCCAAGGCCAAAGCCGAGGTGGTGCACGGGCGGGCCGAGGCCGAGCAAATGTCAAGGCATGCCAAGGCCGAAACCAAGGCGTGTCGAGGCAAAAGCAAAGGCTTGTGGGGCCGAGCCTTGATGTTGGAGTCGAGGTCATGCGAGTTGCCGATGGATAGCCTAGGCCGAAGCTAAGGCTTACCGAGGCATAAAACAAGGACCTGACAAGGCCGATGCCATGCTAAAGAGCCAAAGTCATGTTGAGGCCAAAGCCAAGACGTGCCGGGGTGAGTGCATGGGCTTATAAGGCCGAGATGGCTGCGGGCCAGGCCGTGTTCAGGCCAACGCCGAGGCCGAGGCCGGGGCGCGGCTAGGCGGGCCGTGTGCATGCCAAGGTCCGGAGACCAAGGGGGCGGCAGCATGTGGCTGTGGCGGAGCTGTAGTCCAAGCAGCGCGCAAGCCAAGCCAAGGCCGAAACTGAGGCTAGGCAAGGCGGGCTTTGGTGGGCGCAAGAGTGCCGAGGCCGAGGCCGGGCAATGCGCATGCATCCGCTTATGTACGCAAGCATGTCTATTTGTTTCTTGACGAGCGAGGCCTGGCGAATCGCAGCTAAGCTGGCGAGTTGCCATGGCGAGCGAGGCCTGGCGGATCGCGGCCAAGTTGGCGGATGGCCATGGCGAGCGAGGCCTGGCGGATCGCGGCCAAGTTGGCCGATAGCCATGGCGAGCGAGGCCTGGTGGATCACGAAGTTGGCGGATCGCGGCCAAGTTGGCGGATCGCCGTTTCTCACGAGTCACTCATTTTGTCTTTTGTGATTTTTCGAGTTAACATCACCAATTAGGTTGGTGAACTCAATCAACATGCCATGTAAATGTGTAATGCGATTCATTGCATTCACATATAGCTTTTTAGTGAATCGAACCATATGTGCATCAAAATGCCAACGGTTATATCGAGATCTTGACCATAAAGAGTGTATCGACTAAGTAGCATTAGTCACACCTGTGAGGTCTATGCCTGCACAAAATCAACGGATTTGTAGTCACTTTGACTATGAAATTGAAGTCATATGCTTCATATTTATCGCAAATTATCTTTTGCTTTTGAAATCCATAATCATGAGGATATACTCTCATCTTCTTCCATGTATCTCTTGTATACATTGACCATATGATTGCATTATTTGCAATTATTGAACCGATAGAACCATATCAATGACATGATTCTCTCTTTTTTCAATGGCCATTTTCTAGGCGCATTGTATGGTCAATTGTTTCTTTGTATCAAAAGAACAAGAGGGAAGGAATTGAATGGTCGAGACCAAGATTCTGGTTACTCAATTCAATTTGTTGTGACAATTTCTGTCACATATCAATGTTACAGTGACAATTTCCGTCACACATCATGAGTTTGTCCCCTTTGTGACTCCCTTAGGATCGTCACAAGCATCGACAATATTATGTCGGAATCGTGATTAAATATTCACGAAGAGTTGTGGTTCACAGTGACATCACAGCCACAAGCACAACTTTGGACGGTAACATCACAGTTATCCCATACATACTGTGATACGCAGGGGTGGGTGGGGCCCCTTTGTATCGTCCTGAAAAACACACAAGTTCCAACACATATACACAAGTTCAAATAATTGAAATTGCGAAAAAACGGGAACTTTTATTAAATCATACATGCTAGTTCGCCAAATGAACTGCGTTTAAAAATTGCGCTTAAGGACTCGGTCTTGATCCTTGTGCAAATTAAGATGCTCTTCCATGTACGTGCAACGAAATAATCCTCGCAATTACATCGCGATGTGTCGTGCAATAAGTTTCATGGAAAAGAAAAACATATGGTTAGTCATATTCACCATATATGGAGCAGTAAAACTAATAAAAGAATTACTGCAGTAACTGTTTTTAACCCGTAGGGTAAAAACTTTTTAACTGAGGTAAGTACAATTACCGTTTTGCCCCTGGGTCGAATCAGAAGATCCGGGTTGAGCCGAACCGGGTCGGGTCGCCTGAATCGGGTCGAGCAAATCCGGGTTTGGCTTGAACGGCGCCGAAACGAGGCGCTAAACTGACGGCGAGGCAGAGGGCAGCGCTGGGCAGCCGTGTCGCATCGGTTGCGACGTTAGAGGCTGCGACGACTTGGTTGGAGCGCCCTAGGGCTTCGTCGAAGCATCGACAATATTATGTGGCGGCGGCGAGGCGATGAAGGAGGACGGTGTCGAACATCGAAGGGTGCCCAGAGTAGATTTATGGGTGCCCAAGATTTCTTCAGTCTCTGCCGACAAAGATGTCGTCGGCAGAGTTCAATAGTATATGTTTTACTGACGAATTGGTTGTCGGAAAAAAGTGTCTGGGGCTTCTTAGCTTTGCCGACAAGGAGTTGTCGGTAGAACCTAGTGGCCTGGGAATCTTCCTTTATTCCGACGAAGCAGTTGCCGGCAGAGGGTGATTTTTGGGGGGGGCCTTCTTTGCCGACAAGCAGTTGCCGGCAGAAAAACTAGGGTTGCTGAATTTTATTTTTTTTCGGCAAAAAGCTAGGGTTTTTGCTATCAAGCACAGGGTTAGAAACTAGGTGCTGATAACGTGTTGCAGGAGAAACAATATAGATGCAAAGCGTTACTTTATTGATAGATAAGGAGGCCTTTATATAGGCATTACATCAAGTATCCCAAGTAATCAGGGATTCCCTATCTACTAAGGTAACTACTATTCTAGTCTAATTAGGTCAAGACACACAACGGAAGTTACGGAATTAACCTTCCTTGAACAAATATTAATTTGTTAGTATGTTTTAAAATATGTTAGTATTATTGGTTATTATATTAATTAGAATTTGTTATTTAATGTAATATAATTTAATATTAATTAATGTATTAATGTCTCAAGCTCCAGATGGGCGATGCACTCAGACAGTTATTCGGAGGCCGTCGTTCATCCAAATCTAGGGGTTCTGGAAGTTCTACCGGTTCCGCAGACTCCGACAGGACACTTAGCCAGCCTGAGAGGACCACCAGCCAGCCGTGAAGGAGTGTGGATTCATCCCAGCCACGGAGGACTGTGGATTCATCCCAGCCGCGGAGAAGTGTGAGTTCTCGGCACCAGACCCTTCTCCAGGCGGGGCGGCCGTCGAGTAGTTCACGTCCCCCTCTCGGGCCAGATGCTCTGAGGTCCAGTAGGCAGCTATTTCAGGACGAGATAGCTCGAGACGTTCCTCAGGTCCGTATGCCTGAGGTTCATCGGGAGCCGATGACGAGTCCGGCGACGTCTGCTGCTGACTCGACTGAGGGGCCTACTCTCCCAAATCAGCTCTACCTCCCGTACAACATTCCTGCAATATCCGAGGTCGACTTTCGTGGTGTGCCCATATGGCCTGATATGCCTCAGTACGTGAGTGTTGCGGAGGCATACCATCAGCAGCCATTTGAGAGACCTGAGCTCCTGATTTCGGCGAGGAGAAAAGGAAAGTCGACAGACGGGTCATCGAGTTCAGGTAACATTTGATTTTATTAATTAAATTTTTTATTAAAATTAACGCACTAATATTTAATTTTATTAACCAATCGTCGTTTATGTAATAGGGACAGCCGCTAGCAGTTCAATGAGGAATACGACAGGTGTCATATGTGTTGACACGCTCAGGAGAACTGTTGAAAGCAGGGGGAGGATCCAGATCAACGAACCCCCTAATCAGGAGGTTCAGGGGAAAAAACGCTGCGATTACGCGGGTTGCGTGGGGACACTGATTAGGGATAGAGTCCCTATGTTGTGCACACGGTGGGCTGATGTGTCGGGAGAGATCAAGAGGGAGGTCAACAACGCGGCGTCGGTGAGTAATTTAAAAACTTTAATTTCTTTATCGTAATATTTAATAATTTTCGGTATTGTTATAATTGTAAAACTAATAAAATATTATCTTTCAGGCATACTTCGAGATTGCCGAACACAAGCAGGATTGGGCGGACGCGATGCAGAACTCGAGGTACGTTGGGAATTCCTCATCTTATAATTTGAAATATTTTATGATATTAATAATATTTCTAATACACTTTTATTTTTTCCGTAGGCTCAAAGAGTGGAAGAACGAGCTCCGTACCCACTTTACCGAATACGACAACCGTGGTCGTATGGGTACTCCAAGAGAGTTCATGTTCAGGGACGAGTGGCGTTGGTTGAAGAAAGTAGACTTCAACAACCAACTTATGCAGGTAAATACTAAACTTAACTATAAATGTTTATTTTGTTAAAATTTTAATTATTAGTTTAATTATTTTATAATTATTACAGTAATATTTTTTTATGCATTTTTCTAATATTTTATTATTTGTTTGAAGGAACGGTCTCGGATAAACTCTGCGAACCGCCGCCGTAACACAACCCCCCATCATGGTGGTTCTAAGCCATTTGCACAATATCAGGAGGAGGCGCTTAGAGATCATCATGATAGCAACCCGTACGTGGAGACGTTTAAGAAGGCTTATCCACAAGCGACAGAATAGCTCGTAAGTCGTTGATTATGATTTTAAAATTTGAATTATTAATTTTACTTAATTATATATTTGTTAGAATATTAATTTTTTTTTTCCCGTTCAATTAGGAGAGGGTGAACCGGGCCGAAGAAGAAGTGTTGCAGCAAGTAGTTCGGGAGACACAACCGAACATTTCAGAGGCAGATCTGCAACAAGCCCTGCGCCAGGTCGACCGATCGAATGTCCAAACGGCAGCGAGGATGTTCGACGCAGCCTTCCCAGACCAGTCAAACCAATACTATTGCCGGGGTTTGGGAAGTTCTGGAATAGGGCTCCTGAAGACCACTAAGGGAGGTCAAACGAAGGGAGGCGGGGATAGCCAACAGATGAGGGGGAAAATGCAGAGATTGGCAGAAGAAAATGCAAGATTGGCGGCCGAGTTCCAGAGATCACAGGAGCAACAACGCAGATCACAGGAGCAACACCGCAGAACACAGCAGTATCATTTGGATATGTCCAATTGGCATGCTGAATGCGAGAGAATTCGGCGACACAACTACGCCGGCCAACAAAACTGGTGGTATGATATGTTCGCGGCACAACAACAAGGCCTTGAACCCCCGCCCCCGTTTCAGCCGTTAGTTGAACCTCCAATGCCTCAACCTCCCGAGTTCGTTCAGCAGGATGACGAGCATGATGGAGAACAGGATGCTGGGGATGACGTGGTGGACTTTAGTGCTTTAGGTGATGATTAGGGTTATATTTTATGTATATTGGAACAAATTAAATAATAAGTCATTTAGACGTGTTTCTTGTTGGTGTAAATGCATGGATTGTCATTGTGAATTGCAGGTTGCTTGGAATGGTAATTTAGAAATTAATTTAATTTTTTTTTCCCAAAATGTAAGAATAGCCGACGATATTGGCATTATTTCGTCGGCTATAAGTGCTATAGCCGACGATTTTTACCAAATTTTGTCGGCTATAACCGTTATAGCCGACGAAAATGACATTATTTCGTCGGCTATAATTAATTAATGCCTATTAAAATATTAATATATTCTGACGAAATAACCGACGAAATAGACGAAATTCGTCGGCTATAGTTTACGATATCATCGGCCATACTCGAAAATATCCGACTAATTTCGTCGAATATTTTGCCCAGGTTTGGTCGACAAAATGAATTTTCGTTGGTAATATCGTCGGCCATACTCGAAAATAGCCGACGATTTCGTTATTTTCGTCGGCCATTCGTTTTACCGACGCCGTTTTTCCGACGAATTATAGCCGAGGAAAGTTTCATCGGCAGAAGGAATAGCCGACGAAAATTTGGCATAGTAGACGAAATTTTTTTCGTCGGCTATTCTGTCCGATCTGGTAGTGTATTAAACTCTTAGGTGAGAAACACAAATCAAAACAATCGGGTCGGTCTAGCTTAGCTTGTTATTACTCTAGCCGATTAAACCTAACACCTAGATCATGTTGAAGACAACACTAAGTACTGATTTTCATGCCCAATCCTTAGATTACTACTGATTTTAAATCCTAAACATGCATCATATACCTAATGTCCTAATTATCTAAACACACGAAAATTGTTACATGAAAAAGATTACAATTTTTCATACAAAATTCGCATGCATTCAAAGTTTGTAAACAAAGAATAAAACCAAATTCAACAACCATAAAAACATACAATCTTCATAGACAAAGAATTGTAAAACTACAGAAAAATAAAGAAGCCATGAGAAGATGGAGCACGCCTTGTAGAAACCTCAAAAGAAATTCGGCAAGGGTGTGGGACGGATTTACATGGCGGTGGTGGTTTGGCTAAACTATTTTCTGTATAGGATTTATGGTGAAGCTTTGGAAGAGATTTTGGCTTGTGCTTGTATGTAGGATGAGATGATTTTTCTGTATGAAATTCGTGCCTTTATATAGAGGAAGTCTTGGAAGAGAATCAGAAGCAATTGAATCCGATTAGGTTAAGGAATCTTGATTCTGCAGATATGACATTCTTGTGAAGAATACGGAATATCTCTCTCTAGAAAATAGCTATTGAAATGATTCCAATTGATTTGGAAACTAGACTCTCGTATATTTCTATCCATATATGGGTCAAAATCTGGTTCATTGTGACCTGTCCTGGAGAGTCTATGCAAGTTGAATGATGTGCACATGAATTTACCCGAGTTTGGTCAGGATTCTTCTTATGATTCTCTCATTTTCTCTTCAGATTTCTTTTTTGATTTTCTTCATGGATTCACACAACGTGGACTTCTTAATGGACTCAGCTCCTTCCTTGATGGATACATGGTCCATAGATGCATCTGCAAGCTTCCCTAGTTGGGCCACACTAAGCCAAAAACCTCAATTGACAATATACATCAGACAATACTACTGATGAAAACTATTGTTTGAAAAAATCAGACAATGGTAAGAAAATAAATATTGTCTGAAGTTGCCATTCAGACAATAGATTTTATGTTACCATTGTGTGAGGCTATTAAAGACAATTTCAGTTTACTGTGGTCTTTTAACATTGCGCTGCCTGAGACTTCAGACAATTGTTTTTATTAAACCATTGTGTGAAAACCAGCGGCAGACAATTGTTTACATTTATATGTTGTCTGATTGGTACCCGTCACACAATGCTTTTAGTCAATTATTGTGCATTGTCTATATTTTTTTAAGACAATTGCTTTAGACAATGTTCATTATTATGATTTTCAAGTTATGTTGTCTCAATATTTATGCAACAATATTTTTAATCATAACCCTTGGTATAAATACTAACAGTTAAAAAAAAAAACCAATTTATTTTCCTACTCTCACTCCCACACATCGAACTCATCGAACAGTTCGAGCTCTCTCACTCCCACTCCCACTCATCGAACTCCTCGAGCTCTCTCACTCTCACTCCCACTCATCGAACTCCTCGAGCTCTCTCACTCCCACTCAATAGGTATGTTAATGGGTTTCTGATATTGAACACAAATTTGGCCATGATATTTGTCAAATTTGGTTTGGGGTCTAGCTAGGCTTCGGTTTGGCCATGAGGTTTCTGAAATTGATTTGGGGTGTAGGCTTAGGTTTCAGATAACTCGATTTGGGATTTAGGGTTTGTTATCCTTGTTGGGTTTTTGGTTGAACTAAATTTGGGGTGTATGAACTAAGCTGTATGAATGAGATTCCAACTTGGAACTAAATTTCAGATATCTTTTTGAATTTGAGTTTTCAACTAATTAGCTTTTCGATATGCATTACTTCTTGTTTTTTGAATCTATAAGTTTGCTTCATTTACTAATACCTATTTTTGTAGGCAAACCAAAGTAAGAAGTAGAGTCAGCAACAAGCAAGGAGCATACGTTTTGAAGCATAGCAGCCACAAAGTAAGAAAATACTTGAATCTGTTACGATTTATTAAGTCCTTTTGTTTTTTTTTTGTCTGAAAACTGTTATATGATTATTGTGTCTGGATGGAATGTGATGGATATTAATAAAGTTCTATTATCTTAGTATAATTAATCTAAGCTTATTCACTTTTTAACTGCAAGATGGATAAGACTTGGATGCATGCTAATAGAAGATCACAAATGTTTTCTCTAGGGGTTGATGAATTGATTATGTATGCACTAGATTCTGGTTGTGATATGGAAAAAATATCTTGTCCTTGTTTAAATTGTTGTCATGGTAAAAGTTGGAAGGCTAGGGTAGTGAAAAATCACTTGGTTGAATTTGGGATAGATGAGAGTTACAAAACATGGATATGGCATGGGGAAGGGGATTCAGATGGGTCGGATATCCCTAAACATAATGGTCCAGGTATAGGGTGTTCAATTTCAAAGGGTAGTCCAAGTATAGGGCAGAATAACAATGGTATGGTGGGGTCTGATGTAAGTGAAACAATATAATGTCATATATCGTTAAGTCTACGCAGTTTTATTTTAAAAAAACTTATGTTGCAATGGCCACTGTTGCATCTAAATAGGGAATCGAAGAAGACATTGAACGTGATGATCTATGGAAGGAAGCTCGAAAGGATAGGAATGGCAAATATGTAGATGATGTTGTAGCGGTAAGGTGGCAGAAATTGTAAGTGTTCAATTTCAGTTATTCATAGTGTGCCTTTGGAAATCGTGTGTACATTTATACTTACCTTTAATTGATTGAAGGACGAGTTAAAAAAAAAAGGTCGAAACTGGTGATGTAAGAGTAGATGGAAGTGATGATGTGTTGTCCAAGGTGTTTGGTGGAGTTAAGCGTTATGGAAGAGTGCGTGGTGTGGGAGGCAATGTTAATCCCATCAGTTACTTCAACCAACCAAAGAAAAAAAAGAAGTCTGTTGAAGAAAGGATTAAGGAAGCTGTTGCGAACGAGAGACAGAAGTATGAAGCTAACGAGAGTAATGGCTGAGAGGTTGAGTAGGTTGGAAGCAGCACTAAAGGTTTCTCCTGTTGTGGAAAAGCCTTCTGTGGAAGCTGAAATTAGCCCTAACATAGAATCTGGACAAGGAAGCTGCTCTTACATGAGGGAGAAGGGCGCAGTGAGGGCTGATTCAGAGTTTCCTATCCGTGCAAAGAGGAGCTTATGTTTGGAAGGTGACATACAAGAGGGTGGGCATCAATTCCAACATACTTTGATGCCGGTGGAAGGGGAACCTATTGTGCAAGCTGACCTAGATGAAGTAGAGGTAAATGTAGATGAAGTTCACGTGGAAGGGGAACCTATGGTCAAGTCTACAGAAGTTACAAAGCCGGTAACTTCTCTAATCTAATTACTCTATTTTTATGTTAATGTTTTTAAGTGAGATAATTATTATTTTTATGTCACGTGGAGTCTAATAGCGCTTATTATTTTTCTTAACACAGCCACTGAAGCCAACAGACTGCAAATTGGCTATAGGTTCAGTGGACAATATTGTTGCCATTGCGATGTTAGCTCAACTTCAGGACAATGATGCTGACAACCAAACTATTCATGGTGTTCCTTTGGGAAAAAAAGAATGTGAGAGTGTCGATCACTCATCCACTTGTTCCTGCTGCTAAACTTTCATTCCCAGTCGATGACATAGACACTGTTGGTGGCGCCATTGGGACTTACATTGCTTGGCCAAAGGACCTCATAGTAGAATCGATATCCCCTCCCAAAACTAACCAGGTAAAGAAACTCAAAGCTGGAAACGAACATTTTTTATTATACAATATTTTACTAACTATTTCATTCATTTATTCATGTAAAAAAAGATCCCACCTAAAGCTGCAGGTAGGCCCTCCAAGAAGAGGAAAAGGCTGACAAATGATGATAATGATGATAACCTCATGATTGACTTGAAGAAGATGCCGTCTAATTACCCTGGAGCTTTGAAGTGCTTGTGGATATGGGCGAATGATGCACTTGCCGATGGGAAGACCATCCTTTTTATGCTTACACATAATGTGTTCGGAGTTGATAGGAAGCAATATCTGTACAAGAGGGATATGTATGTCATGTGCACTATGGGAGAAGTTTCTGGTGGCATCATATGCATGTATATGCTGTAAGTTTGCTAAACTAACATATCTTGATTATACTATATATGTGTGTGTGTGTGTGTCATGGAAACATTGTACATGGATTTGTTTGCTGTTGCAGCTACTTGCATGAATTGTTGAAGAGATCAAAGATGTCGGATATGATTGCCTTTGTGGACCCTAACCAGATTGGATCGGTTAACTGTGGAAACGTTGAACAAAGGGCTCGTAAGCTATCAACAAGGTTCAAAGATGGAAAGAAGGGACAGCTGTTTATATTGCCTTATAATTCAGGGTGAGTGACGTCGTATCTCTAGTTTCATCTAATTACACAAACTTGGAGCTCACTTCATTTTTTTAACTTGATTTTTAAGTAAGCATTGGACGCTAAGTGTGGTCAACCTAGAAGATGAAGTTATCTACTCCTTCGATCCAATAAGACGTCGACTACTTAGTGATGAAGATTGGAAGAATGTTGTGGAGAGGTAAGTGTGAATGAGTTTTGGCTATCATGTTGTGTTTGTTAATTCTATCTATATATATGAACTTACTGTTTGTTAATTCTATCCAAATATATAAACTTACTGTTTGTTGTTATATTGCTGAAGTGCTATCAAAATTTACAAGTCTCAAATGGATAAACCTGCCCGGGATTCAATCTCATGGGTTCCAATGCTGGTACGAGCTGTAGTCCTTCCTTGTTTCAGATTTCAGACCAGTTTCATGCATGCAGAGTGTGTCTTGAGTGCGCTAACATGTTATGTCTTGTTCTTAGGGTATTCCTCAGCAACACGGGAATGAAGATTGTGGGTTCTTCATCATGCGCTACATGAAAGATATAATTCAAGATAGGAACCTAGAATTTGTTTCAAAGGTAAATATAGCATAGTTAACTGATTAACGTACATTTTAGAATTTTTTATGATCATATTATAAGTCTTGTTCTTTGGTTTTATTTTCAGTGGAAGCTAAAAAACAGTCCCTCCCTTGAGTACACTGAAAAGGAAATTGATGAAGTAAGGATTGATTGGGCTAGGTATGTCATGAAGTTTCATGCCAAGTAGGTTTCTAGTGGTATTGCGTAGCTAGGTTTTTTAGTTTTGTTAGTTTGGTTAGCCTTAACTATTTTTGTTGCATATGTTACTGGACAAACTTTATATGTTGGCTAGTGTACTGTACATTTTATGGCAAATTCATATGCAAGTTTTAGGCTAATTTCGGCAACTTTATGTAGCAATGTAGACTATACTAGCCATTTTGTTTATATTGGCTCTATATGTAGGGATGATGAATATTTGGTTGTCTCTATATTATGAATGAATGGATTTTGAATTGGCTAATGTCCATATTGGATGGATATGTTTTAATTTGTTGGTTTTAAGAAATGTATTGTATCACTGTGACATTACAACCAACCAAACAATGGTTTGTAAATCGGAAGCAGAAAAGTATTATCTGATTCTCAGAATCACTTTACAAACCAAAACGAAACCATTGTGTGTATCGGAGTATCACATTACAAACCAAAACAAAACCATTGTCTGAAACTTAATCACAATGGAAGCCATAACGAAACAATTGTCTGTATCTACGAATCACAATGGAAGGGAAAACGATACCATTGTTTGCAACTCATAATCACAATAAAAATGAAACTAAAACCATTGTCTATAGCAGATGCAGATAACAAATATCAAACACAAATTGGAAAATCCAGAAACCACTGTAGTTTAAATCAAATACGGACAATACATAAAGATAAAATTAAGTTGTGCAAAACTAATAAAGACAATACTTCATATAAATAAGTGTCTTCTTATAATGGCAATGACAATATTTCCCAAAAAAATGATATTGTACAAAATAACATGAGACAATGATTTATAACAAAGTAGCATTGTCGTTATTGGATGTCAGACAATGGCTCTTTTTTCCCTATCATTGTCCATAGTTATTATCAGACAATTATAATTTGCCATTATCTGAAATGTGTATCGGACAATTGCTGGGTAGACAATGGTAACGGTACCTCATCAGACAATGCTAAAAAACCATTGTCTATTGAGGTTTCTGGCCTAGTGCCAGGAACTCATTTTCATAGTCAGTCGATTGCTCTCCTATTCCTGCTCGGACTAGGGAACTTCTTCTTTCCATATTTGAGCTTTCCTTGTAGCTTAGCCGACTCTTATATGCTTTATGTAGCTCAGAAACTCTCAAATTGATGCATTTAGAAACAACTTTGATGCACAAATACAAAAAAGTGTAAAAATGGGCAGTAGGTTGCTCTTCTCGATAGGGCAGTGACCTTGCTGCATTGCAACTGGCTTAACTCTCTCCTCATAGCAGCTATTAGTGCAATTCCAAATTCTGTAGAAACTAGACTCATAGAGCTTTCCGTGCATATATGGCTTGCCTTCCCAGGTCCTGTGAATCGTCCTGGCGAAATTATGGAAGTTGAATGAAGTGCCCAGGAAATTACTGGAACTTACTGGATTTGCACCCGATTTGCACTTGTAATTCCTGGCATCTTTTCTTTGTCCGATTGTTGTAACTCCTTCCATTGCTCAATCATCAACATGTCTACTACAAATGAGAGAATAAAAATCCATCAAAATTATAGTCGAAGCATTACAGAATCAACGAAATATTTAAAGACTTCATATTAAGCACTTTGTCAAATTGCTGTAAATTTCTCTACACTTAGCACGTTTTCAATATAACTTCTACCAAAACTCACGATTCTATTATATGACTATTTTATACAAATAAGAGCTAAGCAAATTACAAATGAAGGGTAAAACACATTAAGAATGTCGCATTTTATGCTCCTATCAGCTCGGCATGCTACATGTCAGCCTGTCCGACAGCTTTCTCATTCTCGACAGATTTGACCTTTGTGTCTTGATTTAGGCATAACTTCCTCCAGAAAATAGCTGTTGATGCAATTCTAAATGTTCTAGAAACTAAACTCCCTGAGATTTCTTTGCATATATGGTACACATTCTGGTTCTAAGTGACCCGTTCTGGAGAATTCATGGAAGTTGGCTGATGTGCACAGGAACTTGCTGATTCCGCTTCTGGATTCCTTTGCAATTTGTGGCAGCTTTCCTTGGTCCTTTTGTTGAAACTCTTTCCATTGCCGAATCTTCAATGTGTCTACTAAAAATCAGAGAAGTTAAATTCACAAAAAACAAGGTCGAGGTTTTACAGATTCAACGAAACATTTTAAGACTCCTATTTGACTAGGTTTCTTAACTCTATTAAGCACTTTGTCGATTTTCTACATTTTCCTCTATAATTAGCACATTATTATGATAACCCTACCAAATACTCTTTACTCTATATTATGACTCGATTCTACAACATTAAGCGTTAAACAAAGCGTAAATGTAGGAATAAACATATTAAGAACGTAGCACTTTGTGCTCCTATCAGGTCACCTTGTTCAACTCCCTATAATCCACTCACAACCTGGATGAGCCATCTTTCTTCTTCACAAACAACACTGGTGCACCCCAAGGAGAGGTAATGGGTCTAATTAACCCTTGCTTAAGTAGCCCCTCAATCTGGACCTTCCACTCCTGGAGTTCATTTTGTCCCATCTGATATGGTGTCTTCGACATTGGTGCGGTACCTGGTACCACATCAATGGCAAAATCCACCACTCTCCTAAGAGGTAATCTCGGTATCTCTTGGAATACATCACCATACTCGGAAACAACTGCAATATCTGCAATAGCTACCGCACTACTCACAGACTCGATCTGTGCCATAACTCCCTCCCACATAGTGTTATCAGACTTGAGACAGCGATAACGATGAACCGATTGCCCGGGGATACGAAAAGACACTATCAACGCATGATGTGGCCTCAACCAATCAACTCCCAAAATCACATCATAAGTGTGGTTCGGAAGCACAATTAAGGACGCAGAGAACTCTCTGCCTCCTATCACAATGGGACAAGCTTCACAAATCATCCCAAGCTCAAGTGAAACACCAAGAGGACATATGCCACTCAAGGACCCAACAAGAGGCGTAGGAATCAATCCAAGTACCTCTACCACGGAGCTAGATATGAATGAATGTGATGCACTCGTATCAAACATTACTCTAGCAAGGTAGTTTAAGACAGATAAAATACATTCCACTCCAGTGCCTTGCTGACCTATGGCATATACCCTGCCCTGCCCTGCCGGTAACTGCCGCTGCTGATCCACCTGCCCTCTAGGCTGGGCTCGAGGACACTCTTTAGCAAAGTGCCCGGCCTGGTTGTAAGTGAAGCATACTTTAGTCCTCTCTTCCCGCAGTCTCTGGAGATGTGGCCCAGCTCGCCCCAGTGGAAGCATCTCACAGGTGCTGCCTGCCTAATATGTGCGGCTCTAACGGGTGCACCCGCCACCCTAGCTGGAGCCTGTTGAGCGGTATGCTGTTTCTTCCAAGGTGCCCCTCGATGACCTAAACCACTGTTCCCTGCAATAGCCTTCCCCTTTCCCTAGGAATCTTTCAGCGCAACCTCACTAGCATGAAGCTTGGCCTCCTGCTCTAGGCGCATAGCACTCTCATACATCCCTGCCTTGGAAGATAGGCAAAGGGCAGATATGATCATCTTGATCTCATGCCTCAATCCCCGGAGGAACTTCTGAGCCAATGACGCCTCGTCCATCGGCCTGACAAACCGATACAACCGCGAAAACCGCCTCTCATACTCTCTGACGCTCATATCTCCATGCGTCAAAGCAATGAAGTCAAGCTCTAACTGCTCTCTCACTGTGGCTGGAAAGTACTTCTCCAGAAAGAGTTCCACAAAGCCGTCCCACATGAGAGTAGACACATCCCTCACCCTCTGAGTACCCTTCCACCAGTTCAAAGCATCATCCTTGAGGAATAATGTGGCTATCTTCCTCTTCTCGATCTCAGAGCATACAATCAAATCAAAATGCTTCTCCATCTCTTGGATCCAATGATCGACCACCGTGTGGTCTAGTCCCCCATGGAACATGGGTGCCCCCACCTTACCAATATCCCTGATCAACCCTAGCGCGCGGCCGTCATCACGCACAACCGCCTGAGGAATAGGCTGCACAACATATGTCACCTCCTCCTCCTCCTCCTCATAGAACTCCTCCACATGGCGGACTCTACCTCCACCCCTAGTTCTACCACCCCATCTGGCCCTACCTCGGCCTCTAGCTCTACCTCCACGGCGATCCATCCTGCAGACAACACTTGGTTAATACTTGCATAAAACTTAAACCGAAGTGTAAGTTAGACACGACACGTATTAACCAAGACTTTAATGCTTACAGGATGCGCAAGGACCATATATTCTTATTACATAGACAGCTCTCTATACTAGGACTCCTAACCCCTCCACATACCCGATGACATATTAGTACAGGCGAGCATGATGGTGATCCGCTACAGTCGGGCCATCTCTCGGAAATACTGATTATCACCAAATATATAACCCTACGCTCTTATACCAAACTGTCACACCCCGAATTTTGGATAATAAAAAAATCTAAATTCGACAATGTGAAAATTCACAAAATAAACTCAAATACTTAAAAGTTATCTTACAAATAACCAAGTATAACGTTAGAGTTCAAATGCGTGGCTCAATAGACTCATAATATTACATCATCAAATGTCTACAATAAATACACAGATGTAAAATAGAGTTTCACACTAATCGCACTCTAACCCAAAAATAAAGATAAATTAGACCATGGTTCACACCTACTAGCCGTGCGACTCAGATGCCGCCTCTTGGCTGTTGTTCCTCACCTACAGGTCTAACCCCTACACCATCAATTGGTGCACCGGGTTGTAAACAACAAACCCGGTAAGCTTTCCAAGCTCGTGTGAGTAAAACAAATAAGTTCAGGATAATATAATTACACAACAAATGGAAATCACATTCCCAAAACAACCACAACTCGAGAATTATAAGTTCACAACGCACAATCAACCAAAATAATAAAACTCGGGGCACGATGACCACTGTGATTAGAGCATAAAATGCGACGTTCTTAATGTGATTTACCCTCGTTTATACTTTGCTTTAACCCTTATTATTGTAGAATTGAGTCGTTTAATAGAGTCATGAGTCTTTGGTAGAGTTATATTGAAAACGTGCTAAGTATAGAGGAAATTTACAGAAATTCAACAAAGTTCTTAATAGAGATAAGAAACCTAGTCAAACTAGGAGTCTTAAAATGTTTCGTTGATTCTGTAAAACCTCGACTTTATCTTTGATGAATTTTTCTTCTCTTATTTTTAGTAGACATCTTGATGATTCAGCAATGGAAGGAGTTAGGACAATCGGACCAAAGGAAGTTATCACGAATCACAAGAAGAATTCGAACTCAATCTAGTAAGTTCTTGTGCACATCATCCAACGTCCACGGATTCTCCAGGACAGTTCACTTCAAACCAGAGTGCCATATATGGACAGAAAGCTACAGGAGGCTAGTTTCCAAATCATTTAGAATCACTTCAATAGATATTTTCTATAGAGAGTTATGCCATATTCATCATCGGAAGGTCAAGTTTGCCGAGAAGAAAAGTTCCTGGACTGACTTGGGAAGCATTCCAAGTTCATTGAGGAGAAGTCCTGCAGAATCCTTGCAGGATAAGAGAAGACAAAAATCAGCAATATATCCTCCAGAAAATCGGCAAAGAAATCCTAGAAGAACAAGAAGAGGAACCCAAAACCAAAACCAAAACCGGAAAGAAGAAGAATTCCTTGCCGGTTTTGCACAAGGCGTTTTCTGCCGATTCTTGCAGCCTTTTTCTCTATATAAAAGGCACGAATTAGGACTGAAAGGGGCATCACCTCTCACACACATACACAAGCCAAGACTCTACCAAAGCTCTCACCATAATCCTATATATGTAGAAAATATCATAGCTGAACCACCTTTCCCCTTGTAAATCCGTACCTCCACTTTTCTCACAGCTATGTGTTTTTATATAGTTTTGCATGACTTTGTGTTTGTAATGTTTCATGGTTTTAGACTTTGGTTTTGTAGTTTTAAGCATAGATTTCGGATGGATATTTTTTTCTATGTTATGAATTTACAAACTTTTCATGTATTTATTTCGTGTGATTAACTTTTCATGCAGAATGTTCTTCATAATTTCTTAATTCGTACTTGGTTAATTGCTTAAATTCGTGTGCCTTAAAGGTTGCTGCCCTATACAATTGAAATGTATTGTGGGTATCGATCTCATATGCCGAAATAAACATATGTCGAGTCTAGCGCTACATTGTCTTAATGTGCGTTGTTTCTTAGGGATAGAGTAGTTTAAAGAAGTTACATGTCGAAGTATGATGGGCCGGTCTTCTCCTCTCCGATGCCTAAGTTAGTATAGTTGGAATATATATAACCTAAGCACGTATGTAAGCGGTGAGTGAGATCAGTTACCTATTAAAGAGGGTAGTTGGGGCCCTTATATAGGTGGTTGGGGGTGAGGGCTGGCCTCACCCTTTCAATGTGGGACTGGTTCCCTTCTGTTTGTACATTCTGGTGCCCTCTTTGGCAGGCAGGCGCCCCCGGTCCCTGGGTTCCTGGTGGCAGGATAAAGTGCTGGACTGATAGGAGCACAATGTGCGACGATATTATATGCCTATGCCCTCATTTATGCTTTGTTTAACCCTTATTTGTCTAAGATTGAGTCATAATTTAGTTTAGTGTTAATTTGGTAGAGTTTTGGTAAAATGTGCTTAATTGTCCGAAAAATGACTAAGTATGAGAAATCTGGAAAATAGTGCAAAATATGTCTTTTTCGTGATTTTGAGACGAGTAAAAATATGATCTATCCTTGTCCGAATATAATGAAATTTGGTGTGCTTAATATTCATATACTGAGGAATGTTGTGTTAAAATTGCAGATCAATCGGAGTTCGGAAAGTCACTCAAAAGATGGCTACAAAACAGCAGTTCGAGTAAACCAATCCAGGGACTTCCAGGATTTTCCTGGGACTTTGTCCCAACTTCGAAAAATCATTCCCGACGTCTCACAAGGAATTTGATCAAGCCCTTTTATGGGGAGATGGCTATATATTTCTAGTTTATCTGAGACTTGGAATCGCATCAATTGGAGCTCCGAGAAGGGAGATATGCCGGATTTACTGGAGCAAGGTCATTCCAGCCGAGTTGCTGCCGGTCTTGTGTTCTTGCGGGTTTGGAGCATTTTTCCATGGATCAAGCTCACCAAATGGAGTTGTCAAGCCTACACAAGAAGTCCATGAAGATATGCAGCCCAATCCAAGGAAGAAAATCAGAAAAAGAAGTTTCCCTAGAAGAGCCAAGAAAGGAAGGAACCAAAACCTTGTTGCACAAGGATTGCCTTTGCCGATTTGGACTAGGTTTTCTACCTAGGGTTTCTGCCGAATTTGCCTCTATATAAAGCCATGTTTTTACACAGAAAAACTGGTCACATTCCAAAGCAAAAATCTAGCCAAAGCTCTACCTAAATTTCCCAAGAGTCCTACATAAAAACCCTAGCCGACACCACCACCACCTCACCCGAAAAATCCTGCCGACACTACACCATTGCCGAGCAGCCATCTTCTCCACCATCCGCCGGATCCACACGAGTCGAAGTCATCAAGGTGTCTACAAAAGTGTGATCCACTCCTCTCTCTCGGTTTTGTTATTTTTATGTAGTTATGTTAAACTTTGTCTATGAAGTTAGCATGAATTCTTGGTTTCAAACTTTATGTCTATGTATTGTTTGGAGTGAAGTTTGGTTTTATAATTTTCATGTTCAATTCGTTTTCTTTATCTTTAATTGGTGTTTGGATGTAAGATTACGGATTGCATGTTAAAAAGTAAGGAAAATATGAAGTAAAGAGATAGAATAGGATTCGGCAAGCATGTTCACTCTGATTCTAGTAATTCGTTCTTGGTTTAGTCTTTAAATCCGTGTGCCTCAAAGATTCGTACTTAGCATATTCGCGATGTGTTTTGAGTACTGGTCTTGTATCCGTCAAATAAATAGGACTAGAGAGGTTTAAACGACTATGCATGTTAACAAGAAGTGGTGACGCCTTGCTTGATTGATATGTCTCCAATTAAAAGACTCTTGTGCTTAATTACTCTTTGTGTTTGTCTTCGACGTTGAGTGTTTTCAAACATGATTAGTATAATTTTAGGATTCGACGTTGAGTGTTTTCTAAAATACTTGAGAAGTCTAGGATGATTAGATGACCGTTGAGGCTCTAATTAGAATTGGAACTAAGTCGGATCTAGGATATTGTGTACCCTTGCCATATGTCTTGTTTTGTCAATTTGCTAAGTATTTTGATTGCTTTCGTGCTAGTAATTTGTGGAAGAATGTCGACCAACCTTGTAAATAATAGCTTAGATTATTTTTCAGCTTTCTTTTCATTTTATTTTCGCATCTAGTTTAGGGCAGCCCTATGGCTGTCGAACTTCATCTTCATCCCCCATGATAAATTCGTATATATGTATATAAGTGTGACAATTGTGTGCATATATGTTTGTGAATATTTGTGTTAACATTCTCATATTTCAGGTACCCTTAATCCCCGGCTAGAACGATCCCTACTTATTCTATACTACTAATGATTGTAGGGTTATTATTGCTTGATGCTCGCTTCGGCGACTCATCATGGACCCCGAGGCCGGGTGCTGGTGAGCCGGTCCCAGGCCTTGGGCTGGGCCCTGGTGCACTTGTTGCGGGTCTATGGGCCTGCTGTAGCCTCTCTGCGGCTACTGTCAACAAGTCCCCCAAGTTTCCGGTTAAGTGCAATCTTGAATGGGGACTTAAATCTGTCTTGCTCTTGTCCCGCAGACCCGCAGGGTTACCGACCTATCGGTGCCCAGTCCCCCAAGTCCGCATTAAAGATTGGGCGTGACCGAGGTGAGTACCTGTTACCGATGGGAAGCAATAGTTTATATGTACGTTTGTAATATAAGTAGTACTGTCACTACCAGAAAAAAGGCTTTTCCCGACGAAATAAAAAAAAACGGCCGACGAAATAAAATTTTCGTCGCTAAAAAAAAAAATCGTCGGCTATTCCCCTAGAATGGCCGACGATTTTTTTTTTTCGTTGGTAAAAAAAATAATCGTCGGCTATATTCATATTTTGGCCGACGATTTGAATTTTCGTCGGCCTTTCTCTGAAACTTTAGCCGACGAAAATTTTTGGAAGTATGGCCGACGAGTACTAGGTTTGATTTCGAAGGCTATGATTAAAAAAAAAAAAAAAAAAAGAACAGCTTCCATTTTCTATCACTATCGACAAACCATTGCTTCGTCCTTCAAATGCAAATGTGTCGTGAAATAAGATATGACCGAAATAATGAAATACGTCTACGGTTGAAAAATGACAAGATTCCGACAAAATCTGTGTGCCGAATGTTGCGGTTAACTGTTTTTTACTTCCGTTTTCCTATGGGTAGCCTGACGGTCGGTAAATATTTTGAGGAAAATTTTTATACGATTATTTGCGTCTCATCGATTTGAAACTATTATCTGTTGAAGGTCAGGCAAAAAAACGTCATTTAGACAGGCCAATTACCATTTTTAAGCGTTTAAAGGGTTGACTCACCCGGTTGACCGTCCCGATCGAGCCTTTAACGTTGTCAGATGTAGTTGGATTTTTTTTCATACATGTATTTAATCTAAACGGTGATATCTGACGGTTGGAATAGATTTTCCAAACTTTTAGATTCAAAATCGGAACATATGCACTAATGTTCCTTAACTTGTTTACTAAGTGTTTAAGTGAATGTATAGTTTCAAATAGTTACTATATGTACACTCTTCAAATGCAAATATGTCGTCAAATAAGATATGACCGAAATAATGAAATACGTCTGCGGTTCAAAAATGACAAGATTCCGATAAAATCCGTGTGCTGAAATAATGAAATAAGTCAAAACCCGGTTTACTGTAGATTTGGCGTCCGGCGTCCGAATGATGATTGTGATACCATTCGGGAAAGGGAACGACGCCAGGAATCAAACTCGTCGCTCTGCCACGACGTGTGGGCTTTTTCGGGCTTTCGAGTTCGTTTAGGGCCTCAAAATGGCAGTTTAGTATTTTTTCATAGAATAGCCGACGAAACATTGTATTTCGTCGGCTATTCTCTCAGAGAATAGCCGACGAAATACAATGTTTCGTCGGCTAAACTCTTGATCCGCGCCTTTTTATTGTCCGTCGTTGGATGGCTCAGATCCGACGGCTGTTGATTTTCCAAAGTATAGCCGACGAAATATATTAAATCGTCGGCTATTCTCTAAGTATAGCCGACGAAATCTTTTAAATCGTCGGCTATTCTCCTTCTAAATCTTTTAAATCGATTCCTCCCGCCTTTTTTCTCTCCTCCTTCCCCCCCCCTCCTCCTCCGGCCTCCGGCCTCCTCCTTCCCCTCCTCCTCCTTCTCATCCTCCTCCTCCGGCCTCCTCCTCCTCCTCCTCCTTCCCCTCCTCCTCCGGCCTCCTCCTCTTCCTCCTTCTCCTCCTCCGATCCGGTATTTTTTTTTTGCCCAAAATGCAGTTATAGCCGACGATTTTGGCATTATTTCGTCGGCTATAATCTCTATAGCCGACGAATTTTACAAATTTCGTCGGCTATACAACTTATAGCCGACGAAAAGTGCATTATTTCGTCGGCTATAACTAATTAATACCTATTAAAATAGTAATATATTTCGAAGAAATAGCCGACAAAAATTTATGAATTCGTCGGCTATACTTAATGAATTTCGTCGGCCATACTCGAAAATACCCAACGAAAATCGTCGGCAATTTCTCCCAGGTTTGGCCGACAAAAAATATTTTCGTCGGTAAATTCGTCGGCCATACTCTACTATAGCCGACGAATTGGTTTTTTTCGTCGGCTATTGTATTACCGACGGGGTTTTCCGGACGACTTATAGCCGACGAAAATTTCGTCGGTAGAAGGTATAGCCGACGAAAAATTGGCATAGCCGACGAAATTTTTTTCGTCGGCTATTCCCTCAGATCTGGTAGTGTGTGCTCAGGTGTTGTGGTGCTATGAGCATGGAGTGGGGTGGAACCCGGAGAGTGTATGAGATGATGCCATGTAATAGATGTGTGCATGGAATGATAATGGGGCGTTGAAATCCGCCATGCAAGAGATTTGTGCACGGGATGATAATGGGGCGTTGAAATCCGCCATGCAAGAGATGTGCATGGAATTCCGGCCGGGCACTCTGCCCTATCGGTACGAAGCGGAGCTTCACTGGGTCACAACTGGGCGATCTGCCAAATCGAAACGGAGCGGAGTTCACTGAGCCTCTACTCGGCGATCTGCCAAAGCGGAACGGAGTGGAGTTCATGGGACCTCGACCGAGCGTTCTGCCATATCGAGATGAGTCCCCGGTGAATTTAAGTACTGGATCTCGACCGGGCGTTCTGCCATATCGAGACGAGTCCAGGAGTATGGGACCTCGACCGGGCGTTCTGCCATATCGAGACGAGTCCCATATTGCTAGGCTGCGGGGAGATTACCCCGGTGTTGCGGGCTGTTTAAAGCACCGGTGAATACTTGCTAGTTCTTCTCAGCTTGTGTTGAATAAGCGTTGAGGTAAGGGGGGTGGCGTTGAGGTGACAAGGCTCGCCGTGCAGCCCCACGTTGATCGCGGTTCAATGCGATGCAGGGTTTTTATCCTGCTGGACAAGAGTACATGGGTTAGATGTAAACTCACCTGGGTGTATAAAGCCCATGCCGGTCGAATGTTCTCATGACCGGGGTCACACCATGGTACCGGGCGGGACTCGACCGAGCGTCCTGCCATATCGAGACGAGTCCTCCAGTGAAATGCCATGGGGCCGGGTGGATACTGTTCCCGGAATATGCTCTCGAGCTGGTTGGATGCGTCGTAACCGGTGGGCAGATCTCGACCGGGCATTCTGCCACATCGAGACGAGTCCCCCAAGTGAGATGTAGCTGGGTGGACCTCGACCGGGCGTTCTGCCATATCGAGATGAGGTCTCCAGTAGGATGGCGTGCAGCCGGTTGAATGATACCTAACCGTGAACTGCTACGGACCGGGCGGATCTCGACCGGGCGACGTGCCATATCGAAACGAGTCCTCCAGTGAAATGCCATGGGGCCGGGTGGATCCTGTTCCCGGAATATGCTCTCGAGCCGGTTGGATGCGTCGTAACCGGTGGGTGGATCTCGACCGGGCGTTCTGCCATATCGAGACGAGTCCCCCAAGTGAGATGTAGCTGGGTGGACCTCGACCGGGCGTTCTGCCATATCGAGACGAGGTCTCCAGTAGGATGGCGTGCAGCCGGTTGAATGATGCCTAACCGTGAACTGCTACGGACCGGGCGGATCTCGACCAGGCGACATGCCATATCGAGACGAGTCCCCCAGTGATAGATGCTCTCGAAGCGGTTGGAAAATCACAACCGGTGAGAGGTTTTCAAGATATACAATGAAGAAGCCATCCATCCGGTTGAATGATCATAACCGTAAACTGCCATGGTGCCGGGCGGATGGCTCGTACCCGGATGGATGCTCTCGAAGCGGTTGGATGATCACCACCGGTGAGAGGTCTTCGAGATATATAGCAAAGAAGCCATGCAGCCGGTTGAATGATCATAACCGCGAACTGCCATGGTGCCGGGCGGACCTCGATCGGGCGTCCTGCCATATCGAGACGAGTCCCATATTGCTCATACCCGGATAGATGCTCTCGAAGCGGTTGGATGATCACCACCGGTGAGAGGTTTTCGAGATATACAGCGAAGAAGCCATGCAGCCGGTTGAATGATACCTAACTGTGAACTGCCATGGTGCCGGGCGGACCTCGTACCCAGATAGATGCTCTCGAAGCGGTTGGATGATCACCACCGGTGAGAGGTCTTCGAGATATACAGCGAAGAAGCCATGCAGCCGGTTGAATGATACCTAACCGTGAACTGCCATGGTGCCGGGCGGACCTCGTACCCGGATAGATGCTCTCGAAGCGGTTGGATGATCACCACCGGTGAGAGGTTTTCGAGATATACAGCGAAGAAGCCATGCAGCCGGTTGAATGATACCTAACTGTGAACTGCCATGGTGCCGGGCGGACCTCGTACCCAGATAGATGCTCTCGAAGCGGTTGGATGATCACCACCGGTGAGAGGTCTTCGAGATATACAGCGAAGAAGCCATGCAGCCGGTTGAATGATACCTAACCGTGAACTGCCATGGTGCCGGGCGGACCTCGTACCCGGATAGATGCTCTCGAAGCGGTTGCAACCGGTTGACCTGTAATGACGATGGTGTGCAACTGTGGAGCCTGGGGAAGTGTGGGAGGGCCTGATGCCTCGGTTCCCGCTCCTACCTTCCTGTCGCCAGCGTGTGGGACAAGTGGCTGACATGCATTTAAGGAGGAAGTCCATCAGTCCCGTCAGTTATGATGGCATGGGCAGTTTACCAATGCTGGGACACGTGCCGGCAGGGGGCGGTCTTGAGATGAAGGGCCTGGATTCGCAGGCGTTTGAGTTGCTCTGATTACTTGTTTTTGGAGGGATTTCAATTGCCTAGGGCACCGGTCCCCTCTATAAAAAGGCCTCTTCTGCTCTTCTTTCTGCTGTTGCTTCTTGCTTTGGAGAAACTAAGAAAAAGAGAGAAATCCGGCGAAAACTCTGAGCCTTTTGCCCCACGAGATCCGTTTTCTCGAGCGCTCCCTACTCTCTTCCTACCATTGCTCGCTGCTTTCGCAGGGCGGACTGTCCTCGGTTGAGCATATTAATCGGTAAGTTTGTTGATTTCTTTGCCCCGGTGTTGTTCTTGTTTTGGTTTTGTTGTTTTGCGGGGGGGGGGGGGGGGGGGGTGGGGGAGGGATCTCTGTTGCTGACTGAACTGCTCTACGGCAAACTTGGGGAGAGGCCGTAGAAGGCGTTGTTGTAGCCTGTTGCTGATGAGCGCTAGGGTTTTGTTTTCTTCCCCTAGGTTAAGATGTCTTCTTCAAGTTCTGACCGGGCTTCCGAATTGGCTGCCAGGGTTCCCCTCGTGGATGATGCGGAGAGGCTGGAGGACTGGCTCGGTTCGGAATCCCCGGAGACCGAAGTCGCTGACTGCTCCGGGAGCAGGGCTTCGTCTCCGTCTTTGCCTTCGTCTTCCGGGGCTGAATCCTCGGAGACTGAAATACCGCACGGGGTGCGCCTTGCGGATGTTCCGGCCGTGAGCTACACCATTGGCAGAGGGAAGGATGTTGTGGTGAGTGATGAACCGGAGGGTAGCATGACCCCTGGAGAGATTGCAGCGTTCCGGGAAACGTGGGGTATCCCGGATGAGGTTCTGCTGCGGCCCCTGAATCCTGGAGAGTCAGCCTGCAACCCGGAGGTTGGGTTGCCGTGCATCAGGACCAGTTCCGGCATGGACTCTCGCTCCCGCTGCCAAATTTCGTGCAGTATATGCTCAGTGCGCTGCAAGTGTCGCCCGCGCAGCTTCCTGGGCTCCAATGGAGGCGATTATTGAGCCTCGGCTGCCTATATGATCTGTCCGGAATGAGTATGCCAACGGTAAGCGAATTCCGGTCCTTGTATAGGTTGTCCTACTCCAGGAAACAAGGGTCCCGGGGTTGCCTGTCCTTCAACGCCCGGAACCATCAACCGATCGTCACCAATATGTCTACATGGGTAGACAACAGTTGGAGGAAGAAGGTGGTGATGGTGGGCGGGAGGTGGCAGGCGAGGAGTAAAATGTACTGGGTTCCTGGCGCCTTCCAACCCATTGGCGACCAGTCGTTCGAGCTATCCGATCTGGAGCATGAGAGGATCTCAACCATACTCGGATGTTGGGATGATCTGAAACGGAGTTCTTTCAACTTTATCCGGCGAGAAGTGCTGGAATACTGCCAACTCGGGCGGGGTCCCGGTGCGTAGGAAGCCCTTTAGCGGTGATACTTTGTGCTAGTTCTGGCAAAATGCTAACTGTTCGCTTTCCTTGCAGGTGCATCTTCCCGGGCGGTCATCAAGCCCGAAACCACTCTCTCAATGGATGGGGAAGACCTCCTTAACAAGCTGAAGGAGAAAGGCGAGACCGTCTCGCGGACGTCGGTGGACGAGGAGTCCGGCCGGCTCACGACTCATCCGGAGCCGAGGGCCATAGATGTTGATGACGGCGCCTACATCCTGAGGCGGGTGAAGACCCATCATGCTGCGGCCCTTGCGGTGCCTGGAAAGGGCAAGACTACCGGGGGGCCAGTGAGGATTCTCGGTGGAGTGAACAGGATCCCCAACCGGTCGGTGTCTGTGCCGCACGTGGCTCGTGTCGGCCGGGTAGGCGCACGATCTTCTTCTCCGGAAGGCCGGGGAGAGAAAAGGAAAGGTGGGGACATTCCTTCCTCCGCGCTGGTGACGCTTACCGGCGGGTCGGCACTGGAGAACCTGGCCAAACGGTTCAGGGCAACCAGCGGTGCTCAACCTAACTCCGCCGGGGAGAAGGCTGCTGCTGCTGCCCGGCAGAGTAGTCCTGTGCTTGCGGAGGCACCGAGGGGAAGCTCGGACAGTGCACTCGTCCGGCAAGTGGCGGCGGACTTGGCTGGCCTTGGTCTGGACAGACCTGGGGTTGCTGGGGCCCTGGCGGGCGGGAACCGCCCAAAATGCAAGGAATCCGTCCTCCGGGTAAGCACTAATTGGTGCCACTACACTTCTTGTAGGTGGTGTGTCTTACTGCCCGATTAACTGTTTCTGTTGTTGCGCAGCTGCTGTACAGTCTGTACCAACCGGACGCGAGCGAGGAACTGTCGGAGCTGAAGAGACAGATAGCTACTTTATCGGAGGCCCGACAGCGCCTGGAGGTGGAGAAGTCCCGCTCGGATCGGGAGAAGGCCAGATCGGAGGAGAGGGCCAAGAAGCTGGAGGAGCAGAACCGGAGCCTGGAGAAAGAGAGGGCCGAGCTGGAAGCCAAGGTGGACGAGCTCCAAGTGGGAGCTACCGCCCTGCATGCCGCCACTGCTGCTGCGACCGGGGAAGACGGCCTGGAACTCTACGAGCGGGTTGTTCTTAAGTACCGCGAGAGCGATCAGTTCCTGGAGTTTCTGGAGAAGGCCAGGGAAGAGGGCATCTCGGATGCGTACACGGAATGGGTGGGGAAGGGATGGTTAGATACTTTCCTGATGCCGATTGCTGCTGAAGGAGATATCCATGAGCAGTCGAACATCCATCAGGAGGCGGTGGAGGGGCAGCCGGAAGAAGCGATTCGCTCGGACTTGGATTCTTTTACCAACGGTGCCGAGTCTCCCCGAGCCAGAGTCGACGCCGGAACTGAGGTCAACGACGAGGGTACCGTAGGAGAGACTGGCGGATTGCCTGCTGAAGGCGGAGTCGCGGCTCCCTAGGATTTTCCTTGCTCTTCTCCTTGTAATCTTTCCGGAATGGTTACTGCTTGTATACTTGTTTGATTATGAGTATACTTGAACATGCAGGGCCAGTAGAATTTTCTCAAAAGTAGTTTGCATACATTTGTTTTTACAACGGTTTAACCGGAGATATGTCAAACTAACCGCTCGGAGTTAGCGGGTTTACCAGGCCTGGTCACGTTCCCGGTCGGGGTCTGTTCTTCTTTCCCCTACGTACCGCTGGAGCTGGCCATTATCGATCAAACCTTGCACCGCTGTCTTGAGAGCGCAGCACTGATTTGTTCGATGAGTAGCCTCATCATGATAAGAGCAGTACTTGCCCGTCTGTGCAGTTGTAAGTTTCCCCTTCGGGTACTTTCTCTTGGGCGGTGGGGGAATGACGCTCCCGTTCTCAAGTAAAATATCCTCGTAGGAACTGGTGAGAGCGGTGAAGACTTCTTGACCGGCCGGTGGTGCTGGCATGATTGCCAGGGGGCGCTCTTGGCGGTACGGCGCCGGCTTGTGCTCGTTCTGGGGTTTATCAGAATAGGGCCTCTGCTGCCGCTGTGGCCAGTTTCTGTTGTTGGCGTTCTGGCTGGGTCGAGCGGTGCGGTTCTCGGTCCGCTGACTGGGCTTGGCTTCCTGGCTGGGCGGAGGGTTCTCTTCCCGGGGATGGTCTTCCTGCTGCTCATCCCGCTTCCTCTTCAGTAAGTGGTGCCCATAGGTCTCATGATCGGCCTGGGCATGCCGGATGGCCATAGCCATCAACTCGTCATACCCCTGCGGGAGCTCTACCCGGATGGCGTAGGAAAACTTACCCGCTCGGAGCCCCTGCTTAAACGCCATCTCGGCGATGCCTTTGTCCAGGTTCCGAACCCCGGCCGTAGCCATCTGCCAGCGGTTGACAAAAGTTCTCAGCTCCTCTCCGGGGGCTTGTATCCAGTTGAAGAGGATGGTCGACGTCCGGGCTCCCTTGACTCGGAGAATGAAGCGGCCTACGAACCGGTCGGCTAACTGCTCGAACGCCTCGATTGAGTTCGCTGGAAGCTCGTAGAACCAGCTGAGCGCTTCTCCAGACAAAGTCTCCTGGAAGATGTTGCAGCAGACTGCATCGGAGTAGCCCTTGGCGCACGTCTGGGACCGGAAACTGTCCAGGTGCTGATACGGGCAACCGAACCCTGAATAGGTGAGTTTGAGGGACTTCTGGTTGCTAGATCTCCCCGACTCTATGACCCGGTGTGAGAAAGGGCCCATACGCTCATTAAACCGAGCGCCCTCCATCGGTCGCGCGGCTCTTCTCTCGTTGGCCTCCATTTGGGCCTTTAAGTCCAACACGGTGTTGGCTAACATCTGCAGCGCCCGTGCGGTCGGAGTCTCAACCTCATCCACAGACGAAGCGCGGAGCTGGCGGGAGGCTGACGTGCTCTTCAGCGGGCCTGCGCCTGCGGGCGACTTTTCTCGCACGGGATCACCGGGCCGACCACCCGAAGACTGCCCTGCCTCGGTGTGTTGAGGTTGGACCGGTGGGAGTGCCGCCTGCGCCTCGGCCATGGCGTCACTACGCTGCTGTCCCTTCTCCAGGGCGGCTACTAGGGCAGCATTCACCGCTTCCATCTCTTCGTACCGGGCGTTGGACTTAGCTCTGTCCCTGTCGCTCTCCTCTCTTAGACGATTGACCTCTGCGGCCATTGCCCGTGTCTCTCCCGCCATACTGCTATGGTCGGGGCTGTACGTAGGGTCCCGGTCCGGGCTCTCAGATCGATCGCTCGGATCATCTGAGAACGTCAAGGAGAAGCCCCGTTGTTCTGGACTGTCTTCATCCCCTGCCGGGTCTTTCCCGCGTGAGCTGTCGTGGTGGGGCCCCGGCATGCTGGACGGTCCCCCACAGCTCCCTCCTTCCTGACCGTTGCCCCGGTCGCCGCACGGCTCCCGCGTGACGGCCGGGGTGGAGGTGAGCGTTTGCACTAATGCAACACGTCCCTCCTCGGTGGTACCTTTCTCTTGACTCATTTCTGAATTCTCTTCCAACGGTGTTGCTTACACGGCTTTTCGTTCAAGTTTTCCCACAGACGGCGCCAATTGTTTCTGCCTAAACCCGGGGGCCTGGTAGATACAAATGAATCCAACTTGATCTCCTGCAAACCTGCTCAATAAGGGGAATACCGGGCGGGCCGGTCTTCTCCTCTCCGATGCCTAAGTTAGTATAGTTGGAATATATATAACCTAAGCACGTATGTAAGCGGTGAGTGAGATCAGTTACCTATTAAAGAGGGTAGTTGGGGCCCTTATATAGGTGGTTGGGGGTGAGGGCTGGCCTCACCCTTTCAATGTGGGACTGGTTCCCTTCTGTTTGTACATTCTGGTGCCCTCTTTGGCAGGCAGGCGCCCCCGGTCCCTGGGTTCCTGGTGGCAGGATAAAGTGCTGGACCCCGAGGCTGGGTGCTGGTGAGCCGGTCCCGGGCCTTGGGCCGGGCCCTGGTGCACTTGCTGCGGGTTTGTGGGCCTGCTGTAGCCTCTCTGCGGCTACTGTCAACAATGTCTCCAACTAAAAAGACTTATATGCTTAAGTGTTAATTTGTTTTATTATCGACGCTATGTGTCATTAAAATTGGTTAGCATAAAGATTAGGATGATGCGCTACGATAAGTCCTAAGTACTTGTGAAGTCTTAATTCGATTAGTAAACCGCTACGGAACTAGTTAGGTTGGAACTTGATAGGAGCACAATGTGCGACGATATTAATATGTATTTGCCCTCGTTTATGCTTTGTTTAACCCTTATTTGTCTAAGATTGAGTCATAATTTAGTTTAGTGTCGTTTTGGTATAGTTTTGAAAATATGTGCTTTAGAATCCGAAAAATGACTAAGTATAAGAATTCTGGAAAATAGTGCAAAATGTGTCTTTTTCGTGATTCTGAGATGAGTGGAATTGTGACCTATCCTTTTCCAAATTTAATGAACTTTGGTATGCATATTATTGGGTTGCTAAAGGGTCTTGTGTCAAAAATACAGATCAATCGGAGTTTAGGAAGTCACCCAAAAGATGGCTGCAAATCAGCAGTTCGAGCAAACCAATCCAGGGACTTCTAGGATTTTTCCTGGGACTGTGTCTCAAATTCAAAAATTCAGTCCTGACGTTTCACGAGGAATTTTATCAAGACCTTTTTTATGGAGGACGCTCTACGTGTCTAGTTTCTCTGAGATTTGGAATCGCATCAATCGGAGCTCCGAGGAGGGAGTTATGCTGGATTTACGGAAGCAAGGTCATTCCAGTCGATTCCACCAAGTTTCTGCCTCTTTTCCTTTGTTTCTGTTTTCGATGGACATTTTGGCGTGCAATTGCATATATGAAGATTGTCCAAGCTTATTGAAGGATAGAGGAAGACATTGAGCCAAGACAATGGAGGAAAATATGAAGAAAAGATGATTTCCTAGCCAAGCTAGGAATGCTTGCAGATCGGCAAGCCTATTGCTGCCGGTTTTGGTTCTTGGAGTTTTGGGGCATTTTTCCATGGATCAAGTTTACCAAATGGAGTTGTCAAATCCACATATAAATTCCATGAAGATATGCAGCCCATGATGTGAAGAAAATTCAGAAAAAGAAGTCCAAGAATGCAATAATTATCCAACAACGAAACATAAGCCAACTAGGAAAAGGAAAACCTCCTCTCCTTGTTGTGGCCGGCAGCTCTAGATCCTTCCTCTATATATAGCCATCTTTTACACAGAAAAACTTGTCACATCCCAAAAGAAAAAATCTAGCAAAAGCTCTACTGAAATTTCTCCAAGAGTCCTACATAAAACCCTAGCCGAAAATCACCACCATCTCACCCTAAAATTCCTGCCGACACACACCATTGCCGAGCAGCCATCTCTTCCACCATCCGCCGGATCCACACGAGTCGAAGTCATCAAGGTGTCTACAAAAGTGTGATCCACTCTCCTCTTTCGGTTTTGTATTTTTTATGTAGTTATGTTAAACTTTGTCTATGAAGTTAGCATGTATTCTTGGTTTCAAACTCTATGTCTATGTATTGTTTGGATTGAAGTTTGGTTTTATGATTTGTATGTTCAATTCGTTTTCTTTATCTTTAATTGGTGTTTGGATGTAAGAATATGGATTGCATGTTAAAGAGTAAGGAAAATATGTAATTAATTAGTAAATAGGGCAATCGGCAAAACATGTGTTAATTTGGTTTTAGGGTTTTCTTGACTTGTTCTTTGAATTCATGTGCTTAAAGATTGGTAGTCTATGTAAATGCAATGCTTGGATTATTGATCTCATTAGCCGAAAATAATATAAGTTAAGTAATCTTTAGGATTATTTGGTTTGTGTTGTTTTCACGAGGGTTAGAGTGGTTTAAAGAACATACTTGTTAATAAGAAGAGTGACGCCTTGCTTATTTTAACTTGTTTCCAACTAAAGAAAAAGACTTTGTGCTTAATTACTTGCCATGTTTGTTTACGTCATTTAGAATATTCAAAGATGACTAGTATAATTTTAAGATTAGACGTTTAGTCACTTAAAATACATGAGGAGTCTTAATCGATTAGTAATACCGTTTAGGAGCTAATTGGGTTGGAGTTAAGTTGAGTCTAGAACATTTTAAATCCCTTGCCGTGAGTCTTGTTTGCTTGTTTGTTATATGTTTTGATTGTTTTCGTGCTAGTGCTTTGTGGAAGAATGTCGACCAACCTTGTAAATAGTAGCTTTAGGATTTAATTTTCAGCTTTTCTTTTTCTCTAAATTTTCGTACCTAGTTCTAGGGGCAGCCCTTGCTGCCGACGCTATCATCCCCCCATTATGTGACGTTTTTGATGTATTTATGTATATATTTGTCTGACAATCTCATGTTTTAGGTACCCTTAATCCCCGACTTAGAACGATCCTTACTTATGTCTATACTACTAACGATTGTAGGGTATTATCATTTGTGTGATCCTCGCGGCTCACATCAATTTTTGGCGCCGTTGCCGGGGATTATAAAAGCTTGATATGTTTGAATGTTATTGTTTAGTAAATTTTCGTGTGTTTGTATAGTTTTCATTTGAATTTTTGAAAAACATTTTGAAACTTTGATCCCGTTTGTATAGCTTGAAAATTCCTGGAAATTTCTTGAAAAACCTTGAAAAATTTGTTGAAGCCGTAGCTTGTATGAATTTGTATTTTCTTGTATGAATTTGTTGAAACCATAACTTGTCTAAATTTGTATTTTCTTGCATTTTATTTGTTTTGTTCGTTTTGATGTGTCTTGTATGTGTGCAGATCGAATAGGGATGAAATAGTGCAGGAAATACCAACTTCTGCCCAAAACAGAATTCGGGCAGTGCGGTCTGTCAACTTTGGAAGGGTGCCGTTTGTAGCTCACAAAACCTGGGATAGTGAGCCATATGCTGTTGGAAAGGTCTCTAAGTCTACTTTCTGTACGATTTTACAGAATTGAATTTGGAGTCCCAAGCCGTTCCCAGTTTCAATTTGAGTACAGCAAGGTCAATCTGGCGAAACAGAAAACTGTGCAGATCGATAGGTCCGATAAAAGACCAAACAAGGCATACTTCTGCTGGTCCGATTGAGGCAAATTTTATATAGTTGGAAAGCTCTATGTGTCCACTACAACATTGATTTATAACACTTTTCCATTAGGATAGTGGAACACACCCAAATTCGAGCCTAAAGGGGAAGTGTACTAACTGCCAAAGCTTCTGCCGAGCTGCTTGCAGCCAACCCTGTTGCTGCCCTGGGCACTGTCGAGCACCTGCTGAATGTCCCTGCCGATAAACCTGCTGAACGACCCTGCCAAGAGAAAATTGTTCTGCCGAGGTCCCGCCAAGGTGATCTGCCTAGAGCAGCCTGCCTACGCTGCTGCCAACAGGCAGCCTGCAGCGTGAATCTGCCAATAGACATCTACTTGTGCTGCTGCCGAGAGGAACCTGCTGCAGCCCCTGCCTATGCTGCTCCCCCTGCACGCCGCTGCTACTCCTGCCCATGCGTCCACTTGACGAGAGGATTACAGCTGCCCCTGCCCTTGCCGAGAGCAGCGAGACACATGCGCAGCATGCGCGCCATGACAACAAAGCTGCGGATGCAGCCGTGCAGCCTGCGCCGGAAGAACTTGCATCCCTGCTGCCAAGCAATGTTTCTGCCGAGACGAACTTGCAGCCCCAATGCCCTTGCTGCTGCCCCTGCATGCTAACGCTGCTGTCGAGCAGCACACTGTCAAGAGGACAAAGCTGCCAAGTAGCTTACTGCCGAGAGATAGGGTTGCTGCCCTAAGTTGCCAAGAAATGCACATGATGAACACATGCAAGAAACAACGGTGAAAAGTCTAAGCAATGGACTATAAACACAAAGCGCTAATTGGGAGGCAACCCAATTCGATCAAAGAAAAGTGAAGGAGCCATCACCGAGAGTTTGAAATTTCTTAACCCTTATCTTTTTCTTTGGTTTGTGATGATATGTTGGAATGTGTTAGCCGATTACATGCTTAGGAAATTCGTTGATATAGATTTGTACTTACATTGAGGGCAATGTAATTTTCTAAGTGTGGGGTGGGATAACGTATTCCGTTTATGTTTTCGTGTGCTTAGTTAGAAAAGAAAATTTCATAAACTTGTTCCACAAAAATAGAGTGTTTAAATTTGTTTGTTTCGAGTCTTAGGATGCCCCTAGTATGTTAATGATGTTTTTCTCCTCTTTGCATACATAGATGATGGTTGTGCATACAATTTAAATTGTGAGTTTCATGGATTTTGTGCATTGGTAGGAGCATGTCACTACCAGAAAAGGGGTTATAGCCGACGATATTAAAAAAAACGGCCGACGAAACAGCACTTCGTCGGCTATAATTGGTTATAGACGACGAATTACTATTTCGTCGGCCACATCGTCGGCTATAATATTATAGCCGACGAGTTGTCGGCCGTCGTCGGCTATAACTATAGCCGACGAAAAGTTTTTGGTTATAGCCGACGAGGAGGGTATTCGTCGGCTATAAGAGTTATAGCCGACGAAAAGTTTTTGGTTATAGCCGACGAGGACGGTATTCTGATAGGAGCACAATGTGCGACGATATTATATGCTTATGCCCTCGTTTATGCTTTGTTTAACCCTTATTTGCTTAAGATTGAGTCATAATGTAGTTAGTGTCATTTTGGTTGAGTTTTGGTGAAATATGGTTAAGAATCCGAAAAATGACTAAGTTTGAGAAATCTGGAAAATAGTGTAAAATATGTCTTTTTCGTGATTTGTGACGAGTACAAGTATGATCTATCCTTGTCCGAATTCTATGAAATTTTGTGTGCTTAATATTCATATGTTGAGTAATGTTGTGTTAAAATTTCAGATCAATCGGAGTTCGGGAAGCCACCCAAAAGTTGGCTGCAAAACAGCGGTCCGAACATTCCAATCCAGGGGCTTACAGGATTTTCCTGGGACTTTGTCCCAACTTCGAAAATTCATTCCCGACGACTTACATGGAATTTGGCCGAGATATTTTATGGGGAGATGGCCCTATGTGTCTAGTTTACGTGAGACTTAGAATCGTATCAATCGGAGCTCCGAAGGTGGAGATATGCCGGAATTACTGCGACAAGGTCAAAGCTGCCGATTCCAGGGACTGATTGCTTCCTTTTCACAAGTGCTTCATTTCGATGGACCATATGATGTACAAGAGCATTTTTGAAGATATCTCAAGCTTAAGGAAGGTTAGAGGATGACACCAAGCCAAGGCATTGAAGAAAAAAATCAGAAAAAGAAGTTTCCTAGAAGAACCAAGAAAGGAAGCAACCAAAACCTTGTTGCACAAGGATTGCCTTTGCCGATTCGGACTAGGTTTTCTACCTAGGTTTTCTGCCGAATTTGCCTCTATAAATAGCTAACTTTTACACAGAAAAACTTGTCACATCTCAAGCCAAAACACAAGTCTAAGCTCTACCAAAAATTCTACCTTAAGTCCTACATAAAACCTAGCCAAAATACATCCTTCACCACTACCAGAAAGTTTCTGCCGAACCAACCTTCTGCCGAAACTTGAACTTCCTGCTGCCTTGCAGCATCCAACCATCCTCCATCACAGATCAACACGAGCTGCTGCCTCCCAAGGTGTCTAAATGTGTGATCTACTCCCTTTGGCTTGTAATTTTATGGATTTATGCTTTTATGTCTATGTAAAACATATGTTCTTTTGGTATTTGTTTTTATGTCTATGTAAAGACAATTTGTTTGTTTGGTTTTGCATGTTTAAAGATGTTTATGATTTTGATTCTTTGAGCCTAATTAACTCTAAGGTATTGATTTCATGGTTTTATGAAAGATAAACATGTAAACATAATTTGTAAATATGTAACCGGTTAGGTCTTAGGGATGCATGCTTGACTTGATTCTCGATTTCTTCTTGATTAGTTGTTTGAATTCATGTGCAACCGAAGGAGATGTTTAGGTACAATCGTAGGCCATGGTTGTTGTCTAGATATTGAATTCACTTGCCGTAGTAACATAGGTCAAGTTAGAACGCTAAGTCGATTTGGTTTATGTTGTTACCTAGGGTTAGAGTAATTCCTACAACTTGCTTGTCTAATATGAAGAGTGACGCCTTGCATATTAACTTGTTTCCGACTAAGAGATTTCGTGCTTTATATGCTAATTGGTTAATTTCTACGCTAAGTGTCTTTAATCGGTTAGCTAAAGATTAGGGTTATACGCTAAGCTAATTCTAAGTATTTTTGTGAAATCTAAAATCGATTAGTAAACCGCTAAGGAGCTAGTTAGGTTGGAATTAAGTTGAGTCTTGAATATTTCTATGCATGTTTCCATGAGTCCTTACTTGTTACTTGTTTCGATTTGTGATAGTTTTTGATGAGTGCTTTGCGTGAGAGATGTCGACCAAACTTGTACATAGTAGTTAGAATTTAAATTCCAGAAATTTATTTTTCGTGCCATAGTTTTTAGGGCAGCCATAGAACCATTCTCTCCCCCATATGTGACGTTTTATATATATGTATATGTGTTTTTGTCTAACAATCTCATATTTCAGGTACCCTTAATCCCCGGCTTAGAACGATCCCTACTTATTCTATACTACTAACGATTGTAGGGTTATTATTGCTTGATGCTCGCTTCGGCGACTCGTCAATTTTTGGCGCCGTTGCCGGGGATTATAAAATCTTGACTTATTTGAATGTTAGCTTTGTAAATTTTTGAAAATCTTTTTGATTCTTTAAAGTTTTGAGGTATATCGGATAAAGCATGACCTTACCATGAGCTGCACAAGTCTATTGCACAGTTTGCTCCTCTGCTCCACGTACCTTGAATCTTTGATGTCGTGTATAGTTTGAAAAATTCTTGAAAATTTCGTGTAATGCCTTGAAAAATTTGTTGAAGTATAGCTTTGTATACTCTTGCATTTATTTGTGTTGTTCGTTTTGATGTCTTTTGTGTATGTGCAGTTGAATTTAAAAAGAAAAGTGCAGGAAATACGGAAGGTCTGCCCAAACAGAAATCGGGCAGTGCTGTCAGTCGACTTTGGAAGGCTGCGGTCTGCAGCTTACAAAACCTGGGAAAGTGAACCATACACCGTTGGAAAGGTCTCTAAGTCTACTTTCTGTAGGATTTTACAGAAGTGGATTTGGAGTTCCGATCTGCTCCCAGTTTCAATTTGAGTGCACGAAGGTCAATCTGGCGAAGCAGAAAACCGGGCAGATCAATAGGTGCGATTCAAGGCCAAACAAAGCATACTTCCGCTGGTCCGATTGAGGAAAATTCTATATCGTTGGAAAGCTCAGTGTGTCCACTACAACATTACTTCAGAACAATTTTGCATTAGGATACTGGAACACACCCAAATTAGAGCCTTAAGAGGAAGTGTACGCTGCCAAACATTCTGCCGAGCTGCCAAGCTGCTGCCCCTGCCTCTGTCCTGCAGCCAACCCTGCTTGTCGAGGCCAGCACACACCTAAACCATCCTGCCAAGCACATTGCCCTGCTCATGCCACTGCCAAGTTGCAGCCTCACCCTGCTGCAGCTTGCCCTGCTGCTGCCGCAATGCTGCAGCCTACGTACCCTGCTGACACGCCGCAAAGCTGCTGCCCCTGCTGCTGCCTATCCTTCCACCTATGCTGCACTTGCCGAGACCCTGCGCACAAGCTGCTGCTCCTGCTACCCCTTCACGCTTCTCCTGCCCCTGCCCCTGCCGAAATCTGCTGCACCCAAGTTACTGAGAACACACCATTGAAGGCGAAGCAGTTTTCGGTGCCTTGTGTTATCAATTTCGTGTAAGCCTTGGTCCGGCCGGTCAAGGAAGACACACCATTGAAGGCGAACCAACTCAAGAAGAATCCATGGGACATGGTCAAATTGGAGAGAAAAAGTGAGGAAACTCAAACACCAAACTGTACCCTAAACAGAGTTCCGGCAGTGCAGCTCTTCTACTTTGGATGGCTGTCATTTTTAGCTCACAATACCTGAGAAGGCGTGTGATATATGCAAAGAAATATCTGTGAGTCTACTTTCTATAGGATTTTACAGAAGTGGATTCGGAGTAGTATGTTGTTCCCAGCTTCAGTTTGATTGCAGCAAGGTCAGTCCAGCAAAGCAGGAAGCTGTGCAGACAGGTCCGATAACAGGCAAAATATGGAGTACTTTTGTTGATCGGATTGAGGACAACTTTACATCTCTGGAAAGCTCTGTGTGTCTGCTATAATATTGATTTAGAGCACTTTTGCATTTGGTCATTGGAACGTACTCAAATTTGGGCGATAAGAGGTAAAGGTCCAGGTGGTATGTTGCTCATCAAGGAATTTATGCTTGCATTATTGGGCCGAGAGAAGTTTGCCTGCCGAGAACCTGCTACTACCGAGAGGGGCTGGTGCCCCAACTGCCGAGCAATGCACATGCTGAACGGACAAAAACGCGGTGACAAGTCTAAGCAATAGACTATAAACACAAAGCGCTACTTGGGAGGCAACCCAAGTCGATCAAAGAAAAGTGAAGGAGCCATCACCGAGAGTTTGAAATTTCTTAACTCTTCTCTTTTTCTTTGATTTGTGATGATATGTTGGTATATGTTAGACTATTGCATGCTTAGGAAATTTGTTGATATAGATTTGTGCTTACATTGAGGACAATGTAATTTTCTAAGTGTGGGGTGGGATAGCATATTCCGTTTTTGTTTTTGTTTTTGCTTTTTGTGTGCTTAGTTAGGAAAGAAAATTCAGAAAAATGTTCCAGAAAAATAGAGTGTTTAAATTTGTTTGTTTCGAGTCTTAGGATGCCCCTAATATGTCAATGATGTTTTTCTCCTCTTTGCATACATAGATGATGGTTTTGCATACAATTAAAATTGTGAGTTTCATGGATTTTGTGCATTGGTAGGAGCATGTAGGACTTGTTGATTATGAAGCATGCATGTTTTAGCTAGTTTGTTTCCATAATAACCTATGTGAGCTTTAGAGCCAATTTGCTTTCTTCTTGAGCGATAAAAAGATAAAATTCGATAGAATTGTAGGAAGCATGAAACCTCATAATTCTTTGCATATTCGATGACTATGTGCCATAGCTTTTAATGAACTCTAGTATGCTAGAACTTACTCTTGTTGATTTTCGAAACGTTTATATCATAAAATACTTTGATTTTGAATATGATTGAATAAAGATCATTTAGGTTTACCACCAAAGCCAAATAAAGCATGAGCCCTATTGGAGCCCGTCGTGGGACACCTTAGTAAACCCCTTTGAGCCTATGTTGAGCCTTTTCTTTCATCATCCTTAAACACTTTCCATGAGCTTAGTATAGTTGTGCCCTTACCCTTGATCAAAGTATTGGCAAAGCTTGATTTTTGAAGGCGTTTTTGCGTGAAGTGATGAAGAAGAACAAGTGTGGGGTAGACTTAGCCATGAATTTTTATGAAAAATGTATATGCATGCCGTGCCTTAGTAAAGAAAAGAAAAGAGAAAAATTTAGCTCGGACCAAAAATAAAAGAAAAATATGATGCCGAGAGCTATGATAAAAAGGGCACGGCATAGGCTAGAAAAACAGAAAATTTTGTGCATGGCTATTGTCTTGATTTTTATTGCTGTAATGTTATGGGAAGAAAAGAATGAAGTATGGGTCCAACAAGATGAAATTTGACCCTTGGCGAGAAGACATAAGGAGATTTGAGCTTTGCCAAAGGCCATGGTAACGTTTTTAAGCCTCCTTATCCAAATATCGAATACCTCTTAGCCTAGCCCCATTACAACCCTTCATTGATCTTTTTCATGATTCTTAAGATGGTTAAACTTGATTTGTGGAGATTATCTCAAGAGTAAGCATATGGTTTTGGTTCATTGGTGCATATAGTTTTCATATGAGGTTTTTCCATAAAAATTCACAAAGTGCTTTCGTTTCTTTGATATATGCAAGTCACTCTTTGTAATTCATTATCTTTCGCTTGCATATACTTATGAGTGAATTACCATGCTTCGAGAGAAAAGAAGAGAGTATGCCTAGTGAGGAGGATTGAATTAGCTTAACATGTCTACATGCTTACCTTTTGCTCTTATATGTTCTTATTGATGTTACATGTCCATGAAACTTGGAATTTTCGTGCTTATCATCCTCATGCATTTAACTTGAAAGCTATGTGTACATACGAGCCTGAGACAAATTGTTAGGGGCAATAATTGTTTAGAGTCTAGTTTAATTTAGTTTGCTAAGGGACTAGCAAAGGATAAGTGTGGGGTAGTTGATAGGAGCACAATGTGCGACGATATTATATGCTTATGCCCTCGTTTATGCTTTGTTTAACCCTTATTTGCTTAAGATTGAGTCATAACGTAGTTAGTGTCATTTTGGTTGAGTTTTGGTGAAATATGGTTAAGAATCCGAAAAATGACTAAGTTTGAGAAATCTGGAAAATAGTGTAAAATATGTCTTTTTCGTGATTTGTGACGAGTACAAGTATGATCTATCCTTGTCCGAATTCTATGAAATTTTGTGTGCTTAATATTCATATGTTGAGTAATGTTGTGTTAAAATTTCAGATCAATCGGAGTTCGGGAAGCCACCCAAAAGTTGGCTGCAAAACAGCAGTCCGAACATTCCAATCCAGGGGCTTACAGGATTTTCCTGGGACTTTGTCCCAACTTCGAAAATTCATTCCCGACGACTTACATGGAATTTGGCCGAGATATTTTATGGGGAGATGGCCCTATGTGTCTAGTTTACGTGAGACTTGGAATCGTATCAATCGGAGCTCCGAAGGTGGAGATATGCCGGAATTACTGCGACAAGGTCAAAGCTGCCGATTCCAGGGACTGATTGCTTCCTTTTCACAAGTGCTTCATTTCGATGGACCATATGATGTACAAGACCATTTGTGAAGATATCTCAAGCTTAAGGATGGTTAGAGGATGACACCAAGCCAAGGCATTGAAGAAAAAAATCAGAAAAAGAAGTTTCCTAGAAGAACCAAGAAAGGAAGCAACCAAAACCTTGTTGCACAAGGATTGCCTTTGCCGATTCGGACTAGGTTTTCTACCTAGGTTTTCTGCCGAATTTGCCTCTATAAATAGCTAACTTTTACACAGAAAAACTTGTCACATCTCAAGCCAAAACACAAGTCTAAGCTCTACCAAAAATTCTACCTTAAGTCCTACATAAAACCTAGCCAAAATACATCCTTCACCACTACCAGAAAGTTTCTGCCGAACCAACCTTCTGCCGAAACTTGAACTTCCTGCTGCCGTGCAGCATCCAACCATCCTCCATCACAGATCAACACGAGCTGCTGCCTCCCAAGGTGTCTAAATGTGTGATCTACTCCCTTTGGCTTGTAATTTTATGGATTTATGCTTTTATGTCTATGTAAAACATATGTTCTTTTGGTATTTGTTTTTATGTCTATGTAAAGACAATTTGTTTGTTTGGTTTTGCATGTTTAAAGATGTTTATGATTTTGATTCTTTGAGCCTAATTAACTCTAAGGTATTGATTTCATGGTTTTATGAAAGATAAACATGTAAACATAATTTGTAAATATGTAACCGGTTAGGTCTTAGGGATGCATGCTTGACTTGATTCTCGATTTCTTCTTGATTAGTTGTTTGAATTCATGTGCAACCGAAGGAGATGTTTAGGTACAATCGTAGGCCATGGTTGTTGTCTAGATATTGAATTCACTTGCCGTAGTAACATAGGTCAAGTTAGAACGCTAAGTCGATTTGGTTTATGTTGTTACCTAGGGTTAGAGTAATTCCTACAACTTGCTTGTCTAATATGAAGAGTGACGCCTTGCATATTAACTTGTTTCCGACTAAGAGATTTCGTGCTTTATATGCTAATTGGTTAATTTCTACGCTAAGTGTCTGTAATCGGTTAGCTAAAGATTAGGGTTATGCGCTAAGCTAATTCTAAGTATTTTTGTGAAATCTAAAATCGATTAGTAAACCGCTAAGGAGTTAGTTAGGTTGGAATTAAGTTGAGTCTTGAATATTTCTATGCATGTTTCCATGAGTCCTTACTTGTTACTTGTTTCGATTTGTGATAGTTTTTGATGAGTGCTTTGCGTGAGAGATGTCGACCAAACTTGTACATAGTAGTTAGAATTTAAATTCCAGAAATTTATTTTTCGTGCCATAGTTTTTAGGGCAGCCATAGAACCATTCTCTCCCCCATATGTGACGTTTTGTATATATGTATATGTGTTTTTGTCTAACAATCTCATATTTCAGGTACCCTTAATCCCCGGCTTAGAACGATCCCTACTTATGTCTATACTACTAACGATTGTAGGGTTATTATTGCTTGATGCTCGCTTCGGCGACTCGTCATATTCGTCGGCTATAACTCTTATATCAGATCTATTCTGCAGCAGCGAGCTCATTCGTCGAAAACATTTTGAAAACGCTCTGAAATCGTCCAAAACCTCGGCCATAAGCTTGAAAGGTACGTATATTGCTGTGTGTGTTGATTTAGTTGGTTATATGCAGAGGTGTGTTAATTTAGAGTTTAATTACAATAAATGTGTGATTAATTTGATATATATATATATATATATGTGTGTGTGTTGAGATGAGATTATTAATGGGTTGATATGTTGGTTAGATAGAATTGAAGTTTTGTTGAAGATCAGTGATTGATTGTTGATTTAGAGGTGATTTTAGATGAATTTGATGAAAAAATGTATATATATTAATTAATTTAATTGTAATTAAAAATATATTGTTGGTATATATGAAAAATATATTGTGTTTAATTAATTAGGGAGATTGACGATGTTTTAATTAATTTAGGGATGTGTATACATATATATATATATATGTGTAATGATGAAATTTTTAATTAATTAGTACGTACGTACGTACGTAGTACGTGCATATATACATATCTATATATAGTTACATTTATTTATTGAATTTACAGGATGGACAGGAGTTGGATTACCCGGGGAAGATGGGATCAGGCGTATCATGATGGAGTTAGGAGTTTCCTGGAATTTGTGATGGCTAACTGTGGAGACACTACACTTCATTATTGCCCCTGTAAAAAGTGCAAGTGTGCCAGCCCACGACAACGTTTTTCCATAGAGACCGTGGAGCAACACCTGGCTAGATATGGATTTTGGGTCCTATACACTAATTGGATTTATCACGGTGAACCAGAGTTTGCGGGTCCTCATGATCATGGACAATTTGCCGAGAGAGGGAGTTCGTCCAATGATCCAACAACGAACTGGATAAACGATATGTTTCCTCGTGAGAGCGGTGTCTTTGATGAAGCACCAGATGTGCAACTCCCTCCTCCGGAGATGGAGTGTTTCCCTGATATTGAGCCACTCGAGCCATTACCCCGATCACCGGTCAACACAAGTGGTATGGAAAAGTACAACAACCTGATCGCATTGCAACAGACTCCGTTGTACCCCGGATGCAGTAAGACTGTCCTTGAATCTGTCATGGGAGTGATGAAGATCAAAACGGAGAACAAAGGCACTGTCAAATCGGTTGATGATTGGCTGAAGATATGGGGTGGGGCAATGCCCCCCGGACATCGGCTTCCTACCAGTCAACATAAGGTGCGACATATCCTTAAAGATCTCGGCCTTTCCTACATCAAGATTCATGCATGCAGATACGATTGCGTTCTGTTTTACGGGGAAGGACTTGCAGATCTTGAATACTGCCCAGTATGCAATACAGAGCGGTATAAGTTCACTCCTAAAGGGAACAAGAAAGCTGTGAAGACACTTCGGTACTTCCCGCTGATTGATAGGCTTGAGCGGTTGTTCATGTGTGCTTTCACGGCCAAAGCTATGAGATGGTGGGCTGAGAGGAATGTGCCTGACGATGACACCCTTAGACATCCCGCCGACGGAGAGGCTTGGAAGAAGAATGTGTTGGAGTTTCCTGAATTTGCATCAGAGGTTCGAAATGTTTGGCTAGGGCTATCATCCGACGGTTTCAACCCTTTTGGCAAGAAAGAGCTTCAGTACAGTGTGTGGCCAGTTATTTTGATTCCGTACAACCTTCCACCGTGGATGTGCATGAAGAAGGAATATAACGTGCTCACATTGTTGATTCCAGGCCCAGGTTATCCGGGAAAGTGTCTCGATGTGTATTTGAGACCCGTGATTGAGGAGATTCGGTACTTGAGTCTGAAAGGCCACCTAGTCTACGACCGGTTCAAAAATGAGATGTTCCGGATGCGTGCCATGCTTGTTGGCACGATCAGTGACTTTCCTGGGAGGGGTATGTTGTCTGGCAGCGTCACCAGGGGTTACAGGGCTTGTTCAGAGTGCATGACTGTTGATTGCTCTAGTCCTCATTGCAGCAAGATTGTCCAGATGCGTCACCGTTGTTGGCTTCCGCATGACCATCCATTTAGGGACGATGCACAGGCTTTTGATGCGACTGAAGAAAGGGGCTGGGCACTGGAACGATGGACAGGGGAGGAAATATTGGCAGTGTTGAATGAGTATGACTTTGGTCCGCTTAGCAATCATCCCGATGTGTTGCGCACGATTCCAGAGAGGCCCGATCGGTATAGGTTCTGGTCACACAAGAGCATCTTATGGGAACTTCCTTATTGGGCCAGGTTGGCTATCAGATACTACCTGGATGTCATGCATATAGAGAAGAACGTGGGTGAAGCCGTGGTTGGCACAGTTTTGAATTGGGAGAAGAAAACAAAAGACACCCCCAAGGCACGCGTTGATCTGAGAAATATGGGACTGCGGGACCATTTGTAGTTGAGAGAGGGCAGGAGCAAAATGCCCCAATCTCCTTACACCATCACCAGGGACCAGAAACATGAAATCTTTGGATGGCTGAGTAATGTCAGGTAACTTTTTATTAGGCATGTATTCCCTAAATAATCCATCTGTTGTTGGACGACTATATATGCATGAAATCTAATTGTTGTTAATGGCTATGCAGGTATCCTTATGGCTATGCGGGTAACATAAGCAAGTGTGTTAACTACCGAGACAACAAGATGTACGGATTGAAGAGTCACGACTGCCATGTACTGCTTCAACGCCTCTTCCCTATTTTCATTCGAGCCTACTTGGAGGATGAAGTGGTTGAGCCGTTGGTGGCGTTGTCAAGATTCTTCCAGAAGTTATGCGCTAGAGAAGTTAGAAAATCAGACCTCATGAGAATGCATGAGGAAATCGTTTTTATTTTGTGCAAGTTCGAGAGGATATTTCCCCCAAACTTCTTTGACATCATGCCTCACCTGATGATCCATCTTCCCCAACAATTGTTGCTTACTGGTCCCGTACACTACACTTGGATGTATCCCATCGAAAGGTACATGTTATTCATAAATTTGATTTATACATGTTTTTAAATAAAAGTTGCATGCTCTTAACATGCACTTGTTAACCTTGCAGACAACTTGGAGACTACAAGAAATATGTGCACAATAAATCGCCGCCTGAGGGGTGTATTGCTGAAGCTTACATTGCGCATGAGTGTGTAACGTACGCCAAATTGTACTTGGGAGCGATGGAGGACCCCCCACAACATCCAAGTCGAGATGACCTCGAGTTCAACCTATCTATCGTCGCCAACGATGTTGTACCATACGGAAGCTTCAAGAAGAAGGGTGTGGACAAGTTGCCTGACCATGAGGTAGGGATTGCCCACTGGTGGGTTCTAATAAACTGTCCGGAGGTACAATATTGGAAACGAACCCATCTTACCTGCAAGGAAGTTCGCGGTGATCTCGAGTACCACAACACGACGTTTGCAGACTATTTTCCACAATGGGTAAGTGTATAAATATATATATTAGATGTCTTTCTTTTACAATTCCCTATTCTTTAACAAGTGCACACCAAGTGATTTGAGTTATATTTTTCAGCTTATGCAAGTGGCTGCGAAGGGTGGTCATAGAAATTACTCAGAGGAATTGAGGCTGTTGTCGATGAAGCCGATATCTTCCACAGTCCGCCCAATGTGTGATGTCAACGGGGTTAAGTATATATGTGAAGCTAGAGACGGGGAACGCAAAACACAGAATTGTGGGGTGATGGTCGATGGTGCAGAGGGGGGCGTGGATTATTACGGTGTCCTACATTCAGTTGTTGAACTCATTTATGGGAACCGCATGAAAGTCCACTTGTTCAAGTGTCGATGGTTTGATACTAGGCCGCACCGCATAAGGATCGATCAGTACGGCATACTTTCGGTGAATACCGCCACTAGTGTGTATGAAGATGACCCCTTTGTTTTCGCCACAGCGGCCAAAAAGGTCTTTTATCTTGATGATCCATTGAACAAAGGCACGTGGAAGGTAGTTAACCATGTGTCTCAGCGAGACATATATAGTGCTACCACACTTGGTGTGAGCACAGAGTGTCAAGAAGCGACCGCATACCAAGAGCCGGACGCCGTCGACATTCTGGAATCCTCCACCATCCGCGATAATAATGTGACGCCGGGCAGAGTGGTTCGACTTCCTAGGGGTCAGGTGCCCTTGTATGATGTTAATCTGAATCGTCTATCTAAGGCAGACGATGACTCAGACGACGAGTACGAGCACCGGTTGCCAGATATTAACTACTATACTACGTCTGACTCAAGTGATGAGGATGATTCTGATTATCATCCTTAGTATACTATGTATGTATTTGTGTACGATGGTGCATGCATGTATGAATACATTTTTTGTCCTTAATTACCGTTTTCAGAGGTTATGGGAATTGTATTGAATTGTTTGTGTGATGTTCAGGAATTTATCAGGTGAAATAGGCAATTTTCAGGCCCTAAATGGCAAATTTTCAGAAAGATCAGCATTATAGCCGACGAAATAGACCATACTTCGTCGGCTATAATGCCCATTCTGGTAATTTAATATGCAAGTCGTCGGCTAACGACCAAACGTTGAAAGTCGTCGGCTAAAGTATAGCCGACGAATTGCAATTCGTCGGCTACACTTTAGCCGACGACTTGCATTTCGTCGGCTAAAGTATATTGACCGAAACCCAATCTTCATCCTTCAAATGCAAATGTGTCGTGAAATAAGATATAACCGAAATATTGAAATACGTCTGCGGTTGAAAAATGAGAAGATTTTGAAAAAATCTGTGTGCCGAATGTTACGGTTAGCTGTTTTTTACTTCCGTTTTCCTATAGGTAGCCTGACGGTCGGTAAAAATTTTGAGGAAAATTTTTTACGATTAGTTGCGTCGCATCGATTTGAAACTATTCTCTGTTGAAGGTCAGGCCAAAAAACGTCATTTAGACGGGCCAATTGCCGTTTTAAAGCGTTTAGAGGTTTGACTTTGCAGTTTGACCGTCCCGATCGAGCCTTTAACGTTGTCAGATGTAGTTGGAATTTTTTTCATACATGTATTTCATCTTAACGGTGATATCTAAAGGTTGGAATAGATTTTCCAAACTTTTAGATTCAAAATCGGAACATATGCACTAATGTTCCTTAACTTGTTTCCTAAGTGTTTAAGTGAATGTATAGTTTCAAATAGCTACTATACGTAGACCCTTCAAATGCAAATGTGTCGTAAAATAAGATATGACCGAAATATTGAAATACGTCTGCGGTTGAAAAATGAGAAGATTTTGAAAAAATCTGTGTGCCGAATGTTGCGGTTAGCTGTTTTTTACTTCCGTTTTCCTATGGGTAGCCTGACGGTCGGTAAATATTTTGAGGAAATTTTTTTTACGATTAGTTGCGTCGCATCGATTTGAAACTATTCTCTGTTGAAGGTCAGGCCAAAAAACTATGTTTAGACGGGCCAATTGCCGTTTTAAAGCGTTTAGAGGTTTGAGTTTGCAGTTTGACCAAGGAATAGCCGACGACATACTGAAATTCGTCGGCTAAACTCTTGCGATCCGCGCCGTTTCATTGTCCGCCGTTGGATGGGGGAGATCTGACGGCTGCTGAGCGCGTGAAGTATAGCCGACGATATTCATACTATAGGCGACGAAATTCATACTTCGTCGGCTATAACAGGCCCGCAAAGCCCAACTTCGGCCCGGCCCGGATTTAGGGTCAGAGTATAGCCGACGAAATTCGTCGGCTATACTATAGCCGACGAATTAAAATTAAATCATCGGCTATAGTCCTTCGATTTTCACACTATAGGCGACGAAATTCATTCTTCGTCGGCTATAACAGGCCCCCAAAGCCCAACTTCGGCCCGGCCCGGATTTAGGGTCAGAGTATAGCCGACGAAATTCGTCGGCTATACTATAGCCGACGAATTAAAATTAAATTGTCGGCTATAGTCCTTCGATTTAAACCGAAACAGAGGCGCCTCTCCCTCATTTTCTGCATAAACCCTAAATTCCCAATCGCCGCCCACCCCTCCCCGACGCCGACCGACCACCACCGAGCCTCCCCGACGCCGACCGACCCTCCCCGACCCTACCCGACCACTCCCCGCCCCCTCCCCGTCCTTCCCGACCCGTCCCGGACCCGAACACAGACGAAATTCATTCCTCGTCCCCTAGCCGCCGTCGCCGCCGCACCGCACCACCGGTCCTCGTCCCCGTCGCACCACCATGTCAGGTAGTCCCCTGCCCCTCTTGCAATTTTTGATTTATGATTTTTCCGAAATTTTTGTGATTTATGATTTTTGTGGAATTTTTGATTTATGATTTTTGTGGAATTTTTGTGGAATTAGGCATCAATTTATGATTTTTGTGGAATTTTTGTGGAATTTTAGGAGGTTACCGAAATATTTATATATATATATATATATATATATATATATATTTCGGAATATATATATATATAATTAGGTATAAATATATTTAGGTATATATATAATTAGGTATATATATATTTAATGAAGTTTTTTATTTTTTTGTGGAATTTATGGAATTTTGTGGAATTTTTTTTAATTTTGTGGAATTAACAAGAATTTTTAGGAGGATATATATATATCTATAAATATATATTTCGGAATATATATATATATATAATTAGGTATAAATATATTTATGTATATATATAATTAGGTATATATATATTTAATGAAGTTTTTTATTTTTTTGTGAAATTTATGGAATTTTGTGGAATTTTTTTTAATTTTGTGGAATTAACAAGAATTTTTAGGAGGATATATATATATCGAAATATATATATATATATAATTAGGCATAAATATATTTAGGTATATATATAATTAGGTATATATACATTTAATGAAGTTTTTAATTTTTTTGTGAAATTTTTGTGAAATTTATGGAATTTATATACTAATTGTGCAGGAAGCCGCCGCGCTGTAGACCGATGGCTTGCCAGACCGACCGAGAGCGACCCCGAAGCTCAGGCAGGACACAACAGTGGGGGGGGGCGGATCCAGCGGTCGTCGGGGCCTCCGCCGGCCACTGAACAGGCGCGAGGAGACGTTGATGGGATTGACCCCGAGCGTTCCACGTGGGGGCTCATCCTATGAGTCGACGGGAGCGGGCCCAAGCCCGAGCGTCAGAGGAGGACACACAGCCGCACCCTCCAGACCCCAGTGCACTTCAGCACTGTTCCAGGATCGGCAGCCGACCCCACCGCGCGCCGATCTGGACCCTCCAGAGATGCTCCCTGTCCCCCCACAGCGACAGCGTCCACAGCTACAGGGCCCACCGTCAGGGGGATCAGGCCCCTCAGGGTCCACGCCCCGTATGTCTCCGCCATCGGGGATGTACATGGTCCAGTTTCTCCCTGCCATCCCCGAGTACGACGCTAGGGGGAGGCAGATTTGGAGGCACGACCGGCCGCACGAGATTCCCTGGGAGGAGGCTTACGTCCACAGGCCATTCGACTCAGAGGACTGCCGCGGCCTGTGGTGTGTTCGTGAGAAGGACAAGCAGTACAACGACGCAGGTAATTAGTTAGTTTAATTAATTATTTAGATTGTTTAATTAATTATTTAATTAGTTAGTTTAATTAATTATTTAACTATGTATTCATTTTAATTATGAAACAGGCGTCCTCGTAAATAAACCCGCGGGGACGAGACAGACCAGAGGGCCAGCGAACATGTCGACCCTGGAGAGGGAGCTCGCCGGTGGGATCAGGGAGATCCTGCCCGGTCCCGGTGAGGATGGACGCCCGATCGAGAGGAGAGACACCACCACCAAGTATATCAACGCGACGGGCATGCTCGTGCGGGACAGGGTCCCACTGTTGTGGCCCGACTGGGGCTCTGTGCCCGATGACATCAAGGCGCGAGTGTACAATGCACTGTCGGTGAGTTAAATCGTATTTTTATTATAGAAAATAAACATTTATGAATTCAGTCCTTATAACTATATAAAAATATTTTCTAATTAATTTATAATATTGCAGCAATGGTTTAGAGTCCATCCTACCTTGGACTGGTGGAGAGACGAGCAGCTGAAGAACAGGTTATGTGTTTCGCGTTATTTTACTATCATTCGAGTTAGATTGAAGACGATTAAAGATGTACGAATATATCTAACAGTTGTGTTTTGTTAATATAGGTACTCCGAGTGGAAGAACGAGCTGTCGACGCACTATAGGACGTACCATGTGGAGCAGGGCTTGGGGCGAGGTGCAACCCCCCACGAGTTCCGGTATAGGGAGTATGAGTGGCTATGGCTGGTAGCCTACTTCGGGAGCGACAGGGTCTCGGTAAGAAAATTTAGCCTGCTAGTATATAACTTTTTAATGTTATTTAATAATTAAATTATGTAGTTACTTAATTAAATTAATTAGTTAGTTAGTTATTAGTTATTAAATTAAGTTAGTTAGTTAGTTACATAGTTAGTTAGTTCGTTACTAAATTAAATTAAATTAAATTAGGTAGTTAGTAAGTTAGTTAGTTACTAAATTAAATTAGTTAGTTAGGTAGTTACTAATTAAATTAAATTACTTAGTAACTAAATTAGTTAATAATTTTGTTTTGGTTAGTTTCTAATATTTTAATTTAGTTACTAATTTATATTTGCGTTTATATGTTCGTTCTTATAATAAAGAAAATCTCGAAGACGAACAGCGACAACCGCAAGAGGAACGAGCACCCCCACCACGGCGGCGCCCGCTCCTGGAGGCAGTGGGCAGAGATTGCAAGGAGGGACCGACCGCTGAGGCCGTTGTCGTGGATTCATGCGCAGATGTATCCGGGGCGTCCCGACCAAGTGGTAAGTATTCGCCCATTTTCAATAAAAGTGTTTCATTAAATTAATTTATATATATTTTTTTATAAATTCGTTTATTATATTTTCTTGTCAATTAGGCGGGGATAGATGCGGAGACCGACGCGATCACCTTGGGGATGGCGCGAGAGACGCTGGGGGAAGGGGCGTCCGACGAGGCGATCGCGGAGTTTGCCTCCACGATCGACACCATTGAGCCGCGCTTGGCCTCTCAGATCATGCACGCGGCGGTAGGGACTGGCAACAACTACTTCTACCAGAGAGGCCTAGGCGCGGCGGGAGATGGGGTTCTGAAGTACACGCCGGCCAATCCCAGCACGCAGCGTGCGGCTTCGACGAGCAGAGACTTGCAGACACAGCTGCAGAGGACGCAGGCGGAGTTGGCGAGGGCGGTGGAGGCGCTCCAGCAGCAGGCTGCGGTGCAGCAGGCCAGAGACGCGTCTGTGGCGGAGATGTACCGATGGATGCAGCAATCTTGGGAGGCCCAGCGAGCTGGACAGGAGCCCCCGCCTCCGCCACAGATGCCCGAGTTCGTCGTCCCCACTCCCCCCCCGCATCGGAGTACGCCAGGCGATCAGGATAGCCACAGCCACCGGAACTCGAACGATCCCGTCGACGACGCTACGGGTTTAGGGGTTGATGAGTAGATGACTAGTTAGGGGGTTAATTTGTACAGTACGTAGGATATTACGGATGGATTGATGTGGATATTTGTTGGATATTTGGATGTTTGTTTGTGAATTTTCTGCAGCCAAACCGAAGACGAAGTGAAATTGGGCCCGAACAAAATTTTTAAATTTTTTTAAATATTTAGGGGTTATAGCCGACGAAATGGACCATATTTCGTCGGCTATACCCTCGGCGAATGTTATGGCCGACAATTAATTCGTCGGCTATGCCTGACTTATAGCCGACGATAGCGTCGTCGGCTATACTTCCCATTAGGGGAGAGTTGAAGCCGACGATTCTATCGTCGGCAATGTTAGAAGTATAGCCGACGATTCTATCGTCGGCAATGTTCGAAGTATAGCCGACGACGCTTTATTCGTAGAATCGTCGGCAATGTTCGAAGTATAGCCGACGACGCTTTATTCGTCGGCTATACTTCGTGGTTTATCAGTCGACGACTTACCCTCGGTGTCGTCGGCTATACAATAGCCGACGGAGCATTCCCGACGAGAGAATAGCCGACGATACTTCGTCGGCTATGACTATAGCCGACGATTTAATGAAAACGGCCGACGAGATGGCGTCGTCGGCTATAATGCCTTTTCTGGTAGTGTGTAGGACTTGTTGATTAACGAAGCATGCATGTTTTTAGCTAGTTTTGTTTCCATAATAACCTATGTGAGCTTTAGAGCCAAATTGCTTTCTTCTTGAGTGATAAAAAGATAAAATTCAATAGATTTGTAGGAAGCATGAAACCTCATAATTCTTTGATTATTCGATGACTATATGCAATAGCTTTTTCATGGACTCGAGTATTACTAGAACTTACTCTTGTTGATTTTCAAAACGTTTTTATCATAAAATACCTTGATTTTGAAAGTAATTGAAAAGATCTTTTAGGTTTACCACCATTGCCAAATAAAGCATGTGCCTATTTCTGCCCGTCGTGGGACACCTTAGTAAACCTCTTTGAGCCTACGATTAGCCTTTTCTTTCATCACCCTTAAACACTTTCTATGAGCTTAGTATAGTGATGCCTTTACCTTATGTGTCGGCAAAGCTTGATTTTTGAAGGAGTTTTCGCGTGAAGTGATGAAGAAGAACAAGTGTGGGGTAGACTTAGCTAGAAAATTGTATGAAAATTGTAATTGTGCCGTGCCTAGTGTAAAGAAAACAGAAAATATGCGATTCGGACAGAAAAAGAAAAGAAAAGAGAAAAATCAAGTCCGAAAGAAAAGAAAAGAAAGAGGCACGGTTTCAAAAAGAAAATTGCTAAGTCTAGGCTTGAAAAAGTGTTGTGAAATTGGAGTTTTGTATCCAAGAATGCAATAATTATCCAACAAGAAAACATAAACCAACTAGGAAAAGGAAAACCTCCTCTCCTTGTTGTGGCCAGCAGCCCTAGCTCCTTCCTCTATATATAGCCATCTTTTACACAGAAAAACTTGTCACATCCCAAAAGCAAAAATCTAGAAAAAGATCTACTGAAATTTCTCCAAGAGTCCTACATAAAACCCTAGCCGAAAATCACCACCATCTCACCCTAAAATTCCTGCCGACACACACCATTGCCGAGTAGCCATCTCCTCCACCATCCGCCGGATCCACACAAGTCGAAGTCATCAAGGTGTCTACAAAAGTGTGATCCACTCTCCTCCTTCGGTTTTGTATTTTTTATGTAGTTATGTTAAACTTTGTCTATGAAGTTAGCATGTATTCTTGGTTTCAAACTCTATGTCTATGTATTGTTTGGATTGAAGTTTGGTTTTATGATTTGTATGTTCAATTCGTTTTCTTTATCTTTAATTGGTGTTTGGATGTAAGAATATGGATTGCATGTTAAAGAGTAAGGAAAATATGTAATTAATTAGTAAATAGGGCAATCGGCAAAACATGTGTTAATTTGGTTTTAGGGTTTTCTTGACTTGTTCTTTGAATTCATGTGCTTAAAGATTGGTAGTCTATGTAAATGCAATGCGTGGATTATTGATCTCATTAGCCGAAAATAATATAAGTTAAGTAATCTTTAGGATTATTTGGTTTGTGTTGTTTTCACGAGGGTTAGAGTGGTTTAAAGAACATACTTGTTACTAAGAAGAGTGATGCCTTGTTTATTTTAACTTATTTCCAACTAAAGAAAAAGACTTTGTGCTTAATTACTTGCCTTGTTTGTTTACGTCGTTTAGAATATTCAAAGATGACTAGTATAATTTTAAGGTTAGGCGTTTAGTCACTTAAAATACATGAGGAGTCTTAATCGATTAGTAATACCGTTTAGGAGCTAATTGGGTTGGAGTTAAGTTGAGTCTAGAACATTTTAAATACCTTGCCGTGAGTCTTGTTTGCTTGTTTGTTATATGTTTTGATTGCTTTCGTGCTAGTGCTTTGTGGAAGAATGTTGACCAACCTTGTAAATAGTAGCTTTAGGATTTAATTTTCAGCTTTTCTTTTTCTCTAAATTTTCGTACCTAGTTCTCTAGGGGCAGCCCTTGCTGCTGACGCTATCATCCCCCCATTATGTGATGTTTTTGATGTATTTATGTATATATTTGTCTGACAATCTCATGTTTCAGGTACCCTTAATCCCAGGCTTAGAACGATCCCTACTTATGTCTATACTACTAACGATTGTAGGGTTATTATTTGTGTGAGCCTCGCGGCTCACATCAGAACTAAATCGAGTCTAGGAAGTGTCGAACTTGCTGCCTTGATTTCTTGCATGCGATTATTACATGTTCTTGAGTGTTTTTGTGCTAAGTGTTGTGTGGCGATGTCAATCACTTGTATATAATAGTCTAGGTTTAATTTCGAGCATTAGTAATGTTGACAGTAGCCACAAAGGGGCTACAACAGGCCCACAGACCCGCAACCAGTGCACCTGGGGCCGGCCTAGGGCCCGGAACCGGATCGCCAGCACCCGGAGCCGGGGTCCAGCAGTCTACCTTGCGACCAGGGACCCGGGGACCGGAGGCGCCAGCCTGCTAAAGAGGTCACCAGAGCTGCCCTTTGGTGTACGAACAGAAGGAAGCCAGTCCCACATCGAAGAGTGAGGCCAGACCTCACGCCCGGCCACCTATATAAGGGCCTCAACTACCCTCATTAATAGGTAACTGATCTTTCCTACTGCTTATCATACGTGCTTAAGTTATCTATTCATCCCAACTGTACTAACTTAGGCATCGGAGAGGAGAAGACCGGCCCGCCCGGTATTCCCCTTAGTAAGCAGGTTTACAGGAGATCACACTTGGATTCATCTCTCTGCCAGGCCTAAGGGTTTTAGGTACGAACAATTGGCGCCGACTGTGGGAAAGTGTTGACAGTAGCCACAGAGGGGCTACAACAGGCCCACAATACCTTATCCGTACCTAAGCCACTTTCGCCGGATCAACACAAGTTTGAAGCCTTAAAGGTGTCTACAAAGTGCGATTCACCCACTACTTTCGGTTTAGTTTATTATTTTTATGCAGTTATGCTTAGTTTTGTCTATGAAACTTGTATGAATTCTTAGTTTTGGTTTGCATGTCTATGTGTAAAATGATTTGAGTTTTGGTTTTATAATTTATATTTTCAGTACGTGTTCATGTTGATTACTTGGTTTTTCAAACATAGGATACGAATTGCATGTTAAAATTGTAAATAAAATATGTAACAACATAGTAACTAGGTAATCGGCAAGCATGCTAATTTAGTTTTAAATTTGTCTTGGTTTGTTCTTTAAATTCCTGTGCCTTAAAGGTTGGTGTTTTATGCAATTCCAATGTGTAGGACATTGATCTCATTTAGCCGAAATAAGCATAAGTCAAATTAACGAGTTTGATTGAATTGGTTTGTGTTGTTTCTTTAAGACTAGAGTAATTTAAAGAACATACTTGTTTAATATGAAGAGTGACGCCTTACATGTTAACTTGTTTCCAACTAAAAAGACTTGTGTTTAATTGTTTTTCATGATTGTTTTCATCTATAGGAGTTCTCAATTATGGCTAGTATAACTTTAGAATTAAATCTACAGGTTGATTTTGAAGTATTTGTGAAAGTCTTAATCGATTAGTAATACCTATAGGGAGCTAATTAGGTTGGAACTAAGTCGAGTTTAGAACACTTTAATATTGCTACTGTGAGTCTTGTTTGCTTTATTGTTATGTGTTTTGATTGCTTTGTGTGCTAAGCTTTGTGTGAAAGATGTCGACCAAAATTGTAAATTTTAGAATTAGGTTTTAAATTTCGTGTCTAGGACTAGGGCAGTCTACTGCCGAACTATTCCATATCCCCCATGTTTTCGTTTAATTGTTTGTGTATAATTGTGAATATGTGTTTCTAACCTTTTACATGTCAAGTACCCTTAATCCCCGGGATTGAACGATCCCTATTTATCATATGCTACTAACGGTTTACAGGGTTTATTATTTGCGAGTGTTATTACTCCGGTTATGGCACTCGTCAATTGCCTCTTTTCTGTTGATTGAAAATTGGTCTCTAGGGTTTTAATGCTTCACAGCTTCATGGCCTCAATGACTTAATTATACTTTCCTCTAGTCTTTGTGTCAGAGTCTCACAGCATCACATCACCAACTCAAGCTAAAACCATAATTAAATGGAACTACTATCACATGTTTTGGTCACCATCACCACTTAGCACTTTTATTACGTATTGGATTACTATTAAAGAACAAAATTTATTTGTTTCTCTATTCAGGAAGAATCTGATATCCCTTCTTTTACTCCTTTAAACTATAGAGTTTGAACAATTGGTCAGAAGGCAACAACTAAGGGTGAGGCTCTAGACATGTTGCTTGATGGTATTTTGTATGGTGATTATTTCTTTGGCTTTCTGTATTGCTTGGTACGGAAAGGGTGGAAGAAGGAAAGAAGGAAAAGACGGAGAAAGAATATGACACAAAAACTTTTGTGTGTTTTGTGGAGGTGATTTTAGGGGTGTTGTATGCAATTTTGTAGCGCCGGGACTCGGCCGTTCATGAACGACTACTATTGTCAAAACGCAGTGTAGATCGTAAGGAGGTCTGGCCGTCCATGAACGACCAATTCTTTGCAGCAATAAGATACGTTATGACTCTGGCCATTCACGAACAGCCAATATTGTCAAAACGTAGAAGGGATCATACAAAAGAAATCTAGGTTGTTCGTGAACGGCCCTCCTTTTGTATGAAAGATGACTCACGAGTGGTGCATAAGCATAAAGCAGATATATATGTTATACCTGAGCTTCACTTTTTGAGCCACACTCAATCGATATATTTTTTTAATATCGGCAGAGCTTTAGCCTCTCTCCCTCTGTATTTCCTTTCTCCTCCTCCCTATCTCTATATATATATATATATATATATATATATATATATATATATATATATTTGCTCAGTACCGATAGCTTGTATTTATAGTGGAGTGAGGATGGGGTAGACTGGTAGAATACTCCCAATTTGAATTTGAAAATCATGTCAACCGATTTGACCAAGTTTGTAGCCTTCGGTACATCCCATGCAACTGATGTATAAAGATTGTGGGATTTGAATTTGATGATAGCTTAATTAGCATAGCTTTCAATCTTTAAAACAAAATTCAACTAACCACCTTGGACGTTGATTTGCATGCCTCCCTTTCTTGTTTTACCGATGCTTAATGATCATGTTAGTTTGAGTCCGCGGCTGCAGTTATCCAATTAGCTACTCCAATTTGAAAAATAATTAAGTTGTGCTACACATGCTTATTTGTTGTTCAATTGGAGATAAGGATTGAACCAAGTCATCTTCATATGATTTGAATTGGATTTGTATTTTGATATCCATCACTCCATCATATGACCAAGCACGCGAGCATAAAATTTTATTTCCTCAACACACCACGAACTTGGGTTCACTTTGTCTCTTTATTTGTGATTTGTACATTTGCATATTCATCTAGCATCTCTTAGGTTTCCCTAGCTAGAGTGGGTTTTCCAATCCCTTAGGTACGATATCCCCTACTCATAATACCCCTACACTATAACTTGACCCTTATACTTGAGGGTGACATTTTGTTTAACAAGTTTTTGGCGATGTTGCCGGGAATTAGAGTGAAATCTAATTCCTAACTCAGTTTGCCTTTGGGGAAGCTAGAACTTTACTTTTCTTTGTAATTTTTTTTCTGTTTTTGAAGTTTTTCCCCTGAAACAATCGATCGTTTAGATCGATCATTTCAAAGTCACAGAGGACTCGTAGCTCAAACGATCGATCGTTTTTAAGAAATGATCGATCATTGTTGTACGCCCAAATTTCTTCAGTCCAACGATCGATCGCTAGTGTTGAGCGATCGATCATTCCTCTTGTTTCAGTTTTATTTTTAGACTTTGTGTTTCTACTTGTGCACTTATCTTTGTTTTGAATGCACATCAAGTTGTTTGATGATGTTTGCTCAACGGTCCAACTCAATGGAATTGATGAAGACAATCTTAGGCTAAGGCTTTTCCCCTTCTCATTGAAGGATAAGACCAATGATTGGTTGTACAAGATTCTGGCAGCAAGTATTACTACATGGGATGAGATGAAAGCCACATTTCTCAAGAAGTACTTTCCACAATCCAAGAGTAATGCATTGAGGAACTCTCTCATGACTTTCCAAGAGTTTACATCGGAGTTGTTCCATGAGTCTTGGGAGAGATTCAAATATATGGAGCAAAATTGTCCTAATCAAGGTGTGAAGAAGTGGCTATTGTTGAGCACATTCTACAATGGGTCAAGCCAAGACACCAAGAGAAGAATCGACAATGCTTGTGAAGGGAGCTTCATGGAGAAGAATGAGATTGAAGCAGAAAGCATTCTTGACTCACTAGCCGAGACATCCCAACTCTATGATATTTAAAGTGATAGGAGGTCAGTGAAGGAAGCCAATGTGATTTTGAAGAATCAACAAAGAAGAGCTTATGAGATGGAGCCACCCAACACTCAAATGTAAATTGAGTTGAAGAGGACTGAGGCTAACATGAATAAGAAGCTAGATTTGATTCTTAATGCTTAAGGAAACCGGGAGCATCTCCTACCTATGTCAAGCAAGATGGTTGAGCAAGTTTACTTAATTTGTGAAAGTGACCAACATGAGACAATGCTTTGTCCAAGTGGAGGTGTTTATCAAGTTGATATGAAGCAATGCAACTAAGTTGGTTTCCAACCCAAGCCAAAGAATGATCTTTTTAGTAACTTCTGCAATCCTGGATAGAGAAACCACCCTAACTTTGGGTGGGGAGGCAATCAAAACCGAGATCAAGGGTTTGTGAATCGTGAGTAAGGCCAAAGTTTTCAAAGGCCTAGTGGTTGCTATCAAGCTCCTCCAACTACAACAATCAATACCAAAGGGCACCTTATCAACCTCAATCTCAAGCACAACCTATTCCACCTCAAGAGCCATTGAAGAAGCCAAGTGTTGAAGACTTGTTGATGAGTTTCACTGTTAAAAATGAGGGGAATCAAGCAAAGGAAGATGACAAGATCAATGTCCTCCAACAACGCATGAGCAAGCTTGAGGTACAAATGGGGCAATTAGCCAATGAGTTAAGTCATAGGAAGCAAGGTGCATTTCAAGCCAAGTGGAAAACAACCCAAGGCATGAAGCCAAGTCAATTACTACTTTGAGAAGTGAAAAACAAGTTGAGAACAATGTGTACATGCCTACCAATGAGGAAGTTGTATCACCAAGGGAGCCACCGGGTTTTGAAAATAGTAAGAAGGGCAAAGCAATAGGGTTATCTCATGGAGAAGTCATCTTGGGATTTAATGATGTTGAAGAAGAAGTGTTGAATGAGAAGATGAAAACCTTTGACAAGAACAAACCTATAGGTTTGAGAGTAGCTTTGGAAGATGAGAAAGTCCAAGAGGATGCCTTGAAGAACAAATTCAATACTAAGGCTGGCACTCATGACAAAGAAGCCTCTACATCTACTCCAATTGAAAAGCCATTGAAAAGAGGCATTACTTTCATTCCTCCTATGAAGATAGTTCAAGAGAAAGAAGTGCCCCTTCCTTATCCTCAATTTCAAAGAAAAGTGGCATTAAAGAAAAGAAATGAGAATGTGAAGAATGAGTTTCTTGACTTATTTAGGAAGGTGGAGATTAACATCCCTCTTTTGGATGCAATCAAAATCATTCCTACATATGCCAAGTTCCTCAAGGAGCTTTGTACAAACAAGAGGAAGTTGGAAAAGAATGAGAAAGTGCGCCTAAGTGAAGAAGTTAGTGGCGTTTTGCAAAGAAAGCTTCCACCAAAGTTGAAAGATCCGGGTTCATTCACCGTTCTGTGCAAGATGAGTAAAACTTATTTTGATAAAGCTTTGATGGATTTAGGTGCTAGTATAAACTTGATGCCTTATAGTGTTTATGAGTCTCTTGGAATTGGTGATATCCTCCCCATTGCTATCTCTTTGCAAATGGTAGATATGAGTCTTGTTTACTTAAGAGGGGTTGTGGAAGATGTTCTTATGAAGGTAGAAGACTTGATTCTACCGGCGGATTTTATCATTCTAGATATGGAAGAGGCTCCTTTCCATGAGAAAGAGTTGCCTATCATTCTTGGAAGAGCATTTATGGCAACCGCCAGCACTAAGATTGATGTGAAAGAAGGCTTGATGACCATGATCATTCATGATACTACCATTGCTTTTCAAATCTTTGATGCAATGAGTAAGCCATCACATGCCTATGATTGTTTTCGGATTGATGTTAGGGATGGTATTCACAAAATGGTAGAGAAGACTTTCATTGAAAATGCATCTCAAGATCCATTGGAGACATGCTTACATCATAATGGTATGAAGTTCAATGAGAAGACAACCAAATAAGCGGAGCTTACACTTGAGGCCTTAAGGCCATGCACTCCACATTTGCAACCAAGGTCAGAGCTACCTCTTACTAATCCTACTCATTTACTTCCTTAAATTAAATGTCCTCCTACTCTTGAAATGAAACCACTTCCTTCCAATTTAAAGTACGTTTTTATTGGTGAAAACCGCAAGTAGCCCGTAATTATTTCTTCATGTTTGAGTGATTTGCAAGAACAAAAGCTACTTAGGGTGTTGGATGATCACAAGGAGGCCATTGGATAGACTATTGCCGATACCAAAGGCATAAGTCCTAGTATGTGCATGCACAAGATCCTTCTTGAAGATGACATGAAGTCTAGAAGGGAACCACAAAGGAGGCTTAATCCTTTAATGCAAGAAGTGGTAAACAAGGAAGTCATGAAATTGCTTGATGTTGGTGTCATATATCCAATTTCCGATTCTAAGTGGGTGTCACCGGTTCATGTGGTTCCAAAGAAGGGTGGCATAACGGTTGTTGTCAATGATAAGGGCGAGCTTGTCCCTCAAAGGGTATCAAATGGGTGGAGAGTGTGCGTAGACTACCGGAAACTCAATAATTCCTCAAGAAAGGATCATTTTCCATTGCCATTCAACACTTTGCTAAACACTCATTTTGCGTATCCGTGTCTCCTTCTCATGTATGCTTTGGTTTTTTTTTTTTTTTGGAAAGTGTTTGGCTGTTTCTAGTTTCTTTTGGTGGGTGATAGTAAAGAATTGGGAGAGGATTTATTTCTGGTGTTGAATAAGAGAAAGGTGTAGAGCCAAGCTTTTAATTTTTGAAGCGTGAACTGCACTCATGGAGACATCAGCAACGATAAATGAAGAGTAAGAAAGACCATGCGAGATACCTAACTTTGGATCCTCCGCGTCGTCTGATGATAATCTCCATGTAACTATCAATCTCGACTTAAAGCCTCATTATTCTTTGCATATTCAACGACTATGTGCCATAGCTTTTGAATGAACTCTAGAATGCTAGAACTTACTCTTGTTGAAATTTAAAGCAATTTATCATAAAATACCTTGATTTTGAATATGATTGAAAAAGATCTTCTAAGTTTACCACCATAGCCAAATAAAACATGTGTCTATTTGAGCTCGTCGTGGGACACCTTAGTTAATTCCCTTGAGCCTACGTTTAGCCTTTTTCTTTCATCACCCTCAAAAAATTCCTTGAGCTTAGAATAATATATCATTAGAGTGTTCGCCAAAGTCTACTATAGACAATTGATAGGCCAAGTTATATGGATGTCATGGCTTTGTTATCAGCCTTAATGCACTTCCATTTGTGATGATATATTGCTTCAATACACTTTTATTAGAGTGTTCGCCAAAGTCTACTATAGACAATTGATTCAATTTACATTGCTTTTGTAGATGTCTCAAGGCGAGATCGAGTGTCTGTTGGATTGTGCAACCACTCACACGATTCTGAGGAATCGGCAGTTATTTTCGGAATATACGCCATGTGGATCGTCATTGTCTACGATGACAGAATTGGGACCTATTGTGAAAGGTCGCGGAGTTGCTCAATTCTTATTGGCAAATGACACTGAAACCAGAGTAGCTGACGCATTATATGCGCCTAAAGTGCCCAGAACCCTCCTAGCTTTCAAGGATGTGCGTGACAACGACTATCACCTCAGCACTTATGTTGAAGATGGAACTGAATATCTGTTGATCACCTCCACTCAGTCTCTGCGCACTCGCATTGTGGAGAAGTGTAAGTGTGTTCGAAATGGCATGTACTTCACAACCATTCGAGCCAATGAATCTCATGTTGTTATCTTATGTGATTATGATGCTTACAAGCTTTGGCATGACAGACTCGGTCATCCGGGTCCTGATCTGATGATTCGTATTTTGAAATGCTCCCACGGTCATCCGTTTTTCAGATCACAGAAGCAAAAAGAAAACCAGAAAACTGGACAAAACCGAGCTGAAGCCGTGTCTAGGCGTTTCGGCCTTCGTTCGGCCTCAATACCACTGCCGGCAGCCTCTCGGCTCCAAGGAGAGGTTCGGCCTCCTCCTGCTGCTCATGCCTCTATAGCGATGTCCAATGCTCATCGTTCGTTTTGCAAAGCTTGTTCACTAGCAAAACTTCAAGCAAGACTATCTTTTGCTATTGATAAGAAACAGAATATTCCGTTCCTACAACGAATTAAAGGTGATATCTGTGGACCTATAACACCAGAATGCGGACCATTTAGATATTTTATGGTTCTAGTTGATGCGTCGACGCGTTGGTCACACGTCGCGTTGTTGTCCATGAGGAATGTTGCATTTGCTAAACTCCTAGCTCAGATCATTAAGCTTCGGGCTCACCACCCGGACAATCCGATTATGTCAATCAGACTAGATAATGCTGGAGAGTTTACATCAAAGTGTTTTGATGACTATTGCATGTCAGTTGGGATAGAAGTTGAACATCCCGTGCCCCACGTTCATTCTCAGAACGGTCTTGCAGAAGCCGCCATTAAGAGACTACAGCTTGTTGCTCGGTCCCTTGTCATGGCCACTAATTTGCCGGTATCGGCATGGGGATATGCAATATTACATGCAGCTATGCTTATTCGTCTACGAACCACAGATAGCCAACCATTTAGTGCGTACAAGTTGGTAACTGGTTATGAGCCTGGCATTTCGCATCTGCGTACTTTTGGTTGTGCCGTATATGTGCCTATCACGCCTCCACTACGTACCAAGATGGGTCCATAACGACGATTAGCTATTTATGTTGGATATGAAGCACCAACAATTGTCTGCTACATCGAGTCTACGATAGGTGATCTGTTTACTGCAAGATTTGCAGATTGTCACTTTGATGAGACATCCTTCCCGCCGTTAGGGGGAGAAGGGGCCGCATCCGTCCCTAGTGAACGTCAGGAATTGACGTGGTTCTCTCCCACTATGTCTCATTATGATCCCCGAATGTCTCAGTGTGAGACAGAAATACAACGCATATTGGAACTTCAAAAGGTTGCGGATTCAATGCCCGACTCCTTTACTGATATTGCGAAAGTGACAAGATCAACCATACTCGCTGCTAATGTACCTGCAAGGCTCAACATACCTCGCCACGCGCGAGCACGAGCCGCCGGTCTCGGACCCGCAGCCCTAGGTGTCGTCGGCAGCCTAGGCTCGGCACCTCCATGTGGAGGGCCGGCGTCGACTTCGGATCCACCTAGAAAGAGGGGGAGACCAATCGGTTCCAAGGACAGTGTACCTAGAAAGAGGGCATGTGTTCAGGCACAAAGCGATCCGTTCATCATCGATATTGTGACGCCGTCACACGAGATTGTCTCCGACTATACCTATATCCAAGAATCAACTCTGAATCATCTGGGGGACGTTTCAGACTCACCGTTGATGTTGGAGAACAAGGAAATCTCACTAAACTTCTTATGCATGCACAATCTTATGGAACGAAATTTCATGTACATCGATGATGCATTCGCCTACGCTGTTGCTCAAGAAATCATTGACGACAACGATATGGAACCCCGCACTATTGATGAGTGTCAACGTAGGGCGGATTGGCCGAAGTAGGAAGAAGCAATCCAGGCTGAATTAGACTCCCTAAAGAAAAGGCAAGTTTTCGGACCGGTTGTGCCTACACCGCCGAATGTGAAGCCTGTTGGACATAAATGGGTCTTTGTCAGAAAGCGCAATGAGAATGGTGAAGTCCAGCGATATAAAGCTCGACTCGTGGCACAAAGTTTTTCTCAACGCCCTGGAATTGATTATGAGGAGATGTATTCTCCTGTTATGGATATGATTACCTTCCGATACTTAATCAGTTTGGTAGTCTCAGAAAGACTTAATATGCAGCTTATGGATGTTGTAACAGCATCTTTATGGGGATCTAGATACGGGGATGTATATGAAAGTGCCAGAAGGACTTTCGTTACCCAAGTCAAGTGAGCAAAAACCACGAAGTTCATTTGCTATCAGGTTGAGATGATCTCTATATGGACTCCGACAATCTGGTAGGATGTGGTACACACGGTTGAGTGATTACTTGATTGGGAAATGATACAAGAATGATGAGTTGTGCCCTTGTGTGTTCATAAAGAGAACAATTTCAGGATTTGCCATAGTCGCCGTCTATGTCGACGATATGAACATCATCGGAACTTGACGAGAGCCGAAGCTCGCATGCAATAATAACCCTACAAAATATCGTTAGTAGTATGAGCAAGTAGGGATCGTTCTAAGCCGGGGATTAAGGGTACCTGAAATATGAGATTGTTAGATAAAAACGCATGTACAAATATACAAAAACGTCATATTGGGGGTAAGCATGGCGTCGGCAGCAAGGCTGCCCTAGAACTAAATGACACGAAATTTAAACCCTAATCTACTATATACAAGTGATCATCATCTCTCACACAAAACAGTTCACACAAAAGACTCTTTAACACATAGATTCGCATGCAAGAAGGTCAGAGACAAGTACTTAGCATGTTTATAACTTAAATTAGTTTCGATCCCAACTAGAGCCTACGAGGTCATCTAATCGTTGATTGCTAAAGTCTTAAGATTAACTACGAGTATAATCCTAAGGTTATGTTAACCGATTTTACATGATTAACAATTAGGCATATGAATCACAAATCGAAGACATGCAAAAGAGCAAGGTTGTCAATCATCTTATTTAACACGCAAGTTCTAAGGGTTTTATACTCTAGGCGAAAACACAAACCAAGACAACTACGAGTATGAATTATTCATGTTTTCTAGTTTGATGAAACCTAACACCTAGATTTATATGCAAACAACAAATGCTCAAGCACAACTAATGTTTCGGTTTTTAAGGCACACTCCTTAGATTACTAACCAAATTAAATCCTAAACATGCTTCTAATACCACTGCTCTTAATTATCCATACATACGAAATCCATGAATTAAAATTGCAAAGCAACTACATAAACTTCAACAAAGTTCATTCATACAAAAGTTTAGCAAAAACCAAGAATTGAAACAAGTTCTTACAAGATAACCAAACATAAATAAATACAAAAGCCATAGGGGAATGGATCACACTTTGAGAACCTTGAAGACTCCTCAAATGTGACAAGGTGGTACTCGGCTGCTGCTTGGTAGATGCTCGGCAGGAACAAAAATTCGGCAGAAGACCAAGGTGAAGGTACGGCAGTTTTGGTGGTGGTGGTGATGGGTTTTGGCTATGTATTTAAGTGTTGGTGCTTGAGAAGACTTAGTAGAGCTTTAGGCTAGTATTTTATGCTTGAGATGAGATGCTTTTCAGAATGAAAAGTGAGGCTATATATAAGGGAGAGGCTGCCGGCAACCCTAGTGTAGGAAGGGTTTCAGAAAACCCAATTGATTAAGGATTTGAAACCTTCCTTTTCAAAGTTTAATTAGGTTTTCTTTTTCTGATTTTTCATCAAGGCTTGGGCTTCACATCTTCATGGACTTCTTGTATAGGCTTTGCACTCCATTTGAAAGGTCTTGATCCATCGAAAATGCCCCAAACCGACAGTTCTTCATTTTGGCACAAATCTGCCTATTCCGGCAGCTTCTCCTAGTTTGACTAGGAGAACGTCTTTCTTCGTATTTTTCTTCAATGCCTTGGCTCGGTGTCATCCTCCTTCCTTCCTTAAGCTTGGACCATCTTCACATATGCATTTGTACACCATATGGTCCATTGAAAACAGTAATTGTGAAAAGGAGGCAGTAGCTTCTTGGAATCGGCAGAAACAACCTTGTTGTAGTAACTCCGGCATATCTCCCTCCTCGGAACTCCGATTGATGCGATTCCAAGTCTCAGATAAACTAGACACACAGAGCAACCTCTATATAAAACAGTTTGATCAAATTCCTTGTGAAACGTCGGGAATGAATTTTTGAAGTTGGGACACAGTCCCAGGAAAATCCTGTAAGTCCCTGGATTGGTTTGCTCGGACTGCTGTTTTGCAGCCATCTTTTGGGTGACTTCCCGAACTCCGATTGATCTGAAATTATAACACAACATTCCTCAGTATATGAATAATACGCACACCAAATTTCATTAAATTCGGACAAGGATAGGTCGCATTTTTACTCATCTCAAAATCACGAAAAAGACATATTTTGCACAATTTTCCAGATTTCTCAAACTTAGTCATTTTTCGGATTCTTAACCAATTTTTCCCAAACTCTACCAAATTAACACTAAACTATATTATAACTCTATCTTAGACAAATAAGGGTTAAACAAAGCATAGATGAGGGCATAAGCATATAATATCGTCGCACATTGTGCTCCTATCAACTACCCCACACTTATCCTTTGCTAGTCCCTTAGCAAACTAAATTAAACTAGACTCTAAACAAACTATTGCCCCTAACAATTTGCCTCAGGCTCGTATGTACAGATAACTTTCAAGTTAATGCATGAGAATGCTAAGCACGAAAATTTTGTGCTTCATGAACATGTGACATCAATTAGAACATATAAGAACAAAAAGTAAGCATGTAGACATGTTAAGCTAGTTCAATCCTCCTCACTAGGCATACTCTCTTCTTTTCACTCGAAGCATGGTTATTCACACATAAGTATATGCAAGCGAAAGATAATGAATTACGAAGAGTAACTTGCATATGTCGTGAAACTCGAAAGCACTTTGTGAATTTTCATCGAAAAACCTCATATGATAACTATATGCACTAATGAGCCAAAACCATATGCTTACTCTTGAGATAATCTCCACAATCAAATTTAACCATCTAAAGAATCATGAAAAAGATCAATCAAAAAGGGTTGTAATGGGGCTAAGCTAAGAGGTATTCGATATTTGGATAAGGAGGCTCAAAACGTCACCGTGCGCTTTAGCAAAGCTCGAATCTCCTTATGTCTTCTCGCCGAGGGTCAAATTTCATCTTGTTGGACCCATACTTCATTCTTTTCTTCCCATACATTACAACAGAATTCAAGACAATAGCCATGCACAAAATTTTTCTTTTCTTTTTCAAGCCGTGCCCTACATTTTTCTTTTCTTGCTCTCGGTATCTTTTTCTTTTTTCTTTTGGTCCGAGCAAAATTTTTCTCTTTTCTTTTCTAAGGCCTGGCATCTAGTACACTTTACATATAAATTAATGGCTAAGTCTACCCCACACTTGTTCTTCTTCATCACTTCACGCAAAAACGCTTTCAAAAATCAAGCTTTGCCGACACACAAGGTAAAGGCATCACTATACTAGGCTCATGGAAAGTGTTTAAGGGTGATGAAAGAAAAAGGCTCAACGTAGGCTTCAAGGAGTTTACTAAGGTGTCCCACGATGGGCACAAATAGGCACATGCTTTATTTGACAATGGTGGTAAACCTAAATGATCTTTATTCAATCATATTCAAAATCAAGGTATTTTATGATATAAACGTTTCGAAAATCAACAATAGTAAGTTCTAGCATACTAGAGTTCATTAAAAAGCTATGGCACATAGTCATCGAATAATCAAAGAATTATGAGGTTTCATGCTTCCTACAAATCTATTGAATTTTATCTTTTTATCACTCAAGAAGAAAGCAAATTGGCTCTAAAGCTCACATAGGTTATTATGGAAACAAACTAGCTAAAACATGCATGCTTCATTATCAACAAGTCCTACATGCTCCTACCAATGCACAAAATCCATGAAACTCACAATTTTAATTGTATGCACACTATCATCTATGTATACAAAGAGGAGAAAAACATCATTGACATATTAGGGGCATCCTAAGACTCGAAACAACAATTTAAACACTCTATTTTTGTGGAACAATTTTCTGAATTTTCTTTTCTAAACTAAGCACACGAAAACATAAACGGAATACGTTATCCCACCCCACACTTAGAAAATTACATTGTCCTCAATGTAAGCACAAATTAATATCAACGAATTTCCTAAGCATGCAATCGACTAACATATTCCAACATATCATCACAAACCAAAGAAAAAGATAAGGGTTAAGAAATTTCAAACTCTCGGTGATGGCTCCTTCACTTTTCTTTGATTGACTTGGGTTGCCTCCCAAGTAGCGCTTTGTGTTTATAGTCCATAGCCTAGACTTTTCACCGTGTTGATTGCATGTGTTCATCTTGCACCAAAATAGCCCAAATCGGCAAGAAGAAGTTCGACAAGAAGAAGTTCGACAAGAAGATCATTGCATGTTGTATCCGAATGGGTGTCATTCTGCGTGTCCGAAGTGTGTGGTGTGTCCGGCAATGTTTCTGTTGTTTCTGGCGTATCCTGTGGTTCAGCTGGGTTGTTCTGTGCTTCTTGTATCATCTCATCAATCCTGCCGGCGATGGCAAGTCCGGTAGGTGGTTCAGCTGCAGCAGGAGTGCCGTCCGGTCTCTCGGCATTGAGGTTTGTGTCCGGCATTGTTATGCTTAAACTGCCGGCAATGCAGGTCCGGCAGCATGGTATGGTGGCGGTGCTTGTGGGGCAGTGTGTAAGCCAACCTCTTCCACCGTGTGCTCTTGAAAGGAAGAGTAATATGGCTTGAGACGATGTCCATTTACTTTGAAAGCCTTGCTTGTGATTGAACTTTGAATTTCTATGGCACCGTGCGGAAAAACTTGAGTGACAATGAAAGGGCCAACCCATCTAGAGCGAAGCTTACCCGGGAAGAGCCGAAGTCTTGAATTGAATAAAAGAACTTGTTGCCCAACTTCAAACTTCTTTCCTCGTATCATCTTGTCATGGTAAGCTCGAGCCTTCTCCTTATAAATCCATGCGGCATCATAGGCTTCATTACGGATTTCTTCAAGTTCGTTGAGTTGAAGCTTTCTATGAAGACCGGCATCATCAATGTTCATGTTGAAGGCCTTGATTGCCCACCATGCCTTGTGCTCTAGCTCAACCGGTAAGTGACATGCTTTGCCAAAAACTAACCGAAAAGGAGACATGCCTATCGGTGTCTTGTATGCAGTTCTATATGCCCACAAAGCGTCATCGAGACGATCACTCCAATCCTTCCTTGAAGGTCCAACCGATTTCTCTAGAATTTGCTTGATCTCTCGATTACTTACCTCGGCCATACCACTTGTTTGGGGGTGATAAGGTGTAGATACCTTATGAGTGACTCCATACTTCTTCAATAAGGCTTCAATGGTGCGGTTACAAAAATGGGATCCTCCATCGCTAATCAAGACTCTTGGAACTCCAAAACGTGAAAAGATGTTAGTCTTGAGAAACTCGGCTACCACCTTGGCATCATTGGTGCGTGTAGCCCTTGCTTCGATCCACTTGGACACATAATCAACCGCAAGCAATATATAGAGAAAACCTTTACTTGAAGGAAACGGTCCCATGAAATCAATACCCCAAAGATCAAAAATTTCAACCTCCATAATAGGCGTGAGCGGCATTTGGTCCTTAGTTCCAATATTCCCCATTCTTTGGCATCTATCACAAGCTTTGCAAAACATGAATGCATCTCTGAAAATCGTAGGCCAAAAGAAACCACAAGTAAGTACCTTCAATGCTGTTTTCTTTGGTCCAAAGTGCCCACCACAAGCTTCATTATGACAAAAAGCAAGGATGGAGCGATGTTCATTCTCCGGCACACATCTTCGAATAACTTGATCACCACATTGCCTCCATAAGTACGGATCATCCCACAAGAAGTATCGAGCTTGTTTCCTTATCCTCTTTTGTTGGTGGCTCGGCATCTCTTGGGGGAATCAGTGTGTAGCAAGAAAATTTGCAATGTCGGCATACCAAGGTTCATGCACTTCAAGTCGAAAAAGTTGCTCATCCGGAAAGGTCTCACATAGGGGCAGCCGATCCACATCATTGACAAGTCTACTCAAATGATCGGCTACAACATTCTCTACTCTTTTCTTGTCTTTAATCTCAATATCGAACTCTTGAAGTAAAAGAATCCATCGAATGAGCCTCGGCTTAGCATCCTTCTTTGTCATAAGATATCTCAAAGCGGCATGATCACTATAAACAATAACCTTGGAATTCAAAAGATATGATCAAAACTTTTCCAAAGCAAAAATTACCGCTAAGAGTTCCTTCTCCGTTGTTGTGTAGTTGAGTTGAGCATCGTTGAGAGTCCTTGAAGCATAGTAAATGGCGCATGGCTTCTTCGCAATTCGTTGTCCAAGTACCGCTCCAAGTGCATAGTCACTAGCATCACACATCAACTCAAATGGCTCGTCCCAATTAGGGGACACAAGAATCGGTGCCGTACACAAAAGTTGCTGCAATCAGCAAAAGCTTGCCTCACATGCCTCCGACCACTCAAACGACACCTCCTTTTGTAACAAGTTGCTCAATGGCTTGGCAATTGAAGAGAAGTCTTTAATAAATCTTCGATAAAACCCCGCATGGCCAAGAAAACTTCTCACATCCTTCACACACCTAGGGCTCGGCAATGCTTGTATGAGCTCCACTTTGGCTTTGTCAACCTCTAAGCCTCTTGCCGAAATAATGTGCCCAAGTACAATGCCTTGCGTGACCATGAAGTGACACTTCTCCCAATTGAGCACAAGATTGGTCTCTACACACCTCTCAAGTATCTTCTCCAAATTCCCCAAACATGCATCGAAAGTGCCTCCATACACACTAAAGTCATCCATAAACACTTCGATAATGTCTTCAATAAAATCCGAGAAGATAGCATACATACATCTTTGAAACGTGCCGGGTGCGTTGCTGATAGGAGCACAATGTGCGACGATATTATATGCTTATGCCCTCGTTTATGCTTTGTTTAACCTTTATTTGTTTAAGATAGAGTCGTAATATAGTTAGTGTCATTTTGGTAGAGTTTTGATGAAATGTGTTTAATTATCCGAAAAATGACCAAGTTTAAGAAATCTGGAAAATAGTGCAAAATATGTCTTTTTCGCGATTTTGTGACGAGTACAAATATGATCTATCCTTTTCCGAATTCTATGAAATTTGGTGTGCTTAATATTCATATACTGAGAAATGTTGTGTTAAAATTTCAGATCAATTGGAGTTCGGGAAGTCACCCAAAAGAGGGCTGCAACTTGGCAGTCCGAGCATTTCAATCCAGGGGCTTCCAGGATTTTCCTGGGACTGTGTCCCAACTTCGAAAAATCATTCCCGACGACTCACAAGGAATTTGATCAAACTGTTTTATGGGGAGATGGCCATATGTGTCTAGTTTACGTGAGACTTGGAATCGCATCAATTGGAGCTCCACGGATGGAGATATGCCGGAATTACTGCAACAAGGTCAAATCTGCCGATTCCAGGAACCTACTGCCCCCTTTTTGTGTTTTCTGTTTTTAATGGACCAAATGGTGCACAAATGCATTTTTGAAGATGGTTCAAGATTATGAAGGGAAGAGGAAGACACTAGGCCATACCATTGAAGAAAAATTGAAGAAAGAAGTTCTCCTAGTCACACTAGGAGAAGCTGCCGATTATGGCAGATTAGGATGCAAATTGTGCTGCCGGCAAGATGGGGCATTTTCGATGGATCAAAGCCTATCAATTGAAGTCCAAGATCATTCGAGAAGTCCATGAAGATGTGAAGCCCAAGCCTTGAAGAAAAATTCAGAAAAACAAAACCTAATTGAAGTAGAAAAAGGAAGGTTTCAAACCATATCCCATTAGGTTTTGTTTTTCCTTGTACAAGAGGGCTGCCGGCAACACCTAGCATTCTCCCTATAAATACCCAACTTTTACACAGAAAAACTTGTCACATTCCAAAGCAAAAATCTAGCCAAAGCTCTACCTAAATTTCCCCAAGAATCCTACACAAAAACCCTAGCCAAAACCACCACCACCACACCAAAGTTTCCTGCCGAAATTTTCCCTTGCTGCCGATACCCTCACTGCCGAGCAGCAGCCATCCGAACACCATCATCCACGGATCCATACACGACGAAGTCTTCAAGGTTTCTAATGTGTGATCCACTCCCTACTCTTGGCTTTGTAAATTTTTGTGTAGTTATGTTAAACTTTGTCTATAAAGTTAGCATGAATTCTTGGTTTCAATTTTTATGTCTATGTATGAATTGGATTGAAATTTGGTTTTATGATTTGCATGCCAATTTATTTTCTTTATCTTCAAGTGAGGCTTTAGATGTAAGAATATGGATTGCATGCTAAAGAGTAAGGAAAATATGTAATGAACTAGTAATTAGGATAATCGGCAAAAACATGTGTTAAATTGATTTTAGGGTTTTCTTGACTTGTTCATTAAATTCGTGTGCTTAAAGATTGGTAGCCTATGTAATTGCAATACTTAGATTATTAATCTCATTAGCCGAAATTTAATATGGATTAAAGTAATCAACGAGTTACTTTGTTTGTGTTGTTTTTCATAAGGGCTAGAGTAATTTAAAGAACATGCTTGTTGATGAGAAGATTGACAACCTTACTTTATTAACTTGTTTCCAACTAAAAAGACCGTGCGCCTAATTACTTTGCATGTTTGTTTTCGACGATAAGTGTTCTCAAATATGTTTAGTATAACTTTGGGGTTAGACGATAAGTTAATCTTGAAGTACTAGAGAGTCTCAATTAGTAGTGCCGATAAGGAGCTAGTTGGGTTGGAGTTAAGTTGAATCTAGAACGCTTTAATACTTTGCCGTGAGTCCTATTTGCTTGTTTGTTATGTGTTTTGATTGCTTGTGTGTTAGTGCTTTGTGAAGGAATGTCGACCAACCTTGTAAATATTAGATTAGGATTTATTTTCAGCATTTAATCTTGTTGCCGTATCTAGTACTAGGGCAGCATTGTTGCCGAATCTTTTCACCCCCATATGTGACGATTGTGTATATATGTTTGTATATATTTGTCTAACAATTTCATATCTCAGGTACCCTTAATCCCCGGCCTAGAACGATCCCTACTTACTCATACTACTAACGATATTTTTGTAGGGTTATTATTGCATGCGAGCTTCGGCTCCCGTCCAGTTGCATAGACCAAATGGCATTCGTCGATAAGCAAACGTGCCGAATGGACAAGTAAAAGTGGTCTTCTCTTGATCGTCCGGGTGTATCATGATTTGATTGTAGCCACTATAACCATCAAGAAAGCAATAGAAAGAATGGCCGGCTAACCTCTCTAGCATTTGATCCATAAACGGCAAAGGCATGTGATCCTTCCTCGTTGTAGCGTTGAGCTTTCTATAGTCAATGCACATCCGATGACCGGTTACAAGTCTTTGTGGTACAAGCTCATTCTTCTCATTCTTGACAACCGTTACACCACTCTTTTTTGGCACTACTTGCACGGGAGATATCCACTTACTATCCGATATTGGGTAAATCACCCCACAATCAAGCAACTTGATGATCTCTTCTTTTACAACTTTCATCATTGGAGGGTGAAGTCGATGTTGAGCTTCCTTAGTCGACTTAGCTCCTTCTTCTAACAAGATGCGATGAACACAAGTAGTAGGGCTTATTCCCTTGATGTCCGCTAAGGTCCAACCTATAGCGGTCTTGTACTTCTTAAGCACTCTTATCAAATCAACCTCTTGCTTCTCACTAAGCATTGAAGACACAATAACCGGTATTGTATCTTCTTCTCCAAGATAAACATATTTCAAGTGACTAGGGAGCTCTTTAAGTTCTAACTCTGGGGCCTCTTCCACACTTGGTCGAAATTTGGTTGTGGCACTTGGAATTGACAAGAACAAATCAAAATTTGAATAAGGTCGAGCCTCTAACTCGGCACACACTTCTATCAAACTCGGCAACATCATGTAAGGCTCGGCAATGATGCTAGGCTCGGCAATGCTTCCCCTCTCCTTAAACGTGACTCGTTCTCCCTTCTTGTCAAATCCGACCCCTTGCTCAATCGCTAATTGCTATGCGTCGAGCGAGGTCGACATAACTTGCTCGACCTTCTCCAATACATCAATGGCGCAACCATCCTTCAAATCAACAATGGGTAATTTCATGGCATCAAACACATTAAACTTAATCACCTCACCATCAAACTCCATAGTTAGGTTGCCCTCGGCCACATCTATCTTTGTGTGTGCCGTCCTCGGTCGCCCTAGTAGCAATTGCGTGCTATTGATCGGCGAATCCTCCATCTCAACCACATAAAAATCGGCAGGGAAAATTAATTGATTGACTTGCACAAGCCCATCCTCCACATAACCCTCCGGATACTTACTTGACCGATCTGCAAGTTGAATGATGACATTGTCCTTCTTGAGAGGCCCTATACTCAACGTTTGATACACATTGAGCGGCATAACATTGATCGATGCTCCCAAGTCTAACATCACATCCTCGAAACGAGTATTGCCTATCACACAAGGCACATTGAAGCTTCCCGGATCCTTCATCTTTGGTGGTAACTTCCTTTGAATAACGGCCGATACCGTCTCGCTCATAGTCACCACACGAGTCTCTCTCGTATGCCTTCTAGCCGTGCATAGCTCCTTCAAAAACTTAGCATACTTCGGTACTTGCTTAATGCATTCCAACAAAGGGATGTTGACTTGCACTTTCCGGAAAATCTCCAATACCTCCTCATCAGACTTATCCTTCTTTGATTTAGCAAAGCGAGAAGGGAATGGAATGCTTGAGGTTGGCACCCCTCCCTTGCTTGCTTGGCTTGGCACTAACTCATTCTTCGACGTTGCGGGATCATACTCAAGCTCATTGCGCAGCCCCTTATTCTTCGCATTATTTCCGGCATCTCCTCCCTTCTCGGCATGCTTGCCATTCTCGGCAGCTCTATCACTCTCGGCTGCAGCATGGCTGCCGGCTGCAGCCCCTTTTTTTCCAACTCCATGGCTGCCGGCAATTGCAGGTCCGGCAGCCCTTTCGGCTTTATCAACTAAATCGAATGTTACTCGCTTCTTCTTTGGACTTGTTGGAGGAAACAACTCTCTTCCGCTTCGAGTTTGAATTACCTTGGCTTGCTCGTTCCTCGGATTGGGAATCGTATTGCTTGGCAACTTCCCTTGCTCGTTAAATCTTCCCATGAAATCTACAACTTGGCCCATTTGAGTCTTGAGCTCACCAATGTCCTTTTGATGATTTTGTTGCCCCGCGAGCAATGCTTGAGTAGCACTTGACAAAGATTGGAGCAAATCATCATAATTTGGATTACTAGGTGCGGCTTGGCCTTGACTCGGCCCCCCTTGGTGTGGCACGGTTTGGTGGTTGCTCGGCATGGCATTGTAGTTGCCATGGTTTGGTTGAAACGGCTGCCGAGGCACAAACGGTGCCCTCGGTGCAAATTGTGCTCCTCCCCTCTCGGTTGCATAGGTGCCCTAAGCACATTGTCATTATTCGCCCATCGAAAGTTAGGATGATCATTGAATCTCGGATTGAAGTTCCCAAACCGTTGACCTCCTTGAAAGCCAATAGCATTGCACTCCTCTACTCCCTCATTAACTCCAAATTGAGGGCATTGTTCGGTCTCATGGCGCTCGGTGCAAATTCCACATACCATAGCACGCTTCTTCATCAAATTACTCACCAAGTTGGTAAGCTTGTCCACTTTCTCTTCTAACTTTGAGCTTGAAGACGTCTCATGCACTTTCTCATTCCTTTGCACATTGCCTCGTGCCATGCCAAATTGTTGGTTGTTCAATGCACAAACTTCCAAAAAGCTTCTTGCCGCACCGGCATTCAACTCCAAAAAGCTACCTCCCGCGGCCGAATCAAGAAACTCTCTCTCCATGACACGCAATCCCTCATAGAAATATTGTAGCAAGAGCCCATCGCTAATGCCATGCGATGGACACAAAGAAACTAGGGACTTAAACCTCTTGTAGTAGTCGAAGAAAGTCTCATCTCCGGCTTGCTTCACACTTGTAATTTGCTTCCTCAGATCAGTGATGCGTGAAGCAGGAAAGTACTTGAGCAAGAACTCATCCATCATAGAACTCCACGAAACGATGCGACCACTAGGCACCTCAAACAACCACTCCTTCGCTTGATCTTCTAATGAGAACGGAAAAGCCTTCATTTTGAAGTGTTGCAAATCGGTCCCTTGAGGACACATAGACTCCGTGGTAAAGTTAAACCACTGTAGATGCTTGTTAGGGTCCTCACTTGGCATCCCATAAAACGATTTCAGCTTATGGAGGAATCCACTCCTCAATTCAATCTCTCCCGTCTTATCAGCTTAAAAGGGAGGATAAGTGATATTAGAAGGAGCAACTCCAGCTCCAGCAACATGACCATTCTGTGATCGGATTGAAGTCATTATCTCCTCTTCTTCTTCTAATTCGGCAAAGGCCTCAAATTCTGGATTTCCAAGATCACACGACGATGAAACTATGGAGGGGGAACTCGGTAAACTAGCAGAACCGGATGACAAAGATGGCAATCTGGATGGCGATGATGGTGATGACGGCAAGGTTGGTGATGGAACTGATGAACTGGTTGGTGACGATGGCGGTAATGGCACAAAACAAGCAATAGCGAGTTCTTGATCTAAACGTTGCAATCGGCCTTGAAGATCTCTTGTCCAAATATTAGATTCGGACATGCATTATTCTGAAATTTGCAACATTTAAACAAGTTAGAACATCGTAAAGAAATAGAAAGCAAGAATATACATCATTACAAGCCACGGCATTGGCAATTACACAACATCTTTCAAACAATGACATACATAAGGCAATCGGCAAAGCATTAACACACTCGGCAAAAGAGAAGAAAAACTGGAACGTCCATGATCATGTAATCGCTAAGTCTAATTTCTTTTAATTTGTTCTAACTCTCGAAGTACGTGGAGCAGAGGAGATAACGGTGCAATGGACTGATACAGCCCCCGGTAGTATCATGCTTTACCCGATATACCTCAAGAGTTTGAACCACACACTTTGTTTTATCTTTTGAAGAAAATAGGTCACATATGTCGAGTTATGTTCTAGCGTCTAAAGTGAGGTGATGCTTCGGCACAAGCTGTCGACTAGGTCGTGCGGATTTTACGTTTCAAAGGTCATTAAAATCACGGAGGGCGAACCCCCTACAGGAACCAGGCAGGACTCGTTGTTGGACACCACGGAGGGCGAACCCCCTATCGACTCACTCACCGAGAATGAACATCAGTCTGTGGGCCTTGAGATCCAGTTAGACAAACCTGAGAACCATATCTATGATAATAACTTCCCCATACTTTGTAAAACAAACAACGGATCCCTAGCAGTCTACAAGTGTTGATTAAAACCGCCCTCAACCTCATAGAAGTAATACTATTGCCGAAATGTCGCTTGTATGCGTGGGGGGGGGGGGGGAGGGGAAGTATCCCGCGTTTCCCAATCTACATAAAAACGGATTCAACAAAGCACCATTCAAATGAAGGGTTTTGGTTATGATCAACAAAAGTGGCTTCACCTACATGTTACACTTTAGAAACTACAATAAACTCAAACATACACAACACTATCAACTTCCTAGAAATTAAACTAAGTGATTACCAACATACATCAACATACATCATGCAACTTCCAAAATTTAAACTCTACATGCCGAAGCATATTTCTACTTTACAAAATCCCAAAATAAAATTAAAAATTAAAACTTTACAACTATACAACAAAAATTTCCAGCAACATATATACACAACAATAACACAAATCAAGCTTTTATAATCCCCGGCAACGGCGCCAAAAATTGACGAGAGTCGAAGCTCGCATGCAATAATAACCCTACAAAATATCGTTAGTAGTATGAGCAAGTAGGGATCGTTCTAAGCCGGGGATTAAGGGTACCTGAAATATGAGATTGTTAGATAAAAACGCATGTACAAATATACAAAAACGTCATATTGGGGGTAAGCATGGCGTCGGCAGCAAGGCTGCCCTAGAACTAAATGACACGAAATTTAAACCCTAATCTACTATATACAAGTGATCATCATCTCTCACACAAAACAGTTCACACAAAAGACTCTTTAACACATAGATTCGCATGCAAGAAGGTAAGAGACAAGTACTTAGCATGTTTATAACTTAAATTAGTTTCGATCCCAACTAGAGCCTACGAGGTCATCTAATCGTTGATTGCTAAAGTCTTAAGATTAACTACGAGTATAATCCTAAGGTTATGTTAACCGATTTTACATGATTAACAATTAGGCATATGAATCACAAATCGAAGACATGCAAAAGAGCAAGGTTGTCAATCATCTTATTTAACACGCAAGTTCTAAGGGTTTTATACTCTAGGCGAAAACACAAACCAAGACAACTACGAGTATGAATTATTCATGTTTTCTAGTTTGATGAAACCTAACACCTAGATTTATATACAAACAACAAATGCTCAAGCACAACTAATGTTTCGGTTTTTAAGGCACACTCCTTAGATTACTAACCAAATTAAATCCTAAACATGCTTCTAATACCACTGCTCTTAATTATCCATACATACGAAATCCATGAATTAAAATTGCAAAGCAACTACATAAACTTCAACAAAGTTCATTCATACAAAAGTTTAGCAAAAACCAAGAATTGAAACAAGTTCTTACAAGATAACCAAACATAAATAAATACAAAAGCCATAGGGGAATGGATCACACTTTAAGAACCTTGAAGACTCCTCAAATGTGACAAGGTGGTACTCGGCTGCTGCTTGGTAGATGCTCGGCAGGAACAAAAATTCGGCAGAAGACCAAGGTGAAGGTACGGCAGTTTTGGTGGTGGTGGTGATGGGTTTTGGCTATGTATTTAAGTGTTGGTGCTTGAGAAGACTTGGTAGAGCTTTAGGCTAGTATTTTATGCTTGAGATGAGATGCTTTTCAGAATGAAAAGTGAGGCTATATATAAGGGAGAGGCTGCCGGCAACCCTAGTGTAGGAAGGGTTTCAGAAAACCCAATTGATTAAGGATTTGAAACCTTCCTTTTCAAAGTTTAATTAGGTTTTCTTTTTCTGATTTTTCTTCAAGGCTTGGGCTTCACATCTTCATGGACTTCTTGTATAGGCTTTGGACTCCATTTGAAAGGTCTTGATCCATCGAAAATGCCCCAAACCGGCAGTTCTTCATTTTGGCACAAATCTGCCTATTCCGGCAGCTTCTCCTAGTTTGACTAGGAGAACGTCTTTCTTCGTATTTTTCTTCAATGCCTTGGCTCGGTGTCATCCTCCTTCCTTCCTTAAGCTTGGACCATCTTCACATATGCATTTGTACACCATATGGTCCATTGAAAACAGTAATTGTGAAAAGGAGGCAGTAGCTTCTTGGAATCGGCAGAAACAACCTTGTTGTAGTAACTCCGGCATATCTCCCTCCTCGGAGCTCCGATTGATGTGATTCCAAGTCTAAGATAAACTAGACACACAGAGCAACCTCCATGTAAAACAGTTTGATCAAATTCCTTTTGAAACGTCGGGAATGAATTTTTGAAGTTGGGACACAGTCCCAGGAAAATCCTGGAAGTCCCTGGATTGGTTTGCTCGGACTGCTGTTTTGCAGCCATCTTTTGGGTGACTTCCCGAACTCCGATTGATCTGAAATTATAACACAACATTCCTCAGTATATGAATAATACGCACACCAAATTTCATTAAATTCGGACAAGGATAGGTCGCATTTTTACTCATCTCAAAATCACGAAAAAGACATTTTGCACAATTTTTCAGATTTCTCAAACTTAGTCATTTTTCGGATTCTTAACCAATTTTTCCCAAACTCTACCAAATTAACACTAAACTATATTATAACTCTATCTTAGACAAATAAGGGTTAAACAAAGCATAGATGAGGGCATAAGCATATAATATCGTCGCACATTGTGCTCCTATCAGAACTCTAGATGAGATCAATGAGACCGCGACGTACTTGAAATCCGAATTCGAGATAAAAGATCTCGGAAGGACTCGGTTTTGCCTAGGCCTAGAACTAGAGCACCGAAGTGGTGGAATCTTTATACACCAATCTGTATATTGATGTGAGCCGAAGCTCGTATGCAGTAATAAACCCTGCAATCGGTAGTAGTATAGACATAAGTAGGGATCGTTCTAGGCCGGAGATTAAGGGTACCTGAGATATGAAATTGTTAGACAAATATATACATATATACACACATAAACGTCACATATGGGGGATGGTATGAATCGGCAGCAAGCTGCCCTAGAACTAGGTGACACGAAAATTAAACCTAAGCTAATATATACAAGTGATCATCATCTCTCACACAAAACAGTTCACACAGAGGACTCTTTAACAAGTAAATTTGCATACAAGAAGGTAAGAGACAAGCATTTAACATGTTCAAGACCTAAATTAGTTTCGACACAACTAGAGCCTCCAACAGTTTTCCAATTGTTAGACTTCTTAATTTCTTAGAAACTACTCCAACGTATGACTTCTAAGGTGATGCTAATCCGGTTTTATACGTTTTAACATTTAAGCATATGAGTCTAAATCGAAGACAAGCAAATAAGTAAGGTTGTCAATCATCATATTTAACTTGCAAGTTCTAAGGTTGTTAGACCTAGGTGAGCAACACAAAACAAACTACTCCAACATATGACTTATCCGTGTTACTCTATCATATGAAACCTAGCACTTAGAATTACATGCTAACCATAACTAGTGTGTCGGTTTAAATGACCTAACCTTAGTTCTAACCAATTTAAGTTTAAACATGTGAAATACCACTGTCCTAATTATCAATGCATACAAAAACACAAGTTAAAATTGCAAAAACAAATTACATAAACTTCAACAAATCGGTTCATACAAAAGTTTAGCAAAAACCAAGAAACGAAACAAGTTCTTACAAGACAACCAAACAAAACTAAATACAAAAGCCATAGGGTGAGTGGATCACACTTTTAGAACCTTTGAAGACTCCTCGAGATGTGACAAGATGATGCTTGCTGATCGGCAGAACCACAGATGTAGGAATCGGCAGAACAACAAGGTGAAGGGTACGGCAGTTTTGGTGGTGGTGGTGATGGGTTTTGGCTAAGTATTTAGGTGTTGGTGTTTTAGAGACTTGGTAGAGCTTTAGGCTAGTATTTTATGCTTGAGATGAGATGATTTTCAAAATGAAAAAGTGAGGGGTTTTTATAGGAGAGGGGACTGCCGGCAGCCCTATAGCAAAAGGAAAAGAGAAAACCAAGTGGGATAAGGATTTGCAACCTTCCTTTCATGGTTCAATTAGGTTTTTTTTTTCTGAAATTTTCTTCAAGGCTTGGGCTTCACATCTTCATGGACTTCTTGTATGATCTTGGACTTCATTTGATATGTCTTGGTCCATCGAAAATACCCCAATTGCCGGCAGCAACACTTTGGCACGAATCTGTCCCAATCGGCAGCTTCTCCTAGTTTGACTAGGAGAACTTCTTTCTTCATATTTTTCTTCAATGCCCTGGCCTAGTGTCTTCCTATTTCCTTTTTTAAGCTTGGACCATCTTCACATATGCATTTGTACACCATTTGGTCCATTAAAAACAGAAAACACAAAAAGGGGGCAGTAGGTTCCTGGAATCGGCAGATTTGACGTTGTTGTAGTAACTCCGGCATATCTCCATCCTCGGAGCTTCGATTGATGCAATTCCAAGTCTCAGATAAACTAGACACATATGGCCATCTCCTCATAAAACAGTTCGATCAAACTCCTTGTGAAACGTCGGGAATGAATTTTTGAAGTTGGGACACAGTCCCAGGAAAATCCTGGAAGTCCCTGGATTGGAATGCTCGGACTGCCGTTTTGCAGCCAACTTTTGGGTGACTTCCCGAACTCCGATTGATCTGAAATTTTAACACAACATTCCTCATCATATGAATATTAAGAAAACCAAATTTCATTGAATTCGGACAAGGATAGATCATATTTTTACTCATCTCAAAATCGCGAAAAAGACATATTTTGCACTATTTTCCAGATTTCTCAAACTTCGTCATTTTTCGGATTCTAAAGCACAATTGATAAAAACTCTACCAAATCGACACTAAACTAAATTATTACTTTATCTTAGATAAATAAGGGTTAAACAAAGCATAAACGAGGGCAAAAGCATATAATATCGTCGCACATTGTGCTCCTATCAACTACCCCACACTTATCCTTTGCTAGTCCCTTAGCAAACTAAATTAAATTAGACTTTAAACAAACTATTGCCCCTAATAATTTTGTCTCAGGCTCGTATGTACACATAGCTTTCAAGTTAATGCAAGAGAATGCTAAGCACGAAAATTCCAAGCTTCATGAACATGTAACATCAATATGAACATATAAGAGCAAAAGGTAAGCATGTAAACATGTTAAAGCTAATTCAAATCACCTCACTAGGCATACTCTCTTCTTTTCTCTCGAAGCATGGTTATTCACACATAAGTATATGCAAGTGCAAGATAATGAATTACAAAGAGTGACTTGCATATATCAAAGAAACGAAAGCACTTTGTGAATTTTGATGGAAAAACCTCATATGATAACTATATGCACCAATGAACCAAAACCATATGCTTACTCTTGAGATAATCTCCACAATCAAATTTAACCATGTTAAGAATCATGAAAAAGATCAATAAAAGGGTTGTAATGGGGCTAGGCTAAGAGGTATTTGATATTTAGATAAGGAGGCTCAAAAACGTCACTAAGGCCTTTAGCAAAGCTCAAATCTCCTTATGTCTTCTCGCCGAAAGGGTCAAATTTCATCTTGTTGGACCCATACTTCATTCTTTTCTTCCCATAAAATATTACAACAATAATCAAGACAATAGCCATGCACAAAATTTTTGTTTTTCAAGCCTATGCCGTACACATTTTTTTTCTCTTTTCTTGCTCTCAGCATTTTTCTTTTGGTCCGAGCATTTTTTTCTTTTCTTTTCATAGGCACGGCATGCATACATTTTTCATATAATTTTATGGTTAAGTCTACCCCACACTTGTTCTTCTTCATCACACACGCGAAAACGCTTTCAAAAATCAAGTTTTGCCGACACACAAGGTAAAGGCATCACTATACTAAGCTCATGGAAAGTGTTTTAAGGATGATGAAAGAAAAGGCTCAACATAGGCTCAAAGGGGTTTACTAAGGTGTCCCCACGACGGGCTCCAATAGGGCTCATGCTTTATTTGGCTTTGGTGGTAAACCTAAATGATCTTTATTCAATCATATTCAAAATCAAAGTATTTTATGATATAAACGTTTCGAAAATCAACAAGAGTAAGTTCTAGCATACTAGAGTTCATTAAAAGCTATGGCATATAGTCATCGAATATGCAAAGAATTATGAGGTTTCATACTTCCTACAAATCTATTGAATTTTATCTTTTATCGCTCAAGAAGAAAGCAAATTGGCACAAAAGCTCACATAGGTTATAATCGAAATGAATTAGCTAAAACATGCATGCTTCGTTAATCAACAAGTCTTACATGCTCCTACCAATGCACATAATCCATGAAACTCACAATTTTAATTGTATGCACAACTATCATCTATGTATGCAAAGAGGAGAAAAACATCATTGACATATTAGGGGCATCCTAAGACTCGAAACAAACAAATTAAACACTCTATTTTTGTGGAACAATTTTCTGAATTTTTCTCTTCTAAACTAAGCACACAAAAAGCAAAAACAAAAACAAAAACGGAATACGTTAACCCACCCCACACTTAGAAAATTACATTGTCCTCAATGTAAGCACAAAACAATATCAATGAATTTCCTAAGCATGCAATTGACTAACATATACCAACATATCATCACAAATCAAAGAAAAAGAGAAGGGTTAAGAAATTTCAAACTCTCGGTGATGGCTCCTTCACTTTTCTTTGATCGACATAGGTTGCCTCCCAAGTAGCGCTTTGTGTTTATGGTCCATAGCCTAGACTTTTCACCGTTCATATTTCATGTGTTCATCTTGTTCCAAAGTAACTCAAATCGGCATGAAGAAGGGCAACAAGAAGATCATTGCATGCTGTATCCGATTCTGTTGCACTCTGCGTGTCCGGGTGAATCGGCGTGTCCGGCTCGACAGCTTGCGTATCCGGCGTATCCAGTGGTTCAATATGGCTGTGCTGATCCTCATGCGTCAAATCTTCAATCCTGCCGACAATGGCAGGTCCGGCAGGTGGTTCGGTTTCAGCAGGAGTGAGGTCCGGCCTCTCGGCTGCTTTGTCCGTGTCCGGCATTGTGGTGATGCTGCCGGAAATTGCAGGTCCGGCAGCCTCTTGGTTTGGTGGTGGCGTGGCTGCAGCAGATGATTGTGAAGGCAGCTCGGCATCAGCTTGTGGGGTGTCTCCAAGAACAATTGTGTCCTCAAATGCATCAAAATGTGCATGAAAATGCTTGAGGCGATGGCCATTAACCTTGAAAGTCTTGTGGGTTTGCAAATCTTGAATTTCCACGGCTCCATGAGGGAACACACGAGCAATGACAAAAGGGCCAATCCAACGAGAGCGCAACTTTCCCGGAAAGAGTTGAAGCCGTGTATTAAACAAGAGAACTTTTTGCCCAACTTCAAACTTCTCTCCCCGAATCATCTTGTCATGGTACGCTCTTGTCTTTTCCTTATAGATCCAAGCGACCTCATATGTTTCATTGCGTATTTCTTCAAGTTCATTGAGTTGAAGCTTCCTATGAAGGCCGGCCTCATTGATGTCCATGTTGAAATTTTTAACGGCCCACCATGCTTTATGTTCTAACTCAACCGGTAAGTGACATGCTTTGCCATAAATCAACCGAAAAGGAGACATACCTAATGGTGTCTTGTATGCAGTCCTATAAGCCCACAAAGCATCATCGAGACGAACACTCCAATCCTTCCTTGAAGGTCCAACGGTTTTCTCAAGTATTTGCTTGATCTCTCGATTACTTACCTCGGCCATTCCACTTGTTTGGGGATGATAAGGTGTAGAAACCTTATGTGTGACTCCATACTTCCTCAATAAGGCTTCAATGGTGCGGTTACAAAAATGGGATCCTCCATCGCTAATCAAGACTCTTGGAACTCCAAAACGTGAAAAGATATTGGTCTTGAGAAACCCGGCTACCACCTTGGCATCATTGATGCGAGTAGCCCTTGCTTCGATCCACTTCGACACATAATCAACCGCAAGCAATATGTAAAGGAAGCCCTTACTTGAAGGAAACGGTCCCATAAAGTCAATCCCCCAAACATCAAAAATCTCAACCACAAGGATAGGCGTGAGTGGCATTTGGTTACGTCGGCTAATCTTCCCCACACGTTGGCACCTATCACACGCCTTGCAAAACATGAATGCATCTTTAAAAATTGAAGGCCAATAGAAACCACAACTAAGAACCTTTAATGCCGTCTTCTTGGGTCCAAAATGCCCACCGCAAGCTTCACTATGACAAAATGCAAGAATAGAACGATGCTCATTCTCCGGAACACATCTTCGAATAACTTGATCACCACATTGCCTCCATAAGTACGGATCATCCCAAAGATAATGACGTGACTCCTTCTTGAGTTTCTCACGTTGGTGCGTGGCAAAGTACAAGGGATTATCTGAGTGGCAAGAAAGTTGGCGATGTCGGCATACCAAGGCTCAAGAACTTCAAGTCGAAAAAGTTGCTCGTCCGGAAAGGTTTCACATAGGGGCAGTCGATCCTCTTCCTTGATAAGTCTACTCAAATGATCGGCTACAACATTCTCTACTCTTTTCTTGTCTTTAATCTCAATATCGAACTCTTGAAGTAAAAGAATCCATCGAATGAGCCTCGGCTTAGCATCCTTCTTTGTCATAAGATATCTCAAAGCGGCATGATCACTATAAACAATAACCTTGGAATTCAAAAGATATGATCAAAACTTTTCCAAAGCAAAAATTACCGCTAAGAGTTCCTTCTCCGTTGTTGTGTAGTTGAGTTGAGCATCGTTGAGAGTCCTTGAAGCATAGTAAATGGCGCATGGCTTCTTCGCAATTCGTTGTCCAAGTACCGCTCCAAGTGCATAGTCACTAGCATCACACATCAACTCAAATGGCTCGTCCCAATTAGGGGACACAAGAATCGGTGCCGTACACAAAAGTTGCTGCAATCGGCAAAAGCTTGCCTCACATGCCTCCGACCACTCAAACGACACCTCCTTTTGTAACAAGTTGCTCAATGGCTTGGCAATTGAAGAGAAGTCTTTAATAAATCTTCAATAAAACCCCGCATGGCCAAGAAAACTTCTCACATCCTTCACACACCTAGGGCTCGGCAATGCTTGTATGAGCTCCACTTTGGCTTTGTCAACTTCTAAGCCTTTTGCCGAAATAATGTGCCCTAGAACAATGCCTTGCGTGACCATGAAATGACACTTCTCCCAATTGAGCACAAGATTCGTCTCTACACACCGCTCAAGTATCTTCTCCAAGTTCCCCAAGTATGCATCGAAGGTGCCTCCATACACACTAAAGTCATCCATAAACACTTCGATAATGTCTTCAATAAAATCCGAGAAGATAGCATACATACATCTTTGAAACGTGCCGGGTGCGTTGCATAGTCCGAATGGCATCCGCCGATAAGCAAACGTGCCAAATGGACAAGTAAAAGTGGTCTTCTCTTGATCATCCGGGTGTATCATGATTTGATTGTAGCCACTATAACCAGCAAGAAAACAATAGAAAGAATAGCCGGCTAACCTCTCTAGCATTTGATCCATAAACGGCAAAGGCATGTGATCCTTCCTCGTTGTAGCGTTGAGCTTCCTATAGTCGATGCACATCCGATGACCGGTTACAAGTCTTTGTGGCACAAGCTCATTCTTCTCATTCTTGACAACTGTTACACCACTCTTCTTCGGCACTACTTGCACGGGAGATATCCACTTACTATCCGAAATTGGATAAATCACCCCACAATCAAGCAACTTGATAATCTCATCTTTCACAACTTTCATCATGGGAGGGTGAAGTCGACTTTGAGCTTCCTTAGTCGGCTTAGCTCCTTCTTCTAATAAGATGTGATGAACACAAGTAGTAGGGCTTATTCCCTTGATATCCGCTAAGGTCCAACCTATGGCGGTCTTGTACTTCTTAAGAACACGTATCAAATCAACCTCTTGCTTCTCACTAAGCATTGAAGACACAATAACCGGTAGTGTATCTTCTTCTCCAAGATAAACATACTTCAAGTGACTAGGGAGTTCTTTAAGTTCTAACTTTGGGGCCTCTTCCACACTTGGCCGAAATTTTGTTGTGGCACTTGGAATTGACAAGAACGAGTTCCTCGGATACATTGGTGTGGCGTCAAGTTCGGCAGCCACCTCTCTAAGGCTCGGCATCATGATGTAGGGCTCGGCAATGCTTGGCTCTGCCTTGCTTGGCTCGGCCTCTTCTTGCACTCGTTCTCCCTTCTTGTCAAATCCGACCCCTTGCTCAATCGCTAATTGCTATGCGTCGAGCGAGGTCGACATAACTTGCTCGACCTCCTCCAAAACATCAATGGCACAACCCTCCTTCAAATCAACATTGGGGAATTTCATGGCATCAAACACATTGAACTTAATCACCTCACCATCAAACTCCATAGTTAGGTTGCCCTCGGCCACATCTATCTTCGTGCGCGCGGTCCTCATAAATGGTCTCCCTAGTAGCAATTGAGTGCTATTAACCGGCGAATCCTCCATCTCAACCACATAAAAATCGGCAGGGAATATCAATTGATTGACTTGCACCAACACATCCTCCACATAACCCTCCGGATACCTACTTGAGCGATCCGCAAGTTGAATGATGACATTATCCTTCTTAAGAGGCCCTATACTCAACGTTTGATACACATTGAGTGACATGACATTGATCGATGCACCCAAATCCAACATTACATCCTCAAAACGAGTATTGCCTATGACACACGGCACATTGAAGCTTCCCGGATCCTTCATCTTTGGTGGCAACTTCCTTTGAATAACGGCCGATACCGTCTCGCTCATAGTCACCACATGAGTCTCCCTAGTATGCCTTCTAGCCGTGCAAAGCTCCTTCAAAAACTTAGCATACTTCGGTACTTGCTTAATGCACTCCAACAAAGGGATGTTGACTTGCACTTTCCGGAAAATCTCCAACACCTCCTCATCGGACTTATCCTTCTTCGATCTAGCAAAGCGAGAAGGAAATGGAATGCTTGATGTCGGCACCCCTCCCTTGCTTGCTTGGCTCGGCAATACTTCATTCACTGATGTTGCAGGATCGTACTCAAGTTCATTGCGCAGCCCCTTATCTTTTACATTGTAGCCGGCCTCTCTACTTTGCTCGACAATGTTCTTCTCGGCAGTTCCCTTCTTGCCAGTTGCATCATAGGTCGCGGCTGCAGCATGGTTGCTGGCTGCAGCCCTTTGTTCTTCAATATGGCTGCCGGCAATGACAGGTCCGGCAGCCCTCTCGTCATCCTCAATGCCTTTAAAAGTCACTCGCTTCTTCTTTGGACTTGTTGGAGGAAACAACTCTCTTCCGCTACGAGTTTGAATCACTTTCGCTTGCTCGTTCCTCGGATTGGGAATCGTATTGCTTGGCAACTTCCCTTGCTCATTAAATCTTCCCATGAAATCTACAACTTGGCCCATTTGAGTCTTGAGCTCACCAATGTCCTTTTGATGATTTTGTTGCCCCGCAAGCAATGCTTGAGTAGCACTTGACAATGATTGGAGCAAAGCATCGTAGTTGGGATTGCTAGGTGCAGCTTGGCCTTGGCTCGGCCCCCCTTGGTGTGGCACGGCTTGGTGAGTGCTCGGCATGGCATTATAGTTGCCATGACTCGGTTGAAACGGCTGCCGAGGCACAAACGGTGCCCTTGGTGCAAATGGTGCTCCTCCCTCTCTTGGTTGCATAGGTGCCCTAAGCACATTGTCATTATTTGCTGATGGAGCTATTATCCAAGCACAAAGTACCTGCAAAACAACTTCATACACATATTACCCTCTTGTGTCATCGTTAGTATAGGACAAGTAGGGATCGTTCAATCCTGGGAAATCAGGGCGTTCAATCACATAAAGCATTACAAAATCATATGGGGGAGTTTGAGAATTTGTTTCTATATTCTACACGAAATTAAATCCTAAATTATATATATACATATGATCGACATCTTTCACACAATACACATCATACAAAGACTCACATGCACATAACAAACCGATCAAACAACAATACGGCAGCAACTTTATTGAATCCGATTTCATGCAATTTAGTTCCAATTATAACTAGAGCCCTTCGTGGTTCATCTAATCATTCAAAACTCCTCAATTATTTAGAATTAGCTTCGTGCATAACCCTAAACATAGTGCTAATCAGTTTAAAGACACTTCGTGTAGAAATTAAACCAAGAAACACATAAGCACAATGAGTCGAATTGGAAACATGCAACAAGTATGGCGTCACCTCACCTTGCTTCAACATGCATATTTTCTGAATTACTCTATCCCTTAGAACCAATACAAGATAAATCAACTTCGTGTATAACTTACCTCATATTTGTGGTTCGGTAACATAAAGAATTAAACCCAAGATCAGCCTAGCTAAAGCTTCACTTAACCCTAAAACTTGTTGTGCATACGAATTCAGAAAATAAACCAAATAAAATCATCAAATCATCAAACAAAGTTACTGCCCTATTACCATACAATCAATTCGTCATATACATGTTCATCAATTAAACAAAAAGAAAACCAAAACACATAACAGAATTTCGGAAATCCAATGTAAAATTAATAAAACCAAATAACAAACCACAAATCCTTACAAACTTCATAGACAAAGTTAAGTAATTATACAGAAAATTACAAGCCATGAGAGATTAGTGAATCACACTTTAAAAGAAACCTTGTAAAGGAATCGGCAAAGGAAGATTCGGTGGTGGTGATGAATGGTGGAATTCGGCTTGTAAAAGTGTATGGGATTTGTGGTGCTAGTTGGACAGAGTTTTGGCTAGTGAAAAGTGAGAGAGAAGAAGATGATTATTCTGAAATTATGTTGTGGTATTTATAGAGAGGAAAGGGAGGCAGCTAGGGTTTAAAAACCTAGTTTTTCTCAAACTTATCCTGCTGGCAGATTTGACCTTCGAGTGAAAATTATGGAATATCTTTCTCTAGAAAATAGATATTGAGGTGATTCCAGTTGGGTTGGAAACTAGACTCCCGTAGCTTTCTATCCATATAAGGCTCGAATTTAGATTCATTGTGAGCTGTCCGGGAGAGTCCGTGGAAGTTGGACGACGTGCACAGGAATTCTGCCGAATTTGATCAGGATTTGTTGCGATTTTCTTCCTCTTTTTTCTGCCGAAAATTCCCAAGATAATGGCTGAATAATTGAGCAATATCTCTTTAGGTTTTCCGTGAATTAATTCAGCCAAAAATTTTGCACAAAGGATGGAATTCAGTCCACATTCGTAAGCCAAATCCATGTAGAACTCGGTTTAGGTTTTCTTCTTTCGGCAGACTTGACCTTCGTGCATTTAAACCGGCATAACTTTTTGCTCAGGAAAGATTTTGCTGCGATTCTAAGTCCCAGAGAAACTAGACTCGTAGAGCTTTCCAACAGCATATAGCTCGTTCTCTGGTTCCAAGTGATGTGTCCCACAGAAATTCCGGAAGTCAGGACACAGTCCCAGGAAAATCCTGGTAGTCCCTGGATTGGTTTGCTCAAACTGCCAAGTTACAGCCTTCATTTGGGTGACTTTCCGAACTCCGATTGATCTGAAATTTTGACACAATACACTTTAGCTTGCCAATTAAATGCACACCAAATTTCATCAAATTTGGAAAAGGATAAATCAGTTTAGCACGAGCCTCAAAATCACGAAAAAGACATATTTTACTTTATTTCCAGATTTCTATACTTAGTCTTTTTTCTGACAATTAAGCACATTTTCTCCAAAACTCTACCAAAGGGACACTAAACTAAAGTATGACTCTATCTTACAATAATAAGGGTTAAGCATTGGATAAATAGGGGTAAAAACATATTAAGAACGTCACATTTTATGCTCCTATCAACTACCCCACACTTAGCTTTTGCTAGTCCCTTAGCAAACTAAATTAAACTAGACTCTAAACAAACTATTGCCCCTAACAATTTGTCTCAGGCTCGTATGTACACATAGCTTTCAAGTTAATGCATGAGAATGCTAAGCACGAAAATTCCAAGTTTCACGAACATGTGACATCAATATGAACATATAAGAGCAAAAGGTAAGCATGTAAACATGTTAAAGCTAATCCAATCCTCCTCACTAGGCATACTCTCTTCTTTTCTCTCGAAGCATGGTTATTCACACATAAGTATATGCAAGTGAAAGATAACGAATTACAAAGAGTGACTTGCATATATCAAAGAAATGAAAGCATTTTGTGAATTTTTTATGGAAAAACCTCATATGATAACTATATGCACCAATGAACCAAAACCATATGCTTACTCTTGAGATAATCTCCACAAATCAAGTTTAACCATCTTAAGAATCATGAAAAAGATCAATAAATGGGTTGTAATGGGGCTAGGCTAAGAGGTATTCGATATTTGGATAAGGAGGCTCAAAACGTCACCGTGGCCTTTGACAAAGCTTAATCTCCTTGTGTCTTCTCGCCAAGGGTCAAATTTCATCTTGTTGGACCCTTACTTCATTCTTTTCTTCCCATAATATTACAACAAAATTCAAGACAATAGCCCTGCATAATTTCTTTTTCTTTTCTATGTCGTGCCTATGCCTTGTCTTTTCTTTTCTTGCTCACGGTTTCGTTTCTTTTTTTCTTTCTTTTCTTTTTTTTTAGCAGAATTTTTCTTTCTTTTCTTTACTAAGGCACGACATGCACATACATTTTTCATAATTACTCATGGCTAAGTCTACCCCACACTTGTTCTTCTTCATCACTTCACGCAAAAACGCTTTCAAAAATCAAGGTTTGCCGACACACAATGGTCAAGACAGCACTATACTAAGCTCATGGAAAGTGTTTAAGGGTGATGAAAGAAAATGCTAAATGTTGGCTCAAAAGGGGTTTACTAAGGTGTCCCACGACGGGCTCCAATAGGGCTCATGCTTTATTTGACTATGGTGGTAAACCTAAGAGATCTTTATTCAATCATATTCAAAATCAAGGTATCTTATGATATAAACGTTTCGAAAATCAACAAGAGTAAGTTCTAGCATTCTAGAGTTCATTAAAAAACTATGGCACAAAGTCATTGAATATGCAAAGAATAATGAGGTTTACATATTAGCATGCTCGAAATTTTCAATTTATCACTCATGAAGAAAGCAATTTGGCTCTAAAGCTCACATAGGTTATTATGGAAACAAACTAGCTAAAACATGCATGCTTCGTTAATCAACAAATCCTACATGCTCCTACCAATGCACATAATCCATGAAACTCACAATTTTAATTGTATGCACAACCATCATCTATGTATGCAAAGAGGAGAAAAACATCATTGACATATTAGGGGCATCCTAAGACTTGAAACAATAATTTAAACACTCTATTTTTGCATTATATTTTTCTGGATTTTTCTTTTCTAAACTAAGCACATGAAAACATAAACGGAATACGTTATCCCACCCCACACTTAGGAAATTACATTGTCCTCAATGTAAGCATAGAATTATAGCAAGGAATTTCCTAAGCATGCAATTGTCTAACACATTCCAACATATCATCACAAACCAAAGAAAAGGAGAAGGGTTAAAAAATTTCAAACTCTCGGTGATGGCTCCTTCACTTTTCTTTGATCGAATTGGGTTGCCTCCCAAGTAGCACTTTGTGTTTATAGTCCATAGCCTAGACTTCTCACCATGTGTAGTATTGTGTGTGTTCATCTTCACTTGCTCAGCATTTTGAGGGCAGCAGCCCTCCTCTTGGCATAATTTTTCTCGGCAGCAACTCATGTACGGCTGCCGGCAATTGCAGGTCCGGCAGCTCCTTGGTCTCGGCAGTGGGTTGCTTGGCACGCATGGGCAGTGGCATCGCAGGGTATGGCGCAGGCTGCAAGCCTCTCAGCGGGATGGCTCTCGGCAGGGGCAGGGTCTTCGGCAGATGTGTCTGCTTCTCTTGAGGCTTGATTTTGGGTGTGTTCCACTATCCTAATTCAAAAGTGTTAAAATCAATGTTGTAGTGGACACACAGAGCTTTCTAACGGTATAAAATTCGCCTCAATTGGACCAGCAGAAGTACTCTTTGTTTGGCTTTTTATCGAACCTATTGTTCAGCCCAGTTTTCTGCTCCGCCAGATTGACCTTCCTTCACTCAAATTAAAACTGGGAATGGCTCAAAGCTCCAAATTCACTTCTGTAAAATCCTACAGAAAGTAGACTCAGAGATCTTTCTAACGGTGTATGGCTCACTTTCCCAGATTTTGTGAGCTGAAAACGGCAGCCATCCAAAGTCGACGGACTGCACTGCCCGATTTCTGTTTGGGCAGAACTTCCGTATTTCCTGCCCTTTTCTTTTCAAACCGGCCTGCGCACACACAAAACACATAAAATCGAACAAAACCAATAAACTAAAATACAAGGATATACAGATTCATACAAGTGACGGTTTCAACAAATTTTTCAAGGTTAGAGGAAGAAAATACAAGAGTTAAAACGTCATGTTAGAGAGTTAGGATATATAAATATACGTTAGAGTTAGAGACACAGATTGTTAACAAACTTTACATCACAAATTGATACAAAGTTACAAAGTAACACTTCATGAATCAAAACTTTATAATTTCCCCGGCAAAGGCGCCAAAAATTGATGGAGCTATTATCCAAGCACAAAGTACCTGCAAAACAACTTCATACACATATTACCCTCTTGTGTCATCGTTAGTATAGGACAAGTAGGGATCGTTCAATCCGGGGAAATCAGGGCGTTCAATCACATAAAGCATAACAAAATCATATGGGGGAGTTTGAGAATTTGTTTCTATATTCTACACGAAATTAAATCCTAAATTATATATATACATATGATCGACATCTTTCACACAATACACATCACACAAAGACTCACATGCACATAACAAACCGATCAAACAACAATAGGGCAGCAACTTTATTGAATCCGATTTCATGCAATTTAGTTCCAATTATAACTAGAGCCCTTCGTGGTTCATCTAATCATTCAAAACTCCTCAATTATTTAGAATTAGCTTCGTGCATAACCCTAAACATAGTGCTAATCAGTTTAAAGACACTTCGTGTAGAAATTAAACCAAGAAACACATAAGCACAATGAGTCGAATTGGAAACATGCAACAAGTATGGCGTCACCTCACCTTGCTTCAACATGCATATTTTCTGAATTACTCTATCCCTTAGAACCAATACAAGATAAATCAACTTCGTGTATAACTTACCTCATATTTGTGGTTCGGTAACATAAAGAATTAAACCCAAGATCAGCCTAGCTAAAGCTTCACTTAACCCTAAACCTTGTTGTGCATACGAATTCAGAAAATAAACCAAATAAAATCATCAAATCATCAAACAAAGTTACTGCCCTATTACCATACAATCAATTCGTCATATACATGTTCATCAATTAAACAAAAAGAAAACCAAAACACATAACAGAATTTCGGAAATCCAATGTAAAATTAATAAAACCAAATAACAAACCACAAATCCTTACAAACTTCATAGACAAAGTTAAGTAATTATACAGAAAATTACAAGCCATGAGAGATTAGTGAATCACACTTTAAAAGAAACCTTGTAAAGGAATCGGCAAAGGAAGATTCGGTGGTGGTGATGAATGGTGGAATTCGGCTTGTAAAAGTGTATGGGATTTGTGGTGCTAGTTGGACAGAGTTTTGGCTAGTGAAAAGTGAGAGAGAAGAAGATGATTATTCTGAAATTATGTTGTGGTATTTATAGAGAGGAAAGGGAGGCAGCTAGGGTTTAAAAACCTAGTTTTTCTCAAACTTATCCTGCTGGCAGATTTGACCTTCGAGTGAAAATTATGGAATATCTTTCTCTAGAAAATAGATATTGAGGTGATTCCAGTTGGGTTGGAAACTAGACTCCCGTAGCTTTCTATCCATATAAGGCTCGAATTTAGATTCATTGTGAGCTGTCCGGGAGAGTCCGTGGAAGTTGGACGACGTGCACAGGAATTCTGCCGAATTTGATCAGGATTTGTTGCGATTTTCTTCCTCTTTTTTCTGCCGAAAATTCCCAAGATAATGGCTGAATAATTGAGCAATATCTCTTTAGGTTTTCCATGAATTAATTCAGCCAAAAATCTTGCACAAAGGATGGAATTCAGTCCACATTCGTAAGCCAAATCCATGTAGAACTCGGTTTAGGTTTTCTTCTTTCGGCAGACTTGACGTTCGTGCATTCAAACCGGCATAACTTTTTGCTCAGGAAAGATTTTGCTGCGATTCGAAGTCCCAGAGAAACTAGACTCGTAGAGCTTTCCAACGGCGTATGGTTCATTCTCTGGTTCCAAGTGATGTGTCCCACAGAAATTCCGGAAGTCAGGACACAGTCCCAGGAAAATCCTGGTAGTCCCTGGATTGGTTTGCTCAAACTGCCAAGTTACCGCCTTCATTTGGGTGACTTCCCGAACACCGATTGATCTGAAATTTTGACACAATACACTTTAGCTTGCCAATTAAATGCACACCAAATTTCATCAAATTTGGAAAAGGATAAATCAGTTTAGCACGAGCCTCAAAATCACGAAAAAGACATATTTTACTTTATTTCCAGATTTCTATACTTGGTCTTTTTTCTGACAATTAAGCACATTTTCTCCAAAACTCTACCAAAGGGACACTAATCTAAAATATGACTCTATCTTACAATAATAAGGGTTAAGCATTGGATAAATAGGGGTAAAAACATATTAAGAACGTCGCATTTTATGCTCCTATCATTTGCCCATCGAAAGTTCGGATGATCATTGAACCTCAGATTGAAGTTCCCAAAACGTTGGCCTCCTTGAAAACCAATTGCATTGCACTCCTCTACTCCCTCATTAACTCCAAATTGAGGGCATTGTTCGGTCTCATGGCCCTCGGTGCAAATTCCACAAACACTAGCACACTTCTTCATCAAATTACTCACCAAGTCGGTAAGCTTGTCCACTTTATCCTCTAACTTTGAGCTTGAAGACGTCTCATGCACTTTCTCATTCCTTTGCACATTGCTTCGTGCCATGCCAAATTGTTGGTTGTTCAAGGCACGAACTTCCAACAAACTTCTTGCCACACCGGCATTTAACTCCAAAAAGCTACCTCCCGCGGCCGAGTCAAGAAACTCTCTCTCCATGACGCGCAATCCCTCATAGAAATATTGCAACAAGAGCCCATCGCTAATGCCATGCGATAGACACAAAGAAACTAGGGACTTGAACCTCTTGTAGTAGTCGAAGAAAGTCTCATCTCCGGCTTGCTTCACACTTGTTATTTGCTTCCTCAGATCAGTGATACGTGAAGCAGGAAAGTACTTGAGCAAAAACTCATCCATCATAGTACTCCACGAAACAATGCGACCACTAGGCACCTCAAACAACCACTCCTTCGCTTGATCTTCTAAAGAAAACGGAAATGCCTTCATTTTGAAGTGTTGCAAATCGGTCCCTCTTGGACACATAGACTCCGTGGTGAAGTTAAACCACTGTAGATGCTTGTTAGGATCCTCACTTGGCATCCCATAAAATGATTTCAGCTTATGGAGGAATCCACTCCTCAATTCAATCTCTCCAGTCTTGTCAGCTTCCAAGGGAGGATAAGTGATATTTGAAGGAGCAATACCAGCTCTAGCAACATGACCATTCTGTGATCGGATTGATGCCATTATCTCTTCTTCTTCCTCTGATTCGGCAAAGGCTACAAATTCTGGATTCTCAAGATCACACGATGAAGAAACAACTGAAGGAAAACTCGGCAAACTGTCAGAAACGGATGGCACTGATGGTGATGACGGCAATGATTGCACTGATGAACTGGTTGGTGACGATGGTGGTAATGGCACAAAACGAGCAATAGCGAGTTCTTGATCTAAACGTTGCAAACGGCCTTGAAGATCTCTTGTCCAAATATTAGATTCGGACATGCATTATTTCTGAAATTTGCAACATTTAAATAAGTTAGAACATCGTAAAGAAATAGAAAGCAAGAATATACATCATTACAAGCCACGACATTGGCGATTACACAATAAATTTCAACAATGATTCACATATAAACACTCGGCAAAGGCAAACAAATTTCGGCAAAGCATAAATATCATTCGGCAACAAGAGAAGAAAAAAATTGGAACGTTCATGATCATGTAATCGCTAAGTCTAATTTCTTTTAAATTTGTTCTAACTCTCGAAGTACGTGGAGCAGAGGAGATAACGGTGCAATGGACTGATACAGCCCCCGGTAGTATCATGCTTAACCCGATATACCTCAAGAGTTTGAACCACACAACATGTTTTATCTGTGAAGAGAATAGGCCACATATGTCAAGTTATGTTCTAGCGTCTAAAGTGAGGTGATGCTTCGGCACAAGCTGTCGACTAGGTCGTGCGTATTTTACGTTTCAAAGGTCATTAAAATCACGGAGGGCGAACCCCCTACAGGAACCAGGCAGGACTCGTTGTTGGACACCACGGAGGGCGAACCCCCTATCGACTCACTCACCGAGAATGAACATCAGTCTATGGGCCTTGAGATCCAGTTAAACAAACCTGAGAACCAAATCTATGAAAATAACTTCCCCATACTTTGTAAAACAAACACGGATCCCTAGCAGTCTACAAGTGTTGATTAAAACCGCCCTCAACCTCATAGAAGTAATACTATTGCCGAAAAGACGCTTATATGCGTGGAGGGGAAGTATCCCGCGTTTCCCAATCTACATAGAAACGGCCTCCGACATAGCACCATTCACATGAAGGGTTTTGGTTATGATCAACAAAAGTGGCTTCACCTACATGTTACACTTTAGAAACTACAATAAACTCAAACATACACAACACTATCAACTCCCTAAAAATTAAACTAAGTGATTACCAACATACATCAATATACATCATGCAACTTCCGAAATTTAAACTCTACATGCCGAAGCATATTTCTACTTTACAAAATCCCAAAATAAGATTAAAATTACAACTTTACAACTTCAAAATCAAAAATTTCCAGCAACATATATACAACAATAACATAAAACAAGCTTTTATAATCCCCGGCAAAGGCGCCAAAAATTGATGTGAGCCGAAGCTCGCATGCAGTAATAAACCCTGCAATCGTTAGTAGTATAGACATAAGTAGGGATCATTCTAGGCCGGGGATTAAGGGTACCTGAGATATGAAATTGTTAGACAAATTTATACATATATACACACATAAACGTCACATATGGAGGATGGTATGAATCGGCAGCAAGCTGCCCTAGAACTAGGTGACACGAAAATTAAACCTAAGCTAATATATACAAGTGATCATCATCTCTCACACAAAAAAGTTCACACAAAGGACTCTTTAACAAGTAAATTTGCATACAAGAAGGTAAGAGACAAGCATTTAACATGTTCAAGACCTAAATTAGTTTCGACACAACTAGAGCCTCCAACAGTTTTCCAATTGTTAGACTTCTTAATTTCTTAGAAACTACTCCAACGTATGACTTCTACGGTGATGCTAATCCGGTTTTATACGTTTTAACATTTAAGCATATGAGTCTAAATCGAAGACAAGCAAATAAGTAAGGTTGTCAATCATCTTATTTAACTTGCAAGTTCTAAGGTTGTTAGACCTAGGTGAGCAACACAAAACAAACTACTCCAACATATGACTTATCCGTGTTACTCTATCATATGAAACCTAGCACTTAGAATTACATGCTAACCATAACTAGTGTGTCGGTTTAAATGCCCTAACCTTAGTTCTAACCAATTTAAGTTTAAACATGTGAAATACCACTGCCCTAATTATCAATGCATTCAAAAACACAAGTTAAAATTGCAAAAACAAATTACATAAACTTCAACAAATCGGTTCATACAAAAGTTTAGCAAAAACCAAGAAACAAACCAGTTCTTACAAGACAACCAAACAAAACTAAATACAAAAGCCATAGGGTGAGTGGATCACACTTTTAGAACCTTTGAAGACTCCTCGAGATGTGACAAGATGATGCTTGCTGATCGGCAGAACCACAGATGTAGGAATCGGCAGAACAACAAGGTGAAGGGTACGGCAGTTTTGGTGGTGGTGGTGATGGGTTTTGGCTAAGTATTTAGGTGTTGGTGTTTTAGAGACTTGGTAGAGCTTTAGGCTAGTATTTTATGCTTGAGATGAGATGATTTTCAGAATGAAAAAGTGAGGGGTTTTTATAGGAGAGGGGACTGCCGGCAGCCCTATAGCAAAAGGAAAAGAGAAAACCAAGTGGGATAAGGATTTGCAACCTTCCTTTCATGGTTCAATTAGGTTTTCTTTTTCTGAAATTTTCTTCAAGGCTTGGGCTTCACATCTTCATGGACTTCTTGTATGATCTTGGACTTCATTTGATATGTCTTGGTCCATCGAAAATACCCCAATTGCCGGCAGCAACACTTTGGCACGAATCTGTCCCAATCGGCAGCTTCTCCTAGTTTGACTAGGAGAACTTCTTTCTTCATATTTTTCTTCAATGCCCTGGCCTAGTGTCTTCCTATTTCCTTTCTTAAGCTTGGACCATCTTCACATATGCATTTGTACACCATTTGGTCCATTAAAAACAGAAAACACAAAAAGGGGGCAGTAGGTTCCTGGAATCGGCAGATTTGACGTTGCTGTAGTAACTCCGGCATATCTCCATCATCGGAGCTCCGATTGATGCGATTCCAAGTCTCAGATAAACTAGACACATATGGCCATCTCCCTATAAAACAGTTCGTTCAAACTCCTTGTGAAACGTCGGAAATGAATTTTTGAAGTTGGGACACAGTCCCAGGAAAATCCTGGAAGTCCCTGGATTGGAATGCTCGGACTGCCGTTTTGCAGCCAACGTTTGGGTGACTTCCCGAACTCCGATTGATCTGAAATTTTAACACAACATTCCTCAGCATATGAATATTAAGCACACCAAATTTCATTGAATTCGGACAGGGATAGATCATATTTTTACTCATCTCAAAATCGCGAAAAATACATATTTTGCACTATTTTCCAGATTTCTCAAACTTCGTCATTTTTCGGATTCTATAGCACAATTGATAAAAACTCTACCAAATCGATACTAAACCAAATTATGACTCTATCTTAGATAAATAAGGGTTAAACAAAGCATAAACGAGGGCAAAAACATATAATATCGTCGCACATTGTGCTCCTATCACATATGTCCGAAAGATGCTCAGGCGATTAACATGGACAAAGTTATGCATCCTATAGGCACTCCCGTGGTCGTTAGAAGTCTGTATATCAATAAAAATCCCTTCCGTCCAAAAGAAGATGATGAAGAGGTCTTGGGAGCTGAATATCCATATCTTAGTGCAATTAAAGCTTTGTTATACCTAGTTCAGTGTACTAGACCAGACATTGCTTTCTCGGTGAACTTGTTAGATAGATTTAGCTCGGCGCCAAGACAACGTCATTGGGTTGGAATCAAGAACATCTTCCGATACCTGAAAGGGACCCTTGACATGGGCTTGTACTATGGATACACTCATCAGGATTCGACGCCTAGCCGATACCTTGCATCCAATGGCACAAACTGTGGCTCTGATCACCACCGGTCAACTGTCAAGACCGGCCTCGGTTCGGCAGCACCCTGCCCCGTCGCCGCATCCGGCCTCGGCTCGGCCTCCAGCCGTACCGCCGCCATATCCGCCAACGTATCCGGACCCGAGGATGCCAAGTCGTGGTCTCAGTATGGTTTTGCCACTACCCCCTCCTACTTAGATACACCGAATGATGTGATGGTAGGATTTGCTGATGTTGGATACTTGTCAGATCCACACAAAAGACGTTCCCAAACAGGTTATGTTTTTACCATTGGGAATACAGCGATATCTTGGAGATCAACCAAGCAAACCCTTGTTGCTACCTCCTCGAACCATGCTGAGATCATTGCACTACATGATGCAGTCAAAGAGTGTGTTTGGCTTCGCTCAGTTATATCTCACATTCGAGAGTCTAGTGGACTTGAGTCTATTACGATGGGATCAACTTGCATATTTGAAGATAATGCAGCTTGCATTGAGCAGATGAAGTTGGGATACATCAAGGGTGACAACACTAAACATATTTCGCCTAAGTTCTTCTACAATCAGCAGCAACAAGAGACTTTGAATATCCAAGTGAAGCAAGTCAGCTCATAAGATAATGCAGCTGATCTGTTCACCAAGTGTCTACCCAAATCTACATTTGTAAAGCATGTAAAGCGCATTGGTATGTGTCGCTTATCCGAACTCGAAGACTGACTGATTATCAAGGGGAGTTCTTATCTAGACTTCAGGGGGGGAGTCTAGTTATTCATGTCTCATACATTTGTAGTTGGTGCGTTGTACTCTTTTTCCTTTGACCATGCTTTTATTTTTGCCCAAGAGGTTTTTTGTTTGGTGACAAGGTTTTAACGAGGCAACAATTCAGGCACCATTGAGGACGCGACACAAGGGGGAGTGTTCAAGGAAGGTTAATTCCGTAACTTCTGTGGTGTGTCTTGTCCTAATAAGGCTAGTAGTCTATATTCTTTATTACATAGGGAATCCCTGATTACCAGGGATACTTGATGTAATGCCTATATACAGGCCTCCTTATCAATCAATAAAGACACAGTTTTCTTATCATTGTTTTATCTTAGAACAAAAACAATACATTCTATATATAAAACAGCAGGTGAGAGGATGATTGTATGCTTAGAGCTAATTGAGAGATTCTTGACTTTTTATGTTGAAGTAGAAGTTAATGACTAGAAGGGAAGATAATATTGGGAAGAAGATAAAGAATTGTGAGTAGAGAGATGAAGGGATTTTATGCGTATCAAGGAGAAGAGTCAAATGAAAGGTTAGTTGTTAGGAACTACAAAATTTATGATATTTTAGTTTTCCCATACACTCTAACCGTGGAAAGATCCAAAACAAGTGTATAAACATGTCTTCTCGTACACTCCAAATCAAGAAGAAACTTCCTGTTTATGATCCGGTATAAACCTAAAAAAAAAAATAGAGGCCAAGAAACAGTAAGTAATTTGCTACTTGACAAAATGAGATAGCTCAAGAGGTAAAAACACTATTATCTAGGATGTAGATTATTGGGTCTTGGGTTCGAGTCACGACAAGAGATAGGTATGAAATCCTTAGATCCTCTTTAAAAAAAAAAAATTTGGTAGTTTTAGAATAAGAGAATGCTTTAATGAGTTTTTAATAGTGTTAACATAAATAGATTGGTTTGGCACATGTTTACTCCTCGTGTCTTCTCAATATCATATTAGATTTTCCGAATGATGAATTCGACTTTTTGACACAATCAATGTAGTAAGTCCTTGTAGAAAGTATTGAACAATGCATTTTTGCCCATTCTTCATAGAAAAAACATGCTAAGGTCCAAACACGTTCCCATTTCTCAAGTTTTAATTCTATCTAGAATTATGGAGAAAACTGTTTTGATTTTTTTTTTCTTTTTTTTTTCTTTCTGTTTTTCCAATACGTGGGTAGTTTTTCGAGATATGGGTGGGTAGTTACTGAAGATATGGGTGATTATTATTTGAAAATTATTTATTTTCTTCTCTATTATCTGCTATTTTGTAATTTAACTATTTTATCTCTATCTACTTTTTTAGCATGAATGTTGTTGGCGGTAGCAGCAGCCAGACTACCGGGGCCCACGAACCCCTACCAAGGGCCGGGACGGAAGCTCACGTACCCAGGCTTAAGGTCCGGCCGCCCGACCGTCTGTAGGAAGCAACACGACCGACAGAGGAAGCCTACAAAGGCCGACCCAGGAGAGTGTTTTATTATGCAGAAGGGAGCCTAGTCCCACATCGAAATATAACACCAACTCTGGGACCTGGGAGCCTATATAACGGTCGAGCTATTTTCCTTATAAGGTAACCAATCAATCCTAGACTTAAGTATTTTCTATTATTATATTATCACCCCACACCAAACTGACTTGAGCATCAAAGTGGAATCGACTGGCCCCGACCGGTCCTTCCTAGTGAGCAGGATAGTAACAGGGGAAGACCATCCAGAGAGTCAACGGTCTCTGCGAGTCTATGGATTCGGGCAGAAACAATTGGCGCCGTCTGTGGGAATCTATACAAAAAAGTCACGTATACAAGTATGGCCAGAGATTCAGAAGGAAAGACACACGAAGAGGGGTCGGGTGAAGTTCGCCGGGCGCTGGACTTCGAACCCCTATATGCCCTCGCCAACGATCCGAAAGTTGTTGTTGGCCGCCTTGGAAAAAGGGCAACAGCAACAGCTACTCCACGAACCGCGAGCGCGAGCGAGCAGCAAGGAAGGTCGTCTACCAGTTTCCCACACATGGAGGTAGGACAGGCCACGGGAAGAAGGAAAACTGTGCAGATACCCGTCGAATTATTCCCAGAGGTAATGACAAGAGCTGGGGCGGCACAGCCGCCTCAGCGGGCAAGAGGAGGTAAGCCTGACTGCACGGGCGCTCAAAGTATTGTCCGACTCGGTGTTGGATATGAAGGCTCAGATGGAAGCAAACGAGGGAAAGACCACCAGACCGCCGGTAAGCACGCGGTTCAATGAGCGTGCCAGACTATTTTCCCGACGAGTATTAGAGTCTGTGCGGGCGAACACCCATAAGTCGCTAAAGCTGGCATACAACGGAACCGGATGTCCGTTCCAACACCTGGACAACTTTAGATCTCAGACTTGCGCAAAAGGCTATTCTGATGTCATTTTGCTGCAATATATTTCAGGAAACGCTATCAGGAAAGGCGTTGAATTGGTTATACGAGTTGCCGGTAGACTCGATAGAATCATTCGAACAACTGGCGGATAAATTTGTCGCCCGGTTCATTCTGAGGGTCGAAGGGGAACAAATGTCGACCGTCCTGTTCAAATGCAAGCAGGCGGAAAGTGAGGGACTAAGGGCATTTGTCAACCGCTGGCAAACTGCCACAGCCAGAGTCAGAAGCCTAGATAAAGGGATTGTCGAAATGGCATTTAAGCAGGAGCTGAGGTCCGGAAAGTTCTCTAATGCCGTGCGGGTAGAGCGTCCGCGGAATTATGACCAACTGATGGTCATGGTGATCAGACACGCCCAGGCAGACCACGAGACCTACGGGAGCCGACCGCCGAAAAAGAGGCTTGACGAGCCGATACCGATCCGCCAGGATAACAGGAGCTGGCAGTAGAACCAGGATCAGGGGTATTCACCCAGCAAGAAGCCCAGGGACTGGGGAAACCAACGGCAGCCCAAGGATAACTAGGGGAGTCCGCAGAGAACGAGGAGGGCAACTGGTCGCCAGCAGGGGCGACCCCTGGCAATCATGCAGGCAGGGCGAAACCTGGCGATTATGCCAGCAGGGCGAAACGAAGCTTTCACCGCCCTGACCGCCTCCTACGAAACCATCCTGAATGAAAACAAGAACGACACACTACCAGAAAAGGCATCATAGCCGACGAATTTAAGTCGTCGGCTATAATGGTTATAGCCGACGATATGTCGGCTATAATTATTATAGCCGGCGATTTCGTCGGCTATAACCATTACCCGACAACATATCGTCGGTTATAACATCGTAGGAAATACGTCGTCGGTAAAACTATACCCGACGACGATATCGTCGGCTATAACCATTTTAGCCGACGAAATACCACTACAGACGACGAATTTCGTCGGCTATAATTGTTATAGCCGACGAATAAAGAGTTCGTCGGCCGTTATTTGCAATTTCATCGGCTATAATACCTTTTCTGGTAGTGACATTCCCGGTCCGCCGGCCAAGAGGCACCCAAAAAGAACCCTCACCAGAGAGGTAAGCGGTAAGTACTGTTCCTATCACGACGAGGCCACGCACCGGACAAATGATTGTGTGGCCCTGAAGACAGCAGTAGAAGAGTTAATTCAGAGCAGTAAGATGCAACTGTATAGAGGAGGGGCTCGGGATGTAGGAGTCATCCGGACCTATGGACAAGATCGGATAAACGTACATGTGAGCATCAATATGATCCATGGGGGAGCCCACGTCGACCAACTGATCAAGAAAACAAAGAAGCAGTGTCTAAGGTCGAAAATGGGCAAAAAAGTGCCTTCGGGGAAAGAAGCGGACATGCAGCTAAGACCAGGTGGAAGTCCATAACGTTTTACGATGAAGAAGAGCCAGAGGACCTGATCCAGCCTCATGACGACCCCTTCCTCATCACCGTCCAGATCGACCACTAAATAACCAGTAGGATGTTGATCAATATCGGGGCATCGGTCAATGTCATGTTCCGAGAAGCTTACAAAGGGCTTAACTGGGGGAAGAACAAGTTGTCCCAGGACAACGAGCCCCTGATTTTACAGGGGAAGTAGTCCAGCCGCTGGGGTCGGATTACCTGCCGCTAATCTTTGGGGAAGGAGACAGGACAAGTAAGTGACGAGTGCCATAACCGGGGTAATAACACGCGCAAATAATACCCTACAAAAGAAGTTAGAAGTATAAAACAAGTAGGGATCGTTCTATCCGGGGATTAAGGGTACCTGACATGTAAAAAGTTAGAAACACATATTCACACACAATACACATATTTACAAACATTGAAACGAAAACATGGGGGATTTAAGATGAGGTTCGGCAGCAACAAGGTTGCCTCTAACATACCTAGACATGAAATTAAACCTAAATTACTATACACAAGTTTGGTCGACATCTTTCACACAAGCAATTCACACAAAGACTCTTTAACACATAAGACTCACACATTTGAAAGTAAGGAATAAGTATTGACACACCCTAGACTTAATTCAGTTTCGACACAACTAGAGCCTACGAGGTCATCCAATTGTTAGATTACTTAGGTATTTAGAATTAACTACGAGTATAATCCTATAATCATGCTAAACCGGTTTTAAACGTTTTAACATTTAAGCACATGAATCTGAATCGAAGACAAGCAAATAAGTAAGGACGTCACTCTCTTCTTATTAAACGAACAAGTTCTAAGGTTATTAGACCTAGTGAGCATATGATTTAAGACAACTACGAGTATGACTCAACCATAAAACCCTATCACATGAAACCTAGCACTTAGAATTACAAGTTTTAAACAACAAATGCTTTAAACGAAACTAGTGTTTTGGTTTTTCTGCCCCAACCTTAGATCTAACCGATTTTAAGTCTATAATATGCATCAAATACCTACTGTCCTAATTATCATACATACAAAATTTACATGATAAAATCAGCAAACAATCACATAAACATCAAACCGAGTTCATACAATAGTTTAACAAAAACCAAATATTGAAATAGATTCATACAACACACACAAACATAAATAAATACAGTAGCCATGAAAGAGGCGGATCAGACTTTAGAAACCTTGAAGACTTCGACAAGTATGGTGGAATGATCGGCCGAAGGTAGAGGTGAAGTTCGGTATTATGGGATGTGGTGGAATCAAGATTTTGGCTAAGTATTTTCTGTTTAGTGCTTGAGAGACTTGGTAGAGCTTTAGGCTAGTACTTGTGCTTGAGATGTGACAAGTTTTCTGTATGGAAGAGGTGCCTTTATATAGGGGAAAAGCTTGAGTAAAGCCGGCAGCAACTAGGACTTGCAAATCCTAATCTAAATTGGTTTTGTTTTCTTGCCTGCCACTCTTTGAAGCTTTTAGATCTTCTTGTTCGAATTCTTCATGGATCATAGCCTTCTTGGACTCCTTAATGAATTAGCAACATAGATTAAAATCCAATGGATCGGTTGTTAGCCTCCCTAGCTCAACTAGGAACACTTCTTCTAGGACCGACAATATGCTTGGCTTTTCCTGTCCGAGCTAGGAGACTCATTCTTTCCTTTTTCTTCACTTCCTTTTGGCTTGGTCAATTCTCCTACTCTTCATATGTACGAGGGTTCCGTCATTCATCTCGATGGTCAGTTCCTTGGCAACAACCAACTAGGGCGTAACAGTTGAAAAACCCAGGGGAGTTAGCCAAAAAAAAAGTAACCCACCAGGAGCCTTCCCCATTTCACATATGTCAAGGATCTTCCACCGGATGAAGTTATAAGAATTTCGGTCCAGCTCTCCCCAACAGCCAAGAATCCTAGCGATCCGACGCCTTATCAAGTTGGTCAACTTAAAAGATTGATCACCGATGGGCTGAAAAGCCCCCGGGACCTGATGGCCCTTGGAATCCAGCTTCCATTTTCCCCAGCCATCACAACCTGCTTCCTCCAGTTATTGGCGACCCAGGAAGGGAGGTTGGTAATAGGCCTGGTGCTCCTCGAGGTAAACGTCACGCAACCGCATGCCTTACTCTTCTTGCAGTACGTCAGCTGGTAGAGAGCCTTAAATTCGTTGACCGTTGGCCAACCCATATCAGACAAGGTGTACATGCACCCAAGGCTCAACAACTGCCTCCATTGATTGCTAGGGAGTTGGGCGGGGGATATTTTCAACATGCTTAGCATGTATTGGACGAATGGGGGTAGCGGAAGAGAAAACCCATGCCGAAATTGATCCTCGTGAACGGCAACCCAGCCCTCCTCCGGGTTGCAAGCCAGTTCACCGTCCTTCAAGGGGTGAAACAGCACCCTATTGTGAATACCCCACCGCTTCCGGAAGGAATTAATCTGCGCAGGAGTTATACTTTGCTCCGGTTCGTCGCAGAAAATCACTTTACCTCGATCGGTAAAGGTGTGCTTCCGAACGAAATTCCCCAAAGGAACGTCCCCAAGGGCATCGCCCACCACTGCAACGGTAATAGTAGGCGAGCCGGTCGATATGCCCCCGGTGGATGAAGAAGCAACCGCCCGTTGGGTAGGCGAGTCGCCAGGCCGAGTTTCCAGCCGAGGTCCAGCATCGTCTACCTCGGGTTCAGCAGCGGGACCGGTAGAGATATCTAAACTTCTAGGATCCATACTTAGAAAGAAACTGCCTACAGTCGATTAGATCAAGGTGGGCCCAGAAAGCGGTCGGTTCACCGTAAGTTGCAAAATTTCAATTAAGAAACACCAAGTTCACACCAAAACACCCCATTTCATGTCAAGGATCTTCCACCGGATGAAGTTATAAGAACTCCGGTCCAGTTCGCCCCAGCAGCCAAGGATCCTAGCGATCCGGCGCCTTTCCAAGTTGGTTAACTCAAAAGATTGATCACCAATGGGCTGAAAAGCCCCCGGGACCTGATGGCTCTTGGAATTCAGCTTCCATTTTCCCCCAGCCATCACAACCTGCTTCCTCTAGTTATTGGCGACCTAGAGGGGAGGTTGGTAATAGGCCTGGTGCTCCGCGTGGTAAACATCACGCAACCGCATGCCTTACTTTTCTTGCAGTACGTCAGCTGGTAGAGAGCCCTAAATTCGTTGACCGTTAGCCAACCCATATCAGACAATGTGTACATGCACCCAAGGCTCAGCAGTGACGAGTCGTCGAAGCGAGCATCAAGCAATAATAACCCTACAATCGTTAGTAGTATAGAATAAGTAGGGATCGTTCTAGCCGGGGATTAAGAGTACCTGAAATATGAGAATGTTAACACAAATATTCATAAACATATATGCACACAATTGTCACACTTATATACATATATACATATTCACACGAAATCAAGGGGGATTGAGATAGGATCGGCAGCAAAGCTGCCTCTAAATTCCTAGACATGAAAATAAATTGCTGAAAAATAAATCCTAAGTCTATTATTTACAAGTTTGGTCGACATTCTTCCACAAAGCACTAACACGAAAGCAATCAAAATACTTAGCAAATTGACAAAACAAGACACACGGCAAAGTTACACAATATCCTAGGTCCGACTTAGTTCCAACCCAACTAGGGCCTCAGCGGTTATCTAAGTTGTTTCAGACTTCACGAAGGTATTTAGAATTAGCTCAGCGCATAACCCTAATCTTTAGCTAACCGACTATAAACACGCAGCGTCGAAGATAATCAATTAACCAATGAAGTACGAAATCCTTTTAATTGGAAACACATCAATCAAGCAAGGCGTCACCACTTCTTGTTAACATGCATAGTCATTTAAACCACTCTAGTCCTATTTATGTTGACAGATACAAGACCAATACTCAAAACACACCGCGAATATGCTAAGTACCAATCTTTGAGGCACACGGATTTAAAGACTAAACCAAAAACGAACTACTAGAATCAGAGTGAACATGCTTGTCGAATCCTACCCTATCAATTTACATCATATTTTCCTTACTTTTTAACATGCAATCCGTATTCTTACATCCAAACACCAATTAAAGATAAAGAAAACGAATTGAACATGAAAATTATAAAACCAAACTTCACTCCAAACAATACATAGACATAAAGTTTGAAACCAAGAATTCATGCTAACTTCATAGACAAAGTTTAACATAACTACATAAAAATAACAAAACCGAGAGAGGAGAGTGGATCACACTTTTGTAGACACCTTGATGACTTCGACTCGTGTGGATCCGGCGGATGGTGGAGAAGATGGCTGCTCGGCAATGGTGTAGTGTCGGCAGGATTTTTAGGGTGAGGTGGTGGTGGTGTCGGCTAGGGTTTTTATGTAGGACTCTTGGGAAATTTAGGTAGAGCTTTGGCTAGATTTTTGTTTTGGAATGTGACAAGTTTTTCTGTGTAAAAGTTGGCTATTTATAGAGGCAAATTCGGCAGAAACCCTAGGTAGAAAACCTAGTCCAAATCGGCAAAGGCAATCCTTGTGCAACAAGGTTTTGGTTCCTTCCTTTCTTGGTTCTTCTAGAAAACTTCTTTTTCTGATTTTCTTCCTTGGATTGGGCTGCATATCTTCATGAACTTCTTGTGTAGGCTTGACAACTCCATTTGGTGAGCTTGGTCCATGGAAAAATGCCCCAAACCCGCAAGAACACAAGACCGGCAGCAACTCGGCTGGAATGACCTTGCTCCAGTAAATCCGACATATCTCCCTTCTCGGAGCTCCAATTGATGCGATTCCAAGTCTCAGATAAACTAGACACATATAGCCATCTCCCCATAAAATATCTCGATCAAATTCCTTGTGAATCGTCGGGAATGATTTTTCGAAGTTGGATCAAAGTCCCAGGAATATCCTGGAAGCCCCTGGATTGATTTGCTCGGACTGCCGTTTTGCAGCCAACTTTTGGGTGACTTCCCGAACTCCGATTGATCTGAAATTTTAACACAACATTCCTCAGCATATGAATATTAAGCACACAAAATTTCATAGAATTCGGACAAGGATAGATCGCACTTTCATTCATCTCAAAATCGCAAAAAAGACATATTTTACACTATTTTCCAGATTTCTCAAACTTAGTCATTTTTCGGATTCTTAACCATTTTTTCACCAAACTCTACCAAAATTGACACTAACTATATTATGACTCTATCTTAGACAAATAAGGGTTAAACAAAGCATAAATGAGAGCATAAGCATATTAATATCGTTGCACATTGTGCTCCTATCAAGCAGCTGTCTCCATTGATTGTCAGGGAGCTGGGCGGGGGAGATTTTCAACATGCTTAGCATGTATTGGACGAATGGGGGTAGCGGAAGAGAAAACCCGTGATGAAATTGATCCTCGTGAACGACAACCCAGCCCTCCTCCAGGTTGCAAGCCAGTTCACCGTCCTTCAAGGGGCGAAGCAACACCCTATTGTGAATACCCCATCGCTTCCGGAATGAATTAATCTGCGCATGAGTCATACTTTGCTCCGGTTCATCGCAGAAAATCACTTTACCTCGATCGGTAAAGGTGTGCTTCTGAACGGAATTCCCCAAAGGAACGTCCCCAAGGGCATCGCCCACCACTGCAACGGTAATAGTAGGCGAGCCGGTTGATATGCCCCCGGTGGATGAAGAAGCAACCGCTCGTTGGGTAGACGAATCGCCAGGCCGGGTTTCCAGCCGAGGTCCAGCATCGTCTACCGGGAGTTCAGAAGCGGGACCGGTAGATATATGTGAACTTCTAGGATCCAAACATAGAAAGAAAACGCCTACAATAGATTAGATCAAGGTGGGCCCTGAAAGCGGTCGGTTCACCACAAGCAGCAAAATTTCAATTAAGAAACACCAAGTTCACACCAAACCCCCCCCCCCCCCCCCCCCCCCCCCTAAAATTCCAAAATCAAACCGGCCCCAAAAGATGAAATAGAACCCTAAAGCTATCTACCCAAAAGCCGCACAAACATAAGTAATTCGAAAAACCACAAACTCAAAATTAAGAACAGAAAGGAGCCAAACCTGAAAAAAGGCGCGATTCGCAGGAACCGCAATAAGGATGGCAGCGCACAATCGCATTTTCGGATTGAGAAAACGGAAAGAGGAGACGAAAACGATTTCTAAAATCTCTCTGACGCTTCTTCGCAAAAATAGCAGTAGGAAAAAAGAGTGTGGCAGGGTGGGGGGTGGGTTTATAGAAGAAAAAAAATGACCCATCAGTTTCCCCCCAAAATTTATTAGGGTTTTCCAAAAAAAAAAACGAGCAAATCTCGAACGCCCATCTCTACCGTCAAAATACGCCACGTGCCCCACTATCGGTAAATTCCCGAGAAAGCAGTAAATGCAGTGACTGATGGACTCCTGCATTAAATGTGAGTCAGGAATAAGCCGACTATCTGTCACGCATGCGCAGGGTTAGGTGAAAGGGCAAGTCATCATAACCGAGGCAAACTCAAAAGCCAAAAAGCAATTATTCACCCCCCGCAGAATATTTTAACCAAACCGGTCTTCAACGTCCGGTTAGGAGAGCCAATAACAACTTATGGCCAAGGTACTCCACCGGAGAGCCAGTAACAACTTATGGCCAAGACATTCCACCGGAGAGCCAGTAACAACTTATGGCCAATGCATTCCACCAATACAGCCACCAACAACTAATGGCTGAGGAACAATACCGGAAAAATATCCCCCGAAAACGGGATATTATTTCCCGTAGGCCCAAAAATGTCTACTGTCTCAAATATAAGCCATACGGGCAAGACTTGCTACCTTGTCCCGCTAACCAACGGAAACATACGAACACCCGGTCAAGCCCATTCTTAAACACGGACTTGGGGGACTACATGACCGGCGACCTAGGAAAGGTCAACGGGTCCGTGAACCCACAAAGCAGAAGACAAATCAAGTCCCCATTCAAAATTGCACTTGACCGGGAACTTGGGGTACTTGTTGGCGGTAGCAGCAGCCAGGCTACCGGGGCCCACAGACCCGTACCAAGGGTCGAGACGGAAGCCCACGTACCCAGGCTCAAGGTCCGGCCGCCTGACGGCCCATAGGAAGCAACACGACCGGCGGAGGAAGCCTACAAAGGCCGACCCAGGAGAGTGATTTATTATGCAGAAGGGGGCCTTGTGCCACATTGAAATATAGGACCAGCTCTGAGACCTGGGAGCCTATATAACGGTCGAGCTGTTTTCCTTATAAGGTAACCAATCAATTCTAGACTTAAGTACTTTCTATTATTATATTATCACCCCACACCAAATTGACTTGAGCATCGGAGTGGAATTGACTGGCCCCGACCGGTCCTTCCTAGTGAGCAGGATAGTAACAGGGGAAGCCCATCCAGGGAGTCAACGGTCTCTGCGAGTCTACGGATTCGGGCAGAAACAAATGTTTTTTAATGTTTCAGGGTTAAAATGGTATATTTTTCTGTTTTGACTAACAAAGTCTGTAATAATAATATAGATAATAGTATAGATTAGAAAACCCTACCATAGATTCCTAAAAATTTTGGGTTTGGAGCTCTAGCAAATATGTAAAAGAGAACATTCAAAATATATGTAAAAGAGAACATACAAAGGGAGAAAGTACCAGAACAGGATCGGCACGCCACGTGGGAAGACCTCATTGGCTATTTGGGTAACACACTGAACCTACAAAATTGGCGAAGTTAAAATGAATAAAACCACCTGGTGGAGAGAAAAATGAGAAAGGCTCTATAAACACGTTTCTCCAAAAAATAAAGCCTTCTGAATTTTCCCATCCCCCTTCCTTATTTTTATTTTTATTTTTTTACCCCTCTCTCTCTCTCTCTCTCTCTCTCTCTCTCTCTAGCCTCCCTCACCGTCGCCGGAAACCACCTCCCTCCTCCTCCGATTCCCCGACGCGTTCCTCTCCGGCGCATCTCAGCCGCCGACCGCCGATTACAGCACCCGAAATCCGTTTAATAATCCGAACCGGTAAAACCGAATTCAAAAACATTCATACCCTTTCTCGCGCCGGCGCGCCATTTTCCCGACGAGTCCACGTGGAAAAGGTGCGCCCGATTGCTCAACTCCGCACATCCTCTATTTCTAGGCGTGGATTTATGCTCGTTTTCCGGTTTAGGGTTTATTTGAACTAGCTTTACCGGGCTGATTCTGCTCCTTTTGAATTCGCTCTTTGATCTATGACCTGCTCTGTTTTATTTGATTACATGATTGGTGTGTTGCCATTGATGAGTTTTGAATTATTGGATCGGATTTTGTCGAATGGTGAATTGCTTTTGGGTTCATGTTCGTGGTCTGGTTCACTATACTGCTCACTGAGCATTGAGTTAGGAATTTTAACTTGTTACTGCTTGTTTATGATTTTTTACTGTACCGGTAATCTATTGAGAATTAGATGCTGCTTGTTTAGTTGCTGAGATTATGTGAGGAAGGAAGAACATGGAATTTTGATTCAGTTAATTGGTGTCGTCGGTCCTAGCGATACAGTTCTTTGTTTCCTTTTCTTTCTTGTTTATTTTCTGCTTCTCTGCTAGCTCCCGTTCCGGAGAATTGATAGAATAGCAGTAGTTGATGAGTTTGTATTCACTCCTTTACAGGGGCAGTGGTCGTATTTATTGTTTCAGTAGAAGTTCCATGTGAAGGAATGGCTTTTTTCAGGAACTACTCTAATGAAACAGTTTCGCAAAGTTACCTGGAAGACCAGGGCCAGGGACCACGTGACGACAGAATTCACAGCTCCTCAGGGAATGCGGATGCACATGCAATGTCTTGTGATAAGGAATTTGATATGAATATGGATGTGAAGTATCAAAGCGAAGATGAACAAGATGGTCCTAGTGGGTTGCAAAATGAGGCAACTGCTTATGAGGGTGCTGGTGCAGGGGTGTCCAATTCCCAGCCGTCTGGGAGGAGAACAACGAATGAGACTGGAAAATGGGGTTCAACCTTTTGGAAGGATTGTCAGCCTTCGTGCCCTCAGGGTGGATCTGATTCTGGACAGGATGCTAAAAGTTGGTCTGAGTACAGAAACGCTGTTGGATCTGAAGATAACTCTTCTGATGTCAGGGAAGATAGATTAGACTCTGAAGATGATGCCAGACCTAAAGTGCGAAAGGCACAACGGGGCCATGCTGATATACCTGCAGATGAAATGTTATCTGATGAATATTATGAGCAGGATGGGGAAGAACAGAGTGACTCCATGCATTATAGAGGGTTTCATCATTCAGTTGGATCCACTTCTAGGCTACAGTTGAAGCCAGCCCCAGTCACCAATAATAGGACTTCTAGACTTTCAAATAACAATGGAAATTATGATGACGGTGAAGATGACAATGAAAATATTGATGCTGCTGATGCTGATTACGACGAAGAGGATGAAGATGGTAATTTTCTTTGGAATTTTTCTTTTTCACATTATTTTTTAATAATAATGTATCACATAAGGAGTTCAAAGGTGTGACTGTACACTACTAATTTGAAATAGACATTTACTCTGAGTCTCTGATGCTGTACAAGTTCTTGGCTATGCTTCATAGTGGGAACTTAACTTTCAGTTTATGTTATCTTTTTGGTTGCAGAAGATGATCCTGATGATGCAGATTTTGAACCTGATTATGGTGTTGTGAGTGGACGCGCTGCAAAGAAGGTTATAACCATACTTACATTCATGAAGATTATATTGCTAGTATTTATTCATTTCCTTTCAGTGTTTGGAAGACTAGAACTATAACAATATGATCTGTAGTGAAACAGTTAATTATTGTCGCCTGCCTTTGCCATTTTGTAAGTCTTTAGCTTCATTCTACTTGGAACTGATAAGGGACAGTCATATCCTTTATAATACATGCACATCAATGGTGCAGGCATATGCCAGTGAACCATGAAGATCAAATCTTTGCAAATACTATTTGAAATATCTGATAAAACAATTATGTCATTGGTGGCTTTCTATGAGCGGAAAGGTTACAAAATATTATCTGCATACTAATTTTGCTTGTAATATTCTTATCGTTTTACACGCTCTATGTATTTGTGTCGTCTCTGTTAGTTTCTGTATATATGAACTTATCTCAGTTCTCTCTCTCTCTCTCTCTGGGGCATGTGTTTCTTTGGTGGATATATATCAGTGCTATGGAGAAGTTTCAAGTGTTCTGACTGGTAAAGTAATGTGCTGTGCACTAATGGAATTGTTGTTTGACCACACCAGGATAAAGATTGGGATGATCAAGATTCTGATGAAGATAACGACAGTGATGATGAACTTGAGGTCTCAGATGATGATAATTCTGTTTATGCGAAGAAACCAAAGGGTAGGCATCGTGGTAAAGGTGCACATACTGTTAAACTTAAAAATGAGAGCAAATCATACCATGTATCTAGTCGACAAAGAAGAAGAAAGTCATCATTTGATGATGATGAGTCCTCAGCAGAGGACTCTGAGAGTGAAAGTGATGAGGGTTTTAAAAGCACAAGAAGGAAAGGTGCGCATATCCGCAAAAGTAATGTTCGGACAACGAATGTCTCTGGACGAAATGGTGATGTACGAACTTCTACTAGGTCTGTTCGGAAGGTGTCATATGTTGAAAGTGAAGGTAGTGATGAAGCTGATGAAGGCAAGAAGAAGAAGTCGCAAAAGGTAGCCAACTCTGTGACACTACTTCATGTACTGTGGTAGACATATTTGTTCTGTTCTTTTTTATGACTCATTATATCTAATTTTGTAAAATGCTCTATTAGGAGGATATTGAGGAGGAGGATGGTGACTACATCGAAAAGGTGCTCTGGCATCAACCAAAGGGCATGGCTGAAGATGCTATTCGGAATAATAGATCTACTGAGCCTTTGTTGTTAAGTCACTTGTTTGACTCTGAGCCAGATTGGAGCAATACAGAATTCTTGATCAAATGGAAAGGCTCGTCACATTTGCACTGCCAGTGGAAAACATTTTCTGAGCTGCAAAGTGTATGTCTTCTAAATTTTTTGTTTGTTATGCTTGAGCTCTAAATTGGATTAATTATTAGTGGTTGGTTTTTAAAATTTTGATAACCTTTTCTGCTGATGAATACATCCATCTAAAAATCTAACTGCTATATGTACATTCTTTATTTGTTTTTGTTTTGATTTTTCTTTGATCGGTTGTTTAAGATACTCTATTTGTATTCTTCTTCGCAGCTTAGCGGTTTCAAGAAGGTTTTAAACTACACTAAAAAGGTGATGGAGGACGCCAGGTACAGGAAGACCATCTCACGTGAAGAGGTACATTTTCCCCTTTTTACTATTATAGATTAAATAGAAGGTGCTAGAGTTAGTTCATTGATGTGATTTTGAGTAGAGTTAGTTTGTATGCTTTTCTTTGGTTTGTTTGTCAAAACATTCACAGTTTATTAACACTACTCGCATAGTTATTCGGTGGGATGGGGTTAACTCTTAGATGATGCTTTCCATAAATTTGAGAAATGTAAATTGATTGAGGTTCAATGAAATATAAGCGGTGTAGTTAAAAGCAGTAGCTATTCCATGAAATAATCTATTTCGTCAATAGCTTTTGTACCGATGCTCTTTGGTTTTTGTAGTGTGGGCATTGCGATTCTGTTCCTTTGGTTGAAAGTTATCATTAATATGGAGCATGGTAAAGTTATCTTGTATCCACATGGAAGTTCTTAATTCGACACCACCTTTAAATTTTATTTTGACATTCAGGGTGTCTTTCCCTTAAAGAATCAATTATAGGCATCATTGTCTAAACGTGAGCTTACAGTGCAAAATGTTTTTTGACATAAATATGCTCCTTATTATTATCCTTACATTCAAACATTATTCTTACCTACAAATTAGACATTTTTATTATTAGTATTTTATAATAAAAGTGATAAATAATAATACTAATAAAAATTTATTGTTATATAACTACTATTACAATGACTTTCATGTGAAGTAACTGATGATCAATTTTCTCTTTCTGGGGCTCTGTATTCTACTAGATTGAGGTCCATGACGTGAGCAAGGAAATGGACCTAGATCTTATCAAGCAAAACAGTCAGGTTTGCTTTCATTCATCACCCCTTTTTTGTTTTCCTATACACATTGGTAAGATCCACTTTCAATTGTTTCTAATGTTTTCTCAGGTGGAGAGAATTATTGCAGACCGCATCAAGCAAGATAGCTTAGGCGATGTGGTACCGGAGTATCTTGTCAAGTGGCACGGATTGTCTTATGCTGAAGCAACATGGTATGTAAACTTTGATTGAAGCTTAGTGAAGTTTTCTCTGTTACTGCTGATGTAATTGTATCTTTTCCGTGCTTCCTATAGGTCTATCTTTCATATGTGCTTTGGATGCTAATTTTTACATCATTGTAATATATCATTTATTAGCCTTCACACATTACTAGTGCTTTTATTAGATGGTTGTTTGACTCTTTACTGCTCTGGTGTTTGTTAAATTTTAGTGGTAGTAATGAATCTTATATTATTAAGTGGTATGTGATCCTAGGGAGAAGGACGTCGATATTGCATTTGCACAAGATGCCATTGATGAGTTCAAGGTATTGCCCCATCTTGATTTACTTCATGTTTACCGAATTTCACTCTTCTTTTTTTGTTCCTGGTTGAAAAAAAAAGGTAGCCTGAATATTGGCAGTGATGTTTTTATTATTTTTTCTCTTTATTTTTTATTTTTTACATAAGTTTTATGATCTTGTGTACTTGTGCTAGCCAAGGTCTTCATGTTTTGGTTTGGCTAGCTTTAAGATGTACACATTTACTTCTATGTCATGCTTGATATGATCATGGTATAGAGCAATATGCTTCTTACATTGATGTGTGAGGATGCACGTTTGACATTGAATATCTGTTTAAAACACTAGATGTATGACTTATAAATTGCAAAAACCACTTTAAGAAAAACAAGAAAAAGGCATATGATGGAGTCATACAGCTATGTGTAATAGGAAATGACATTTTCCGAATAGGATGATGGACAAGCTTTCTTTAGTTTCCTGGCAAAAGAATGATCGGTATTCTTCTGTTTATGGCTGATGAACAAGTGTTAATTATATTGTTTATGGGAATATGTTCATTAAGATATTCGTTCCTTTTTGCCGCTTCATTGAGGTTCTTTTCCTCATAATGCGTTCCTAGGACATCTGCTTTCATTCTAATTGTATCGTATAAATATTTTTGTTTGGAAGTTCGATGGAGGTGAATTCTTTGAGTCTGAATGCACATGTATAGATGATTATAAATTCTAATAAGTCTTGTTGACTGTAATCTATGAGCAGGCTCGTGAGGCTGCAATGGCTGTACAAGGGAAAATGGTGGATCTCCAACGAAAGAAAAGCAAAGGTTAGTGTTTGGCTTTTCAGACTTGTCCAAGCTTCACTATGAACAGCTATAGTGAAATGCTAAATTTTTTATTTTTCTATTTTTTTAGTAACTTTTCAGATGTTATGAGCTAATCCTAATTTTTATTGCTCCTTATTTTAGCAATGAGATATATTTCTTTGCAAAACTAAATTGTTTTGAATAGTTTAAATGGTGACAATTCTTGCCACATGGTGAAAATATCTTGTGGTTTTTGGGAATATGGTAATAGAATGGAGGGGAACATTGAGTTTTTGAGAATGTGAGCTTGGGTAGAGTCTGCTTCTGGGAAATTATGGCTTTTGGTTGTGTTAGGAACATTTTTTTTGGGCAACTCTCCCAGATTGCAATGCAGTATGTATGTTAGGCTCAGTAACTGTTGTTTTTGTTTCCATCTGATCTGATTGATGATTTAGCTAGTTAATTTAGGTGTTTTTTTTTTAAATTATATTTTTTATCACTTATTTGTTGTCAGCTGTTCTGCACTTGTTGTTTTTGTTTGATGTGGTGATTGTTTATCTGGTGTATTTATGTTGTATATTCTCAGTTATTTCCTGTCAAATGTTTTTGTACTTTATCTGCTTTTTTGTGAATCAATCTTTAAAGTGAGAAAGATGTGTGGTTCCATTTCATGGAGCATACCAGCTCTGAACCTGACAGGGGGAAGATAACAATTAATTCATAACTATGGTTTAATTAAAATGATCCATAGTTAATAATTGATTAAAATGCCCTAAAGTACTTATTCGAGGAGGCTCATTAAGAGTTACAGATGCAAAAAAATATGGTTCAAAAAATTCTACAAGTGATTTTGTCTTTCAACATCTTACTGGTTCTCATCTAATTAATATAAGCTGTCAGATCATTTCAAGAAAATATAAGTTGTCAGATTGCATTTAAGAGTGATGCTACATATAGAACCAAAATCTGAGATGCCTCTTTGGATTGCCGTTATATCAAATAATCCAGACCTACCTGTCCATATTTTATTTTCACGAATTAATTGACTTTTTGGTTATAACTCTTGTGATCTAGTTTAGACTATGCACTCAAATAGCTTAGATTTTAATTAGGAAAGAAAAAGAGAAGAATGAAAACAAATTAAAACTTTTTTCTGTTTTTAGTTTATTCCGCTTCATGCAAAGTATCACATCTGGATAGATCAAATTAGTTGTCGACTGTTTCATATATCTTTTCAACTGCCTTTGTTATCATTGGTTATGGTTAATGGAGCAATATATGGTAATGATGAATGATTATTGTATCGTTGTTATCTCATTTGACTACTGTCTTCTATCATTTTTTTTTCTTTTTTTTTCTTTTTATTGTTGTTGTAATTAATTTAATTACTTTCGTTTAATTGAAATTACTTAGGAAGTCTAAGGAAGCTTGATGAACAGCCTGAATGGTTGAAAGGAGGAAAGCTTCGTGATTATCAGCTTGAGGGTTTAAATTTTCTTGTTAATAGGTAATTTTTGTTTGATACTTGTAAGTATAGCTGGTATAGGTGGAAAGTGGATACTTTAAAATTCCATTCTATCAAAATGTCCTAATAAGTGGCTCTTGGCATGTGGCAGTTGGAGAAATGATACCAATGTCATTTTAGCTGATGAAATGGGCCTTGGCAAAACTGTTCAATCAGTTTCGATGCTTGGTTTTTTACAGGTGAAGACTTGTACTCTTTGCTGAATGGGGCTTTTAACTTTTAATAGATGTATCAATATAAACGATTCTAACATAGTGGGTCAATGTCACCTTTTTTCTTTTGGTGCTGCAGAATGCTCAACAGATCCATGGGCCATTTCTTGTTGTTGTACCATTATCTACTCTCTCAAATTGGGCAAAAGAATTTAGGAAATGGCTCCCGGACATGAATGTTATAGTGTATGTTGGTACCCGCGCAAGCCGAGAGGTAAAACTGAGCTTTTTTGTACATGTCACAAAAATCATATATGGCTAGCGTTTGATAAGATGATCTTGATTACATTATTATTTCACAAATACTTAACATTTCCAAATTGTACTCATTATATCTAGTTTCTTATGCTTATTTAATAAATGCTTCCGTAGCTATTAGCTGGTTTTCTCTCTGCTTCCAGTGTGGGATTTTAATTTTTGTACAAAGTGGAGTGGTTTTAACTTGAAGGCACTTTCGTCTATTTAGTCCCCTTTCATTGAGTGCACTTCTTCGAGTTCTTTTGTACTATATGGTAGGCCAAGTTTTTGCTTGGGGCTTTTTCTCACAGGAGAGTGATACTTGTGAGGTCAACAGCAAAGCCCTTTTGTTTGTCTTTGCCCACTTGAGAGGAGGCAGTTGGATATTGGCAACCTTTTCCTTAATTTTCTTGTGGTTTTGAGATTGGATAGAAGTGGTTGGTATGGTGGATGTGGTTCCATCAACTGGGGTAGTTGGTGTGTACTGATTGTATTCTTGTGTTTAATGTTTGCCATTGTATGTAGCAACTATAAATTTATCTTCTTGTGTAATGACCATGGTCAAATGAGTAATTGCTTTTAATATTTTTACGCTCAGTACAGTTCCACTGCATCTTCATGGTCAATGCATTTCTGTGATTGGAAAGTCATTTTGCCAAAATGATTTCCCCTGTTTTCTCTTGCTAGTATTTTTATTTTGGATTAATTTCAGTTTACTACCCAAATCTTAGGGTCAAGTTTCAGTTTCGTCCTTAATCTTTTAATTTAATCACGTGTATCCTTATACTCCTAATTTTTCATCAACTTGAGACAAAACTTCAAATTCACTTCGAATATGATGTCACCATCTGATGTGTAAATAACAACTTTAGTTGTAAATAGTCTATTATACCCTTTTAAGAGTGTTGGAAACTGAAAAGTGTGTCAGCGTGTCTCGACCGCGTTGGATGGTGACGTCATATTTGAAGTGAATTTGAATTTTTGCCTCAGGTTGATGCAAAATTAGGATTATAAGGGCACACGTGATTAAATTGATAGATTAAGGACGAAACTGAAACTTGACCCTAAGATTTGGGTAGTAAACTGAAATTAATCCTTTTATTTTCATAGGCATACTGGATGTCAGTGCTATACGCGCTGTCCATATGCTTCTTTCTTATATATCTCATTGTTGCTGTCTATTTCTTGCAGGTTTGTCAGCAGTATGAATTCAATAATGAGAAAATAGTTGGCCGGCCTATAAAATTTGATGCACTATTGACAACGTATGAAGTGGTTTTAAAGGATAAAGCTGTTCTTTCCAAGATCAAGTGGAATTATCTGATGGTAGATGAAGCTCATAGGCTAAAGAACAGTGAGGCTCAGCTGTACACAACTCTCTTGGTGTGTGATCACATTTAAATTGTTCAAGATGTGGTATAGAAAACTATCTTGTAATCTTGTCTTCTGATACGATTCATTCCTTGTGTGGGCAGGAATTTAGCACTAAAAACAAGTTGCTTATAACTGGAACTCCATTGCAGAACAGCGTGGAAGAGTTATGGTAATTATTGTGCTTGTCATAATGTTTCAGCTTGTTGATGTTGAAGTAGTGGATAGTAATTTGCAATTTCTTTTTAAAACTATGAATGCCTTAGTTTATATCGGCACAAGTTTGCTAGTTTGTCCCTTTTCAATATTTCTCAACATATTATTATTATTATTATTATTATTAATGCAAGCACTGTAAACTGAGAAAATAATTCTACTTATTTCTAATTTAACTTCCATTTATTCATTGGGGTTCATTATGTGCTTCAATTTCTTCAGCATGTAGTAATTTGGTGTTCTTCGCATGCATAAATATTTTAGAAAGACTAGTAACTTGGTGATTCATTTTTCTTCATTGGGACCCGGAGATCATTCTCTGTAAACCCATGCTTGACTGGCACTGCCATTGCTGCTGTTTTTTTTTTCTCCACTTGTCTGTTTCTACAGTTTTTGTCTTCTAATAGTTTTGCAATTTTTATATTAGGGCCCTGCTTCACTTCCTAGATCCCCACAAATTCAATAACAAAGATGAATTCGTTCAGAACTACAAGAATCTAAGTTCTTTTAATGAGATTGAGGTAATGTTCTACATTTTTGTACAATCTTGCTTCTTCAGACTAAAAAAAAGGAAGATCGTCCTACACCTTGGTATTGTATATGTTGACATCAATGTTGTTTTTGGTTTATTTTTAGCTTGCTAATCTTCACATGGAGCTGAGGCCTCACATTCTCCGAAGAGTTATCAAGGACGTTGAGAAGTCATTACCTCCAAAAATTGAACGAATTCTTAGGGTTGAAATGTCTCCTCTCCAGAAGCAGTAAGTGATTGAGCTTGTAATGAAGTGGCTTTACCATACAACACTCAGACATTTGACTATTTGCATCTTTGGTTCTGGATCATTATTAAGGTACTACAAGTGGATTTTGGAGCGCAACTTCCATAACTTGAACAAAGGAGTTCGTGGAAATCAGGTTAAATTTTTTGGCCTTGAGACATATCTGCAGTTTACTTCGTTCCTCTACAAGTAGCTTATATTTTAAGTTTTTTTTTTTTTTTGGGTTTATCTGCAAGTAGTTTGTAGAATTATGGAAAAATGGGATGTTAAATATAGTTACTTTGCCTCATACAAGGTTTGTAGATTATAGGAACACCCTACAAGTAGCTTATATTTTAAGTTTTTTTTTTTTGGTTTATCTGCAAGTAGTTTGTAGAATTATGGGAAAATGGGATGTTAAATATAGTTACTTTGCCTCATACAAGGTTTGTAGATTATAGGAACACCGTTGAGAGTACATTTACCAAGGAAGGATCTGGTGTTTGCAGATGGAATAACGGAATTCTGAATAAAGACTCAAAAAAATTTCAAACAAGCACTTTGTTTTTTTTTTTTTAATAGACAATCACTTTGCTTTTACTTTTGTGATGTTTAATTTTTTAAAGGCAGAAATTTAATAAAGAAATCTGCAGAGAAGTCCACATATGTTATGATTCCAGAAACTCAAAAGCAATAGATTACAAAACTTTATACCTTCCAGTTCCACAAACTGGTGAAAAAAAGAAAGTTCCTAATCTTTTGAAATAGAAGCCAACAAAATGTCTTTTAGTTCCACAAAAGCACCTACGCAATCTACTGGAATTGAAGTCCATCAAATTGATGACAAACACTCTCCCAGAAGTCCTCCACCTCTCTATGCTCCTCAAATATTCCTTTCATTTCTTTCCAACCAAATGATGCATAAAACAGTGACAAAGTAAGCAATTCAACAAACTGATTTTGCTTCTCTCTACTAGCTGACACTAGTGTCCATCTGGATAATCAAAAACCGCTTTGGCTTCCGTTCCAGTTGGTGCATTGTTTCAATATATAGGATTAGTGGAGGCTTCTGTTATTATTTGGGATGCTCCTTGCTTATCATAACCTGGGATTTAGGCATTAGCGTCCTTTGACCCAAAATGTACCCATTTGGAAATCTGCAAGCATCTGGTCTTCTTCTCTCAAGTGAGTCATAAGAGTTTAGCTTTGTATGAACTTATAATCAGGTCAGAATGTTGACTTTGGGTTGGACACAAATTATCATTATGTTATTCAGTTATCCTTTAAGCCAATTTGATCACATCTTCTCAGTCTGATATGAGATAGTTAACAAATGATCATAATACGTCGAGATAAGCTCAGATTGTACTCTTTTTGTGGGATAGTTGCTGAGTCACTAACATACTTTTTATTGTTCTTCAGGTTTCCTTGTTGAATATTGTGGTAGAGTTGAAGAAATGTTGTAATCATCCCTTCCTTTTTGAAAGTGCTGACCATGGATATGGTGGAGACTCAAGCAGTAAAGATGGCAGTAAATTGGAGAGAATTATCTTAAGCAGTGGGAAGTTGGTTATACTCGATAAGCTTCTTGTTAGATTACATGAGACGAAACACCGTGTCCTTATATTTTCCCAGGTTTGTTGGCAATACAAATATCTATACTCCTTGGATGTTAAATTACCAGGACACAATGATATCATGCATTTTCATCCATGTCAACTTCGTGAATTTTTTAATTTTTTAATTTTTATATTCCTTTTATTACTGCATTCAGGATTAAATAAAGATTTGGAAATTATGGGGAAAAGTTGTTCACTTTTTCATGCATCATTATCTCACATATGTAGTAGTGTTAATTGTCTAATTGGTGAGAGTCTGAGAGATTACATGATCTCGCTGAAGCAGTTGCCCAAATAGTTAAGTTTATAATCTGGCAGCTGAGGCACACGAGTCCATTGGTTATGTTTATGTTATGCAAGAGTGTCATATGATGGTACATTTATTAAATGCAAGGGGAAATGAAATCTGAGACTACGCTTTTAGTGAATGTTGGTAAATTCAGAGATGTCACGAATACTGATTGACATTTTTCATTGCAGATGGTAAGAATGTTGGACATACTAGCTGAGTATATGTCACATAGAGGGTTTCAATTTCAGCGACTTGATGGAAGTACAAAGGCTGATTTACGTCATCAGGCTATGGAACATTTCAATGCACCTGGTAGTGAAGACTTTTGCTTCCTTCTTTCAACACGAGCAGGTGGCTTAGGAATCAACCTTGCCACGGCAGACACAGTTATAATATTTGATTCAGATTGGAATCCTCAAAACGACTTGCAGGTTCTTTTAGATGATATGTTGGCCATTATTTTGTTATTTTTTATTTTCAGGGCTTAGTTTAGAGATATCTAAATAACCATCTCTCTGTAATATTGGACAGGCGATGAGTAGAGCTCACAGAATTGGGCAGCAAGAAGTTGTCAACATCTATAGATTTGTAACAAGCAAGAGTGTTGAGGAAGATATCCTGGAAAGAGCAAAGAAAAAGATGGTAGATCATTACGTTATCTAATACATTTGTGACAAATTATAGATCATTAGTGTGGATAATATCTTTATTTCAGGCCGATCATGTCATATTCTTTGTTCCCATGTACTCTGTAGGTGCTTGACCATTTGGTGATTCAAAAGTTAAATGCAGAGGGAAGATTGGAGAAGAAAGAAACCAAAAAGGGAACTTTGTTTGATAAAGTAAGGATATTACATGATTTAATTGCCGTTTTAACTTGGATTCTCTAGGGGCTTTTGACTGAAGAAAAGAGAATATTCATAGCTTGTTTGGGTTTTTGAATTGCAGAATGAGCTCTCTGCTATCTTAAGATTTGGGGCTGAGGAACTGTTTAAGGAAGAGAGAAATGAAGAAGAAAGCAAGAAACGACTATTGAGTATGGATATCGATGAGATTCTTGAGAGGGCAGAGAAGGTTGAAGAGAAGGAAGCCACAGAGGATGGGCATGAATTGCTTAGTGCTTTTAAGGCAAGTTTTTGAATTATATCTTTGTTGTTGTTTTTGTTTTTGAAGTTCAGTTCCATGCATATGCCTCTGTTAGCTGTAACTCATTGGTGCTATTGTTTTTATACGGTTGTTCAGAATGGTGTTATAGTAGACATTACGTAGGAGTATTAAAATAAACTTCTGATTTCTGGGATAAATGTCCAGGTTGCAAATTTTGGTACTGCTGAAGATGATGGGAGTTTTTGGAGTCGTTGGATAAAGCCAGATGCGGTATCCCAAGCCGAAGTATGAAGCTATTCTGTTCTCTGCTATCTTGTACTTATTATTGCTGTCAGTAAATTTTATACATAATGTACTGGTAAACACCTATAGCTAGATAAAAGGATTAATTTTTTTTTTTTCGTTTCAGGAAGCTCTTGTTCCTCGTGCTACGAGGAATACTAGGAGCTATGCAGAAGCTGCTCAGCCTGATAGGAGTAATAAAAGGAAAAAGAAGGAATCTGAGCCTCAGGAAAGAGTTCAGAAAAGGCGCAAACCTGATCATTCAGTTCCATCCGCACCAATGATCGGTGGAGCATCTGCTCAAGTAAGAGGATGGTCATCTGGGAGTGTGTCTAAACGAGATGCATTGCGGTTTTCCCGTGCGGTATTCTCCTATTTATTTACTGATACATCTAGGTTTGGCTTTCCAAGCATGTTCATAATTCTTATCATTGGCCAACTCTCAAAGTTTGATCTGGAACATGACCCGATTACTCTTACCCCTTGAGGGAAAACACAAACCCCCCCACACACAACACCACACAATAAAAGGGGATTTACCTGTGCATTTAGATGGCTAGGTATTCCTTATGTCACTTTGAGATACTTGCATTTGACATGAGTTGCACATACTTTTAATGTCTGTTTTGACATCTCTGGCTCCATTAAGTTAACACTTCCATCCCCGTTTGAAATAAGGTTATGAAGTTTGGAAATGAGAGCCAAATTGGGTTAATAGTTGAGGAGGTTGGTGGCGCCATTGCAGCGGCTTCACCTGAAGCCCAGGTTGAGCTTTTCAATGCTTTGATCGATGGATGCAGAGAAGCAGTGGAAGTGGGGAGTTTGGACCAGAAGGTTGTCTTAGAGATTATTTATTCATTCATCTCCTTTCTTGAATTCTGATGTTTCATGATTATCGGTTTTGAGGGACAATTTCATGGCTGCTGACATGTCGAGAGATTTGTATTACTTGTAGGGACCCTTGCTTGATTTCTTTGGTGTCCCTGTGAAGGCTAGTGATCTGGTAAACCGTGTTCATGAACTTCAGCTCCTTGCAAAGCGCATTATACGTTACGAAGATCCGATTGGACAGTTCCGTGTTCTGATGTACCTCAAACCTTCAAACTGGTCAAAAGGTTGTGGCTGGAATCAGAGTATGTATTACTAATTCCCTTCAGATGTATATATCGTTTGTCATCCACTGAAAGACAATGATGGTGATGTGACATTTTTTGTTTTTAATAGTTGATGATGCTAGGTTACTTCTCGGAATATACTACCATGGGTTTGGCAATTGGGAAAAGATACGATTAGATGAAAGGCTTGGCCTTATGAAGAAGATTGCTCCTGTAGAACTTCAGCACCATGAAACTTTCTTACCCCGTGCTCCAAATTTGAGAGACCGTGCTAATGCTCTTTTGGAAATGGTATGTAATCACTTATTGTTTGACGTTTGAATTAAAAGACTATATCTTCCCTACAGGCTCCAGATTCTCTAAAATGTAATTCGAGAAAAATTCTTGTTGAGCTCCCGTAGGAAATTGAGTGGAAGAGAATTGATTCTTTCGTCTGCTTTGGTGAAACTTAGCATCTGATTGTGGATTGCATAGAGCCATAGAAGTCTAAATGATATTTGAACTTTTGAAACCCCTCCACGTGTTCTTCTCCCTGAAAAGATAAAAAAATGAAATATAGTTTTCTCAACATCTATTTTTCTTTGACTTTTACGTAGACTGGGTTAACTGGATTTTATGTATTCAAATTATTTGTATTATTGTTTTCCAATACTTTGTTTATGTTGGTCTTGCCTGGACAATGAGGATGGCATATATTGTATTGTTGGTGGACATGTAGTAGAAATCCTTCACGAATGGAGAAAGAAAGATTCATGAATGGGATATTTTTGTGCTAATGCTATTTTTGCATTGGTCCTCCAGAACCTAGGCTGGTGCATCCTGATACATACCCTGTTTAATCTGCTTATCTGTCTGTGGATCAGTTTGTGTTTGCTCGCATGTTTATTTTGCACGTATATAATTCCCAAGGTCGTTGAGGCTTTTTATAATGTTAGTAAACTTTTTGGGGCAATGTTCACATGATTTGATGAATGAAATGTCTGTAACCAGGAACTTGCATCTCTTGGGGGAAAAGGTGCAACTAAAGTTGGCCGTAAAGCTTCTAAAGAGAGGGAAAATCCTGTCACTGTTGCTGTGTCTCGCACCGGGGTCAAGAAAGGAAAAGCAGGTTCTTCTAGACTTAATGTCCAAATGAACAAGGACAAACCTCTGAAACCCCAGAGAGGTGAACCTTTAGTAAAAGAAGAGGGTGAAATGTCTGATGATGAAGAAGTATATGAGAAGTTTAAGGAAGAGAAATGGATGGAATGGTGTGAAGAGATGATGATCAGTGAAATTAAAACCCTCAATCGTCTTCATCGGTTGCAGACTACTAGCGCCAATCTTCCAAAGGAGAAGGTACGTCTTAGTATGTATTGTCTTCTTTCTGTCAATTTTTCTCTTTATCATCATTCATGCTGGTATTGCTCGTCATATTTTATTTTCAGGTGCTTTCAAAAATTCGCAATTATTTACAGCTTCTTGGACGAAGGATAGATCAAATTGTTCTGGACAATGAGGAGGAACCATATGGACAGGATAGTATGTACTTCAAATTTTCAGCTCTCTTAATATTCACCGTCTCTTTTTTGTTTTTCCTTCTGCTTGCATACACATAGTATTTAAATTGTGTTTCTAACCCTATGTTAGACTGCATATGTATCAAATTATGGTATCATGGTATGTGTCTTGAAATATAGAAAAATGTCTGCCTTGACCAAGTAGTTATATCTGACTGCAAATTAAACAATCGATAGAAGATCAATTCCCTCATTTAAGTTTGGTTTACTTTTATAATGTTTCAGTCAATACATCATCTATTTACTAAAATATCATGTACAGGGATGACCACGCGCCTGTGGAACTTTGTTTCTACGTTTTCAAACCTCTCTGGAGAGAGACTTCACCAGATATATTCGAAACTTAAAATGGAGCAGGATGAGGAAGCTGGTCCTTCCCACATCAATGGCTCTGCATCCGGTCCTTTTGGGAGAGACAGCGACCCTACTTCCTTCTCCAATCTTTCTGAGAGGCAAAGAGGGTACAAAAGTATTAATAACCAAACATTCGAACCCCTGAAGGGTTTTGATACAGCTAAATTTGAAGCATGGAAGCGAAGGAGAAGGGGGGAGACTGATAGTCCATCTCAAAGACCTTTGAGTAATGGCTCTCGGCCCGTTGATCCAAACTCGGTGGGAATTCTTGGTGCTGGACCATCTGAAAATAGACGCCCTCTCAATAAGACTCGTCAAACCGGTTTACCACCAAGATAAGGTTTTACATCTGGTCTCAAGGTTTAACATTGCAATGTGGTAGAAATACGGCTGATCGACCGGCTGTCACCTAGGGGCAATTATGACTTATTCTCTGGATTTTTTTTCACCCATGAGAATACATTTTTGGAGATACTATTTGGCTACCTGAGATGGTCAGAACAGGTTACCTGCAAAATGGGATTTTGCATGATCAAACAAGAGGTGACAGGAGGAAAAGAGGCCAAGGATTGTCTCATCTGCAAGGCTCGTTGAAGAGTTGTGTTGCAAATTTTATTTCCTCCTGAATATGAGTTCTGTTCGCATATGATCATGTATATAGAGCAGTTTCATAAATAGAAGAAAAAGAAATGTTTCTGTGCGCTCTTCGGTATATACATACATAAAGGAAATACCTTATGCTGTTTGTATTATGCCTCCAAGAATTGTACATTATCAATTTTGAAATAAGTTTTGGTATTTTCTTCGCTCCACAGTTGAGGTTCTTTTTTTTTTTTTTTTTTTTTGCTTTTCTTCCCCCCACACCGGAAAGAAGCTCCGTTACGTTCCTGGTAGGCGATTTAAATTAAGATACTTGTATCTATCGTTTAGCATTACAGAAATTGAAACTCCAGCTCTTATGGTTCTGTTGACATGAATGTTGGCTTGCTATATTTTTTTTTCTTTTCATTTAGTTTTTTGTTTCTAATGGTAATGCGATTTGATTTTACTGTTAGCACTTGCATCACATTGTTAAAGTTGATATCTCTTTGCGGGTATTCTTTCAGTTGTTTTCGACTTCTGAGTTGGTCTGAAACCTCATTGAATCCCTGCAGGGTAAGCACAACATAAACATAAGGGAGAAAAACAGAAGGAACCAAATCCCCATCCAGTTCAGGGTCACATACTACGTTCTCGGATAGAAAACAAGGATGGAGACAAACAAGAAACACAATACGTGGTAAATGCAGCATGAGAGAACCTGTGTGTGGTCTTGATTCCTATGAAATTGGTGTGGTGTGCATCGCCTTTATCACTTTATCTTTCATACCTATTTTCTCAACCTCAGCCTTGTATTTCTAATTTGCACCATTATTTCTTTTCTTTTGTCTTCATAACCCATTTTTCTATCCCCTACTAATTTTGCTACCATACGTTTTCAACTGTTGCCACGAGTCTACAACTCTACATTATCCGAAATCGCTTCAGATTCTTGTTTGTTTCCTCAATCCATTTTTTTTAATTTTTAATTTTTTTTTTAATTTCGGAAGTGGGTTGCTTTTGTTGAAATTTTGAAATAATTGTTCGTAAAACCATTTTTTGTGATTCATCTAGAGATTTCTTTTCTCCATCATAGCATTAAATAGAATTAAAAGCTTAATTGAAAAATGATTTTATGTGGAAATCCAAATCCAATGGAGATGGACTAGACTAGAGAGTGTGTACATCTCACCTCAAGTTGCAAGATGCCAAGAAGGATGGATGCAATGGGCGCGCTCTTATCTGCCACGTATGAGCAAAGGTGGGGGCCCACGCTCGGAGGCTGGTTGGCTCTCCCGCGCTCTTAATATAGAAAATATATATACCCTACTTTGGCTCTTCTCCTCTGTCCAATACTTCCCCATTCCTTCTCAAGCTCTTTAGAGTTGTGGGCAACTGTGCTTCTCCATATTTTCAGGGTACAATCTCACTTCTCCATATTGTGTTTTTTTTTTCTTTCTCTCTGATTGTTTGTGTATATAGTCAGATTGAACTAAACCTTCTCTTAATAATTCCATCTGATTCTGATTTGGCTTTGCTCTAATGGAAGATGTGTAACACAGTTCTTGTTTCTCAGTAGATGAAAATTGTTCTGTTTGACCTGAACTACTGGGTCTTTTCATTTTCTATTTTGTACTTCTGAGCACATAAGAAGTTCATTTTGGTGAAACTTGTAGTAAATAATTGCTTGTTTGTTCCTTTTGGCCAAACCTTCCTCTTGATCCTTTGTTGAAACTATTGACTAAAAGGAGTTGCATATCACGAGCTTCCTTCCTGATTGTATAACTAGTCATTTGTGCTTGGGTGGTTCCAAAGAATTAAGTTATTCTAGACCATAACATCCTTGCTACTTTTTACAACCACTGAAGATTGTCTAAGCAACTGTTTGTTAATAATACCCAAAGAGGTAATCTGGATCTCACAAAATCTGAAACCTCAACATCAGTGCTTTATAGCTGTTGCATAGGATTGACTCTATCAATGGTTTCTTAAGCTTCAATTCACTATAATCCCTTGTTGCTAGTTCTCAGAATCTTGCCTTTGCATTCTCTTATATTGAAACCCATTCAGTTAGTAAAAGTGAGAGTCTGTATGAAACAGAAGTTAGTTTTCTTAGTGGATGTCTATGTGGTTCCTGAAAGTAGTCACGAATGTATAGATAGATACTTAGCAAGTGTGTCAATGACTTGCTGTGGTTTAGGCCTGTTATTTTAATTCTTTTATGAGTCTGAGGTCAGTTGGATAGATGTTTCCTTTCCTTTAACTTCGATTCATGGGATTTGCAGCCAAGGGCCGTGGAACCTGCAAAAGTGGAAAAATGGACAATGTTTACGCACCAGGAAGGAACCATCTCTTTGTTCCAGGGCCGGTCAATATCCCGGAACCTGTCCTTCGGGCAATGAACAGAAACAATGAAGACTATCGTTCTCCAGCTATTCCAGCAATGACAAAAGTTCTGCTCGAGGATGTGAAGAAGATTTTCAAGACTACTTCTGGAACTCCATTTATGATCCCTACCACAGGTATGTTCACTTATAATGAAGATGGTTTAATTTTCCTTTTTCAGGTTTTGTCTTCCAGAGATCACTTCATTATGGATGCATAATTAATTTTCAAAGCAGTGGATTCCTCTTCAGATGTTCTAGTTTTCCCCCTTTTTAATAGCAAGTGACAAGATAGTAAATCTTTCAAAAATAATTGCAGTGATTCAAGTACACTGAATGAAAAACTAGGAGTGATTTTATGTCCGTGATTTTGGTAAATGGCTGAGTTGCAATGTGTACATGATATTTCTCTAGGTACTGGTGCATGGGAGAGTGCACTTACAAATACATTGTCCCCTGGAGACCGGACTGTGTCTTTCCTGATTGGCCAATTCAGTTTGCTGTGGATTGATCAACAGCAGCGCCTTAATTTCAAGGTTGATGTTGTGGAAAGTGAATGGGGCCAAGGTGCCAACCTTGACATTCTGGCTTCAAAAATCGCCGAAGATACTGCACACACCATTAAGGCAATATGCATTGTTCACAATGAGACAGCAACTGGAGTTACCAATAACTTGGCTGCAGTGAGAAAAATACTTGGTAAGCATGTATGCATATATTCCACAAGTGAGACCATACTTTCATATCTTCATTCATTCACTACCACTCTGCCTCATCAATTGGATTGATATATAGGTGTCTTTCCAAAAAAACATGCATTTATTATGTCTTTCCACTTCATTGAACATGCTTCTCATGTTTTTGTTTGAACCTCAGACCACTACAGGCATCCAGCTCTCTTTCTTGTTGATGGAGTGTCTTCCATATGTGCTCTTGATTTCCGTATGGATGAATGGGGAGTAGATGTAGCCTTAACTGGCTCCCAAAAAGCTCTTTCCCTTCCCACTGGCATAGGGATTGTGTGTGCTAGCCCCAAAGCTCTTGAGGCATCAAAAACTGCGAAGTCAGTAAGAGTTTTCTTCGACTGGAATGATTACTTGAAGTTCTATAAGATGGGCACATATTGGCCATACACCCCTTCCGTTCAGTTGCTGTATGGGCTGCGAGCAGCCCTTGATCTTCTGTTTGAGGAAGGACTTGACAATGTGATTGCAAGACATAGCCGTTTGGGCAAAGCAACAAGGTATGCACCAGTTTTTTTTTCTTCCTAAGCTTGTACACAACTCTGAATGTCGTGTAATATAGAAATTTGAAAATTTCAGATACGCATTACATGAGTCACTTTGCTTAATGGTATCAAATGCTATATTGGAACATTTCTTACAACTTTGAACTGTGTACAGGCTTGCTGTGGAAGCATGGGGCTTGAAGAACTGCACCCAAAAAGAAGAATGGTTCAGTGACACAGTGACTGCTGTCCTTGTTCCTCCATTTATTGACAGTGCAGAAATTGTGAGAAGGGCGTGGAAAAGGTACAATCTGAGTTTAGGCCTTGGCCTCAACAAAGTGGCTGGCAAGGTTTTCAGAATAGGGCATCTTGGCAATCTAAATGAGGTAATGCTTACTTTTCACTAATCATATATTTCAAGCATATAATGATTACCTATATTGAGGCTTGTGAGTAAAGAGCACCCCATTCTATTGTCTTCTCAGAAGCTGTGTTTGTTTTGCAACTTATTTATTTTTATTTTTTTCACATTGTTCTTATTTTTTTTTTTGGCAGTTTGAAAGAGGATGGGGAAGTTTGATATATAATATAATGATTGCTAGGGGAAGTCAAATGTGATACAGTAGTTATATGAAATTGCAACCTTTCTGCCCTCACATATTGGTTTATGTTTCCAGTTGCAATTGTTGGGATGTCTTGCTGGTGTTGAGATGGTGCTTAGGGACGTGGGCTACCCGGTAAAGCTAGGAAGCGGAGTAGCAGCTGCTTCTGCATACTTGCAGAACAACACTCCTCTCATCCCTTCCAGGGTTTGATTCAGGCTGCTGCTATGTATGTTTCCCCATGTAATTCAATTACCGCGTTCTGTCATTTGCTTCAAGATGCTCTGTAAATAACGCATATTCTGTTCCTCTTCTTGCACTCTTTTGAGGCTCCTTAAATTCTCTACTTAATTAATACATGGTAATTTGGATGTTTCTATATGGAAACTCCTATCTCGAGTTTCTACTGAATTAGTAGTTTAGTACTCTCTATCTTAAAATCAAATTGTTGGGTGCTGTGAATACTGTGAAAGTTTTCTAAATAGCCAGGTTATACAAAATATCAAGTTCATAAGACCTACTGCCAACAATTTGATTTTAATAACTCCACATTTTTTATAGACCTACAAAATTTATGTTGATTTGAAATGCCTTGAGACTTCAAGTTTGTTGGCTTGTGAACCTGTGGTGAATGATTCCAAAGTTATGAAGATTGTGGTGGGAAAAACCATCTAAAAGCTCATTACTTTGATTTAAAGGTATGTTTCTCCTCAATGTGCAATGGATCTCTAGAGTGTAAGTTGCACTCATGACTGTTTTATTTATCGAACACCAACCATTCGGCTTCTGCTAAAGGTAGAGTGGGAGCATCACTGGTTAAAGATAACAGAATTTGGGGGGATTTGGTTATAGAGGGCCCTTCTAGTAAGGGATCCCTCATTTGGTCATATGCACCAACAAGAAAAACAAAAAGGAGTCACTGCTAGGGTTAGGGTTTTTCTCTCTAGCCTCTATCTTTTGCTCGGAACCCTCCCTTCTCATCACCATGGTTGATGTCGTATCCGCTCATCTTGCTGCCTCTCTCACTATAAACGAGAATGGTAAGCGTTTCTTTGGTCCCTCTAGCAGTGCTGCCATCTCTTCCAATTTTTTTGTTGTGGGGTGTGCCTTCTCTATTCATGGCCGTAGGCCAGAACCCAAAGCCCTTATCGGCACTCTGACAAAGCTATGGGATCTACACAATCGAATCTCTATCCGATTTGAGGATGGTTGCTATGTTCTCGAATTCAAGGTGGAATTGGAACGCCAGAAGATCGGTGAGGGCGGTCCTTGGTTTCATGGTAAGCATGTCCTTGCCCTAATTTATCATGATGGAGTGCAACCTATGACTGAGGTGGAGATTCAGACCATCCCAGTAACGGTGGAGTTGTTTGGCTTGCCCCCGAAGTTACGGACTATGGACGCGGCTTTGATGATCGGTGCCACTCTCGGCAGAATTGTCGACAAACCAAAATTGAAGGAGGGGGTTAACGTGCGCTTATTGCACCATCTCTCTCAAAGGGTGCAACATGTGTACCCTCCTCAGGCTTTCGATTTCCTTGGTATTGAAGCAAAGCTTAGTTTCAAACATCACAAGCTTGTAGGTTTTTGTCCGGTTTGTGGGTTTTTCTCTCATGTGAATGGGGAGTGTGTGGGGGCGCCACTAGCTATGGTGGTGGATGGTTCTCCTAACCCTAGTGTGACGGCGTCTGTACCCGTATTTTCTTCTGTAATATCCCGAAAATTCGTTATTAATTCCGAAGGTTTATTTGGAATTATTAATGTAATAACCCTAAATTTAGATTCAATTTCTTGTAAATTACTCGAAATTAATGGAAGGGTGATTTACGAAATTTCGTATTTCATACTCTTTTAATTAGTTGTTGCTCGATTTCGGAAGTGATTCCGAGAGTTAAAACTCCGAAAAACATTTAAGTTTTGATGGGTTAAAAGTTGACTTTTTATCCTTCACGAAAGTCGTAGAACTTGACGATATGAGTTCGTAGACACGTGACACCCGTGAAACGGACGTCGTATGAAGAAGTGATGTCATGTTGAAGTTATTTCCAAAATCAGAAATTTCTATAAATAAAAGAAAAATATATCAGAAAATGGAAAGTTTCTGAAAATATCTGAAATTTCCGAAAATATCGCGTTGCTCTGTTCATCGTCCCCAATTCGGATCCAGAGCTTCTTTCGCGTCGTTCTCTGTCGTCCGGCCACCCCTCGAGTCGTGCTACCTATCAAAATGATCAGCTCAGCCTCCTCTATCGTTTGAGCCACGCCACACCCGAAGCCACTGCCTGTGAGCGACGTAGCGGAGCCTGAAAGCTCCTGCCACCGTAGATGGCGAAGCTGCACTCGTTCCAGGCAACGCCGGAGCTCAAGGCTGCCACTTTCTGGACCTTCTTCTTCCTCTAGACAAGGTTTCATCGATCGTAGAGGGCTTTGACGGCGGCAACCAAGGCGGCGACAGCCTATTGGAGATCCGCCTAGCGTCGGCGTATCCGGCCCCTTCCCGGACGTATCCTCGGGTGTTTCAGGTAGATTTCAAATCCTTGAACCTTGATCTACATGTTGGTGGTCTTGGTTGCAGGTTTGGGTGAGGTTTTGGTGGCGGCTCGTGGGGCCCATGCGCAGCCACTTTGGGCTGCGTGTGGCGGCGCGTTTGGGGGTTTTTGGGGCAGTAGTGTGTTCTGTTGTGTTGTGCTCATCGATACGAGCGCGGGAATATATTATTTGCATGATTTGGTCGTCGTATGACCAAGTTATGTATTTTTGAATTCGATGTTAGGCGATTATTAATTTTTGAGCATATCGACCTAGAATTTGGTGCTTAATGTTCGATCCTATGGTCGACTAGGCATTCTAAGAGCCTTGAGAGGCTTCGAAGGAGGTTTGTCGCGTGTGGGCAAGCATCGGGGTTATTGGTTATGTGATTGGAGCGAATTATAATATATTTTATTTAAATTGGATGCTAAGTTTCGATAATGTCGCTTAGGTGATTGACCGTGCGTGAGTATCTCACCTTTTTTAGGTTGAAGAAGCAGGGGGAGTAATTAAGGTGAGTAAACCTCACAGTGTTCGTATATAATACGAGTTAATTTATAGTAAATGGATTGTTAAATGTGAATTTATTATTATGAAAATAAATATTTTTTTTTAAATTGAATGAACTTGATCGACTACGGTTCATTGGTAAGTAAAATGAGTTTAATATAAAAATGATTTTAAAAGTGTTTTACGATCAATGACTATAGTTGGTATTAGTGGACTATTCCTGAGTGAATGTCCACGTATATATATATATATAAATATATATTTATATATATATACGTGGACATTCATATAAATATATATTTATATATATATACGTGGACATTCACTCAGGAATAGTCCACTAATACCAACTATAGTCATTGATCGTAAAACACTTTAAAAATCATTTTTATATTAAACTCATTTTACTTACCAATGAACCGTAGTCGATCAAGTTCATTCAATTTAAAAAAAAAAATATTTATTTTCATAAAAATAAATTCACATTTAACAATCCATTTATATATATATATATATACGTGGACATTCACTCAGGAATAGTCCACTAATACCAACTATAGCCATTGATCGTAAAACACTTTAAAATATATATATTTATGTGAAATATATATATTGAGGTTGTGCTTTGGGTTTTGTTATGAAATTGTCATGATTGAGTATATGTGAGTGTGTGACATGTGAATGAGTTGGTATGGAAACCAACGACCAATGTAAGATCTTTCATGTGTTTGATGAGGATCTTACACATGTTGTGGATAGGATCTCGCCAAAGTGGTGAAAGAGATCCTTATTGCAATTATATCGGGAACCAAGCTTTGGGCCGGGTAATTGGTTACGATCAGTTAGAGCTCTAGTCTGTCTGTCTTTGTGTGATTTGGAGGGGAATGACAGTGGTCATCGTGCCTGAGTTTATTTTGTTGGTTGGTTGTGCGTTGTGAATTTATAATTCTCGAGTTGTGGTTGTTTTGGGAAAGTGATTCCCATTTATTGTTAATTATGGGAGTACCACGTGGGGTACTTGCGTTTCATGATTATGTGCATGTGAGGTGGGTTATCGGAGTCTCGTGTGTGACTTTAAAAATGAGTTTTATGGTGTTTTTCCTTTGTTGTCGAAAAGGGAGTTGGGTTTTAAAAAAAAACAAGGTGTGTGTTGTTTTTCTTAAGTTTAAGATAGCAACAACTTGGCTTCATTTTGGGGTTAACAGATTTCTTATATACTTTCATTTGTTATATAATTGTGTTAATTTTTTGTGCGTGACTTCCTGAACTAAACTATATGCAGGAGTCACGATTTTAATTGTGTAAGATTTCTACCTTCCTGAACTATATTTCTAAGCAGGAAAGTCTGAATCTTACCTTGTACTTTTGTGTGCGGGTGGTATTATTGTTTAAGTGTTGTTGCACATATTTGGGGAAAATATAGCATGTGTTGACTGAGTATTTCCTAATGAGTTTACTCATACGAGCTTTAAAAGCTTACTGGGTTTGTTGTTTACAACCCGGTGCACCAATCCATGTAGGGGTTAATCGTGCAGGTGAGGTTTAACAAAGTTGAGGCGGCGGTTGATAGTTGCGGCGAGTTGATGTGATTTTATTTTTAATCTTGCTTTGTTAGTGTGTAGTGAGCATGAGTTGAACAATTATATTATCCAATGTTTTACAACTTGTGTAAGATTGGTGATTTAATATTTCTGTTCACCGGAGTCACATTGGTTTGGACTCCTTAATGCATAGTAATTTGTAATTTATTTTCTAGTTGTTGTGATTATTGAATTATCACATTTTTGAATTTGAATTTTTATCGATTCAAATTCGGGGCGTGACATCTTCTCTGTCTGCTGGGTTTGCTAGTGCTTCTGTGCCAGTCACCCGATCGCAGGTCGCCCCTCCCCTCTTTACTATTCCTGACATGTCGGCAGGGCAGATGGCAGAACAAGCTGCACGATTTCGAACTCCTAGTGCAGTGACCCCGGCTCTGAATTCGTCGGTAGTAGTAGTACTCCCTTCCCCCTGTAGAGTTGGTGCCGTCTGTGGCTCCAGCTTTGGCAAGGATTAAACGGAAGGTCACGGACAACACCTTGTTTACTTATCGTAAGCGTGGTACATCTGCAACGTCTACTCTGGCATTAGAGTTTGTTTTTGAAGGTGATTTTTCTGTAAAGAGTGTGAATGGTCAACTGGTTACCTCGCCTAAACATAAAGGTAAGTCTATGGGTCGTCCTCCAGGTCGAAAGAATAACCCTAAGGCCATGAAAAATTCGGAGGATGTACTTGAGGATAGGCAGATTTGCAAGAAGAGGAACTTTAAGAAAACGAGAGTTGCGGTGGCAACGTCTGTGGTTGAGAAGGCTCTGGATGAGGAGGTGCTTGCTCTGGTTGTTGTTGATGACACAATTGGTGTTGGTAAGCTTGGGGTTTTTCCCCAAGTGTAGTGATAGGAGCACAATGTGCGACGATATTAATGTGTTATTATCCCTTATTTGTGCTTTGTTAAGTCTATTTAGAGTAAGATAGAGTCATAATATAGTTTAGTGTCGTTTTGGTAGAGTTTCGGAAAAATGTGCTTAATTGTCAGAAAAACGACTAAGTATAGAAATCTGGGAAATAGTGCAAAATATGTCTTTTTCGTAATTGTGAGGCTTGTGTTAAACTGACTTATTCTTTTCCAAATTTGATGAAACTTGGTAGGCATATAATTGGCAAGCTGAAGTGTGTCGTTTCGAAAATTCAGATCAATTGGAGTTCGTGAAGTCACCCAAAAGATGGCTGCAACTTGGCAGTTTGAGCAAAACGATCCAGGGACTAACAAGATTTTTCTGGGACTGTATCCTGACTTCCAGGACTTCTGTACGACGCATCACTTAGTACCCGAGGATGTGCCTTATATGGATGGAAAACCCTATGAGTCTAGTTTCTCCAGGGTTTGGAATTACATCAATCGGAACATTGAGGAGGGAGTTATGCCAGATTTATTGAAACAAGGTCAAATCTGCCGAGAAACTGAAGCTTTCCCGGTTGCATTAGGAAAGCTTTCCTTTGGACTTTTTACAATTTGGACCGGTTGCTATGATGTACTAAAAGACTTTGGACATGTCCATGATGCTATATTAAAGAAATGAGCTCAGGATTTATCTAAGAGAAGAGGAGGATTGCCGGCCAAGACAAGCATGCATTGCACATGATCAAAACCTAATCCTATATGGATTCACCATTGTGGCCAGCTGTTACCCTAGTATTCCTCTATAAATAGGTTCTTTTTAGACAGAAAATTATCTCTTCTCTCTCAATTTCACATAGCCAAAACTCTGTCAAAATAACACCACATATCCAAAGAAAAATACAAGCTGAAACCACTTTCCATCACTACCTAAAATCGCATCTTCCATTGCCATCAGATCAACACTTGCCGAAGACTACTCAAGGTTTCTTTTAAAGTGTGATTCACTCTTCTCTCATGGCTTATAATTTTCTGTATAATTACTTAACTTTGTCTATGAAGTTGGTAAAGATTTGTGGATGCTTATTTGGTTATATAAATTATACTTTGGATTTCCGACATTCTGTTATGTGTTTTGGTTTTCTATTTGTTTAATTTCTAAACATAGCATGTAACGAATTAATCAGGGTATTTTATTGTTGAAATCACATGTTAACTTGTTTTTATTTTGGTTTATTTTCTGAATTCATATGCATATAAATCGATGCATGTGGGCAGCCTTGATCATGGCCGTACCTTGTGTATAGGTTTCACTTGCCGAATACAACATGAGGTTGATCATACGCGAAGTTGATTGATCTTGTGTTGGTTCTTTGGGCTAGAGTAATTCTGAAAATATACATATCGATGTGAGATGAGGTGACGTCATACTTGCTAATATGTTTCCAATTCGACTCATTGTGCTTATGTGCTCTTTGTGTTTAATTTCTACGCGAAGTGTCTTTAAACCAATTAGTACCATGTTTAGGATTATACGCGAAGTTAGTTCTAAATAATTGAGGAGTTTTGAATGATTAGATAAACCGCGAAGGCTCTAATTAAATTGGAACTAAAATTGGATTTGTGAAGCATGCCGATTTGATATTATGATACTTTGTGCGATTTGTTATGTGTTATGTGAGTTTTGTGTGATGTGTTATGTGTGAAAGATGTTGATCATATGTATATATTTAATTTAGGTTTATATTTTTCGTAATTTTCAGTAGGTTTAATACATGAAATTCGACACCCCGCTTATAATTTTACAATGCTTTATGTGATTGAAAGCCCTTGATTTTTCCGGATTGAACGATCCCTACTTGTCCTTACTACAATTGACACAAGAAGAGTAATATATATGTATGAAGTTGTTTTGCAGGTATTTATGCTTGGAAATAATCTCCATCATGTAGTTGTCTGATTTTAGTTTTGCATAAATAAATCGAGATAGGTCTTTGACGTCGCTTCAGGGTCTATCTTGGTAGCGTCGCTGGTTACTTGGTTACTTGATTTTGGACTTATTTCCTAAGGTTGTATTGCTTTAGGTGAACCTAGGTTTTTGCTTAGATTTACCTTTCATGGTTCGCTTCTGACGTAGTCAGGCCCCTCTTAGTGAGTCATGATGGTAATGTAATCTTTCTCTTACATTAATGGATTATGACGCCCCCAATTAAAAAAAAAAAGGGATCCCTCATTTTGTTCATTTTGATTAAATTGGTTATACACCCAATTTTGTATACACGTTTTAGATTAAACCCACCTATAATATTTTTTTTTGAATATATTAATTAGGATGTCATATAGATAAAATACCAATTTTTTTTCTAATCTAAAGTACCTAAATTGCCACTGAAAGTAAATTTATTACATACTAATTTATCTCTTTTTACACACTAATTTACCTCTTTTAAAAAAATTAATGTATGTATTCCATGATTTAAGTTAATTTCATTATTATCTTAATTATAGGTTCGTAATTTCTAACTTTAATATTATTACCGATAATGCTAGAATCATGCAATCTTGGTATTTTTCATAAATTCAAATGAGTTGATTGGTACTCTATATATGCAAATCATTCTATTTGGGTTCTAAAATTTTCTATCACATAGGTAGATTATTTGTTAAGAAAGTTAGTCAGTTTAATTTGTATTGATTACATACCTAACATAGAGGTTTGTTCGACTATACCATACTTATTACCTAACTAGTAGGAGCTTATTATAAAATACCTGACTCCCTTAAAAACGTTACCTAACTGGTAGGAGTTTGATGAAATACCTTACCTCTAGAAGTTGGGTGAACTGCATAACTTATTGGAGTTGGTAAAATATTTGAATTGTAGGAGTTACACTCCTCATTTTATAATCCACACTTCCACTTTTCCTTTTAAGCAACTTAAATTTTGTGTTTTAGTAACATATGTTTTGTCTCAGAGGAGTTTTAAATACAATCTCTTAACTGTTCTAGGGTAAAAGGATGATAGTAAAACTGTGTCTTTATTGATTGATAAAGAGACCTTTATATAGACATTACATCAAGTATCCCTGGTAATCAGGGATTCCCTATCTAATAAAGAATCTAGACTACTAGCCTTATTAGGACAAGACACACCACAAAAGTTATGAAATTAACCTTCCTTGAACACTCCCCCTTGTGTCGCGTCCTCAATTGTGCATGAACTGTTGCCTCGTTAAAACCTTTGGCAGCAAACAAAAACCTCTTGGGTAAAAATAAAAGCATGGTCTAAGGGAAAAGAGTACAATGCACCAACTATAAGTATGTGAGACATGCATAGCTAAACTTCCCCTGAAGTCTAGACGAGAACTCCCCCTGATGGTCAATCAGTCTTTGAGTTCTGATAAGCGACACATACCAATGCTCTTTATATGCTTCACGAATGTAGCTTTAGGTAGAGACTTGGTGAACAGATCAGTTGCATTCTCTTCTGAGCTGATTTGCTTCACTTGGATATTCAAAGCCTCTTGCTGCTGCTGATTGTAGAAGACCTTAGGCGAAATATGTTTAGTGTTATCACCCTTGATGTATCCCAACTTCATCTGCTCAATGCATGCTGCATTATCTTCAAATATGCAAGTTGGTCCCATCGAGTAGATTCAAGTCCACTAGACTCTCGAATGTGAGATATAATTGAGCGAAGCCAAACATACTCTTTGACTGCTTCATGTAGTGCAATGATCTCAGCATGGTTCAAGGAGGAAGCAACAAGGGTTTGTTTGGTTGATCTCCAAGATATCGCCGTATTCCCAATGGTAAAAACATAACCTGTTTGGGAACGTCCTTTGTGTGGATCTGACAAGTATCCAACATCAGCAAATCCTACCATCACATCAATTGGTGTATCTTGGTAGGAGGGGGTAGTGCTAAAACCGTATCGAGACCACGACTTTGCATCCTCGGGTTCGGATACGTTGGAGGATACGGCGGCGGTACGGCTAGAGGCCGAGCCGAGGACGGGTGCGGCGACGGGGCAGGGTGCTGCCGAACCGAGGCCGGTCTTGGCAGCTGACCGGTGGTGATCCGAGCCACGGTGGGTGCCACTGGATGCAAGGGATCGGCTATGTACCGAATCTTGATGAGTTTATCGATAGTACAAGCCCATGTCAAGGGTCCCTTTCAGGTATCAGAAGATGTTCTTGATTCCAACCCAATGACGTTGTGTTGGCGCCGAGCTAAATCTAGCTAACAAGTTCACCGAGAAAGCAATGTCTAGTCTAGTACACTGAGCTAGGTATAACAAAGCTCCAATTGCACTAAGATATGGATATTCAGCTCCCAAGACCTCTTCGTGATCTTCTTTCTGACGAAAGGGATCTTTATTGATATCCAGACTTCTAACGACCATGGGAGTGCCTGTAGGATGCATAACTTTGTCCATGTTAAATCGCCTGAGCATCTTTCGGACATATGCAGACTGGTGTACAAAGATTCCACCACTTCGGTGCTCTAGTTCTAAGCCTAGGTAAAACCGAGTCTTTCCCAGATCTTTCATCTTGAATTCTGATTTCAAGTAGCTTGCGGTCTCATTGATCTCATTCAGAGTTCCAGTGATGTTCATATCGTCAACATAGACGCCTATAATGGCAAATCCTGAACTTGTTCTCTTTATGAACACACAAGGGCACAACCCATCATTCTTGTATTCTTTCCCAATCAAGTAATCACTCAACCGTGTGTACCACATCCTACCAGATTGTCGGAGTCCATATAGAGATCGTCTCAACCTGATAGCAAATGAACTTCGTGGTTTTTGCTCACTTGACTTGGGTAATGAAAGTCCTTCTGGCACTTTCATGTACATCTCCATATCTAGATCCCCATAAAGATACGCTGTTACAACATCCATAAGTTGCATATTCAGTCTCTCTGAGACTACCAAACTGATTAAGTATCGGAAGGTAATAATATCCATGATCGGAGAATACGTCTCCTCATAATCAATTCCAGGACGTTGAGAAAAACCTTGCGCCACGAGTCTAGCTTTATATTGCTGGACTTCACCATTCTCATTGCGCTTTCTGACAAAGACCCATTTATGTCTAACATGCTTCACGTTCTGCGGTGTAGGCACAACTGGTCCGAATACTTGCCTTTTCTTTAGAGAGTCTAGTTCAGCCTGGATTGCTTCTTCCCGCTTCGGCCAATCCGCCCTTCGTTGACACTCATTAACAGTGCGGGGTTCCATATCGTCGTTGTCAATGATTTCTTGAGCAACGGCGTAGGCGAATGCATCATCGATATACATGGAATTCCTTTCCATAATATTGTGCATGCATAAGAAGTTTAGTGAGATTTCCTTGTTCTCCAACATCAACGGTGAGTCGTTTGAGGCACCCACCAGATGATTCACAGTTGATTCTTGGACATAGGTATAGTCGGAGACAATCTCGTGTGACGGCGTCACAGTATCGATGATGAACGGATCGCTTTGTGCCTGAACACATGCCCTCTTTCTAGGTACATTGTCCTTGGAACCGATTGGTCTCCCCCTCTTTCTAGGAGGATCCGAAGTCGACGCCGGCCCTCCACTTGGAGGTGCCGAGCCTAGGCTGCCGACGGCACCTAGGGCTGCGGGTCCGAGACCGGCGACGCGTGCTCGCACGTGGCGAGGAATGTTGAGCCTTGCAGGTACATTCGCAGTAGGTATGGTTGATCTTGTCACTTTCGCAATATCAGTAAAGGAGTCGGGCATCGAATCTGGAACCTTTTGTAGTTCCAATATGCGTTGTATTTCTGTCTCACACTGAGACGTTCGGGGATCATAATGAGACATAGTGGGAGAGAACCACGTCAATTTTTGACGTTCACTAGGGACAGATGCGGCCCCATCTCCCCCTAACGGCTGGAAGGATGTCTCATTAAAGTGACAATCTACAAATCTTGCAGTAAACAGATCACCTGTCGTAGGCTCTATGTAGCAGACAATTGTTGGTGCTTCATATCCAACATAAATAGCTAATCGTCGTTGTGGACCCATCTTGGTACACAGTGGAGGCGTGATAGGCACATATACGGCACAACCAAAAGTACGTAGATGCGAAATATCAGGCTCGTAACCAGTTACCAACTGGTACGCACTAAATGGTTGGCTATCTGTGGGTCGTAGACGAATAAGCATAGCTGCATGTAATATTGCATATCCCCATGTCGATACCGGCAAGTTAGTGGCCATGACAAGGGACCTAGCAACAAGCTGTAGTCGCTTGATGGCGGCTTCTACAAGACCGTTCTGAGAATGAACGTGGGGCATAGGATGTTCAACTTCAATCCCAACTGACATGCAATAGTCATCAAAACACTTTGATGTAAACTCTCCAGCATTATCCAGTCTGATAGACTTAATCGGATTGTCCATGTGGTGAGCCCGAAGCTTAATGATCTGATCTAGGAGTTTAGCAAATGCAACATTCCTCGTGGACAACAACGCGACGTGTGACCAACGCGTCGACGCATCAACCAGAACCATAAAATATCTAAATGGTCCGCATTCTGGTGTTATAGGTCCACATATATCACCTTGTATTCGTTGTAGGAATGGAATATTATGTTTCTTATCAATAGAAAAAGATTGTCTTGCTTGTAGTTTTGCTAGTGAACAAGCTTTACAAAATGAACGATGAGCATTAGACATCGCTACAGAGGCATGAGCAGCAGGATTAGGCCGAACCTCTCCTTGGAGCCGAGAGGCTACCGGCGGTGGCATGTCGGCCGAACCGAGGCCGAAGCGCCCTTGTACGGCGTCGGCTCGGTTGTGTCCAGTTTTATGGTTTCCTTTTTGCTTCTATGATCTGAAAAATGGATGACTGTGTGAGCATTTCAAAATATGAATCATCAGATCACGACCCGGGTGACCGACTCTGTCATGCCAAAGCTTGTAAGCATCAGAATCATATAAGATAACAACGTGAGATTCATTGGCTCGAATGGTTGTGAAATACATGCCATTTCGAACGCGCTTACACTTCTCCACAATGCGAGTACGCAGAGATTGAGTGGAGGTAATCAACCAATATTCAATTCCATTTTCAACATAAGTGCTGAGGTGATAGTCGTTGTCACGCACATCCTTGAAATCTAGGAGGATTCTTGGCGCTTTAGGCGCATACAATGCATCAGCTACTCTGATTTCAGTGCCATTTGACAATAAGAATTGAGCAACTCCGCGACCTTTCACAATAGGTCCCAATCCTGTCATCGTAGATAATGACGATTCACATGGCGTAAATTCCGAAAACACTTGCCAATTCCTCAAAATCGTGTGAGTCGTTGCACAATCCAACAAACACTCGATCTCGCCTTGAAACATCTACAAAGACAATGTAAATTGAATCAATTGTCTATTTTAGACTTTGGCGAACACTTTAAAATAAGTGTATTGAGGCATCTGTATAACTTTATAGAAAGAGACAAGCCTCTTGTTAATCACCGAATACCAACATTGAGAGAGAGCATAGCCTAGAGTAGAGGGATTGAGACCGGACGCCATCGTAGGTGGTATGGCCAAGCCAAGGCCGAGGCCAAGGCAAAGGCCGGGGCCAAGCCAAAGCCTAAGCCGTGGCAAGGCCGAAGCCACCCTGATGCCGAGGCGAAGCAAGGCGAGAGGTGAGTGCCGGTTAGGCATTGAGGCAATACGATGCGACGACTGAGCTAAATCTGAAGCATATCGAGTCTGGAGACAAGTCGTTGCCGAGCCATTTATGCAAAAGTTGCATTTTTCGATAGGCTATCGATGTTGGTGTCAAAGCCGGGTTCATGGCCGAGGACGTGTCGGGACAAAAGTCGAGACGTGTCCGAGACGAAAAATGAAAAACCAGGTTCGGTGTCTAGCTGGCATGACGCAAGGCTGCCGAGGCTCACTATCGGGCTGCCGAGGGGCTAGTGAGGCCTGCTGCCGAGGCGCAGCCAAGGTCTTGGCCGAATGTGCAACGCGATTTCTCACGACTCTTTCATTTTGTCTTTGTGATTTTATTTCGGATATTGAGTTAACATCACCAAAATCGTGGTGAACTCAAAATAATTATGCCATTGAGAATTGGACGCATTGAACCAATTTTGCTTTCATAGGGATGTAAAAATCTCGAATCATTCATTAAATAAGAAATTTTTTATTGATGACAACTCAAAAGTACATCAAGGATGTTCTAAATTAAACGACTTATCAAACAAAGTCGTGAATTATGACTAAGAAAGCCAAAAATTACAATCAAAATCAAACTTGAACATGTATCTCATGACCTAAGTCAAATACTTATTCATAATTATTATACTCCTGAGTCCTACGCTTCTTCGTAGGTTGGAAGTCATCGATGGTGAAGTTGGTATCTTCTTCATCGTACTCTTCTTCCTCAAAATCTCCTACATAGTTCGTTTCTTGTTCCATGTATTGCTTATGTTTCTTGTAAGCAGCTTGGACATCTCTACTTGCTTTGCAATCACGTTGGAAGTGATTCTTGGAGCCGCATTTGAAACAAGGAGCCGAAGCTGAGCTCGTGGCGTAGCCACCACGCTTGGGGTCGGAACCGAACCGGTTCCCCCCTCTAGGAGCGGCGGCACCGCCGCCGTCCCGTTTCCATGTGAGGTTCCGGCTAGGGTCGGCACCTCCTCTTCGTCCTCTTCCCCCACGTGTTGCTCTTGGCGCAGGTGGTGGTGGTGGTGCTCGACGTTCGCGAGGTTGGGTCTTTGCCTTAGGAGCCCTACCACAGGCTTGGTGAGATTCGGCTAAGAATTTCGGACCTCTAGGCCTTTTGTTGTTAGTAAGAGTCAACTCATGATACCTCTCCTTTCTTTGAAGCACATTCATCAATTCACTGAAGGTTTTGATGGTGCCTTTCTCACGGAGATCACGGTACTGATGCGACAACATAGACGCAGATTCTGGGAACGTCGTGAAAGTCTTCTCCATCATATCATCGTCGGTCTTGTCGACCCCACAAAAGCTCAGATCAAACTGTAAATTAAGCATAGTTTGATGGTATTCCTGGACGGAATCAAAATCCAACAAGCGGATTTTCTCCCAATCTGACAGAAGGTCAGGGAGCTGTGCGTCATGCACATTGTCGAAGCGGTCTTTGAGGATGTCCCATAGCTCTTTGGGATCGGTCTTCCTCAGGTATTGCTTCTTGAGCGTTGGATGGATATGGCGCCTGAGAAACATCAGGGCTTGAGCTTTCTGTTCAGGAGAAGCTTACAAGTTTTCATCCTCAGGAGGGTCTATGGTGGCTGTAAATCTTTTACCAATGAAGGTGTTCTCTACATCTGAGACCCACCTCTTGTATTCCTTGCCTTGGACATCCAAGATGTCGAATTCTGGACGCTGAGTGTCAGCTATCTACAAAACACAATAGGGAGACGTTAGTATTTTGAATACTAATCAAGTTTGATTTTTTTTTTAGAACAGTGCCAAGATATATTATGGTCACATAAATCGATGTATAATGTGACATCAAGTCACAATCGATATCTTCCCTTTATTTTCTTTTGAAAAAGAGACGTTATGATTCACAGTGACAAGCATAATGGTGGCCGGTAACATCACAGTTACCCGAAAAAAGGTTGGCACCAGGGTGACTAAATCCCCGTATGCCGTCCTGAGAAGCGATAGAATCGGGATGAGGTAGCAGGGACACGAAAAGGTCCCGGATGAAAACACAACCCAACTATTGAAATTTCATAAGCGGGAACTTTTATAAAATATTTACCTCTTCAATTGAAGCTTGATCGAAAGAAACTTGACTTTTGGAGAAACTTGTTTTCTTCGATTTTTCTTGATTTCTTCTCAACAACGAAGAAGGCTTCGAGGGCCGCTTGCTTGGCTTGCGAGCTATCTTGAACCTTCGAGGATGCGTGCAAGGGATAGCACGCAAAGGTCGGGCTGCCGAGTGAGGACTGGCGAGTGGGGAGGGCTGGCGAGCGGGTAGGGCTGCCGGCGAGCGAGGAGGGCTGCAGCCGAGCCGGTATGCCGAGAGGCAGAGGAGGAGCAGCGCGGCAGGGGGGGGGGGGCGGGGAAGGTCGGCAGCGCAGGTACTGCCGAGAACGGACCGATGGTGCCGGAGGTAAGGACGGCGGACGGCGGTAGGGATTAGGGTTTCGAAAAAAAAAAATTCGAAATCAGGGTTTTAGTGCTATTGACGGGAGGCTAGAGTAACGTGTTTGATAACATGTTCTAGGGTAAAAGGATGATAGTAAAACTGTGTTTTTATTGATTGATAAGGAGACATTTATATAAGCATTACATCAAGTATCCCTGGTAATCAAGGATTCCCTATCTAATAAAGAATCTAGACTACTAACCTTATTAGGACAAGTCATATCACGGAAGTTACAGTATTAACATTCTTTGAACATTAACTATTTAATAAACATCCCTAATATTTTATAATTAAAATCAGATTTTATAGTGATATGAAATGACCAATATATCTATATATAACAAATTAGAAAATATAAAAAAAATTAAAATACATAAATCAAAATCAATTTAAAAAAACTAATTAATGTAGTAAAAGAAAAAAAAGGCAAAAAAATTTGAGATGACATCATTATAATAGAAGTTTATATGGAAAATTTGGATAATTAATCGATTCATTTATTTCTTTCCACAAATTAATTCAATTTTCAAGGTAATTCATCTTATGAGATCGATTATGTCCTCACTTCATTAATTTTATCATTTTCTTTTTCTCTTCATCCATATACACTTTTGACTCTTTTTCATCTAAACACACCTCATGAGGTGTTGAGTTTTATATTATTCATAGTGTTTATTATTTTATGTTTATGATTTGAAGAACAATAATAAATTTCAATTATTTTTTAAGAACATCACAAGAAATCAATATTGACATCATATCAATGTATATTGATATATACGAATCATAGCAGATAAGATATAGTCAAATAATAATATATTTTATGTTATTCTGTGGTTAGGGACATTTTAGGGACATTTTAGGTACTTTGGGTAGTGTACTTAGTAATATATTAGAATGAGAAATTAAAATAGTGGTGTATTGAGTAAAGGGTGTGTATTAAGAGTTTTGGGGAGTGTATATAAAATTTCTCTTTGTCTCATTATAAAAACTTTAACAAAAAAGAAAAATGAGAGTGTGAATTGTAAAAGAGGAGTTTTAAATACACTCCTTAACTACTTTATACACATCTCTAATATTTTATTATTAAAATCAGATTTTGTAGTTAATTGAAATGACCAAAACATCCATATATAAAAAATTAGAAAATATAAAACAAATTAAAATACATAAATCAAAATCAATTTAAAAAAAAACAAATTAAGTAGTAAAAGAAAAAAAAAGGCAAGTAAATTTGAGATGACATCTATTATAATGGAAGTTTATATGGGGAATTTGGATAATTAGTCGATTCAATTATTTCTTTCCACAAATTAATTCAATTTTCAAGGTAATTCATGTGAAGAGATCGATTGTGTCCTCATTTAATTGATTTCATCTTTTTCTTTTTCTCTTCATCTATATATACATTTGACTCTTCTTCATCTAAACACACCCCATGAGGCGTTAAGCTTTGTGTTCTTCATAATGTTTACTATTTCATGTTTATGATTTGAAGAACAGTGATAAATTTCAATGATTTTTTTTAGAACAACACAAGAAATCAATATTGATATCCACAAATATCAATATATATTGATATATACTAGATATAGTCAAATAATAATATATTTTATATTTTTTTTTTTTGTGGTTAGGGACATTTTAAGTAGTTTGGGTAGTGTATTTAGTGAAATATTAGAATGAGAAATTAAAGTAGTGGTGTGTATTAAGTAGAGGGTGTGTATTAATAGGTTTAAGGAGTGTATATAAAATGGAAAATACTTGTGTCCATACCAGTTTGGACGCAAGCGTCAATACTCTCTCTAATTTGCATATTTTGGACAATGTTATCAACGATTTTAACCGTTCAAAAGTTGAATTAATCAACAAAGATCATCTCTGTAAAAATTCGGAATAAACCAAAATCATTTACTCATTCGATTGTATACGATTGTATCAAACAAATGGACGGCTGATCATGAGACTCCCAACTTTCACTATAACTGTTAATTTGTTTGATGCAATCGAATACAATCGAATGAGCATACGATTTTGGTTTATTCCAAATTTTTACAGAGATGATCTTTGTTGATTAATTCAACTTTTGAACGATTAAAATCGTTGATAACATTGTCCAAAATAAACAAATTAGAGAGAGTATTGACGCTTGCATCCAAACTGGTATGGAGACAAGTTTTTTTCATATAAAATTTCTCCTCGTCAAAAGGTGTATTGTTGTAGATACCGCATAAGTTATATTATTGATGTCATGTTCTAGAGATATGTTTAGAAGAAAAAAATATATATACCTGACGAGTCGCCGAAGCGTCACGCAAATAATAACCCTACAAAATATCGTTAGTAGTATAAAGCAAATAGGGATAGTTATAGCCGGGGATTAAGGGTGCCTGCAATATTCAAAGGTTAGAAACATATATCAACATTTATTCACATATTCACACATTTCAAAGGGGGTTTTGGATTTGATTTATAACCTACGACATTAAAGTAAAAACATGAAATTAAATCATAAATTACTATTTACAAGTGATCATCATCTTTCACACAAAACATAGCACAAAAACACACAAAAACAAATAAGAAAATCATGCAAGGGTACACGACATCAATGTTTCGAGTTTCCTAGACTCTACTCAATTCCAATTTCAATTAGAGCCAATCGGTCATCTAATCGTTACTAGACTTCATAAGTAGTTTAGAAAACACAATCGTCGAATCCTAAAATTATACTAGTCATATTTGAAAGCACAATCGTCGAAGACAAACATGAAAAGCAATTATGCACAAAAGTCTTTAAATCAGAAACATGAGCAAGGTATGGCGTCACTCATCCTATTAACATGCAAGTTTCTATGAATTGGTTCTGCCCTTTATAAACAACCTTAGAACTAATTTACAATCGCTTAACTCAATCCTAAGTTATTTTGGTAGATGAAACCGCAACCTACACAAGAGCCATGGCCAAGGCTTCATGTATGCATTGATTTTTATGCGTGAATTCATGAAGCTAATCGAATAAAACCTAAAAATACATGAACATGCTACTTCTCTATTCTAATGCATGAATTCAAACATGTTACAAGTTGCAAAATTGTTTTATAAAAACTAAAATAGAATTTGGAAATCCAATACAAAGTTACAAAAGCAAGAATCAAAGTTTCTAGCTACATACAACATATACATTATACATAAGAAAATACAAGCCATAGGATGGTGGAATCACACTTTAAAAACCTTAGAAGTATGAAGCTCGGATGCTATGATTGATGGCAAAGGGTACGGTGATGGAAGAGTTTTGTGGTGGTGGTGGTGTTTCGGCTAAGTATTTTCTATACTAAAACTTTGGAACTTTGGCTAGAGTCTTTGGCTAATATTTGTGCTTGAGATGAGATGATTTCTTCAAGGGCTGCCGGCCTCTATTTATAGGGGAAGAGGCTGCACAGTTTTGGAGAGTTTAATGTTACCAAAATGAACAAGGAAACCTAGTTTGATTAAGTTTCCCATTCCGAGATGGTATTAGGTTTCTTTCCCTTATTGGACTTGGTCTCCTTGTCTTTGCCGGCTTAGGGACTGCCTCTTGTGTCTAGAACATCTTCATGAAGCTTCTTGAACGTTCTTGGATACCTGGAGACACGTTTTGCAAGCTTGCAGCCCTCTTGGAGGCTTCCCGGCAAAATGCAGCCTTCTCAGCAGCTTCTGTGTGTAGGTATCGGATACAGCGGCAGGAAATGCGCAGGCACATGTAGGGCTGTCGACAGGCTGGTGCGCGAGGTCTTGGCAAGTGCAGCGCAGATGCAGGGCAGGGTCTTCAACAGCGTATCGGACTCGTGTCTGATAGGAGCATAAAATGCGACATTCTTAATATGTTTTACCCTCCATTTATACTTTGTTTAACCCTTAATGTCGTAGAATCGAGTCATATAGTAGAGTCGTGAGTATTTGGTAGAGTTACAAAGAAATCGTGCTAAGTTTAGTAAAAATGTACAAAATTGTCAAAGTAGCTGATTTAGAGCTTATGAGATGTTTCGTTGGATATGTAAAACTGTGGCTATACTTTTGATGAATTTTTCTTCTCTTATATACAGGAGACACATTGATGAATGAGCAATAGAAGGAGTTAGATAAATTGGAGCAAAAGAAGCTTCCAAGAATTGCAAAGCAATATCGGATCCAGGAACTCCAGTATTTTCCTGGAAACCTAAATCAAATTCCAGAATTTCTGCAGGACGGACTATAAGGAACTAGAAGGTGTTCCATATATTCATGGAAAGATCTACGAGTCTAGTTTCTACAGAACTTGGAATTGTACCAAAAGCTCTCCTGAGGAGAGAGTTATGTCCGTCACAAGACAGAAAGGTCACTGTCCCTGCCGAGAAAAAAACCTACTGCCCATTTTCATGATTTTCTGTATTTGGGCACCAAAATGGTTTCTAAATTCATCAAAAGATAGTTTCTGAGTTACATGGACCATATGGGAGTCGGACATGCCAAAAAGAAGTAAAGAATCAAGAGAAGAGAAGTTTCCTAGCTCGGCCAGGAATAGGAGCATTATTGCCGGTTCTAGGAAAAGAAGTTCCTCGCCCGACTAGGGAAGTTTGCAACTGATTCCTTAGACATTTATCCAACTCAGAATATTGCTGATCAATTAAGGAGTCCAAAGAGTCCCAGTCCAATGAAGAATTCGGCAAAGAACAATTCCTAGAAGAACAGAGAATGCAACAAAACCAAATCCAACAAGGATTGGTATTTCCTTGCCGAATTGCACAAGGAATTCTGCCGAATCCCTTGCAGCCTTACTCCTATATATAGAGGCATCATCTATACAGAAAAGACATCTCATCTCGAGCACAAGTACTAGCCAAAAGCTCTATCAAGTCTCTCAAGCACCAAACACCAAAATACTTAGTCGAAACCTCACCACCACCTTCCATAAAATCCGTACCATCACCTTAACTTCCTACCGAACATCCTTCCACCATACTTGCCGAAGTCTTCAAGGTTTCTAAAGTGTGATCTGCTTCATCTATGGCTCTTGTATTTAAACTAGTTTGTGTGACTTGTATTATTTCGATTGTTGGTTTTCATTGAAACTATGTATGAACTCGGTTGATGTTTGTAATTTAGTTTTGTGTTTTTAACTTGTAATTTTCGTATGCTTTGATAATTAGGACAGTAGGTATTTGATGCATGTTTTAGACTTAAAATCGATTAAAACTAAGGTAAAGGGCATTTAAACCGATCACTAGTATTGTTTAAAGCATGTGATAAGAGCATAAAATGTGACAATCTTAATATGTTATATTCCCATTTATGTAATTGTTTAACCCTTATTGTTGTTATATAGAGTCATCGAGTCGAGTTTTGAGTCTTTTGGCAGAATTATGGTGAAAAGAGCCTAACTATCGAAATATTGCATGTTTATGAAGAGTTTGATTCAAAGTAGGATTCCTTATTACATTAGGAATCCTAATCGGTTTAGGAGTCTACAGGAGTCTACAATCTCTCGACGTTTCTCAAAACGTCGAAGGTTTTAAGAGTTTCAATCAAAGTAGAACTCATTGTTGAACTAGGAAATCCTGATAGAATCAGGAATCTATCAAATCATAAATTGTGCTACATTTTATCTTCTTTTATTAATATATTTTTATCTATTATTTTCAGAAATTAAAGAGGAGATAAATGAAGAATTTTGGAAGCAAATTAAAAGAAGAAATCAGGTAGAAATTATTACCTATTGCCGAATGCAAGAGAAGAGTTGCAATGCAACTAGGACAAGAAGAGAGGATGAATTAAATCAAGGATAAATGGAAGAGATATTGCAAGGATATTCAGTAATTATCCAAGGGAAATTCAGCAACAAATTCAAGAGAAAAGGAAGAGATAATTCGGAAAAAGAAGAAGAAATATCGGAAGAAACCCTGATTAAATTCGGCAAAATTCCTGTGCACGTCATCCAATTTCCACAGACTCTCCAAGACAGCTCACTTTGAACCAGATGGCGTGCCACATATGGATGGAAAGCTACGGGAGTCTAGTTTCCAAATCAGTTGGAATCACCTCAATATATATTTTCTAGAGAGAGTTAGGATGTAGTCAATGCACGGAGGTCATTCTGCCAAATTCAGAAAATCAAGAAAAACCTAAACCAATTCGGTTTTGGTTTGTGGCCGGCTTCTCTAGGTTATTTCCTCTATAAATAGCCATGTAATAGTCAGAAAAAATATCTCTTCTCTCACCTTCACAACACCAAAGCTCTGTCGAATTCTATACACAAATTTCATATCGAAAATACATAAGCCAAACCACCACCTTTCCATAAAATCGCACTACTTCACCTTCACCGAATTCATCCTTTGCCGAAGCTTTCTTCAAGGTTCTTCAAAGTGTGATTCACTCTACTCTCATGGCTTTATATTTTCTGTATACTTATGATACTTTGTCTATGAAGATTATAAGGATTTGTGGATGTTTATTTGGTTGTATTAATTCTATTTTGGATTTCCGAATTTGTTTGGATGTTTGATTGCCGAATTATATATCATGACATTTTTTGAATTTAATCAGGGTTTATTATTGTAGTATGATCGCATGTGTTCTTGATTTATTTTCTGAATTCATATGCATATAAATGGATGCATGAGGGCAGCCATGGCCATGGCTGATCCTTGTGTATTGGTTTCAATTGCCGAATATAACATAAGATGGATTATACTCAAAGTTGATTCATCTTGTGTTAGTTCTTTGGGCTAGAGTAATTCTGAAAATTTACATATCGATGTGAGATGAGGTGACGCCATACTTCCTAATATGTTTCCAATTCAACTCATTGTGCTTATGTGTTTCTTGGTTTAATTTCTACATGAAGTGTTTTTAAAATGATTATCACTATCTTTAGGATTATGCACGAAGCTGGTTTTAAATAATTAAGGAGTTTTGACTAATTAGAAGAACTACAAAGGCTCTAATTAAATTGGAACTAAAATCAGTCTTGATTGCATGCCGAGTTACTACTCTATTTACCTTGTGCGAATTTGATACTTTTTTTGTGAGTTTTGTGTAAAGTGATATGTGTGAAAGATAATGATCATGTATATATGTTAAATTAGGTTTTAATTAATTGTTTTTAATTTCGTAAAATTCAGTAGGATATTAGACATAAACTCTCAACCCCCATATGATTTTGTAATGCTTTATGTGGTTAAATGCCCTTGATTTCTCCGGATAGAACGATCCCTACATGTCAATACTACACTCGACACAAGAAGGGTAATATATGTATGAGATTGTTTTGCAGGTACAAAATGTGCGTGTAATTTGGTCCCATCAGCATGTAATTCTAAGTGTTAGGTTTCATATGATAGAGTAATATGATTAAGTCATACGAGTTGAGGTTTTCTTAAATTGTGTTGCTCACCTAGATCTAATAACCTTAGAACTTGTAAGTTTAATAAGAAGATTGACAACCTTACTTATTTGCTTATTTTTGATATAGACTCTTGTGCTTAAATGTTAAAATGTGTAAAACCGGTTTAGCATGAACTTTTAGATTTAAGGCGAATAGCATGATCTTAAAACTTTAGATGTCTTACAATTGGTTAAAAGGCTAATCGCTCTAATTGTAGTCGAAATTGAATTAAGTCTAGGATGTGTCGATACTTTCAAGCATGCGTGTCGTACTTGTTAAAGAGTCTTTGTGTTAGTTGCTTTGTGTGAAAGATGATGATCACTTGTATATATTAATTTTAGGATTTTAATTTCGTGTCTAGAAATATTAGGGTAGCTTGCTGCCGATCCCCTTTTCTCCCCCATTCGTATGTTTTAATGTGTATATATGTGAATGTGTGTTTCTAACTTTTTACATGTCAGGTACCCTTAATCCCCGGCTAGAACGATCCCTACTTATCATATACAACTAACGATTCTTGTAGGGTTATTATTGAAGATTTGCTTAGGCAACTCGTCAGCATCCTTCGGCAGAATGTCTCGTATACGCCTGGGACATGCCTCAGATACGTCTGGAAATTTCTGGGATACAGGTCGGACACGAGATGTCATAATTGGATACATCCCGGCAGGCTGCAGGCTTGCGTTGTGTAGCTGCGTTGTCTTCTCGGCAGGTTGCCTGTCAGGCTTCCAGAAAATAGGCAGATTTGACCTAAACAAATAAGGGTCAAAGCAAAGTATAAATGAGGGTAAAACATATTAAGAACGTCGCATTTTATGCTCCTATCAATACCTACAAGGAAGATAAAATATTCTAACAAACAGATAGGTACCTTACGATGAGGAACACTTAGCATAATCATTTTCCACACCCTTTTTCATTTCTTGATCTCATCTCTCAACCTTTTCTTTTCTTTCGAATAATTCTTCTACTATTACTAGGAGATATGGGTCAAAACTCAGAAGTCCATGCGTGATTGTCTTTGTCTTCCATCTCTCAATATACAAAGTCTCTTTTCGTCTTCTGCTCACTTTGAGGAAAATAAGTATGAAAATACTTCAAAAGGAAAAAAACCTATATATAAGGAAAGCATGAACTACTATTTTTCATTGCTAAAATGAAATAGTACGTTATGTAATGAGCATATATATGTAATATCACGAAAGTTTGCTATTAATTTCGAAAGTTTATTTGGAATTATTAATGTGATAACCCCAATTTTAATTCAATTTCTCGTAAATTTATCGAGATTAATGGAAGGGCGATTTATGAAAATTTGTATTTCGTACGTTTTTAATTAGTCGTTGTGCGATGTCGAAAGTGATTCCGAGAGTTAAAATCTGAAAAACGTTTAAGTTCCGATGGGTTAAAAGTTGACATTTTTATCCGTTGTGAATTTTGAAAAGTTTCCTTCACAAAAGTCATAGAGCTCGACGATACGAGTTCGTAGACACGTGACACGTGTGAAACGGACGTCGTATGAAAACGTTACGACCTGTTGAAGTTATTTCCAAAATCAGAAATTTCTATAAATACTAAAAAAATATAAGGAAAGTCAAACATTCTGAAAAAGTCAAGTTTCCAGAAATAACTGGAAACCACTGTTCACCTTTCCATTTTCACCGCCGGTGCTTTCCTTGCTCCGTTCTCCGTCATCCGGCCACGCCACAGTGCGTGCCACCCATCAAACTGCTCGTCTCTCTCTCATCTTTCGTTTGAGCCAAGGATCGCGCCGAGTTATAACCTGTGCGTGACGCAGCCTCACCAGATAGCTTTTGCCGCCGTCGGTGGCGGAGCAGGAACCGCTCCGGGTGAAGTCGGGGCTCGAGGTACCCATCTTATGGTTCCTCTCCTTCCTCTGAGCACGTCTGTGCCAGCCTCGAGGTCCACATCGAAGGGGGTAGCGGCTGAGCTCGAGATTCCAATCCACTTTGCAGCGGCGTTTCTGGCCACTTTCCGACCGTATCCTCAGGCGTTGCAGGTATATTTCGAATTCTTGAACCTTGATCTACATGTTGGTGGTCTTGGTTGCAGGTTTGGGTGATGTTTTGGTGGCGGCGCGTGGGGCCCACACGCAGCCACTTTGAGCGGTGTATGGAAGCGTTTGGGGGTTTTTGGGGCAGTAGTGTGTTTTGTTGTGTCGTGCTCGTCGATACGAGCGCGGGGATATATTATTTGCTTGATTTGGCGGTCGTATGACTTAGTTAGGTATTTTTGAATTCGATGTTAGGCGATTATTAGTTTTCGAGCATATCAACCTAGAATTTGGTGCTTGTTGTTCGATCCTATGGTCGACTAGGCATTCTAGGAGCCTTGAGAGGCTCCGAAGAAGGTTTATCGCGTGTTGGCAAGCCTTGTGGTTAAGGGTTATGTGATCGGAGAGAATTATAATATATTTAAATTGGATGTTAAGTTTCGATAATGTCGCTTAGGTGATTGACCGTGCGTGAGTATCTCACCTTTGTGAGGTTGAAGACGCAGCGGGAGTGATTAAGGTGAGTAAACCTCACAGTGTTCGTATATAATTAATATGAGTTAATTTATAGTAAATAGATCGTTAAATGTGAAATTGTTTTATGAAAATAAATATTTGTTTTAAATTGAATGAAGTGGATCGGATACGGTTTATTGGTAAGTAAAATGATTTTAATATAAAAATGATTTTTTAAGTGTTTTACGATCAGTGACTATAGTTGGTATTAATGGACTATTCCTGAGTGAATGTCTACGTATATATATTTACGTGAAATATATATGAGAGTGTGCAATTGGGTGAATTTATTTTGTTATGAATTGTCATAATTGAGTATATGTGAGCTGCGATGTGTGAATGGGTTGGTTTTGGAAACCAATAGCCAATGAAAGATCTTTCCTGTGTTGTGATGGGGCTTTCTCATGTGTGGCGATTAGGGTCTACCTTGTGTTAAGAAGGGGGATCGCTATATATGTTGAGTCAAGTGGGGCTTTAAAAAATAAATTCTGGTCTTCGGACGGTAACTGTTGTGACGTTTTACTTTTTCTTCGGACAATCACTGTTGTGACATTTCATTTTGTCTTCGGACGGTCACTGTTGTGACGTTTTATTTTATCTTCGGACGGTCACCTGATGTGACGAGGCATTTATATCGGGAACCAAGCCTTTGGTCAGGTGATTGGTTACGATCAATTAGAACTCTAGTCTGTCTACCGTTGCACGTCATGAGGGATAACAAAGTTGGGGTTCTCTGGGTCTTATGCTTGCATGTATTGAAAGAGTAATTGTTGAATTACTTCTTTATTAGTTAATTGTGCAGTTATAATTCTCGAGTTGTGGTTATTTTGGGAATGTGATTTCCATTTTGCACGGCATGAGGGGTAACCGTGTGGGGTTATCTGGGTCTCATGCGTACATATTTTTAAAGAAAATTATTTGTGTTTTTTTTCTTGTTGTCCAATAGGGATAAGTTTCCTTAGTTACAAGTGTTGTCGTGATAATATGTGATTTTGTCACTAGTTGACTTGTATTTCTGATGAGTAAAGGGAGTTGGGTTTTAAAAGAAAACAAGTGTGCGTTGTTTTTCTTGAGTTAAGATGGCAATATCTTGACTTCATTTTGAGGTTGACGAATTTATTATATGCTTTCATTTGTTATATATTTGTATTAATTTTTTGTGTGTGACTTCTTGAACTAAGCTATATGCAGGAGTCACGATTTTAATTGTGTAAGATTTGTACCTTCCTGAACTATATTTCTAAGCAGGAGAGTCTGAATCTTACCTTGTATTTTGTGTGCGGGTGGTATTATTGTTTAAGTGTTGTTGCGCATATTTGGGGAAAATATAGCATGTGTTGACTGAGTATTTCCTAATGAGTTTACTCATACGAGCTTTAAAAGCTTACCGGGTTTGTTGTTTACAACTCGGTGCACCAATGCATGGTGTAGGGGTTAATCGTGCAGGTGAGGATTAGCAGAGTTGAGGCGGCGGTTGATAGCTGTGGCGAGTTGAAGTGATTTTATTTTTAAATCTTGCTTTGTTAGTGTATAGTGAAGCAAGAGTTGAACAATTACATTGTCCAATGTTTTGCAACTTGTGTAAGATTGGTGATGTAATATTTGTGTTCACCGGAGTCGCATTTGTTTGGACTTCTTAATGCATAGTAAATTGTAATTTATTTTCTAATATTTGTGATTATTGAATTATCATGTTTTTAAATTTTGAATTTTTATCGATTCAAATTCGGGGCATGAGAATATACATGTATGTGTGTACTCATGTCAGTAACATATATTGAGGATAAAATTAAGGAAATGAAATTAAGAGATTTTTCTTTTTCAACAGGAAGGGCAAAACGATGAAGCAAAAAAAAAATATATATAAAAATGTTAATCGTAGAAGTAAACCCTATAAGGAAGGTTGAAATATGTAATTGGGTGTATTTTTAAAAAAGATATGGGTGTGGGTTTATCTTAAAAGAGGGCTTCAAATTTGAGTTTTTCTCTAATTTTCTCCAAAATTTATGAGGATTTATATGATTTATGAGTCATCAACCCAGAGCACGAGTGATACCAGCAATCACTCCTAGCGAGATTGGCGTTAGCAGAAGCAGAAGGGTTGATTTCAGCAATCAATTCTTTACAATAAGAGACTGCACGTATATTTGTATATATAAAAAGTTTCCAATTGTTGTTTGTTGTAAGTCTGTAACTTAGGATCTAGTTTGCACCCTCTCTATATATGATCTGTACATTGTGTCATTGTATAGAAGTAGTAGTCGAATACAATTTCATTTTGTTTGATGGATCATAGCACAAGCTCTTGGTGACTAAAGGGAGCAAAGGCCCTACCCAAACACGTACAAGTCTTACAATTCCATTTTTGGCTGGCAACGACCAAAAAGTAGTTGTTACAAAAACTTCCAAAGATGAAGCTCCCAGCTATGAAAATCTTAATGACCCTCTTTACCTCTATCACTTGGATCAACATGGTGGTGTTCTCGTGTCTCAGCTCTTAATGGGGATGATTATAGACTTATAGTAGCTGGAGCCGTGCAATATGATCATGGGGTTGAGTGCGCACTGAAAACAAAGTCGTGGATGACATTTGTAATCATAAATTCACATGAAAATAACATCTCATGTTATACACACATAAACAAGAATATAAGGGCATTTCCAGTAGAGTTGGCAAATATAGCAATAGAGGAGAAAAAAATTGACATAAAATTAAACGTGACTTTTTTTCGGTTTTAACGTTAAATTTAATTTAGAAATCATTGCTGAAACATAACTTTTAGCTATATTTAGCAATAAACTTATCAACCTATGCTCTAAAGATGAACATAAGCCTATCTTGGTTGCAGGCCCGCTCGCCCGTTGGACGGGAATTAAAGGAAGAGAAGGGACCAAAACATTACAGCCGTTAGATCTTAACTGATGATCAAATGGATATAACAACAAATTGATTAATACCCGGCTTTCTTTTATTCCTTTCCCAATCTTGTCTCTGTCACACTCAGGCCATAGAGCCTTTACTTTATCTTCTATTCTTCTTCCTCCCTCATCTTCATCCCGTTTCCTCCCCATGGCTCATACGCTTGGAATCTCATTATTAGAACATGAAGATTTAAAGCTTCTTCTCTACCCATTATTTGAATCGCATGAAAATAACATCATATCAAATAGGTAAAATTACCAATTTGCACCCTAAACTTGGCCGTAACTATCAGTTTACATCTCCAACTTGCAATTGCGCTAATTTACCTTCTAATCTTGGTAAAAATTGCCGATTTGCACCCCTCTGTTAAGGTTAATGTTTTTTTATCCAACTTTTAGTCACATGTCATGCATATGAGAGAGAATATTGTCATTCTATAGTTATTTTTTTAATAATAAACATAAATGAATGAATTCTTTAAAAGATAATTTAATGCCCCTTGCATCAAGGGTTTTTTTTTTTTTTTTGAAACATGTTATTTATTTATATATTTAGGGATATAAATTTACAGCAAGGACATGAGCCAAGATGACATCAAAAGATTTTAATAAGGAAAATACTTGTGTCCATACCAGTATGGACTGTGTGCGTCAAAACTCTCTCTAATTTTCATATCTTGGGCAATGTAATCAACGATTTTAACCATTCACAAGTTGAATTAATCAATAAAGATCATCTCTGTAAAAAATGAATGTAAACAAATATCATTTTCTTAACCGATTGCATCAAACAAATGGACGACTGATCATGAGACTCCCAACTTTCACTAGAACTATTCATTTGTTTGATGCAATCGAATGAGCAAACGATTTTGGTTTATTCCGAATTTTTGCAGAGATAATCTTTATTGATTAATTCAACTTTTAAACGGTTAAAATCGTTGATTACATTGCCCAAGATATGCAAATTAGAGAGAGAGTTCGGACGCACACCGTCCATACTGGTATGGACAAAAAGATTTTCCTTTTAATAAAATAACTTTTTTAAGAAGTTGTTATATTTATTTAAATATTTATTTTATTTATATGGAATGAGCAAGTACAAAAAATCAAAATATATTAGTAAAAAACTAATGGGAGCAAAACCGAAGCAATACTCACACTAAACCCTAAACCCTTCTTTAAAATGTCATCGTTAGTATGGATAAGTAGGGATCATTCAGTCCGGGGTTATCAAAGGGTAATCGAAAATAAAAGTTTTAACACAAACATGAAATCGAAACATAAAGGGGGTTCAGATTTGGATTAAATAGCTACTGAAAATTTACGAAGTAAATCAAAACAAAAACTTAAATTACTTATATACATGTGATCGACAATTCCACACAAAACATAGCACGAAGAACACTCAAAAACATGCTTGACACGAACCAAAAAACATGTACGGCAACAAGTATACAGTTCGCAATTCCTATGACTTAACTCAATTCCAATTTTAATTAGAGCCCTCAGCGGTTCATCTAATCGTTAAGACTTCACAAGTATTTAGAATTAACTCAGCGTATAATCCTAAACATGATGCTAATTGGTTTAAAGACACTCAGCGTAGAAGTTAAACACGAAAAACATATAAGCGCGATAAGCCAAATTGGAGACACGTAAACAAGTAAGTCGTCACACATCTTATTTAACATGCAAATTTCCAGAATCATGGTAACCCAATAAAGCAACTAGACACAACAACTCATCGTATGATGTAATCTAAATTACTTTGGCAAGTGAAATCGAGACCCTTGGAACTTCCATGACAAAGGAAACCCTCACGTACACGACTTTTATGTACGGAATTCATGAAAATTAATCAAGTAAATCATAGAACATACACGAATATATCACTGCCCTATTCAAAGAATTTGAAAATCAACATGTTATTGTTTGTAAAAATCGTTACATAAACTTCAATAAGAAACCGAAATTATGTTCATCATACAAAACCAAAATAAAACAAAGTATTTTTATAACAACTATTGTGACTAGACAGAAAATAATACAAGCCATGAAGAATGGATCACACTTTAGAAACCTTGAAGAGCTTCGGCTAGTGTGGTGGAATGCACTGTTGAAGGTAGGATCGGATACAGTTTGAGGTGGTGGAATGGATAGTGTTTCGACTTGGTATTTTTCTGTCTAGAACATTGGGAGAACTTTGGTAGAGTTTCGGTCTGTGCTTGTGCAAGAATTGTGATAGATTTTCTGTAGAGAAACCGAGTCTTAATATAGAGGAGAGGCTGCAAGGAAGTCGACAGGAACTAGGTTTACAAAACCTAAACCGAGTAAGAATAGGTTTCTTGCCGGCCAAGGTCTTGTCCTTCTTGAATCTTCTTTCCGATTTCTTTCATGGATCACAGCTGCTTTGTGGACTTCTTGATGGACTCATCAACATTTCTTGATGGATAATAGTCCATAGACGCAGCTGCAAGCAGGGACGGAAGATAGTACAAGCTTTTATGGGTTACAGCCCAGACTCTTTTTTTGGGTTTTTCAAATATAATAAGTTATGTACTAATTGTGTATATATGAAATAAATAGGTTTTGAGTTATACCCCATAAAAAAAATAGTGGTTTGAGGCTTTCACACGCAACATTAATCAAGATTTTTGGAATCTCAAGTCCACCCTAGTACCATTATCAGAGACCATGACATTTATCAATTTCCTGAAACAATCCAACACTTGCTACATTGGTCACATAAACATTGGCTACATTCATCAATTATATAAAAATAATTTTGAAATATTTCTATAAAAGTAAAATCTAGCCCAGAGTATTTTAGAACTCTGGCGCCGTCCCTGGCTGCAAGGTTCCCTTGTTGGACCGGGACTAGGGAATTTCTTCTTTCCTTATTTTTCACTTTCCTTTCTGCTTGGCTGACTTCCCTAATCTTCATTTAGCTCAGCAACCTCTCATTCGATGTATTTAGACATTACTTTGGTGTAGGAACACAAAGCTTTCTCTTGGCAGGAACTTTATTGGCAGAAACTTCCTCTGTTCTGCTGATCTGACCTTTCTGCATTGTGAATGGCATAACTTCCTCCAGAAAATAGCTATGGCTGCGACTCAAAATGTTCTGAAAACTAGACTCCCAGAGCTTTCCATACATATTGATGCGACCAAATTACAAGCATATTTTTTACCTGCAAAACAATCTCATACATATATTACTCTTCTTGTGTCGAGTGTAGTATTGACAAGTAGAGATCGTTCTATCCGGGGAAATCAAGGGCATTTAATCACACAAAGCATCACATATTAATACGTTTGAGAATTGTATCTAATCAACTACTAAATGTAACGAAAATAAAACCTAAAACTATTATTTACACATGATCATCTTCTTCACAAAAACACATAACACGAAATCACTTTACAGATGTATTAATCGAAATAAAAGATTCAAGGCAGCAATATTTCACATAGCATTTAGACAAATTTAATTCCAATTCTAATTAGAGCTCTCAGGGGTTTATCGAATCGTTAAGACTTCATAATTATTTAGAATTAACTCAGCGTATAATTCTAAACATAGTGCTAATCAGTTTAAAGACACTCAGCGTAAAAATTAAACATGAAGAACACATAAGCACAATAAGCCGAATTAGAGACATGCAACAAGTATGGCGTCACCTCACCTTGCTTTAACATGTAAATTTCCATGGTTATAACAGCCCTATTAAACAATCTAAATCACAACAACTCAGCGTATGATGCAATGCATATTATTTTGGTGGATAAAATCGGTACCTAAGAAGAAGCCACAAAGTCAGCCCTTAAGTACACCACTTGTGATGCACGAACTCATGAAAATTAATCATATAACATCAAGAACAAATATGAAAACCTACTGCCCTAAACCAATAATTTACGAAATCACATGTATAAATTAGTATGAAATCACATAGAAACCCTGAATGAAATTCAGAACTAATATACAAACCCTGAATGAAATTTCAGAAATAGTATACAAACCCTGATTAATATTCGGAAATCCATAACAACACATACAAACCAAAAGTTATAATCCAACAAACCATACAACATGATATTGTAATTCATACAGAAAATTAAAGAAACCATGAGTTGTTCGAATCACACTTTAAAAGAACCTTGAAAATGCTTCGGCAAAAGATGATTCGAAGATGAGGACTTGCGATTTGGAAAGGTGGTGATGGTTCGGCAACAATAATTTCTGTATAGGATTTGTGGAGATACTTTGGTAGAGTTTCGGCAAAGAATTTTGTGTGAGGAAGAGATCCGTTTTCCTATGCATACCGAACTATTTATATGGGAGAGGGAAGAGTTTGGCAAAGAGTTTGAGCCGAAACCCTACTCTTTTTCTTCAAGTGCAAGTCTTCTTTTCTTCTTTAATTCCAACCGAATATCCCTTAGATAATTGCCGAACTAATTCTTCCCTTCTTTCTTGTTTAATTCGACATAAACCCTAAATGAATTTAGAGAAGATTCAGTCCACATTCATCCTTTCATTCTTCATTTAATTCGGCATCAAGCTTTCCTTCTTTGATCCGAATTCTTCCGCTCATGTGCACGGTATGCTTTTCATTTAATCTAATTTCTCTTCTTTTAATTTCCTAAAAATGAATAAGAGAAATATATGTTAGGAAAATAATAATAATACATATATGCCGAAATTTATTAGAAATAGACTCCTGATTCCATTTAGATTTCCTGGTTCAACAAGAAGTTCTACTTTCATTGAAACTCTTAAAACCTTCGACGTTTCTCAAAACGTCGAGCCATTGTAGACTCCTAAACCGATTAGGATTTCTGATGTAACAAGGAGTCTTACTTTGAATCAAACTCTTCATAGATTCAGCATATTTCGACATTTAAGCTCATATCATTTATAAACTCTACCAAAGACTCCGACTCTATTAAACGACTCTATAAAACAATAATAAGGATTAAGCAATTGCATAAATGAGGGTAAAACACATTAAGAACGTCGCATATTATGCTCTTATCAACTACCCCACATTTAGCTTTTGCTAGTCCCTTAGCAAAACAAAATAAAAGACTCCACAAAAACTACTGCCCCTAAATGATTGTCTCAGGATCTTTTAAACACATAGCTTTCAAGTTTTAAGCATTCAAGTGTAAGCGCAATAATCCTAAGTGTCATAGACATGTTTCATGGCATGAATAAGTAAGAAGTGAGAAAATAAGCATGTAAACATGTCAAGTTAATTCAATCCTCCTCACTAGGCATACTCTCTTCTTTTCACTCATGATATGACATTATTCACTCAAAGTATATGCAAGAGAATAGATTGTAAGCAGCAAATAGCTTGCATATTTCATCAAATCAAAGCACTTTGTGAATAATATTGTCAAAATAAACTTCATATAACAATTATGTGCACAAATGAACCAAAACCATAAGCTCAACTCTTGAGATAATCTCCACATACAAAGTTCACCTATTTTAAGAATCATGAGAAAAATCTTTAAAGGGAATAATATGGGGCTCGGCTTAAGATATTCACATTTAGAATCGTGGTGATAAAATATCACCAAGACTTAGCAAAGCTCAATACTCCTTATGACTTCACTCCAAGGGCCAAGTTTCAACTTGTTGGGCCCATTCTTCATTCTTTTCTTCCCAAACATAATGAAAATGGACAAAGGTCAAATATAACAATGATATACCTTCAAAATAGAAAGAAACTCCAAATTCACAATTTTATAAGGACTTTATCCATGCATTTTTCTTTCCTTGCCGAAACTTTTTTTCTTTTCTTCGAAAACGTATTTTTCTTTGTATTTTTGTCTGAATCTTTTTCTTTTATTTTCTTTCGGCAAACACATATTTTTCATGCAATTGGATAAGTCCACCTCACACTTGTTTCACAACATCACTCCAAGTTATAATTCCATCAAAATTAAGCTTTACCAAGTCTTGAGAACAAAGGTAAAGGTAAACATATAGCTATTCTAAGCAAAGGAATGTATATGGGTAATGAAAGAAAGGCTCAATGTAAGCTCAAAGGGGTTAAAACTAAGGAGTCCCACGACGGGCGTAAATTAGGCACATGCTTTATTTGGCTTTGGTGGTAATCCTAATAAGATCTTCTCAATCACATTCAAAATCAAGACATAGTAATGAATAATAGTCTCAAAAATCATCAAGAACAAGTTCTAGCATTCTAGAGTTCATTAAAGCTATGTCACATAGTCATTGAATATTCAATGAATGATGAAGTTTAGTATAAATTTCTGTCATTTATATTATCAATAACGCACCAGAAGAAGGTATTAGGCACAAAAGCTCACATAGGATATTATGGAAACAATTCAACTCAAACATGCATGCTTTATTGTATGTCAATCATAATTTACCTTAAACGCTTTACCTGTTTCAACACTTTCAATTTCAATAGCACCATGAACAAACACATTAGTAACAACATAAAGACCAACCCAACGTGATCGCAATTTTTCAGGAAATAATCTAAGACGAGAATGAAATAATAAGACATTTTGACCAATTTGAAACGTTTTTCTCCTCAATTGCTTGCCATGGTACACTCTCGTCTTCTCCTTGTAAATCCAAGCGGCATCATATGCATCATTCCTTATTTCCTCAAGCTCGCTCAATTGCAATTTCCTGTGTATACCTGCCGAATCTAAGTTCATGTTGAACTCTTTTATAGCCCACCACGCCTTGTGTTCAAGTTCGACCGGGAGATGGCATGATTTGCCGTATGTGAGCCGAAAGGGAGACATCCCTATCGGCGTTTTGTAGGCTTTCCTATACGCCCACAAAGCATCATCAAGTCTGTCGCTCCAATCTTTCCTTGTTGGGCCAACAGTTTTCTCTAATATCTTCTTGATCTCCCTATTCGAAACTTCTGCCATTCCACTTGTCTGAGGGTGATATGGGGTTGAAACCTTGTCAGTTACTCCATATTTCTTGAGTAACGCCTCTATAGTTCTGTTGCAAAAGTGAGAACCTCCATCACTTATAAGCACACGTGGTACTCCAAACCTGAAAAATATGTTAGTTCGATCTCAAGAATTCGGCAACAACTTTAGAATCATTAGTCCTTGTGGCTTTCGCCTCCACCCACTTTGAAACATAGTCAACAACCAGTAAGATATAAAGGAAGCCTTTAGATGAGGGAAAAGGTCCCATAAAATCTATACCCCATAAATCAAAAATTTCAACCTCTATTATAGGAGAAATGGGCATTTGATCTTTTGGACCAATATTACATGTTCTTTGGCATCTCTCACACATCTTACACATGGTATACGCATCTTTAAATATTGTAGGCCAAAAGAATCCACAATCCAATACCTTAAGGGCTGTCTTTTTAGGTCCAAAATGACCTCCACATGCCTCATTGTGACAAAAAGCTAGGATCGGCTTATGCTCTTCTTGTGGGACACATCTTCGAATGATCTGATCACTACAATGGTTCCAAAGGTATGGATCATCCCAAATGTAGTGTCGTGCAATCTTCATGATCCTTGTCTTGGCTGCATTTGAAATTGTACTAGGAAAAGTCTTAGTAACTAAATAATTCACAATATCAGCATACGAAGGTTCATGTGTCTCTATTCGAAAAAGCTGCTCATCTGGGAATGACTCTCTCAATAGGAGTGTGTCCTCCTCTTGCACAATTGTGCTTAAGTGATCTGCCACAACGTTCTCACTTCTCTTTTTGTCCTTGATTTCGATGTCAAACTCTTATAATAAGAGGATCCATCGAATCAAGCGTGGTTTGACATCTTTCTTCTTCATCAAGTACCTAAGAGCTGCATGATCTAACTAAACTGTCACTTTAGAATTCAAAAGATAAGATCGAAACTTTTCTAAAGCAAATATGACAACCAAAAGCTCTTTTTATGTGGTGGAGTAATTCATTTGAGCATCATTCAAAGTTCTAGAGGCATAATATATGGCATTCGGCCTCTTTTCCTTCCTTTGCCCCAAAACTGCTCCAACGGCATAGTCTGATGAGTCACACATAAGCTCAAACGGCAAGTTCCAATCAAGTGGCACCATGATGGGTGCCGAAATCAATAATTCTTTGAGCTTGACGAATGCTTCTTCACATTCCTTGCTCCACACGAATGGTACATCTTTCTGCAAAAGAGAACACAAGGGTTTTGCCACCAAAGAGAAGTTTTTGATGAACCTCCTATAAAAACCTGCATGGCCAAGAAAAGAACGAATCTCCCCCACAGTTTTGGGGGAGGGTAAGTGTTGCATAACATCAATCTTGGCCTTATCAACCTCTATTCCCTTAGCAGATATTATGTGTCCCAAAACTATCCCTTGATTAACCATGAAATGACATTTCTCCCAAATTAGTCCAAGGTTAGTTTCTACACATCATTCCAAGATTAATTCCAAATTTTCTAAACATGCATCAAAGTCTTGTCCATAAACAGAAAATCGTCCATAAAGACCTCAATGATATTTTCAATGTAATCTGAGAAAATAGAATACATACAACGTTGAAATGTACCTGGTGCGCATAAACCAAAAGGCATGCGTCGATAGGCAAACGTTCCAAAGGGGCACGTAAACGTTGTCTTCTCTTGGTCATCCGGGTGAATGCAAATCTGATTGTACCCGTTATATGTCAAGACCCGCCCCAGATTTCACCCTGAAATCCGGATAAGGTCCTGCGGGGACCACCTTAAGACTAACTCTATCGATAAATCGATAAAGTCAATCTTAGGGTGAACAAACCTAAAACCTGCAACAACCAAAAAACACTTCTAAATCCAGTTCCATCCTCAACACCTGGAGCCACCTGCTCCCCAAATCACAACAACAGCCACAAAAAAAAAACATACAAAATCTAATTCAACTAGCTCACAGGTAATCAGAGCAATCTAATACAATGAACTGGAATTACAAATGGAAATAGAACAAGAAATATAAGAATAAGGGATCACAAATCCCACCTAACGGAAGCAACAACGATGATAGCTATGCCTCGACTCCGAGTACTCTTGACCTCTGACCACTACTCTGCATACTTGGCGATTTAAACCCAAGGTCCCAGGAGAAAATAATTTAAACAACGTTAGAGTGAGTGGATAAAAACAATATCGAATAATACCTTATATAAAAAATATTATATTACTTTTCCAATATTTTATAATTAAAACGACAATGCATGCATTTTCATAAAACGTCCCACATTTAAGAAAATCATAATAATTAATCAACTCCGCTGATATCTCAAATAACAAATAATATTTTTCAAGATATAAATTTTCGAAAACCAAAAGATGAATAGTTGGGCCAATTCCATCGGTACATTTCCAAATATTTTCATAATAAAATCCAGCCCCACTGGTTCGGGAATTTATTAAATAAATAAAATTCTCATAAGAGAAAATATTCCCGAAAACCAAAATAAAGACAAAGTCAATCTCATTGGCCCAACAAACGAAACAATGGGGAAGTGGTTACACTATAAACAGGAGCCTCTCACTCTCAGGCTCGGGTCAGAATCTCCCAGGACTTCTGATCCAGCGTGGACAAATATGACGACCTAAGCCCCTTAGGCTAAAGGTCGGAACCTCTCAGCCTACTAAACCAACGTCCCATGCTAACGCTAGCTAGCAAATATGACGACCCAAATACGTGGTGTAAAAACAAATCAAATCAAATCCGAAAACACGCTTCTCCCATTTAATCCACAATCCGTACGGTCCTCGACCGTACATCTGAGGCTTATAAACATAATCAACTAAGACAGTAGCCTCGAAGTAAAAACATAACCGACATATCGTAAAATCACAATTTATGAAATCATAAAATCCCCGGAAATCTCATTTCCGGTCTTTTAAATATAAATATATTTAGAATGCTAAAATAGGATTTTATCAAACCATACTATTTCCGGAAATCTCATTTCCGATTAAAATTACGTACTATTCAAAATAGTAGTAAACATATACCCCAAGCCCATATTTTCCTTTAAATATTAAATGCTCAAATATCAAAATCATATATCTCGATAATTCATATCAAACTCAAGAACTCATTTAATTCAAATAAACTTCATTTCAATAAAATATTTATGCATGCATTATTTAAAATAAAGTCCACTCACAGTACGGCTGAGCGCGCCGCTAATCCGATCTCTCGTCCCATAGAGTAACCTCTCGACCTGTAACAGGGACGTAATCATAAATATTGCGAAACTCGAAATTTATTTATAAACGTTAAATCTACGGACGTCCTCACTCTCACGAAACCTCCCAATTTTCCCATTTTCAGTTATTGGTATACGAATTACGCCTCAATACCGAAAAGTCTACGTCCGAAAATACTCAGGACACTCACCCAGTGTCCGACTAATTCTTTTACTAGTTATTTCGTCGTAAAACCCTTTTAATACAGCTTTTATCTATTTACGGTAAGTCAACAGTAAATTTTAATGGTCAAACAGTAATTATATAAGTCAAATAGTAAATGGTTAAAGTATAATTACTATTTACCATTTATTTTTACTGTTTACTCTTTACTTTTACTGTTTTACCATTTACTTATCACCTTTTACCGTTTTACTTTAACCTTTTATTGTTTCACTATTCATCATCTTCAACCTCTCGCCGTCGGAACAGTCGCGCCTCCGCCACCGCCGCCGGCAGCTCCGCCACAGGAGGCCAAAAACACCTCCAATTGACTCTAAATTTTCACAGCAGCGTCGCCACCTGAGGGACTCATCCCGGTCACCTCTGTCACCTCCGCCGCCAAAAACGCACTCAGCTGCCGCATACGGCAGCCCAAATCTCCCAATCTCTAATTTCTCCAAAACTCAACCAATCCAACCTCAAATTACTCTCAATCGACTCCAATCATCGTCCTAAACCTTAATTCAACCTCCAAATTCACCAAAAACATCAAAATCATAACCCTCCAATTCAGAATCAAAAACCCTAGAAATTTCAAAATCTTAATTTCACCTTACCTGGATCGATTTGGTTCAATTCCTTTCGTGGGATTGCTACACGAGTCGAGACCTTTGATTCCCCTCAAGAATCGCACCGGTTGGTGGCCGGAGGAGAGATAACCCGGTCTACATAGTCGAACCTGTTCGGGCGTTGCACGGCCGAACGGCGGCGATTCGCCTTGAATCACCACCACATGCGTGAGGAGTGAGCCGAGACGGTCCGAACGCGACCAGTGGCGCGCCGTTTGGTGGCCAGACGACGGAGAACCGAGGGCGGCGACTCGGTCGGTGGGTGCAGGCCGAGTCGTTGAGGAGGAGAGAGAAAAAGAAGAAGAAAAAAAAGAAAGAAAGAAAAGAAAAATTGCCGTTTCAGGAAATTTCCTCCCGGCTATTTATACTCGTCCAAAATCGGACAATTTCCGATTTTACATCGTAACGTTTTCGTACGAACTCCAAATTAAGCATGCTACGTGTCCACGAACTCCTTTTAACGTTTTCTACCTCGTCATGAAATAAAATCCTCGGTCGAGTCAACTTATTTAAAAGTCAACCTTTAGAACTTTCGAATCGTAAAAATAATTCCCGAGGAGTAAAAATAAAAGTAACACAGTTAAAAGGTAATCCTAGGTTCGGGATGTTACAATTCTCCCCTCCTTAAAAAAATTTCGTCCTTGAAATTTACGTACTTGCCAAGAAGAAGGATGAGAACTGACATCTCACTGCTTTTCCAGTTTCTCAGGTTATTCCCTTTACCTCAATCAATTTAGTCCTCCTGATCTAGACTTTCCAACTGGTTGCTCCTTGACATTCTAATCTTTCTTCGGGTTGATAGGTTGAGTTTCCAAAATATGCCAAAGATCGGCAATTACCCATGGAGTGTAGACACATGGAAAAAGATCATGTATCTTGGATAACTTCGAAGGTAGCTATAACCGGTAAGCTACCAGACCAATCCGCTCCGTAATCTCATGAAGGCCGATATATCTTGACACTCAGGATCTCACCTCTATTATCAACATATCTCTCTCTCAAGGAGAGTTGCTCATCTCACTTACCCCTGAACTGCATCTCAAAACTTTCAATATATTCTTTTGGATCTGAATAGACATCTCTGTCTATTCATCCATCCAAATGTGCAAGACAGTGCGGAAATATCATCGAACCTATAAAGCTGCCTGTAATTCCTTTCAGGTCCATAAAATAAATCACGATTCTCAACCAGATTTCATGGACTTAAGCATCACAGGTCTAACAATCTCCCTCACCCACATCTCATCATGTTGACTTTGAGTGCGGAATGCGCCATATACAAATCAAAATAGTAATATCTAATCCCACTCTGACACCAGCAAACGCCGCTAAGAATCCCAAAGTTCTACCTCTCACGTTTTACCTGTTGTCACATCAATCAATAACGTCTCATCACTCGAACTGAAGAAATACACATGTGAGCTATTCAATGCTTTATCACTCATATGCTCTCTGGACGAGTCCTCGATTTGTGCTCTTCGCACTAAAATAATCATGACTGGTTTCAAATGAAAAACTGACTTATCAAAGTCCAATCTCGTCCATGGATAAAGCAACTCTCATAACTCACAACTCACAAAAGAGTGAGACCTGAATCATCGTCAAATGTGACAACCAACAAAGGCTTCCAACTAGATACGTCAGCTATCACCAATACCCAGATCCGATATGTCAAAATCAATTTTCATAACTGACGACTAACACCAGAATTGTTAAATCGAGCATTATCAAAAACAGCATTGCAAAGATCGAATTTCAGGATATGATGTTAAACTCGGGAGAAAAAATATCATGTACCCAAAAGACTCGCTGAATTCACAAAATAAACTTCAAAACTTAAATTGGCTCGAGCCAACAAATATCCAATATCCTCTACTAACTCGCATCAAAGAAAAGATATCCTCGAGAAATAAGATTCTCAAAACCTCAATTAAACTATAGAGGTTCCAATCAATATCTAGTCCCACGAGAACTGACATGAGAATAAACTCAAATCAATGATTTATTCAACGAAAACACCAACACGCATTACAGAAATAATGACTTCTCAAGTCATCTATGGATCAGTAAGTGGTCCCACCACAATACGATCCCAAAAGAAATTCTCCCACTAATAAAACGTCGTTCAACTTATAAGAATACGCACTACTCACGTCACAACATTCCTTACACCAGCCTTGACTCGAAACACTTTATGAGTCAACAGGGAAACTCCTTTCCTGTAAGGCTATACTATGAGCGACAAATAAAACACCTCGAACAAATAACCTGGCATTGCCCTGCACAACCATCACAAAATAATTACTCGTGACTCACCTAACCGTTCTCGAGATTCACTTTACTTAAAGAAGTCACTTGATTTATTAGCGTCTTCCGATTGAGTCACACCATTCAATTCTTCTCCCATGCTGTATCCAATGACCTCAATATCGCTAACCCCTTGGCGTCGAAATCTCTACACCTACAATCACCACAATCTGGGATGCAACCATCCACATGCCTTTTACACTTGTCGAATTAAGAACAAAGCCGATATCTTTACTTGACAAGTGTTCCGTGACTAATTATTCAACGTCAACATTCGTCGTCAACCAGATAAATGTTCAAAAATCAAACGATATCGCTACGACGGTAGCAGATAGAATTCTGACTCAACTATGAAAAATTACTAAAATAGCTCTGGAGTTTGAAAAATACTTTTTGGAAGTCACCGTTGGATTTCACTCCAACCACCATAGATAAGAACGTGACTTCAATATAAACCAGAAGCCATTCACGGATCTTGAATCGGGATTACGGATCAAAAGTTATGATCTGCCGAAGTTTCGTTGACAGGACCCGCCCCGGATAACACACTGTTACCCAGAGTAAATCCTGCGGGGACCATTTCAAGAGAGATTCTACCGAAAAATTCGACATAACCTCTCTTAAAATGGACAACCCTTATCTAGAAAAGAAACAAACACTTCTAAAATAATCCACCCCGACTCACGGAGCCACCTGCTCCCCCAACAAACAATCAACTTCTCAAAAACCAACAATATGAAACAACCTTACAAATATGTAACAGAAATGAAATTTCATATAACAAAATGTCAAGTTACACCCGAAGGTGAACATTTGAGAATTTACAACATCTACAAAGTATCAGAGCAACTAGACAAATGAAAAATGATACAAGTAGGTTAAATAGGTAACCTACAATAACTGACAGCGAAAAATGATCTCTATACCTTGCCTCCTACCAGTACCGAACTCTGCAAGCTGGGCTGTTTAAAACGAAAAGCCCAGGGAAAGTAATTTAAAAACATTAGCGTGAGTGGACAAAATCAAATACACATATAGATATATGTAAATATAACAAAAGAGAATTTATTACTTTCCTTATTTTACATAAATAAAATCATGATGCATGCGTTAAAACAACTTTTCTCTTTAACACTCTCAATACAAAACTCCCCAGCCCCGCTGGTTCGAGAATTATAAATTCATATAAAATATCAAAAGTCCCGAAAACCAAATATAAAGTATAAACGGATAACTAGGTCAATCCCATTGACCAATGAATACCAATTAAATAAAAATAGGGAAATGTTAACCACCATAATCATAATGAGCCTCCAAGGCTAGGGTCAGAGTCTCTAAGACTCTCTACAGCGTCTGCGTCCCACGCTAAACCTTTACACCACAACTCCGTCAACCACCGAGCGTGAATCTGACCTATATGGTCAAGTCGTCACCTCGCGTGGGATGAGGTCAATAAGCTAGCTAGCAATAATCATAAACGGACCCTTATATGGTGAAAAATCCGAAATCAAATCAAAATACATTTCCCCTATGTAATCATAAAATAGTACGGTCCCCGACCGTATATCTAAGGCCCATAAATATAATCAAATTAAAGCATGGCCTCAAAGAACAAATATAAAATCAACACCATTACTAAATCGCAATATCCAACAATTAAAATCGTATAGTCCACGGAAATCCCATTCCGATTACATATAAATAAACATATAATTTCCATGATGTCAAGTTAATTTGTTTAATTTATAAACCATTTGAAAATCGTTACCAAGAAATCATCATTTCAATAAAGGTATTATTTTTCGATAATCCAAAACATTTCCATATTAATTCCCACACACACATATATATATATATATATATATATAAACTTTCATAAAATCGAATAATTATGCATGCATCGAATTCAAAATAAAGTCCACTCACAACGACTAAGTTGATCTCTGACTCGAGTCCTCCTCACGTTGAGCCTCTCCTCGGCCTGTCAAAGAATATACTTAAAATCTCAGACTCGATAACAATTCAGAAACTCAAATCAAAATCGTCCTCACTCGTACGATTCCTCCGATTACACCCAATTATATATGAACATATTCCATATATCCAAATTAACTCTTAACTCTATTTTTACTTTACGTTGGCCTTCGTTCTCTCGCCGCCGCCACCGCCGCAGCAGCGGCAGCCGCACCGCCGCCGCTGCCATAGCAGCGGCAGCTCCGCCAAGGCCCAATTCACCTCAAACATCAACTAATGTGCCTCTTCCCCCTCTCCCCGCCGCCCTCCTCCGCTGCAGCCGCCGTACATGGCGGCCATTCCTCCCCCAACACCAAATTCACCAACACAATCAAATGAACTTCCAATTACACCAATTCAACTCCCAACACCACCACAAACCCAATTCCAACCTCCAAAAACATAATTTCAGCTATTTCCAACAAAACTTCACAAACCCTAAAAATTTCAATTCTTGAAATTTCCTTACCCAAGTTGAATTGATCCGATTCCTTCGGTGGAATTGCTACCCACACAAGGCTCTAGCTTTCCCCCTTCACTTCGGGCCAAGAGATGGCCGGCCAAAGGGATTTCGTCCACCACAGGGAAGGAGGTTTCGGCTTCTTCTCGGCTGCATGGCGGCGGAGACGCCAGGCCGCAGCTGCTGGCGGGGTGGGGGAGCCGACACGCGTCGTCCGGCGCCGGTGGAGGTCGGGATGGTGGTCGGACCACAAAGCTGGTGGTGGTGTCGGTGGAGGCTCGGGATGAAGGGAGAGAAAGAAGAGAGAAAGAAAAGAAACGGGGACGAAAAAAGAAAGAAAATGAATGTTTCCCAAAATGGAAACATTTCCCCCTTTTTATACTATGCCCAAATCGGAAATACTTAATTTCCGACACACTCTTTTAAATTTTCTTCGACGAAACGAAACTCGACCCAACGATTAAATTTAATGTTGTCTCCCTCTCGTCACTAACGATTTCCGCTCAACCACCAAAATGAACAAAACTCAAGAGCGTAAAATTTAAATGAAATTACTTAGAAATTAGACAGGGTTCGGGACGTATCAAATCTCCCCTCCTTATAAAATTTCATCCCTGAAATTTACGTACTTGCTGAACCCAAAGACTAGAAATTTCCGTCACCATGACAGTTCTAATCCACTGAGGTACAACCTTTATTCTAAGGACCCACTAACGCACGTAGAATCTCCAAGAAATTCATTTAACCAACAAGCTTGTATCTAGTTTAAAAACATACACCATAAAGACAAGAACAAATCAAGAATAGACTCTTATTTTCTGGAACTGAGGTAAGACATAAATCAATTTTTAAGAACTTGAAATGTCTCCTCTCATAAGAGATTAAAAATTTGGCAACAGGTAACTCTTTTTAAAAAAAAAACTCTTTTCTGTCAGGAAACATGACAAGAATAATTCACACACATTACTGGGAATCCGGCATTTAAATATTTTTGAAAAACGCTTGCTCTTTAAAACCAGAACATAAATGCATAAGAATAATGAAGGTTGACGGTAAAACATCCTCAAATCAATAGCTCAATGGGACTAAACATTATGGAGTAAATAAGAGCCTAAAATAATGATTTGTAAGTGATAAGAGTACACTTCTCAAGAACTGCTCGGAAATATCAAAACTTTCCGATTATTGTGAAACATATTGGAAGCAAGATCAACACGATTATTGTGAAACAAGTTAACTAGTCAAAATGTTACTAAATCAATTGGCCAAAAGCCGACTTTAGAGCTGGAGAAAGAAAGGTTTATCAATTGTCAACTTTTGATAAACAAACCTGAACATGCAATAGCTATATATATAAGTTCTCTAAAAATTTGCAACAAGAGAACATACAATAAGGAGGGATAATCATAAAATTTCTTTGTGGAACAGAAAAAAATCCCAGTTATTACAAGTTAGAAGTTAATCCCAAAACAAGGCAAAAACAATCATTTAGCTGAAATCAATTAACGTATCTGAAAATAAATTTTCACATAACAAATCCGTATGAAAACAAAGATATTTAATAACCTATAGATGAGCTAATGTATTTAAAATACATGTTACGAATCCGAATTCATAAATCCAGGAGTATGAGAATAACCAAAAAGGAAATTAAGTTTAACAAATGTACTAAGGAATAGACACTGAGATTAATAACAAAGTATGAGAAATCAGCTTTCCATAAAAAGCTTTGGTTCACACTCAGATCCAAACTTGACTCTCAGTTCAAAGCCGCACATAAACATATAAATACACGTGTACAGTTCAAAGTAAGTGGACGAGAAGGAAGAGGACTTTTGTTTTCAAATAAGTCCAAGAGTTTTAAGAATTGGTTATACTAGCAGTAAAGAATTCTACAAATACAGTTCACACATGAACTTAAAATCGAAGACCACGACATGATGATCAGAGGAAGCAAAAACGTCTGCTGCTTGGAATCTATTAAATCTTTATGTGATTACGTACCACAACATATGGGAGGCTCCACAGGTAAACAAATGTATCCTTACTAAATCATACAAGCTTCCAACAAATTATGTGCATCTCGAGATTCAATAAAGTCAAAGAGAGCAAATCCCAATGAAACCACAACCATCACATACCGAAATAGAATCTTAAACTACAAAGAAGGTTTTTATTTCCTCTATTTAACTAAATCCCGGACCTAACCAAATAAAACAATTTAAAACAAATCATATCATTCCGAAAAATCTCTAGTTTCTCCAAATCAAATTAGTCGAGGATTTTCGATAGAGCGAGACAATAAAATGTTCTTTCTTTTAGTAAACTAAAACTCAATCAAGAAGTAATCCTTAAAACATATCACTTTTCTGTCAAGAAACAAAACTTGAGTAGTTTAAATACCTTTTAAAAAAAATCCGATTAGTAGAAATCCACTTGATTAGTTTTAAAATAAGGCCTGACTTCAACAAAGAGTTCATAGGCATAAGGACAAACAAAGTGAATAATGAGATATGGTCCATTCGGTTTTCCAAAAGGGAGCTCAACATGCAAACAATGAAAGCATGTATCAATGACCTTTAGTAAATAAAAGATATGTAAATAGATATTTAACAAAGATCATGTAGGACTCAATTGCAGTCATGAAAAGATCAATGTGGAATCATAAATCGATTTAGTTTGAAGCGTATGCAAGATGCACTTTCTGCATTGTAAGGATGTACAAATTCTCATTACAGTATTCTTTTATAAAATATAGAAGCTCTGTAATACTCATGATCTGAATCATGAGTATGAGAGTAATCAAAAACTTAATTGAACAGAAAGCCTAAAAAGAAGAACATAAGTCAAACATCAAATTTTAATAAACAAGCCTGGACATGAAACCAAATAAGAGTAAAGTGGAACTCAATTTTGTCGATAAACCAAGAATTTCATGATTAAACAGTACTTGCCATAAATTCACCGAAACTTTTAAAATTCAACAAATAATATTCCTACTAGTACATACCACAACTCTGATCTGTACCAAATAAATTAGTAGATATATAGCTGAATCTGGACATTTAGGGAAAAATAGTACTAAAATAACACAAGAATTAAAAGTAAAGTACTTGAAGATTAGATCGGCTCCAGAAATTCACTAAGCTTTTATTCGTCAACAAATAAATTTAAAAACTTTCCAGATTCAAAATAACCACATTAAAGGGAGAAATACTAAAATCCCATGCAATTTGAAATTCAAGAAGTGAGACAAACATTCGACACACAGACTGAAAATGTCAAGCTTCAAAAAAAAATATAGTAGCATCAAGTACTTGGAAATTTTCACCAAAAATTCTTTGTAAGTCCAATTGTCGCAAAATCAATTCTAAAATGGCTATTAAGAAGTATAGTTTCACACACACAAAGAACCAACATTTATTCACACAATTAAACATTCCAAATGGATCAAAAATAAAAAAAGTTTAATGAAAATTCTGGGAACATATCAAAATACAAACCCATCTTCGAACCACCACCAAGTATTTATTTTTCATCGAAATTAACTAAAATTTCCCAGGTCAGCAGTTAAGAATTTCATGATCAACATATCAAAATTTCAGGAAATTTGGGCATCAATATGATAAGCAAATGATATTTCAAAATAGCGGTGCAGAAGGAGTTAAATTCCGCAGAATCTCAAAAATAAAATTTTTACCAATGAACAACAAATAGATATTAAACATACTTAAAGAAATTTTCAGCAAAACAAGTAAATGATAGAGCTTTGCCTTTACGAAACTTTACAAGTGGAAGTTATTCCAGTACTTAATAAAAGACTGCTAACAGATAAGAACACTCAGAGATCTTTTTATACAAACGAGGATCAATAAGTCATAATTCACGTGGAAGAAAAGAACTCAGGATGAAAATGATCAAGTTCAATGCATATTCATACTCTGTTTAAAGGGATAAATAATTGAAATTAATGGGCTTTATTCATGTTGTAAAAATTTCCAGCAGGGTATTATTCAAAACCAAACGTTCAAATCTCACAATTAATCAAACAAAATTTAAAATAGTTACATGCATATTAAAAACTGCACCACTGCTTAAAAGAGAAACATATTCAACGACAACCTTTTCATAACCATTGAACAAACTCTCATTTTGGTAAAATAGGTAAACATGATAAAATATAAACTGCTCAATGGTGAAATTTTGCTTATAAAAGGTAGATAATAATATAGAATTTCAGCAAATTTCGACAACCTAATACCAAATTGGAATACTAGTATAGAATAAGAACAAAACGTTTGCTAGTTCTTTAAAACAATAATCAATTATCATCACGAGCCAAGATAAAAATTGCAATACCAGGAAAGAGTCAATCAATTCAAACTCGAATCATAATTCAACTTGCTAAGGTGGACCAGTCTTTAACACCGAGCATTAAAATGAGTCTTAAACTGCTCCCAAGTCAAATCTCCTACTTCTCCATACTGTGGTATAACACTCTACCACTAATAGTAGGCCATCTCATTTAGAAAAGCAACTGCTAAACTCATCCTTAACTTCAATGGCTCCGGCCTCCTTAACCACTTTTCTTCTACTACTCTGACGAACAAGCAGGGACCGGTAATATACAACTCGGCTTAAAAGACGCTCTAAAGTGCCAGTTAGACCTCTAACTGCACTACTCTCCCTTCTCACTAAGAAATTTACCTCACATGTTCAGCGTCTAGGAGGCATAGTCCAAGAGAAAGAAAATAAACTCAATATAGTGTACATAAGCACACCAGAACGACTAACTTATATACTTAATGAACACATAATAATGAAGAGTGTGTGATTCACCGCGGTCGAATCACAACTCAATGATACTAAGCGTCATCAAATATAAAAGGTAGCATGTCTCACATAAAGGACCTAATGCTCTGATACCAAACTGACAGGACCCGCCCCGGATAACACACTGTTACCCAGAGTAAATCCTGCGGGGACCATTTCAAGGGAGATTCTACCGAAAAATTCGACATAACCTCTCTTAAAATGGACAACCCTTATCTGGAAAAAAAACAAACACTTCTAAAATAATCCACCCTGACTCACGGAGCCACCTGCTCCCCCAACAAACAATCAACTTCTCAAAAACCAACAATATGAAACAACCTTACAAATATGTAACAGAAATGAAATTTCATATAACAAAATGTCAAGTTACACCCAAAGGTGAACATTTGAGAATTTACAACATCTACAAAGTATCAGAGCAACTAGACAAATGAAAAATGATACAAGTAGGTTAAATAGGTAACCTACAATAACTGACAGCGGAAAATGATCTCTATACCTTGCCTCCTACCAGTACCGAACTCTGCAAGCTGGGCAGTTTAAAACGAAAAGCCCAGGGAAAGTAATTTAAAAACATTAGCGTGAGTGGACAAAATCAAATACACATATAGATATATGTAAATATAACAAAAGAGAATTTATTACTTTCCTTATTTTACATAAATAAAATCATGATGCATGCGTTAAAACAACTTTTCTCTTTAACACTCTAAATACAAAACTCCCCAGCCCCGCTGGTTCGAGAATTATAAAGTCATATAAAATATCAAAAGTCCCGAAAACCAAATATAAAGTATAAACGGATAACTAGGTCAATCCCATTGACCAATGAATACCAATTAAATAAAAATAGGGGAATGTTAACCACCATAATTATAATGAGCCTCCAAGGCTAGGGTCAGAGTCTCTAACACTCTCTACAGCGTCTGCGTCCCACGCTAAACCTCTACACCACAACTTCGTCAACCACCGAGCGTGAATCTGACCTATATGGTCAAGTCGTCACCTCGCGTGGGATGAGGTCAATAAGCTAGCTAGCAATAATCATAAACGGACCCTTATATGGTGAAAAATCTGAAATCAAATCAAAATACATTTCCCCTATGTAATCATAAAATAGTACGGTCCCCGACCGTATATCTAAGGCCCATAAATATAATCAAATTAAAGCATGGCCTCAAAGAACAAATATAAAATCAACACCATTACTAAATCGCAATATCCGACAATTAAAATCGTATAGTCCACGGAAATCCCATTCCGATTACATATAAATAAACATATAATTTCCATGATGTCAAGTTAATTTGTTTATTTTATAAACCATTTGAAAATCGTTACCAAGAAATCATCATTTCAATAAAGGTATTATTTTTCGATAATCCAAAATATTTCCATATTAATTCCCACGTATATATATATATATATATATATATATATATATAAACTTTCATAAAATCGAATAATTATGCATGCATCGAATTCAAAACAAAAGTCCACTCACAACGACTAAGTCGATCTCTGACTCGAGTCCTCCTCACATTGAGCCTCTCCTCGGCCTGTCAAAGAATATACTTAAAATCTCAGACTCGATAACAATTCAGAAACTCAAATCAAAATCGTCCTCACTCGTACGATTCCTCCGATTACACCCAATTATATATGAACATATTCCATATATCCAAATTAACTCTTAACTCTCTTTTTACTTTACGTTGGCCTTCGTTCTCTCGCCGCCGCCACCGCCGCAGCAGCGGCAGCCGCACCGCCGCCGCTGCCATAGCAGCGGCAGCTCCGCCAAGGCCCAATTCACCTCAAACATCAACTAATGTGCCTCTTCCCCCTCTCCCCGCCACCCTCCTCCGCTGCAGCCGCCGTACATGGCGGCTGTCATGGCGGCCATTCCTCCCCCAACACCAAAATTCACCAACACAATCAAATGAACTTCCAATTACACCAATTCAACTCCCAACACCACCACAAACCCAATTCCAACCTCCAAAAACATAATTTCAGCTATTTCCAACAAAACTTCACAAACCCTAAAAATTTCAATTCTTGAAATTTCCTTACCCAAGTTGAATTGATCCGATTCCTTCGGTGGAATTGCTACCCACACAAGGCTCTAGCTTTCCCCCTTCACTTCGGGCCAAGAGATGGCCGGCCAAAGGGATTTTTTCCACCACAGGGAAGGAGGTTTCGGCTTCTTCTCGGCTGCACGGCGGCGGAGACGCCAGGCCGCAGCTGCTGGCGGGGTGGGGGAGCCGACACGCGTCGTCCGGCGCCGGTGGAGGTCGGGATGGTGGTCGGACCACAAAGCTGGTGGTGGTGTCGGTGGAGGCTCGGGCTGAAGGGAGAGAAAGAAAAGAAACGGGGAAGAAAAAAAAGAAAGAAAATGAATGTTTCCCAAAATGGAAACATTTCCCCGTTTTTATACTATGCCCAAATCGGAAATAACTTAATTTCCGACACACTCTTTTAAATTTTCTTCAACGAAACGAAACTCAACCCAACGATTAAATTTAATGTTGTCTCCCTCTTGTCACTAACGATTTCCGCTCAACCACCAAAATGAACAAAACTCAAGAGCGTAAAATTTAAATGAAATTACTTAGAAATTAGACAGGGTTCGGGACGTATCATTCGTCGCAACTCCTCGAAAACGAAACACAAAAGGGACTAAAGAAGTGGCTGATCAAATACAAATATAATGATTTATATATTGACCAGTCGATGAAAGCCATTTGTCGAATTCTAGTGCAACTACCAGAATCTTCTCATCCGAATTACCGAGCTAACCATGCAATGGTCAAATGGATCCCCGATATCGGTATTTCGGACATCGTCTCCAGCTGCTCACGTGGTAAAGCCATGCCACCGAGCCCCAATCCATACTCCATCGTAACACGGTGATTCCGAAGCCATATCGGCTATATCTCAAAATTTACACCGCATGGAATCACCAAGAATCGCCAACTTCCAATCATCACTGACCTCCCAATATTACCATGACCACATCTTCAAATTTCTTTCCCCTCAAATATCACGTATTTCAAGGCAAACATCTCCAATATCGGTAGCTATTTCAATTTCTAATTCTTCCTTTATCCAATCTTCTGACCAAGGTCGCTAAGAATTAGAATTATCTATAGCTCCCACAATCTCCATATGGCTCTCCATTCCTTCCTCCATAACTGATATGCCAAAAATCAAAACAAGACGATTATGTACTACACATGTACACTGCCATTTAAACGTCCACAGACTCACTTTCTCCACATAAGCCAAATCCATTGGTCAATCCTCAAAATATAGTTTATGAGTGGCTCTCACATATACTCGTAACAATCTAAAATCACAGTCAGAATGTTACATAATCAATTTTCCACTCATTACTGCAAGGTCGCAACGACGACAATCGTCTCAGTTTAGCTTTGTCAACATTTCCAAAACCGATCACTTTTAAAAACTACTAAAAAAATAGGGCCACTCCCAGAACACAACGTAAATAAGAGACTAAAATCTCAATGTGTAGCCCTATCAGGAATAACCCATTCCTATCACAAAAGAGATAGAGCCAAAACATCTGAGTTCTCAACTCGTAACCTGACGCTAGAACTGCTGATAAGCGTCAATGCACAACTGAATAGGTATAAACCTCATACCTATTACGTACGCAAGGATAACGTTCTAAGAGGTCGATGTACTCGAGGCATAGTCTGAAAGATACAAGTCGATACTCGGAATGTACTTTACATACTTAATAATGACATTATCACCAAAGGAGCACGATGGGTATCCGCTGCAGTCGGATCCATCAGTCGAAGGTACTAAGCATTACTAAGCATATAAAATAACAGAATAGAATAGTACTCTACATAGTACATACAAGACACCAAGGAATCTGACTCACACACTTAATGAACACACTAGCATCAAAGCATATGATGGAAATCCGCCGCAGTCGGACCATCAATCCAAGAATACTAGGCGTCATCAAGAATAAAAGATAACATGACTCAATGAATGAAAGGACCTAATGCTCTGATACAAATTGGCAGGACCCACCCCGGATTTCACCCTGAAATCCAGATAAGGTCCTGTGGGGACCACCTTAAGACTAACTCTATCGATAAATCAATAAAGTCAATCTTAGGGTGGACAACTCTAAAACCTGCAGCAACCAAAAACACTTCTAAATCCAGTTCCATCCTCAACACCTGGAGCCACCTGCTCCCTAAATCACAACAACCGCCACAAAAAAAAACATACAAAATCTAATTCTTGGCTCACAGGTAATCAGAGCAATCTAATACAATGAACTGGAATTACAAATGGAAATAAAACAAGAAATATAAGAATAAGGTATCACAAATCCCACCTAGCGGAAGCAACAACGATGCTAGCTATGTCTCGACTCCGAGTACTCTTAACCTCTGACCACTACTCTGCACACTGGGCGATTTAAACCGAAGGTCACAGGAGAAAGTAATTTAAAAAAACGTTAGAGTGAGTGAATAAAAACAATATCGAATAATACCTTATATAAAAAGTATTATATTACTTTTCCAATATTTTATAATTAAAACCACAATGCATGCATTTTCATAAAACGTCACACGTTTAAGAAAATCATAATAATTAATCAACTCCGCTGATATCTCAAATAACAAATAATATTTTTCAAGATATAAATTTTCGGAAACCAAAAGATGAATAGCTGGGCCAATTCCATTGGTACATTTCCAAGTATTTTCATAATAAAATCTAGCCCCACTGGTTCGGGAATTTATTAAATAAATGAAATTCTCATAAGAGAAAATATTCCCGAAAACCAAAATAAAGACAAAGTCAATCTCATTGGCCCAACAAACGAAACAATGGGGAAGTGGTTACACCATAAACAGGAGCCTCTCACTCTCAGGCTCGGGTCGGAATCTCCCAGGGTTTCTGATCTAGCGTGGACAAATATGACGACCTAAGCCCCTCAGGCTAAAGGTCGGAACCTCTCAGGCTACTAAACCAACGTCCCACGCTAAGGCTAGTTAGCAAATATGACGACCCAAATACGTGGTGTAAAAATAAATCAAATCAAATCCGAAAACACGCTTCCCCCATTTAATCCACAATCCGTACGGTCCTCGACCGTACATCTGAGGCTTATAAACATAATCAATTAAGACAGTAACCTCGAAGTAAAAACATAACCGACATATCTTATATGCCGTAAAATCACAATTTATGAAATCATAAAATCCCCGGAAATCTCATTTCCGATCTTTTAATTATAAATATATTTCCGGAAATCTCATTTTCGATTAAAATTATGTACTATTTAAAATAGTAGTAAACATATGCCCCAAACCCATATTTTCCTTTAAATATTAAATGCTCAAATATCAAAATCATATATCTCGATAATTCATATCAAACTCAAGAACTCATTTAATTCAAATAAACTTCATTTCAATAAAATATTTATGCATGCATTATTTAAAATAAAGTCCACTCACAGTACGGCTGAGCGCGCCGCTAATCCGATCTCTCGTCCCATAGAGTAACCTTTCGACCTGTAACATGGAGTAATCATAAATATTACGAACCTCAGAATTTATTTATAAACGTTAAATCTACGGACGTCCTCACTCGCACGAAACCTCCCAATTTTCCCATTTTCAGTTATCGGTATAGGAATTACTCCTCAATACCGAAAAGTCTACGTCCGAAAATACTCAGGACACCCACCCAGTGTCCGACTAATTCTTTTACTAGTTATTTCGTCGTAAAACCCTTTTAAAACAATTTTTATCTATTTACGGTAAGTCAACAGTAAATTTTAATGGTCAAACTGTAATTATATAAGTCAAATAGTAAATGGTTAAAATCCAATTACTATTTACCATTTACTTTTACTGTTTATTCTTTACTTTTACTGTTTTACCATTTACTTATCACCTTTTACCTTTTTACTTTAACCTTTTATTGTTTCACTATTCATCATCTTCAACCTCTCGCCGCCGGAACAGTCGCGCCGCCGCCACCGCCGCAACGCCGCCGGCAGCTCCGCCACAGGAGGCCAAAAACACCTCCAATCGACTCCAAATTTTCACAGCAGCGTCGCCACCACCTGAGGGACTCATCCCCGTCACCTCCGCCGCCAAAAACGAACTCAGCTGCCGCATACGGCAGCCCAAATCTCCCAATCTCTAATTTCTCCAAAACTCAACCAATCCAACCTCAAATTACACTCAATCGACTCCAATCACCGTCCTAAACCCGAATTCGACCTCCCAATTCACCAAAAACATCAAAATCACAACCCTTCAATTCAGAATCAAAAACCCTAGAAATTTCAAAATCTTAATTTCACCTTACCTGGATCGATTCGGTTCAATTCCTTTCTTGGGATTTCTACACGAGTCGAGACGTTTGATTCCCCTTAAGAATCGCACCGGTTGGTGGCCGGAGGAGAGAGAACCCGGTTGACACAGTCGAACCTGTTCGGGCGTTGCACGGCCAAACGACGGCGATTCACCTTGAATCACCACCACAGGCGTGACGAGTGAGCTGAGACGGTCCGAACGCGACCGGTGGCGCGCTGTTTGGTGGCCGGACGGCGGAGAACCGAGGGCGGCGACTCGGTCGGTGGGTGCTGGCCGAGTCGGGGAGGAGGAGAGAGAAAAAGAAGAAGAAAAGAAAAAGAAAAGAAAGAAAGAAAAGAAAAATTACCGTTTCGGGAAATTTCCTCCCGACTATTTATACTCGTCTAAAATCGGACAATTTCCGATTTTACATCGTAACGTTTTCATACGAACTCCAAATTGACCATGCTACGTGTCTACGAACTCGTTTTAACGTTTTCAACCTCGTCATGAAATAAAATCTTCGGTCGGGTCAACTTTTTTAAAAGTCAACCTTTAGAACTTTCAAATCGTAAAAATAATTCCCGAGGAGTAAAAATAAAAGTAACACATTTAAAAGGTAATTCTAGGTTCGGGATGTTACACTATACCCATCCAAAAAGTAATAGAACTCGTGTCCAGCTAATCTTTCCAACATTTGATCCATGAAGGGCAAAGGCATGTGATCCTTGCGTGTAGTAGCATTTAGCTTGCGATAATCAATGCACATTCTATGACCTGTCACCAATTTTTGTGGCACGAGTTCATCCTGGTCATTCTTCACAACTGTGACTCCACTCTTTTTGGGTACAACTTGGATGGGTGAGATCAATTGGCTATCCGAGATCGGATATATTACGCCACAATCAAGCAATTTGATTACCTCGTCCTTAACAATCTTCATCATAGGGGGGTGTAAACGTCTCTGACCCTCCCTAGTCGGCTTGGCTCATTCTTCAAGCAAGATCCTATGCACGCATGTAGTAGGGCTTATACCCTTGATATCCGCCAAAGTCCATCCAATGGCGGTTTTGTTCCTCTTAAGCACATCAATCAATTGGGTTTCTTGCTGCTCACTCAGCTTTGATGACACAATAACTAGTAGCGTGTCATCGTTTCCCAAGTATATGTACTTCAAATGATCAGGTAGAGCCTTAAACTCTAATGTTGGGGCCTGTTCCACAGATGGTAGAATTTTGTTAGTGGAAATTGGAATTGACAAGAGTTTGTTATAACCTACATAAGGGGCTGCCTCGATTTCGGTAACCACTTGTTCAATACACGGCTCAAGTTCGAGCCATGTTTTTTCTGAAATTCGCTCCCCTTGTTTGTCAATTCCTGCCCCTTACTCAATAGCTCGTTGCTATTGATCCAAGGTTTCTGATAAAACCTGTGCACAAGAGTCAATAACATCAATAGCATAGCATGGTTTTAAATCAAAAATTGGATATCTCATAGCTTCAAAAACATTGAAGCTTATCACTTCACCATCAAACTCCATGGTGAGATTGCCTTCGGCAGCATCTATTTTAATTTTTGCCGTTCTCATGAATGGTCGCCCCAATAAAAGTTGAGTAGAATTAAGGGGCGATTCTTCCATATGAAACACATAGAAATCTGCAGGAAATATCATATTATTTACCTGCACAAGAACATCTTCAATATATTCCTCAGGATATTTGTTAGACCTGTCAGCAAGTTGAATAATCACATTGTTTTCTTTTCAAAGGTCCTATACCTAGGGACTCATACACATTGTAGGGCATCACATTAATTGACGGCCCTAGATCTAGCATTACATTTGAAAAATGTGATTGTCCAATAACACATGGAACGGTGAAACTGCCTGAGTCTTTCATTTTTGGAAGGAGCTTGTGTTGGATAACAGCTGAAATTGTCTCGCTCATCTTCACAACTTGCTCCTCACATGTATGCCTTCTTGTTGTATATAGATATTTTAAGAACTTGGCATACTTGGGTATCTGCTTGATGTATTCTAACAAGGGTATGTTCACCTCCACCTTGCGAAAGATGTCAAGCACTTCCTCATCTGATTTGTCCTTTTTGGACTTGTTGAACCTTGAGGGAAAAGGTAAACACGAAGATGGGTTAGTTTTAACTAAACCACTATGATTAGAATCGTTTACCTTGGGTACTTCCTTGTTGGAAGTTGCCGGATCTTTTTCTAGATCCCTTTTCTTCATCACTTCGAGCTCTTCTTTGCTCACATCATGTTCAGCCTTGGTGTTGCCGTGTGCATCAATTTCGTCCTCCTCAATTATTTTCGGCCCCTCCATTCTTCTTTTGTGCTTTAGGGCTTGGTCCCTCCAACACTCTACCACTCCTTGTGGTTATTGCTTGAGCTTGCTTCTTCTTGAGGTTTTTGATCACATTGGAGGGTAACCTCCCTTGTTCATTAAACTGCCCCATAAAGTCCACAACCTGCCCTATTCGGTTCTTGAGCTCGGTTATGTCTTTTGCATTGGTTTGTTGTCCCACCAACAAAGCTTATTGGTGTGAGCCGCGAGGCTCACACAAATAATAACCCTACAAAATATCGTTAGTAGTATGAGCAAGTAGGGATCGTTCTAAGCCGGGAATTAAGGGTACCTGAAATATGAGATTGTTAGATAAAAAACACATGTACATATAAACAATAAACGTCACATATGGGGGATCATGGCGTCGGCAACTTTTTGCCTTCTAATGCTAGGCACGAAAATAAAAGCTGAAAATAAATTTTAGACTACTATTTACAAGTTTGATCATCATCTCTCACAAAACATTTAGCACCAAAGACTCTTTAACATGTAGACTAAAATGCAAGAAGGTAAGGAACAAGTATTGATGCTATTTCAACCTAATTAACCAATTTCGATCCCAATTAGAGCCTACGAGGTCATCTAATCGTTTGATTACTAGAGTTCTTAATATTAACCACGGGTATAATCCTAAGGTTATGCTAACCGGTTTTACACGTTTAACATTTAAGCACATGAATCACAAATCGAAGACAAGCGAACAAGTAGGGTTGTCAATCCTCTTATTATCTTGCAAGTTCTAAGGTTATTACTCTAAGTGAGCAAGTGATTAAGAAAACTACGAGTATGACTCAACCAAATTACTCTAGCTCATGAAACCTAGCACTTAGAATTACATGCTATAAACAACAAATGCTTTAAACAAAACTAGTGTGTCGATTTAATGCCCTAACCTTAGATTACTAATCGAATTAAATTCTCAAACAAGCATCGCATACCTATTGTCCTAATTATCAAACATAAAAATCCACAAGTTACATATTACAAATTAGCATGCAAAATCATTGTTCTTGTCGAAACCTAAACTTAAATTTAAGCATCGATTCAAACAAATCATTAACATACAATTTATAAAACCAAAATCGATTTATACATAGACATATAAACCAACACCAAACATACATGAGTGTTTCATAGACAAAACTAAACATAACTAAACAAAAATTACAAAACCGAAAGAGGGGAGTGGATCACACTTTAGAAACCTTGGAGAGCTTCGTCTTAGTGTGGATCCGGCGGAGTATGGAGGTTGGATGGACTGCTGCACGGCAAGGGTGTGGCTCGGCAGTAGGTTATGGAGGCAGAAGATCCAAGGTTCGGCAAGGGGCAGAAACTTGGTTGAAGTGAGGTGGAGGTGATTTTCGATTTAGGTTTTTGTATAGGATCTTTGGGGAATTTTGGTAGAGTTTAGGCCTTGTGTTTATGCTTGAGATGAGATAATTTTCAGAATGACAAAGTGAGACTATATATAGAGAAAAGGGTGCCGGCAGCCCTTGTTACATAAGGCAATCTGAAAACCTAGTGGAATAAGGTTTTGAAACCTTCCTTTCATAGTTCAATTAGGTTTTCTTTTTCTGAATTTTTCCTCAAGGCTTGGGCTTCACATCTTCATGGACTTCTTGAATAATCTTTGGACTCCATTTGATAAGTCTTGATCCACCGAAAATGCCCCAAAACCTGCCGGCATGCAGATCGGCAGCAAAGGCTTGCCGATCGGCAACATCTCCTGGCTTGACTAGGAGAGCCACGTTTCTTCATCTTTTTCTTCATTGCTTTAGTTTGGTGTCTTCCTCTTTCCTTCCTTAAGCTTGGACCATCTTCACATATGCATTTGTACACCATATGATCCATCGAAAACAGAAATTACGAAAAGGAGGCAGTAGCATCCTGGAATCGGCAGAAAAGACCTTGCTGTAGTAACTCCGGCATATCTCCCTCTTCGGAGCTCCGATTGATGCGATTCCAAGTTCCAAATAAACTATACACACATAGCTACTTCTATACAAAACAGTTCGACCAAATTCCTTGTGAGTCGTCAGGAATGAGTTTTCGAAGTTGGGACACAGTCCCAGGAAAATCGTCAGGATTCCTGGAGCATTGTTGCTCGAGCTGCAGTTTTGTAGCAATCTTTTGGGTGACTTTTCGAACTCCGATTGTTCTGAAATTTTAACACAACATTTCTCAGTATATGAATAATAAGCACACCAAATTTCATTAAATTCGGACAAGGATAGATCTCATTTTTTACTCATCTCAGAATCACGAAAAAGATAACTTGCATTATTTTCCAGATTCTCAAACTTAGTCATTTTTCGGATTCATAACCAACTTTTTGCCAAACTCTACCGAAATAACATTAAACTATATTATGACTCAATCTTAGATAAATAAGGGTTAAACAAAGCATAAACGGGAGCATAAGCATGATTGTTCTTAATATGTTTTTACCCCCATTTATCCAATGCTTAACCCTTATTGTTGTAAGATAGAGTCATATTTTAGTTTAGTGTCTCTTTGGTAGAGTTTTGGAGAAAATGTGCTTAATTGTCAAACAAACGACTAAGTAAAGAAATCTGAGGAAAAAGTGCAAAATATGTTGTTTTCGTGATATTGAGACCTGTGCTAAACTAACCAATCCTTTTCCAAATTTGATGAAATTTAGTATACATATAATTGGCAAGCTAAATTATATTGTATCAAAATTTCAGATCAATTGGAGTTCCGAAAGTCATCCAAATGAAGGCTGCAACTTGGCAGTTTGAGCAAACCAATCCAGGGACTACCAGGATTTTCCTGGGACTATGTCCTGACTTCCGGAATTTCTGTGGGACACATCGCTTGGAACCAGAGAACGAGCCATACGCTGTTGGAAAGCTCTACAAGTCTAGTTTCTCTGGCACTTGGAATCGCAGCAAAATCTTTCCTGAGAAAAAAGTTATGCAGGTTTGAATGCACAAAGGTCAAGTCTGCCGAAAGAAGAAAACCTAAACCGAGTTCTACATGGATTTGGCTTACGAATGTGGACTGAATTCCATCCTTTGTGCAAGATTTTTGGCTGAATTAATTCATGGAAAACCTAAAGAGATATTGCTCAATTATTCAGCCATTATCTTGAGAATTTTCGGCAGAAAATAGAGGAAGAAAATCGCAACAATTCCTGATCAAATTCGGCAGAATTCCTGTGCACGTCATCCAACTTCCACGGACTCTCCCGGACAGCTCACAATGAATCAGAGTTCGAACCTTATATGGATAGAAAGCTACGGGACTCTAGTTTCCAACCCAACTGGAATCACCTTAATATCTATTTTCTAGAGAAAGATATTCCATAATCTTCACTTGAAGGTCAAATCTGCCAACAGGATAAGTTTGAGAAAAACTAGGTTTTGTAAACCCTAGCTGCCTCCCTTGCCTCTATAAATACCGCAACATAATTTCAGAATAATCATCTTCTCTTCCTCACTTAAACTAGTCAAAACTCTGCCGAATTGCTTCCAAGAATTCTCACCAAGAACATAGCCAAACCATACTCCACCACCTTTCATAAAATCATTCCAATCATCAACACCAATCCACTTGCCGAATTCTTCAACAAGGTTGTCACTTGGATTGTAATTTCAATGGCTTTTGTTTCTTTGTATTTATACATTAATTTGTCTATGAATTATGTATGGATTCTTGGTTCCGATTTTGGTTTTGTTAATTATTCATGGGATTTCTGAATTCTTGTTATATTGTTTGGTTTTCTTGTGTTTAATTACCGAATTATGCATGTTATGTAATTGAATATGGTATGATGGGCAGTAGGCTTTTGCATGTTTTCGTGATTTAATTAGGTTTATTTCCTTAATTCGTGTGCAACCGAAGGAGATGTCTAGATACATTCGAAGGCCATGAGTGTTATCTAGATGTTGAATTCACTTGCCGATTTAATACATGTTGGATCATACGCGTAGTTGATTTTAATGTGTATTTATCTAAGGGCTAGAGTAATTCTGGAAATTTACATGTCGATGTGGGATGAGTGACGCCATACCTGCTAACATGTTCCAATTCAACATACTGTGCTTATGTGCTATTTGTGTTTAATTTCTACGCGTAGTGTTATTAAACCGATTAGTACTATGTTTAGGATTACACGAGTAGTTGATTCTAAATACTTGTGATGTTTTGAATAATTAGATATACCGCGTTGGCTCTAATTAAATTGGAACTTAATTGATCTTGAATTCGATATTTGCTTGCTGCCCCTATTACTTGTTTTAATTTCGTTGCATGTGTAATGAGTTTTGTGTCTTGTGATTGTGTGGAAGATGATGATCACTTGTATATAGTAGTTTAGGTTTATTTTCGTGTCTTAGATATAGAGGCAGCCCTTGCTGCCGAACCTCATATCAAATCCCCCATGTTGAACTCGTGTGAATATGTATATATATATATGTGAATAAATTGTGCTAACATTCTCATATTTCAGGTACCCTTAATCCCCGGCTAGAACGATCCCTACTTGCTCATACTACTAACGATATTTTGTAGGGTTATTATTGTGTGCGAGCTTAGGCTCACATCAAAGCATAGTAATATCGTCGCACATTGTGCTCCTATCACTTGTGTAGAGGCATTCAATTGGCTTTGCCCCATAGCTAGAGACTTCAGTATCTCATCAAAGTTACGTGTAGTGGGCACACCTTGATTGTGTGGAACGAATGGAGGCCTTTGATAAGGTACGGCTGCCCTTGGTTGAAAAGGTGCGGCCTTTGGTTGGGCATTTGGCTTGAGCACATTGTCATTGTTGCTCCATCTGAAGTTAGGGTGATCACGCCATCTAGGGTTGAAATTCTGAAATCCTCCTCCTTGGTACCCCAAAACATTGACCTCCTCTATGCTTTCTCCTCCCATTTGAGGGCATTGATCCGTAGGATGACCATCTGAACACACCCCACACACTTGAGCACGTTGAGACTTCACAAGTTGTGTCATCATGTTGGCAAGCTTGTCAACCTTTTCTTCTAGAGCCGGATTGTCCCTTGTCTCATTAACTTACTTTGCACGTGTTGGAGTTTGAAATTGTTGATTCTTCAAAGCTCTAGTATCCAATAATGCCTTGGCTTCCACGTTACCCTTCTCTAGGAAAGATCCTCCAGCTGCTGAATCGAGAAACTCTTTATCATAGTCACGCATTCCTTCATAAAAGTATTGAAGGAGAAGGCCCTCACGAGTACCATGAGCTGGACAAGAGGCAATGAGACTCTTGAACCTATCATAGTAGTCACAAAATGGCTCGCCTTGAGCTTGTCGAATTCCTGTGATCTGACTCCTCAGTTGAGTCACTCTTGATGCTGGAAAGTACTTGAGAAGGAACTCATGTACCATGGTATTCCACGAGGTGATCTTTCCTGATGGTACGGCAAACAACCAACTTCTTTCTTTAAGGTCTAGTGAAAATGGAAAGGCTCTCATCTTCACTAGCTGTAAATCTGCTCCTCTTGGACACATGGACTCACATGTGAATTGTAAATGTTACAAGTGAGAATTGGGATCTTCACCCGCTAGTCCATGGAATTTCGGCAATTCATTCATGAAACCACCACGAAGCTCAAAATTTTTAGATTTGCCGGCTTCTACGGCCAGATAAGTGATGTTTGAAGGCACCATGCCTCTTTCGGTCAAGTGTCCATTCTGCTCTCTAATTGATGCCATTGATGGTTGTGGATCAGGTAAATCAAAGTTCAGATTTGTTGGAAATGGACTTGTAAGTAGCTCAAACCCCGGATCTTCGTGGAATAAAGGATTAAGTTCACACGAAACGTTAGATGGAAATGGTGATGATGGAGCTACTATGTCACGATCAAAGAGTGACGATGTGGGGGAGACGAATTGATGCTCAAAAAGTGGTGTGCTCGGTGATTCTTGCTCAGTTCTATCTCCACAAATTCGGTTTAAGCGATCTTCAATTTCTTGTGACCAACCTAGAATGATGGACATTCATGTACCTGCGAAGTTGTGAAGATCAAGTTGTCAATAAACAAGAATAGAAACGAAAAGCAAGTAAGATTTTGTTAAGTATAGTTAGAGTTAGGTGTTAGAAATATGAGTTAGTGATATATAACAAAAATTTTAATTTAGAGTATCGTTTCTATCAAGGATAAGAGTGATAGCGTATATAACACAAACAACGTATTAGTATCACAAAATTTTTACAAGTATTTAAACAAGCATCCGGTTTAACAAGTAACAAAGGATTCAAAATAAACTTTACAAAATTTCCAAAAAATATTAAAGCACATCAACTATGTCGAATTCTTAGTGTCTAATTGCTTTTATTCACAACTTTAAAATTCAAGGTACGTGGAGCAAAGGAGATAACAGTGCAATGGGCTGAAACAGTCCAAGGTAGTATCATGCTTTTATCCGATATACCTCAAAGATTTAAAGGTAACGTTTTAATTCAAGCTTTAAGATGTACTCATGCTCACTCTACTTTAGGTTTCGAAGCTCGGTGAACGTGCGGCCTAGGTGATATCGTCTAGACACAACATTCCGTGGTTTTAGAAGGTTAGAACGAAAGTTCTATCATAGAGCAAGACAAGACTCGTTGTTGGTTACCACGGAGAGCAAACTCCCTATCGCCCCCTTCACAGAGAAGAGATAGCAGTCTGTGGGCCTTGAGATCTAGTTAAACAAACCTTGACATCCATAATAAAGACAAACGAACTAATAGCTAGGCGAACATTTATGCCCCTTACTCAGTTTGGAATATTGTATTAACATTACCACTATTGTCTAATAAAAGCCGCCCTCAACCTCATAAAAATAGATTTGCCAAGTCGTCGCTCGTATGAGAGTTGAGGGGCCAACAATAGCAAATGCTATTATTGTTCAGGGCCACGTTTCTCAATCTCATAAAAGACGGATCTGCCAAGGCATCATTCGTATGAAGGGTTAAGGCTATAAATTGACAATAGTGACCTTACCTATTCCTTCTTCCCCTCGAAACCAAAGTAAATAAAACACAAATAAACTCTTAAACTTCTAGCAATTTAACTAAGTGTTACAAACATATATCAAATAATAAAGTAAATTTCGGCAACATCATAGAAATAAAAAATCGAAACCCTAATTACTAGAACAAACCGATAACTTAAAATTATACAAAACCAAAACTAGAAACAATTATACAATCCGAAATTTATACAAATAAACAATTGTTACAAAGGAACACTTCATGAAATTAAGCAATTTTAATTTCCCCGGCAACGGCGCCAAAAATTGATGCCACCAAATTACAAGCACATTTTGTACCTGCAAAACAATCTCATACATATATTACCCTTCTTGTGTGGAGTGTCGTATTGACAAGTAGGGATCATTCTATCCGGGGAAATCAAGGACATTTAATCACACAAAGCATCACATATTAATATGTTGGGGGGGGGGGGGGTGGGGTTTGAGAATTGTATCTAATCAACTACTAAATGTAACGAAAATAAAACCTAAAACTATTATTTACATATGATCATCTTCTTCACAAAAACACATAACACGAAATCACTTTACAGATGTATTAATCGAAATAAAAGATTCAGGGCAGCAATATTTCACATAGCATTTAGACAAATTTACTTCCAATTCTAATTAGAGCCCTCAGCGGTTCATCTAATCGTTAAGACTTCTTAATTATTTAGAATTAACTCAACGTATAATTCTAAACATAGTGCTAATCAGTTTAAAGACACTCAGCGTAGAAATTAAACATGAAGAACACATAAGCACAATAAGCCGAATTAGAGACATGCAACAAGTATGGCGTCACCTCACCTTGCTTTAACATGTAAATTTCCATGGTTATAAGGCCCTATTAAACAATCTAAATCACAACAACTCAGCGTATGATATAATCCATATTATTTTGGTGGATAAAATCGGTACCTAAGGAGAAGCCACAAAGTCAGCCCTTAAGTACACCACTTGTGATGCACGAACTCATGAAAATTAATCATATAACATCAAGAACAAATATGAAAACCTACTGCCCTAAACCAATAATTTACGAAATCACATGTATAAATTAGTATGAAATCACATAGAAACCCTGAATGAAATTCGGAACTCATATACAAACCCTGAATGAAATTTCGGAAATAGTATACAAACCCTGATTAATATTCGAAAATCCATAACAACACATACAAAGCAAAAGTTATAATCCAACAAACCATACAACATGATATTGTAATTCATACAGAAAATTAAAGAAACCATGAGTTGTTCGAATCACACTTTAAAAGAACCTTGAAAATGCTTCGGCAAGAGATGATTCGAAGATGAGGACTTGCGATTTGGAAAGGTGGTGATGGTTCGGCAACAATAATTTCTGTATATGATTTGTGGAGATACTTTGGTAGAGTTTCGGCAAAGAATTTTGTGTGAGGAAGAGATCTGTTTTCCTATGCATACCGAACTATTTATATGGGAGAGGGAAGAGCTAGGGTTTCGGCTAAAAGGTGGTAGAGTTCGGCAAAGAGTTTGTGCCGAAACCCTACTCTTTTTCTTCAAGTGCAAGTCTTCTTTTCTTCTTTAATTCCAACCGAATATCCCTTAGATAATTGCCGAATTAATTCTTCCCTTCTTTCTTGTTTAATTCGGCATAAACCTAAATGAATGTAGAGAAGATTCAGTCCACATTCATCCTTGCATTCTTCATTTAATTCGGCATCAAGCTTTCCTTCTTTGATCCGAATTCTTCCTCTCATGTGCACGACATGCTTTTCATTTAATCCAATTTCTCTTTTTTTAATTTCCTGAAAATGAATAAGAGAAAGATATGTTAGGAAAATAATAATAATACATATATGCCGAAATTTATTAGAAATAGACTCCTGATTCCATTTAGATTTCCTGGTTCAACAAGGAGTTCTACTTTCATTGAAACTCTTAAAACCTTCGACGTTTCTCAAAACGTCGAGCCATTGTAGACTCCTAAACCGATTAGGATTCCTGATGTAACAAGGAGTCCTACTTTGAATCAAACTCTTCATAGATTCAGCATATTTCGACATTTAAGCTCATTTCATTTATAAACTCTACCAAAGACTCCGACTCGATTAAACGACTCTATGAAACAATAATAAGGGTTAAGCAATTGCATAAATAAGGGTAAAACACATTAAGAACGTCGCATATTATGCTCCTATCACATATATGGCACGCCTTCATTCCTTATGAGTCGTTCTGAAGAAATTGTAGAAGTTGGATGATGTGAAGAGGAATTTACTGGAACTTACTGGATTTGCATCTGTTTTGCACTTGTGATTCCTAGCAACTTCTTTTACTCCAATTGTTGTAACACCTTCCATTGCTCAATCATTAGCATGTCTACTGCATGTAAGAGAAGAGAAATTCATCAAAAAGCAAAGTCGTGGTTTTACAGAACCAACGAAACATTTAAAGACTTCTATTTCAGCTAAAGACAGATTTATGCCTTTTTCTCTATACTTAGTACGTTTTCAATATAACTCTACCAAAGACTCATGAGTCCATTATATGACTCCATCTTACACAAATAAGTGCTAAGCAAAGTATAAATGAAGGGTAAAACACAGTAAGAACGTCGCATTTTATTCTCCTATAAAAAACCTCATTAAAAAAATAAATTTTCCTTTTGTTTCAGGAGAAAGGAATAATATGCAAAGCGTAGTTTTATTGATTGATAAGGAGACATTTATATAGGCATTACATCAAGTATCCTGAAGAATCTGAGATTTCCTATCAACTATAGATTATACTAATTTAGTCTAACTAGGTCAAGACACACATCGGAAGTTACGGAATTAACCTTCCTTGAACACTCCCCCTTGTGTCGCGTACCTAATGTGACACGGTGCATAACATGTTGCCTCGCTAAAACCTTTCCAAGCAAAACAAAAACCACTTGGGTAAAATAAAAAGCTTGGTCGAAGGGAAAAAAGCACAACGCACCAACTACATTACATGTGTAACACCCCGAACCTAGAATTACCTTGACTTTGCTTAATTTCATCGCATTTAGATATTAATTCATCTTATCACTAAATTAGCCTCTCCTATTAGAAAAATATATTTTTATAAATTAGTTCCATAGTTTAGGAAAGTAGGGCACAACGATACCAGAGTGTAGGCGTAATCGGTTTGTTAATCGGAGTTTTAATGAAAAAATTAGTAACGTTTTAGCTAGATGGGCAATTGAGTCTTTTCACCTAACCCTATGTTTAATTGAAGCTGATCACTCTCCGCCCAATTCAGTTCTTCCCGTGGAAAGAAAAGAAGGAGAGAGAGAGGGTTGCACCTCCCCTTGCCTCCACCTAAAATCACACCACCGCCGCCAATTCCGGCCACCTCCGGCCTTGATATTGGTACCAACCTCTTCCTTATATTATGGGCTTTCTTTCTATTCTACTCTCCTAATTTAATTCTACTTGTGTGCAACAAATCGGATGATAGAAGTCTTGAGACTTTTCCAACAAGTTTTACAAATTCCGGCCAAACCATTAAGAATTTGGAGAAATCTCAAGCTAAAGAGTTGTTCCCTACCTCTTGGGTTTTGTTGTAAGTTTAGAATTGCATCTAGTTCTAAAGTTTTGAAGGTTGGGTTTTGGCCACCATGAGCCACCGCGGTTTCGCCGCTTCCGCAGCGTTCCATGATATTATTTTTTCATTTTAGGCCTTGTTGTACCTCCTAGATAGTGTGAGAGTTAGCCTGAGTAATTTAGTTGAATTTTTGGATGAGGAATTAGGGTTTGGTGATGAAAATAATTGGGGAAAATTGTGAATTTGAGGTGTTGGGATTAAATGGAAGGTGGTGGAAGAATGCATTGATAATATATGAGGATATAGTGGTTTGGGTGAGAGGGAGAGCAATGATTCCTAGGATGCAGCCATGTTTCCTTTACTTGGTTTATTGAATTTGAGTTAAATTTTTCTACCTAATTATTTGGCTAGGTAATCCAGTTGAGGGAGTTTCTGAGGACGATCCCGAGTTGGGACACATCTAGCCATTCTTTTTTGTGAGTCAGACTTTGTTTTAAAGAGATGAATGATTTCGCTTAATTGATAATGTTTTTATTATTCATGAACTATTTATGTTTTTTTTTTTTAAATTAATTACTTAAGTATTTACCCGGTTTTGTGATTTGTGTTCAAGTAAAGTTGCTTATTTTTGAAAGAGAAAGAAGTTGTTCCTTTGCTTCGTTAAATTTCTTAATTCAACTACTTACCTTTCAAGAGGTTTGTTATGTTTCTTTGTGATTTAATTATTTATGGCTTTATGCGATCTTGTGAGTTACACTTTAAAGTAAAGCTATTTATTTTTGAAAAAGAAATATGTTTCCATATACATTTTTGTGTTTAATGTCTTATTGTTGATATTTTACGAAAAGGAAGGAACTCCTCGATTGATTTCTTTGAAATAATGATCTAAAAAATTTTGAGTTATGAAAGGAAGGAAACTTTTATGTCGAAAAACGAATTGAGATTTTTAACTACCTTACGAGTACCCAACCCCAGTGATTTTGCGATACGATGACTCAGTTACTCCAGTTACGTGCACGTATACCCTTCTCGCTCTACTTGTGTTCAGGGGACGCACAATTGTATGACTAGTTCCCCCGCTTTGCCTAATGCGCACAGGTGTACTACCAGTGATTCCCCCTCCCCTCTTTGCTCATGTTAAGTTCGCTTAACATGGGTGCATGACCAGGTGTCCGCCACGCTCTACCTATTTTGACCTAGTTCATTATAGGTGCATGACCAGTTTAGTTTTAGGTACAAGTTTGGTAAAGTTTGAGTTGCGAGTTATTTACACTAATTGAGTTTGCAAGGAAGTATTGTGTTCTATCTCACTTATTGCCTTCATTTCTTATGAGATTATATCAAGATATATTTAATTTTTTTTTTTCACTATGAGATATATTACAATTCGATTCTCAAGTTTTCACTTGTATTATAATCTTGCAAATTATTTTCTACAATTGTCGTTCATTGCATGCAAAAGGTTTGCGAAAAAAAAATGATTTTCAAAGAAATCGAGTTTCTAAAAGGATGTTTATACTTTATTTTTGTCCTCTCATTGAGCTTGTCTCATGTTTTCCTATGTTTTTCTCGGGGCTCTTTGGTTTTCCGTTTTGCCCAGGTAGTAGATTTCGCTGAGGTTCGACCACACCATGTTGAGGCATTCTCCTTATCCATCGTCATCCATTCCAGACTTGTAGGACTTGTTTCCTTCGTACTTTTTATATTTGCATTTTGTTAGACCTTGTAGCTTATGATTTGATGTAACCGCGGGTTAAATATCGAATACTAAGCATGTCATGGTTGGGCTAGTGACCTTTATTCTTTTGGGTTGGTGGTGGATCTTCTTGTGAGGGACAAGAGGTCCTATTTGGGAGTTTAATGGAGATGTATCACATTAGAAGTGTAATGTTTAATTACAGGTTTTGGGGTAGTAAATTTTTAGGGGAGATTATGTCGAATTTTCGATATAATTATTCTCTAATCTTGGCTACACAGGTCCACCTCAGATTTCAAGGGGAAATCTAGAGGCGGGTCTGTCAACTTGGTATCAGAGCATTAGGTTGTTAGGTTCTGTAGACTTCCCTTGTTTCTTTCCATGTTATGTGCTTAATGATGCCTCGTATCTTTTGAGTGATGGCCCGACTGCAACGGATCCCAATCATATACTCTTAAGTGCTAGTGTGTTTATTAAGTAGGTAAGGTATGTGTCCCATTATCCTAATTCTCGATTATTTCTGATTTCATTCTTGCCATCTGCAATATTTATATATAATTCATTCATACAAGTCTTGCTGATAAAGTAGTTTCTCTTGGAGTTTTGTTTTGTCTAAACATCTGCGAAATTGATTTGGTCTCAGTAACTTATAAAGAGAGGCCACACTTTTATTAATCGTTTTGGTCCATCAGTTTTGTTACAGAACTTATGTTCTGAGAACAACGTGTAAAGAAGCCACTTTCCAATTGATCAAGTTAGTTATTTATTTTCAATAACTATTCTTGCTGTGATAATTTGAATCACAGGATCCAACCTTCTTTATGGATTTATTTAAACAAGCTTCAATCCTTTTTCTCATTCCCTTCCCATCATGTTAATCCAACCATGACTCTTTAAATCGTGTTTTACTATCAAAATCTGATATGCCTATGTTGTTTTAAATTACTAATTTTAGTTGAGCTTTATTCCCTGTCGAAGTGGACATTCCAAATTATCCCTAAACAAGTTTTGTTTTTAAATGCTTGGCTTTACTGAAAGAACTTTATTGGAGGCGTTTTCGGCCGCTGGGTTGATTTGGAGTTGGTTGGAGGCGTTTTGGAGTCGATTGGAGGCGTTTTCAGCCTCTGGGCCGGAGCTGTTGGCGGCGGTGGAAGGTTGAAGAAGGGTAAAAGGTGAAAAGTAAATGGTAAAACAGTAAAAGTAAAGAGTAAACAATAAAAGTACACGGTAAATAGTAATTAGACTTTAACCATTTACTGTTTGACTATATAATTACTGTTTGACCATTAAATGTTACTGTTGACTTACCGTAAAAAGATAAAAGCTGGTTTAAAAGAGTTTTACGACGAATTAACCAGGAAAAAAATTGATCGGACTCGGGATGGGTATCCTGAGTAATTTTAGACGAAAAGTGTTTCGGTATTTGAGGCGCAATTCCTATATTGATAACAAGAAAAGAAATTGGGAAGTTTCGTGCGAGTGAGGACGTTCGTAGATTTGACTTTTATAAATCAATTCCGAGTTGTGGAATATTTATAAATACGTCTCTGTTACAGGTCGAGAGGTTACTCGACGTGTCGAGAGCTCGGAATAGTTGCAAGCTCGGCCGTACTATGAGTGGATTTTATTTTAAATAATGCATGCTTATAATTATGAAATACAATTTATTTTTATAATGTTTTAAGCATGAAATGAATTATCGATCTTCGATAATTCATATATATATATATAACTCAAATGTTTATGAATTTAATATTTTTGTGAAATATGAATTTGAGTTATATATTTACGAGTATTTTTAATAGTACGTACATTTATCCGGAAATGAGATTTCCGAAAATTTGATGATTTCACTATTTGTGAATTTCAGGACATGTGAGACATGTCGATGTTATATATATATATATATTCTCTTTCGAGATTATTTTACGGCATATGAGACATGTCGGTAATATATATTTTCTTCGAGGCTATTGTTCTATTTAATTATATTTATAAGCCTCAGATGTGCGGTTGGGGACCGTACGGATTTATGATATATAGAGGAAGCGTGTTTTCAGTTTTGTTTTCGGATTTGTTTTCACCATATCAGGGTGCATATATATTGATGCTAGCTAGCTTATTAACCTCATCCCATGCGAGGTGACGACTTGACCACATAGGTCAGATTCACCTTGGTGGTCGACGTGTTTGGAGTTTGGAATATTGAGGTTTAGCGTGGGACGCTACAAGCCTAGGAGGCTTACTATTACATGGTGGTGTTAACCTTCCCATGATCCATCTGATATTACTATATGGCCAATGGGATTGGTCATGATTTGTTATTTGGTTTTCGGGAATATTTTCTCTTATGAGACTTTCATTTATTTATTTAATAAATTTCCAAACAAGCAGGGCTGGATTTTTATTACAAGAATATTTGGGAATGCGCCAATGGGATTGGTCTAGATATATATTATTTGATTATTCGATATACCAGCAGGGCTGGGTTTTTACTACACAATTATCTGGGATTCGGCCAATGGGATTGGTCGTGATATGCTATTATTTAGTTTTCGAAATATTTTCATTTGAAAATATTAATTTGGTTTATTTGATATATCAGCGGGGCTGATTTATAACCACGATTTTTCTAAAAACGCGGGACGTTTGATAAAAATGCATGCATTGTGGTTTTTATATTTAAAAAAATGTTGGGAAAGTAATGTAATTGATAGGAGCATAAAATGCTACGTTCATAATATGTTTTACCCTTATTGTTTTAGAATCGAGTCATATAACAAAGTCGTGAGTATTTGGTAGAGTTACAAAGAAATCGTGCTAAGTATAGAAAAAATGTATAAAATTGTCAAGTAGCCGATTTAGGAGTTTATGTGATGTTTCGATGGATCTGTAAAGCCTCGACTATTCTGTTGATGAATTTTTCTTCTCTTATATACAGGAAATATGTTGATGATTGAGAAATGGAAGGAGTTATACCAATCGGAGCAAAATAAGTTGCCAGGAATTACAAGTGCAAATCAGATCCAGTAAGTTTCAGTAATTTCCTGGGCATATCATCCAACTTCCAGAATTTCTCCAGGACGATTCACAAAGAACTAGAAAGCGTGCCATATATGCACGGAACGCTCTACGAGTCTAGTTTCTACAGAAGTCGGAATCACATCAAAAGCTTTCCTGAGACGGCAAGGTCACTGCCTTGCCGAGAAGAAGAGGCTACTGCCCGGCCATTTTTGTGACTTTCTGCATTTAAGTACCAAAATGGTATTCGATTGCATTAATCAAGAGCTACTGATCTATATGAAGATTAGGAGCATTCAACCAAGCAAAAGAGAAGTGAAAAATATGGAAGGAAGAAATCTCCTAGCTCAGATAGGAAATCTTGCCGGTCCTAGGAGAAGTATTGCTGGTTGTGTGAGGGGGGCTAGCTACTGCATGTCCCTGGACCATTATCCATCAAGAAGAGTTGCTGAGTCCATAATAGAAGTCCATGAAGTGATGCAGCCCGATCCATGAAGAATTTAGCAGCAAGATGATTCTTAGAAGATGAAGAGAAAACCAAATCCGGCAAGGAAATGGTTTTCCTTGTGGAGTGGAGCAAGGAAAGTTGCCGGCCCTCTTCCATTCTTTTCCCTATATATAGAGGCAGTCGTTCTCCAGAAAAAGTGTGACATTCCGAAGCAAAAACTCTAACTAAAGCTCTACCAATATTCAGCCAAAGATTCTACATAGAATAGCAAGCCACAAACACCTCACCACCACCTAAAAATTCCTCCATACCCGAACCAAGTTCTAAGCCTTCATCCAATTATCAAGCCACATTTTTGGAGATCTTCTCAAGATTTCAAAAGTGTGATCTGATTCATCTCTTCCCCCCTTCTCGGCTTGTTTTAATTGTTTGTAGTTATGTGTAGTTTTGTCTATGAAACTCATGTGTATGTTTGGTTTTTATGTTTTCATGTCTATGTGAAAAACGATTGTGAATTCGGTTTTATATTTATGCATGTTAAATTCGTACTTAAGTTGTATATAAGGTTTTTCAAAGATAAGTTTTGGATTGCATGTTAAAATTATAAGGAAAAGATGTAACAAGATAGTAACTAGGTAACCGGCAAGCATGTTAAACGTAGTTGTAGTTTCGGTCTTGGTTTATTCTTTGAATCCGTGTGCAATAAAGGTTGCTGTCCTAACAATTGCAATGTACTCGGGGTATCGAGCTCATTAGCCAAAATAAATATAGGTTAAGTCATACGATAAGTTGTGTAACTTGTGTTATTTTTAGGGATAGAGTGGTTTGAAGAATTTACATGTCCATGTGAGAAGAGTGACGCCTTACTTGCTAATATGTTTCTGACTAAAAAGACTTTGTGTCAAATTGCTATGCATGTTTGTAAGAACCCGTCCCGAAAATTTTCTTGGAAACCTGAAACGGTCAGAAAATATAACCCAAAAACCAATTAAAAATCCTTTGCTCCCAAACCACAACCACCCTCCCACTGGGAACAAAGACCGATTAATTCTTTTATTGCTTACTTTGACTTAAAACCTTCTTTTAACCAGCTTTTACCTTTTTACAGAAAGTCAACAGTAAAATTTATAGAGTCAACAGTAAAAGTCAAAGTCATAATTACTATTTACTATTCACTTTACTATTTACTCTTTTACTTTTACTGTTTACCTTTTTACTGTTATTGTTTACTATTTACCATTTACTATTTAACCTTTTAACCCACACTTTTACACCTCCGCCCCAGCGGCTCCGACCCATAGCTCAAAACGCTGCTTCAGTCCCCAATACTATCGGAACAACCTCTACACGGCCTCATGACCTCACTTCCATTGATTTCTATCGTCACAGAACACTACCACCGCCACAGACGGCGGTCCCGACGGTAGCTCACGCTGCACCACCTCCAATCTTCCTAAAAAACTACTCATCCGAACCTCAAACAACCATCAATCAACTCCAAATAACGTCCTGAGCCCAAATCCAACCTCCAATTTCCCCAAAAACACCATCTCCGCCACCACCACCAATTACACCAAAAACCCTAGAAGTTTCAAATCATAAATTCTCCTTACCTGTTACGAACTAGTTCGATTTCTTTCATGGAATTGATGTGCAGGCCGAAAATTTCACCTCACTAGCTAGATTGGTGGCCGGAGGAGGGAACTCCGGTTCGACTGTGTCAAACCTCCCTGAGCTTCGTACACCTAAACGGCGGCGATTCACCTTGAACCACCAGCGCAGACGTGACGAGGGAGCCGACACGGTCCGAAAGCGACCGGTGTCGCGCCGAACGGTAGCCGGACGATGGAGCCTTAGGTTGGTGGAGCTCCAGCCGAGTCGGGGGAAAGGAGAGAGGAAAAAGAGAAACTGGAAAAAAAAATTGAAGGGAAGGAATATTCCCGAAAAGAATATTCCCTCTGGAATCTAGAATATTCCCCATTTTCTAGAACTTTCCGCCCCGACTATTTATACTCGACCAAAACCAGAAAATTACCGATTTTATGTCATAACTTTTTCCTACGAATTTCAAATTAAACTTGCTACATGTCCACGAACTCGTTTTAATGTCCTTTATCTCGTCGAGAAATGAAATTCTCGTTCGGTTTAACTTATAAAAAGTCAACGTTTGAAACCTCTGAATCGTAAAACAAATTTCTGAAACGTCAAAATTAAAGTAAAACTATTAGGAGTTATTTTAAGGTTCGGGTCGTTACAATCTACCCTCCTTATAAAAATTTCGTCCTCGAAATTTGCATAACCGCCAAGAATACAGACGGGGGGGTACAAGCGTCTCACTGCCCCACGCTTATAAATTTCATGGAATACAACTTACAAGGATTTAGAATTAAAATAATCGTTAGCCCCAAACCATACAAGGACAACCAACCAATATTCAATAAATCGTCCAATTAACATTTTTTCTCGTCACCCAAGATTGACCGTATTTGACCAATTTACCACATAATAATTTCATTTGGAAATTACTATGGACACCCAAATAAATTCCTAGCGATAAGAGAATGAGAAACAATTCAAGTTTCTGATCATATATGGCCTCACTTAGCCACCACTCAACATTTAAATACTTGAAATATAACTTATAGCTTAGTGAATCTTATCTTAAAACGACTTGATCAATTCACTTTCCGTAGGCTAGGAAAGCCGAATTAAGTTCCGAACAACAATTTTCAACCTCAGAATCATACAAATTATCCATGAAATCATAACCAATTCCTTAACATAATCCCAATATATACCTTACCAAAAATAACAATAAATCTTACACTACTAAGCAATACTTTAGCTGGACTGCAAAATATGAAATTGCACTCACGAAATGTTCCATGTTTACCTCTATAAAAAAACCACAGCTATCCTATGCTTCAAAAACGAACCATAAGAACACATATAACAGGAATCCGCCATCTGAACTATTTTACCAAGTTCAGACCAATATGCCCACTAAACCCATAAAAGAATCATTTATTCATAGTTATAAGATAAAAGCTCTCACATATATAGTTTGTGATCATAAGCATTGGCAATTGAAAACTTTAAACGTTAAGCACATATTAAAAAAATTATACCAGCAAATTTTGGCATAACCTCCCTTAATTTGTACAACCCTACCTACATAAATTTTCAACATAACACTTCTCACAATAATCCGCCCACACCTGGAGCCATCTGCTCCCTAAAACACAACCACCGTCACAAAACATAAAAATCTACAACTATAAGATTCATGCTACTCGTTTGCAGGGATAATGCAACATATCAAATCAACCCATGCATTATACTACTCATTAAAACCACTTCTTCTCATATTAACCTCACGAATATAATAAATCATAAAATACTTTAGTCAAATAAAATATGTTTCACAAGCCAACATAATCCACAATTTAAATCAAGAGATATATTCACCATCAGTCCACTCCCAAATATTTTCATAACCAAATATCCAGCTTTGGAAATTTATTAAATAATTGAAATTCTCACAAAAGCAAAATATTCTCGACATCAAGTAACAAAATATCAAAACCCATCTCATTAGCTATATCATCATATCGGATAAATCAGGGGAAGGTTAGCACCACCATGTAACAGTAAGCCTCCCAGGCTAGGGTCGGAACCTCTCAGGGCTACTAAACCAGCATTAACAATTATGACGACCTAAGCCTCTCCCAGGCTAAAGGTCGGAACCTCCCAGGACTACTGAAACAACGTCACACGCTACCGCTAGCTAGCAAACATGACGACCCAGCCCCCCAGGCTAAGGGTTGGAACCTCCCAGGGCTACTGAAATAGCGTGGACAAATATGACGACCTAAGCCTCTCTCAGCCTAAAGGTCGGAACCTCCCAGGACTACTGAAACAATGTCCCACGCTAATGCTAGCTAGCTCATGACGACCCAGCTTACTAAGGGTCGGAACCTCTCAGGGCTTCTAAGTAGCGCCTCATGCTACTGCTCGCTAGCTCATGACGACCCAGCCCCTCAACCTAAGGGTCGGAACCTCCCAGGGCTTCTAAGTAGCGTCTCACGCTACTGCTAGCTAGCTCATGACGACCCTGATATGGTGAATAAAAAAAATCCATACCACACTTCCCCCAATATATCCAATAAATCCATACAGTTCACTAACTCATGAACAAAATAAGCACATAATAACTTTTAAATAACAATTATGCATCAGCCATCACATAGTAGCTATAGAACATATTAACAGTTCACTGATTAATAAAAAAGGAGACTTACTTAATCCCCGGCTAGAACGATCCCTACTTATTTCTATACTACTAACGATTGTAGGGTTTATTATTGCATGCGTGTCTTGGCACTCGTCAATTTTTGGCGCCTTTGCCGTGGATTATAAAAACTTGATATGTTTAAATGTTAGTTGTTTTGAAAATTTTAGTGTGTTGTAAATATTTTGTTGGAAATTTTGTTGTAAACTAGAAATATGCTTCGGCATGTAGAGTTTAAATTCCAAAAATTTGTATGATGTTGCCTATTGTATGCTTGTAATGACTTAGTTAATTGCTAGGAGGCTTAGAGGTTTATTTGTGTTGAGTTTGCTTTGAGTTTTGAGGGGAAGAGGAATAGGTAAGGTCACTTTTGTTGATATTAGCCTTAACCCTTCATGTTATCTTTCGAGGTCTCATGAGGTTAAGGGCGGCTTTTATTGACACTTGTGGTACTGTCAACACGAGGTTCTTAACTGAGTAAGGGGCAAAAGGTTCGCCTATTAGTGTGTGTTGTCCCGACTTAGACTCAAAGGTTTGTCAAATTAGATCTCAGAGGCCCACAGACTGTTTTCTCTTCTCTTTTGAAGAGGGGCGATAGGGGACTTTTCCTCCGTGGTTACCAACAAAAGAGTCTTGCCTTGAAACCACATTTTCTGATGACACGCCTAGCCTTCTGAAACCACAGAACTTTGTGTCTAGATGATAGCACCTAGGCCGCATGTCCACCGAGCTTCAAAACATCGAATGAATTCGGTATGAGTGAGCCTTGAGTTTTGAAACACAACGTTTTGTGTGGTTTGAACTCTCGAGGTATATCAGATAAAGCATGATACTACCGGGGGCTGCATCAGTCCATTGCACCGTTATCTCCTCTGCTCAACGTACTTTGAGAGTTTAAACAAACTTAAAAGCAATTAGACTTAGAAAAATTCGACACCATCATATTATTTTCGCGTGTTTTTTCTCTTCTTGCCGTGCATAGTTCCTCTTTACCGTGTGTTTATAGTGTGAAATTGCTTGAAATTTGTTTGAAATTGCCAATGTCGTGGCTTGTAATTGCCTTGTATATTCTTGTTTTTTATTTGTCTTCAATGATTCTAACTTTCTTCGTGTTGAAAAATTTCAGAATAGTGCATGTCCGAGTCTAATCTTTGGACAAGAGACAACCGCGGTCGCTTGCAACGAATCAACGAAGACCTCACGCTCGCACTAGCAACGCCATTACCCCCACCCGAATCTTATAGTTCGGCATCATCACCATTACCTCCTTCTAGCCCTAGTTCGACCTCTCTAGTTACTTCATCGTGTGATCTTGATATAGAGGGACCCGAACTTGAGACTTTTGCCGAGCCTCAGTTGCAAGATTTCGTTTTCAACTTTCCCGAGCCACCAATCATGACTTCAATCCGTGCTCAAAATGGACATGTCACCGGAGGAGGAACCGCACCCGCGAACATCACTTTCCCTCCATGTGCAACCAGCAAGAGTGGGGAGTTTGAATTGAAAAGTGGATTTCTCCACCAATTGAGGCCATATCAAGGTTTGGCGGGAGAGGATCCGAATAAGCATCTTCAGTGGTTTAACTTCAGCACCGAAAACATGTGCCCTACAAGTGTCGACATTCAACACTTCAAGATGAAGGCTTTTTCGTTTTCACTTGAGGATCAAGCCAAGGAGTGGCTATTTGAGGTGCCAACCGGTCGTATCACATCGTGGGAGACGATGGTGAATGAGTTTCTACTCAAGTATTATCCGGCATCTCGTATCACTGATTTGAGGAAGCAAATCACGAGCATAAGGTAAGGAGGAGATGAGACGTTTTCTGACTATTATAAGAGGTATAAAACCCTTGTTGCTTCGTGTCCGTCTCATGGCATTAGAGAAGGGCTACTTCTTCAATATTTTTATGAGGGCTTGCGTCTCATGGAGAGAGAGTTTCTAGATTCTGCGGCTCAAGGTTCCTTCCTTGAGCTTGATCCTACACCGGCCAAGAACTTGTTGGAGATATGAGCATTGAATAGTCAACAATTTGGCATGTCGTGAGACAATGCCTTGAAGCACAAAGTGAATGAGACTACTAGTTCGGTGTTGGAGAACAAGGTTGATAAGCTATCAGATATGGTAGCAAGTCTCATGTGAGGAAAGAGAGCACAAGTATGTGGAGTGTGCAAGGAAGACCATGCAACCGATCAATGTCCGTAATTGTTGAGTGAGGGATATGAGGAGGCCAATGCAATCGGCTTCCAAGGAGGACAAAAGTATAATCCTTACTCGAACACTTACAATCTGAGATTCCGTGATCACCCCAACTTTCGATGGTCTAATAATGACAATGTTTAAAGGCCACCGAATGCAGCCCCATATCAACCAAGGGCACCCTTCGTGCCGAGACAGCCTTTTCAGCCTAACCAAGAAGGGCCGAGCCAAGCAATGCAACCAAACCAACCTCAAGCCGTGCCTTTCCAAGCTCAAGCCGCACCAAGTAACCCCAACTACGATCCAATGATTCAATCTCTTTCGAGTGCAACTCAAGTATTGCTCGCGGGACAACAAACGCACTCGAAGGACATAGCCGAGTTGAAGACTCAAATGGGACAAGTCGTGGACTTCATGGGAAAGATCACCGAGCAAGGGAAGCTTCCGGGAGGAGTTATTAAAAATCCGGGGCATGAACATACCAAGGTCATCACAACACGTAGTGGAAGACTGTTGAATGAGCCACGAGCAATATTTCCAAAGAATGTGACTTTCAGCACAATTTTAGAAGAGGAAGAGGCTACCGATACCGCTACCGATGCTATCGGCAGCTGATGGAATTATTTCCAAGCACATTTGTACCTGCAAAACAATCTCATACATATATTACCCTTCTTGTGTCGAGTGTAGTATTGACAAGTAGGGATCGTTCTATCTGGAGAAATCAAGGGCATTTAATCATACAAAGCATCACATATCAATATGGGGGGTTTGAGTTTATAACTAACAACTATTGAAATTACGAAAATTAAAACCTAATTAAATATATACATATGATCACCATCTCTTACACATAACACAAAACTCACACAATATAAAACAAAATCAATTAAGGTAATTACGGCAGCAATATAGCAATTAATCAAGAATCAAATCGGTTCCAATTTTAATTAGAGTCCTTGGCGGCTCATCTAATCGTTAAGACTTCTCAAGTATTTAGAATTATCTTGGTGATTAATCCTAAACATATGTAATTCGGTGTAAGAACACTTGGCGTAGAAAGTAAACACGAAGAACACATAAGCACAATAAGCCAAATTGGAGACATACAACAAGTATGGCGTCACCTCACCTTGCTGTAACATGTATATTTTCAGAATTACTCTAGCCCTTAGAACCAACACAAGGTAAATCAACTTCGCGTATAATTCACCTTATATTGTATTCGGCATATGAAGCTATCACCTAAGGAGAAGCCATGGCCTAGGCAGCCCTCAAGTGCATCACTTTTGTGTGTTCATTCAGAAAATAAACCAAAACATAAACCTTGATTACATGCGAAATTGCTGCCTCGAAACCCTGATTAATTTGGAAACATGCTATGAACAAAAATTAAACAAATACAAAACCAAAACACATAACAGAATTTTAGAAATCCAAAGTATAATTTATAAAACCAAAACAACATACATCAATCCATTCAATCTTCATAGACAAAGTATTGAATTTATACAGAAAATATAAAGCCATAAGAGATGTTCAAATTACACTTTTGAAGAACCTTGCAAGACTTCAACAAAGATGGATTCGACAAAGGGAAGATGGTGCGATTCTGATGTAGTGGAATTGTACGGTTGTTCTACTTTCTGTATGGGATTTTTGTGGAGTTATTTTAGTAGAGCTTTGGCTTGTGAAAGTGAGAGAGAAGAGATGATTTTTATGTGTCAAAACCGTTCTTTATATAGAGGAAAAGGTAAAAGGATTCGGCAGCAACTAGGGTTTACAAAACCTAGCTTTTTTCAAACTTATCCTGCTGGCAGATTTGACCTTCCTATGAAGATTACAGAATATCTCCCTCTATAAAATAGCTATTGAGGTGATTCCAACTGATTTGGAAACTAGACTCCCGTAGATTTCCATCCATATATGGCTCGCCATCTGTTTCAAAGTGAGCTGTCCTGGAGAGACCGTGGAAGTTCGATAACGTGCACAGGAATTCTGCCAAATTTAATCAGGGTTTTTTGCGATTTTTCTTCCTCTTTTTCTAAATTATCTCTTCCTTTTCTCTTGAATTTGTTGCTGAATTTCCCTTGGATAATTACTAAATATCCTTGCAATATTTCTTCCATTTATCCTTGATTTAATTCAGCATCTCTTCTTGTCCTAGTTGCATTGCAACTCTTCTCTTGAATTCGACAATAGGTAATAATTTCTGCCCGATTTCTCCTTTGTTTTCTCCACCGAATTTCCTCAATTAATTCATGAAAATTAGATAGAAGAAATATTAAAAAGACAAGATAAAATGTAGGAGAATTATTAAGAGTATGATTCTTGATTCATTCAGGATTTCCTAGTTCAACAAGGAGTTCTACTTTGATTGAAACTCTTAGAACTTTCGACGTTTTCAGAAACGTCGAGACATTGTAGACTCCTAAACCAATTAAGACTCCTAAACCGATTAAGACTCTTATTTGCATAAGGAGTCCTCCTTTGAATCAAACTCTTGACTTAAGAATCCTACTTCAACTCAAACTCTTCACAAATTCAGCGTTTTTAGACGTTTTAGCTCATTTCACAAACCAACTCTACCAAAGACTCCTGACTCGACTAAACAACTCTATAATACAACCATAAGGGTTAAGCATTGCATATTAAAAACATATTAAGAACGTCGCATATAATGCTTTTATCAACTGCCCCACACTTATCTTTTGCTAGTCCCTTAGCAAAACAAAAGAAAAGAAAAGACTCTACTACTACTGCCCCTAAATGATTATCTCAGGATCTTTTAAATACATAGGTTTCAAGTTTAAGTATCCAAATGTAAGCAAAATAATCTCAAGTGTCATAGACATGTTTCATGGCATGAATAAGTAAGAAGTGAGAAAATAAACATGTCAACATGTCAAGTTAATTCAATCCTCCTCACTAGGCATACTCTCTTCTTTTCACTCATGATATGACAATATTCACTCAAAGTATATGCAAGAGAACAGATTGTAAGGCAACAAATAACTTGCATATTTCATCAAATAAAAGCACTTTGTGAATAATATTGTCAAGATAAACTTCATATAACAACTATATGCACCAATGAACCAAAACCATAAGCTTGACTCTTGAGATGATCTCCACATATCAAAATTTACCTATTTTAAGAATCATGAAAAAGATCTTTGAAGGGGAAAATAATGGGGCTCGGCATAAGGTATTCGAATTTAGGAATGTGGTGATAAAAATGTCACCAAGACTTAGCAAAACTCAATTCTCATTATGTCTTCACTCCAAGGGCCAAGTTTCAACTTGTTGGGCCCATTCTCCATTCTTTTCTTCTCCAAAACATAGTGAAAATGAACAAACGTCAAGTATAACAATGATAGACCTTCAATTTATACACGAACTCCAATTTCACAACAACTTAACAATTTTTCAATTTGAAACTGTGTCTCCTCTTTTGTTTTATTTCGGACTCAACATTTTTCTCTTTTTATTTTTCTTTCCGATCTGTTTTTCTTTTCTTTAGGCATGGCATCATTCAATTTCTCATAAACATTGACTAAGTTTACCCCACACTTGCTTCACAACATCACCTCAAATCACAGTTCCACATCAAAATCAAGCTTTACCAAGTCTTGAGAACAAAGATAAAGAATATATATTCTAAGCAAAAGGAATGTGTATAAGGGTAATGAAAGAAATGCTCAATATAAGCTCAAAGGGGTTAAAACTGAGGAATCCCACGACGGACACAAATTAGGCACATGCTTTATTTTACTTTGGTGGTAATCCTAGTAAGATCTTTTCAATCACTTTCGAAATCAAGGCATAGTCATGAATAATAGTCTAAAAAATCATCAAGAGAAAGTTCTAGCATTCTAGAGTTCATTAAAAGCTATGGCATATAGTCATTGAATATTCAAAGAATTATGAAGTTTAGATAAATTCTTAAAATCTCTGCCATTTTTATTATATTTATCGCACAAGAAGAAAGTATTTTGGCACAAAAGCTCACATAGGTTGTTATGGAACAAAAATCAACTCAAACATGCATGCTTTATAATATATCAATCAAAACCTCACATGTTCATACCAATCATATTATCCATGAAACTCATAATATATTTTTATGATCATGCAAAACCATCATCTATGTATTCAAAGATATAATCATCACAGACTTTAGGGGCATCCTAAGACTCAAACAAATTCTAAAAAGCAACGAAAATTTTTAATTTTTTTAAGTTTTAATTTTTTTCCGATTTTCTGTTTTCTTTTCTTTTAATGACTAATACAAAAGACTTAAAACAAACAAACAAACAAAAAAACAAAAACAATCATGGAAACATGTATCTCTACCCCACACTTAGAAAATTACATTGTCCTCAATGTAAGCATATAAATATAGAATGAATTTTCTAAGCATGCAATAGTCTAACATATTCCAACATATCATCACAAACCAATGAAAAAGAAAAGGGTTTAGAAATTGCAAACTCTGGGTGATGACTCCTTCATTTTTCATGGTCGAATTGGGTTGCTTCCCAATTAGCGCTTAAAGTTTATAGTCCGTAGCCTAGACTCTTGATCGTGTGTTCATTGCTAGTTCGCCATGGTGCTTGGTTTTGTAAAATATATATTGGTATGATATTGCAAATATAAAATGAGATAAATAATAACTTGAATTTAGAAATAAAAATTCCAGAAAATAAACAAGAAGGTATGAAGAAATATTCAACCAATACCGAACGAGTTTCGAGATGGATTTCGAAAAGTCAAGTCGTGTGTGCCACACACTCTCCTTAAGACAACTACGCCGCCTCTACGGGTGCAAAAGGTCTGTTGGCGCTCGTCTCCCAGGATACAATGACTAACAAATTCTTGGAGCTGCACTGCTGCAAGAAAGTTTGCGAACCGGAGCAAGTACCTCTTTCTATCACCAGAAAGTGAACAAGAACACAAGAGCAGAAGAGAGAGTTTGAGAGGAGAAGAGCTGATGCTTTTTATTGGTGTATGAAACTAAGGAATAGGAGGCCCTTTTTATAGTGTGAGGAATGCTTTGGCTTTTAAAGTCAGCAATGAATACATGGAACTCAATGGCCAAGAAACAACACAAAATTAATCACCATGAATGGCTGAATAATTATGTGTTATAATACTGGAATTTCAACAGGTTTTCCAGCAGCTGAAGAGTCCAAAAAGAATCCGGGCTGGGTGCAAAAAGGAGCCTGCGTTCTGGAGCCCAAATCGATGTTGCATTCGTGTCCGCAGGTCGCGCGGGCACACCCAAGTTTTTGGTGCTCCAAGCCGATATTTGCACCCCCCCCCCCCTGCGCGTGAGAGTGTATAGTTTGTGTTTACACAACTATACCTCATAGGAGAATGATTCTATATAAACCCTCTTTACTTTTCCCTTTATCCAATGTGGGACAAACTTTATTTTTCCCATTTCAAATAGCCAACTTTGGATGACAATTTTTCATTCATCCCAAAACCAAATTAGGCATATGAACAGATGATCTTGTAGTCCTCATTATGGAGAATACAAATCTAAGTTCATTTCTCATTAATCATAAGTGTAACACACTTGAATTAATCCATTTAAATTTGGTTTTAGAAATGGGTTTTAACCCATTTTTCCAACAATTCCCCACATGAATAAAATTGGCCACCAAAGACTCGATAGAATTAGTGATAGATTTCTATGGTTGAAATCTGCATAGGATAGGTAGGTTTTACCCTTTGAACCTTCCCTTGTGAAAGTATGATTACGCTACTAACTAAACAGTAGACGCGATGTCCTTGAACTATTCGTTATTTTGTGTAACTGATAGCATACCGCACACAGGAGTCTTCCTGGTACATTCCAATTTTCACTATTGTGCCCGTTTTGGCCATGGACACACGCCTGGTTCTGCAAGTAGTTTGATAAGAGTTATGCCCAAAATAACTCCCCTAGAAGCGGCCCCACTTCTCTCTTGCATAGGTGATCTCTTATATAAGAGTAACCTGCTTTACCCGACGCATAAGAATCATTAAAAGCTTGGCTTAACCTTACTCTTACGGGTATCACTGTTTTTCATCATAGGAATGGATTTGGGTGCTCCCCACAGTGATCCAATTTCATCTCCACAATTTAGTTTTCCCATTTGAACCTAGCTCTTGGGATCTCCAGTCTACTAGGTTGGGTATCCACTGTAGAAATTTATTTTCCAATGGGCTTTAATCCCATTCCCCTCGATGATTTATCAACCAACTCTCTGTTTAACCCTTTGGTTAGCGGATCCGCAATATTATCCTTAGACCTCACATAGTCTACAGAGATAACTCCAGTAGAGAGTAGTTGTTTAATGGTATTATGTCTTCGACGAATGTGTCTAGACTTTGATAGGAGCACAATGTGCAACGATATTAATATGCTTATGCCCTCATTTATGCTTTATTTAACCCTTATTTGTCTAAGATAGAGTCATAATTTAGTTTAGTGTTAATTTGGTAGAGTTTGGCGAAAAATGGTTAAGAATCCGAAAAATGACTAAGTATGAGAAATCTGGAAAATAGTGAAAAATGTGTCTTTTTCGTGATTTTGAGATGAGCAAAAGTGCGATCTATCCTTGTCCGAATTTAATGAAATTTGGTGTGCTTATTATTCATATACTGAGGAATGTTGTGTTAAAATTTCAGATCAATTGGAGTTCGGGAAGTCACCCAAAAGATGGCTGCAAAACGGCAGTCCGAGCAAACCAATCCAGGGGCTTCCAGGATTTTCCTGGGACTTTGATCCAACTTCGAAAAATCATTCCCGACGAATCACAAGGAATTTGATCGAGATATTTTATGGAGAGATGGCTATATGTGTCTAGTTTATCTGAGACTTAGAATCGCATCAATTGGAGCTCCGAGAAGGGAGATATGTCAGATTTACTGGAGCAAGGTCATTCCAGCCGAGTTGCTGCTGGTCTTGTGTTCTTGCGGGTTTGGGGCATTTTTCCATGAACCAAGCTCACCAAATGGAGTTGTCAAGCCTACACAAGAAGTTCATGAAGATATGCAGCCCAATCCTGTTACTTGTTTTGGCCAAGCATTAAGGAGCAGCAGCCAAGCATCTTGTCACGTTTGAGGAGTCTTCAAAGGTTCTTAAAGTGTGATCCATTCCCCTATGGCTTTTGTATTTAGTTTTGTTTGGTTGTCTTGTAAGAACTTGTTTCAATTCTTGGTTTTTGCTAAACTTTTGTATGAACCGATCTTGTTGAATTTTATGTAGTTGTTTTGCAATTTTAACTTATGGATTTCGTATGTATGGATAATTAGGGCAGTGGTATTAGAAGCATGTTTAGGATTTTAATTGGTTAGTAATCTAAGGGTGTGACTTAAAAACCGAAGCATTAGTATTGGCTAGAAGCATGTAAATCTAGATGTTAGGTTTCATCTAACCCGAGTTATAACGAATAAAACTATAGGCCTGACGGTTGTTTTGATTTGTTGTGCTCACTTAGGGTATAACCTTAGCTAAAACTTGCATGTTAAATAAGATGATTGACAACCTTGCTTATTTGCATGTTTTCGATTTTAGACTCTTGTGCTTAAATGTTAAAACGTGTAAAACCGGATTAGCATAAACTTTAGGATCGAAGGCGAATAGCATGATCTTAAAACATTAGATGTCTAACAATTGGTTAAAAGGCTAATCGCTCTAATTGTGGTCGAAACTAAGTTGAACCTTGAACATGCTAAATACTTGTCTCTTACTTTCTTGCATGCGAATCTATGTGTTAAAGAGTCTTTTGTGTGAACTGTTTTATGTGAGAGATGATGATCACTTGTATATAGTAGTTTAGGTTTATTTTCGTGTTCTTAGATATAGAGGCAGCCCTTGCTGCCGAACCTCACCTCAATCCCCCTTGATTTCGTGTGAATATGTATATATGTATATAAGTGTGACAATTGTGTGCATATATGTTTGTGAATATTTTTTTGTTAACATTCTCATATTTCAGGTACCCTTAATCCCCGGCTAGAACGATCCCTACTTATTCTATACTACTAACGATTGTAGGGTTTATTATTGTGTGCGAGCTTAGGCTCACGTCAATTTTTGGCGCCGTTGCCGGGGATTATAAAATCTTGTTATATTTGAATGTTAACTTTGTATATTTGTGCAAATTTCGTATAGCTTTATTTTCAGTTTTGTATAAATCTTCTCTAACTTTGCTAATTCATGTATGTATTGTCAAAAATTTTCGATGGTAACTTTAACTCGTAACTTGATTCTAACTTGTAATTGTTGCTAACCATTACTAACTTTAACATATTAACTATGATTTTCTAACTCATTCTTTTCTAACTCAACTTTTTCTTCTTATATTTATTTATGGTTTTGTTCGTTTTGAAGTGTCTTGTGCGTGTGCAGATTGAATTGAAAAGAAAAAGTGCAGGAAATACCAAGTTCTGCCCAAAGCAGAAATCGGGCAGTGCAGTCAGTCGAATTTGGAAGGATGCCGTTTTCAGCTCACAAAATCTGGGAAAGTGAGCCATACACCGTTGGAAAGGTCTCTGAGTCTACTTTCTGTAGGATTTTACAGAAGTGAATTTGGAGTTTCGAGCTGCTCCCAGTTTCAAATTGAGTGCACCAAGGTCAATCTGGCAAAGCAGAAAACTGGGCAGATCAATAGGTCCGATTAATGGCCAAACAAGGAGTACTTCCACTGGTCCGATTGAGGCGAATTTTATACCGTTGGAAAGCTCTGTGTGTCCATTACAACATTGATTTACAACACTTTTGAATTAGGATAGTGGAACACACCCAAAATCAGGCCTCAAGAGAAGCAGACACGTCTGCCGAGAGAAGCTTGCCTGCCAAGAAAATCCTACTGCCGAGAGGGGCTGCTGCCCCAACTGCGGAGCTGCACATGGCATGATGAACACACAACACACATGGTGAGAAGTCTAGGCTACGGACTATAAACACAAAGCGCTACTTGGGAGGCAACCCAATTCGATCAAAGAAAAGTGAAGGAGCCATCACTGAAAGTTTGCAATTTCTTAACCCTTCTCTTTGTCCTTGGTTTGTGATGATATGTTGGAATGTGTTAAACTATTGCATGCTTAGGAAATTCGTTGATATAGATTTGTGCTTACATTGAGGACAATGTAATTTTCTAAGTGTGGGATGGGATAACGTATTCCGTTTATGTTTTCCTGTGCTTAATTTAGAAGTAGAAAATCCAGAAAATTATAATGCAAAAATAGAGTGTTTAAATTGTTTGTTTCGAGTCTTAGGGGCATAGTTAAGGAACATTAGTGCATATGTTCCGATTTTGAATCTAAAAGTTTGGAAAATCTATTCCAACCGTTAGATATCACCGTTAAGATGAAATACATGTATGAAAAAAATTCCAACTACATCTGACAACGTTAAAGGCTCGATCGGGACGGTCAAACTGCAAAGTCAAACCTCTAAACGCTTTAAAATGGCAATTGGCCCGTCTAAATGACGTTTTTTGTCCTGACCTTCAACAGAGAATAGTTTCAAATCGATGCGACGCAACTAATCGTAAAAAAATTTTCCTCACAATATTTACCGACCGTCAGGCTACCCATAGGAAAACGGAAGTAAAAAACAGCTAACCGCAACATTCGGCACACAGATTTTTTCGGAATCTTCTCATTTTTCAACCGCAGACGTATTTCAATATTTCGGTCATATCTTATTTCACGACACATTTGCATTTGAAGGGTCTACGTATAGTAGTTATTTGAAACTATACATTCACTTAAACACTTAGTAAACAAGTTAAGGAACATTAGTGCATATGTTCCGATTTTGAATCTAAAAGTTAGGAAAATCTATTCCAACCGTTAGATATCACCGTTAAGATGAAATACATGTATAAAAAAAATTCCAACTACATCTGACAACGTTAAAGGCTCGATCGGGACGGTCAAACTGCAAAGTCAAACCTCTAAACGCTTTAAAACGGCAATTGGCCCATCTAAATGACGTTTTTTTGCCTGACCTTCAACAGAGAATAGTTTCAAATCGATGCGACGCAACTAATCGTAAAAAAAATTTCCTCAAAATATTTACCGACCGTCAGGCTACCCATAGGAAAACGGAAGTAAAAAACAGCTAACCGCAACATTCGGCACACAGATTTTTTCGGAATCTTCTCATTTTTCAACCGTAGACGTATTTCAATATTTCGGTCATATCTTATTTCACGACAAATTTGCATTTGAATGATGAAGATTGGGTTTCGGTCAATATACTTTAGCCGACGAAATGCAAGTCGTCGGCTAAAGTGTAGCCGACGAGTTGCAATTAAATTAACAGAATGGGCATTATAGCCGACGAAGTATGGTCCATTTCGTCGGCTATAATGTTGATCTTTCTGAAAATTTGCCATTTAGGGCCTGAAAATTGCCTATTTCACCTGATAAATTCCTGAACATCGCACAAACAATTCAATACAATTCCCATAACCTCCGAAAACGGTAATTAAGGACAAAAAATGTATTCATACATGCATGCACCATCGTACACAAATACATACATAATATACTAAGGATGATAATCAGAATCATCCTCATCACTTGAGTCAGACGTAATATAGTAGTTAATATCTGGCAACCGGTGCTCGTACTCGTCGTCTGAGTCATCGTCTGCCTGAGATAGACGATTCGGATTAACATCATACACGGGCACCTGACCCCTAGGAAGTCGAACCACTCTGCCCGGCGTCACATTATTATCGCGGATGGTGGAGGATTCCGGAATGTCGACGGCGCCCGGCTCTTGGTATGCGGTCGCTTCTTGACACTCTGTGCTCACACCAAGTGTGGTAGCACTGTATATGTCTCGCTGAGACACATGGTTAACTACCTTCCACGTGCCTTTGTTCAATGGATCATCAAGATAGAAGACCTTTTTGGCCGCTGTGGCGAAAACAAAGGGGTCATCTTCATACACACTAGTGGCGGTATTCACCGAAAGTATGTCGTACTGATCGATCCTTATGCGGTGCGGCCTAGTATCAAACCATCGACACTTGAACAAGTGGACTTTCATGCGGTTCCCATAAATGAGTTCAACAACTGACTGTAGGACACCGTAATAATCCACGCCCCCCTCTGCACCATCGACCATCACCCCACAATTCTGTGTTTTGCGTTCCCCGTCTCTAGCTTCACATATATACTTAACGCCGTTGACATCACACATTGGGCGGACTGTGGAAGATATCGGCTTCATCGACAACAGCCTCAATTCCTCTGAGTAATTTCTATGACCACCCTTCGCAGCCACTTGCATAAGCTGAAAAATATAACTCAAATCACTTGGTGTGCACTTGTTAAAGAATAGGGAACTGTAAAAGAAAGCCATCTAATATATATATTTATACACTTACACATTGTGGAAAATAGTCTGCAAACGTCGTGTTGTGGTACTCGAGATCACCGCGAACTTCCTTGCAGGTAAGATGGGTTCGTTTCCAATATTGTACCTCCGGACAGTTTATTAGAACCCACCAGTGGGCAATCCCTACCTCATGGTCAGGCAACTTGTCCACACCCTTCTTCTTGAAGCTTCCGTATGGTACAACATCGTTGGCGACGATAGATAGGTTGAACTCGGGGTCATCTCGACTTGGATGTTGTGGGGGGTCCTCCATCTCTCCCAAGTACAACTTGGCGTACGTTACACACTAATGCGCAATGTAAGCTTCAGTAATACACCCCTCAGGCGCAGATTTATTGTGCACATAGTTCTTGTAGTCTCCAAGTTGTCTGCAAGGTTAACAAGTGCATGTTAAGAGCATGCAACTTTTATTTAAAAACATGTATAAATCAAATTTATGAATAACATGTACCTTTCGATGGGATACATCCAAGTGTAGTGTACGGGACCGGTAAGCAACAATTGTTGGGGAAGATGGATCATCAGGTGAGGCATGATGTCAAAGAAGTTTGGGGGAAATATCCTCTCGAACTTGCACAAGATAAAAACGATTTCCTCATGCATTCTCATGAGGTCTGATTTTCTAACTTCTCTAGCGCATAACTTCTGGAAGAATCTTGACAACGCCACCAACGGCTCAACCACTTCATCCTCTAAGTAGGCTCGAATGAAAATAGGGAAGAGGCGTTGAAGCAGTACATGGCAGTCGTGACTCTTCAATCCGTACATCTTGTTGTCTCGGTAGTTAACACACTTGCTTATGTTACCCGCATAGCCATAAGGATACCTGCATAGCCATTAACAACAATTAGATTTCATGCATATATAGTCGTCCAACAACAGATGGATTATTTAGGGAATACATGCCTAATAAAAAGTTACCTGACATTACTCAGCCATCCAAAGATTTCATGTTTCTGGTCCCTGGTGACGGTGTAAGGAGCTTGGGGCATTTTGCTCCTGCCCTCTCTCAACCACAAATGGTCCCGCAGTCCCATATTTCTCAGATCAACGCGTGCTTTGGGGGTGTCTTTTGTTTTCTTCTCCCAATTCAAAACTGTGCCAACCACGGCTTCACCCACGTTCTTCTCTATATGCATGACATCCAGGTAGTATCTGATAGCCAACCTGGTCCAATAAGGAAGTTACCATAAGATGCTCTTGTGTGACCAGAACCTATACCGATCGGGCCTCTCTGGAATCGTGCGCAACACATCTGGATGATTGCTAAGCGGACCAAAGTCATACTCATTCAACACTGCCAATATTTCCTCCCCTGTCCATCGCTCCGGTGCCCAGCCCCTTTCTTCAGTCCCATCAAAAGCCTGTGCATCGTCCCTAAATGGATGGTCATGCGGAAGCCAACAACGGTGACGCATTTGGACAATCTTGCTGCAATGAGGACTGGAGCAATCAACAGTCATGCACTCTGAACAAGCCCTGTAACCCCTGGTGACGCTGCCGGACAACATACCCCTCCCAGGAAAGTCACTGATCGTGCCAACAAGCATGGCACGCATCCGGAACATCTCATTTTTGAACCGGTCGTAGACCAGGTGGCCTTTCAGACTCAAGTACCGAAGCTCCTCAATTACGGATCTCAAATACACATCGAGACACTTTCCCGGATAACCTGGGCCTGGAATCAACAATGTGAGCATGTTATATTCCTTCTTCATGCACATCCACGGTGGAAGGTTGTACGAAATCAAAATAACTGGCCACACACTGTACTGAAGCTCTTTCTTGCCAAAAGGGTTGAAACCGTCGGATGATAGCCCTAGCCAAACATTTCGAACCTCTGATGCAAATTCAGGAAACTCCAACACATTTTTCTTCCAAGCCTCTCCGTCGGCGGGATGTCTAAGGGTGTCATCGTCAGGCACATTCCTCTCAGCCCACCATCTCATAGCTTTGGCCGTGAAAGCACACATGAACAACCGCTCAAGCCTATCAATCAGCGGGAAGTACCGAAGTATCTTCACAGCTTTCTTGTTCCCTTTAGGAAACTTATACCGCTCTGTATTGCATACTGGGCAGTATTCAAGATCTGCAAGTCCTTCCCCGTAAAACATAACGCAATCGTATCTGCATGCATGAATCTTGATGTAGGAAAGGCCGAGATCTTTAAGGATATGTCGCACCTTATGATGACTGGTAGGAAGCCGATGTCCGGGGGGCATCGCCCCACCCCTTATCTTCAGCCAATCATCAACCGATTTGACAATGCCTTTGTTCTCCGTTTTGATCTTCATCACTCCCATGACAGATTCAAGGACAGTCTTACTGCATCCGAGGGTACAACGGAGTCTGTTGCAATGCGATCAGGTTGTTGTACTTTTCCATACCACTTGTGTTGACCGGTGATCGGGGTAATGGCTCGAGTGGCTCAATATCAGGGAAACACTCCATCTCCGATGAAGGGAGTTGCACATCGGGTGCTTCATCAAAGACACCGCTCTCACGAGGAAACATATCGTTGATCAAGTTCGTTGTTGGATCATTGGACGAACTCCCTCTCTCGGCAAATTGTCCATGATCATGAGGACCCGCAAACTCTGGTTCACCGTGATAAATCCAATTAGTGTATAGGACCCAAAATCCATATCTAGCCAGGTGTTGCTCCACGGTCTCTATGGAAAAACGTTGTCGTGGGCTGGCACACTTGCACTTTTTACACGGGCAATAATGAAGTATAGTGTCTCCACAGTTAGCCATCACAAATTCCAGGAAACTCCTAACTCCATCATGATACGCCTGATCCCATCTTCCCCGGGTAATCCAACTCCTGTCCATCCTGTAAATTCAATAAATAAATGTAACTATATATAGATATGTATATATGCACGTACTACGTACGTACGTACGTACTAATTAACTAAAAATTTCATCATTACACATATATATATATATATATATATGTATATATATATATATACACATCCCTAAATTAATTAAAACATCGTCAATCTCCCTAATTAATTAAACACAATATATTTTTCATATATACCAACAATATATTTTTAATTACAATTAAATTAATTAATATATATACATTTTTTCATCAAATTCATCTAAAATCACCTCTAAATCAACAATCAATCACTGATCTTCAACAAAACTTCAATTCTATCTAACCAACATATCAACCCATTAATAATCGCATCTTAACACACACACACACATATATATATATATATATATATATATATATATCAAATTAATCACACATTTATTGTAATTAAACTCTAAATTAACACACCTCTGCATATAACCAACTAAATCAACACACACAGCAATATACGTACCTTTCAAGCTTATGGCCGAGGTTTTGGACGATTTCAAAGCGTTTTCGAAATGTTTTCGACGAATGAGCTCGCTGCTGCAGAATAGATCTGATATAAGAGTTATAGCCGACGAATACCCTCCTTGTCGGCTATAACCAAAAACTTTTCGTCGGCTATAACTCTTATAGCCGACGAATACCTTCCTCGTCGGCTATAACCAAAAACTTTTCGTCGGCTATAGTTATAGCCGACGACGGCCGACAACTCATCGGCTATAATATTATAGCCGACGATGTGGCCGACGAAATAGTAATTCGTCGTCTATAACCAATTATAGCCGACGAAGTGTTGTTTCGTCGGCCGTTTTTTTTCATATCGTCGGCTATAACCCCTTTTCTGGTAGTGTAGTATGGTGAAAAATCTGAAAATAAAACCGAAAACACACTTCCCCTATATATCATAAATCAGTACGGTTCCCAACCGCACATCGGAGGCTTATAAATATAATTAAATAGAACAATAGCCTCGAAGATAATATACATCACCGGCATATCCCATATATATATATATATATATATATATATATATATATATAAAACAACGACATGTCTCACATGTCGTGAAATTCATAAATAGTGAAATTGTAAAATTCCCGGAAATCTCATTTCTGGATAAATGTACGTACTATAAAAATAGTCGTAAATATATAACTCAAATTCATATTTCACAAAAATACTAAATTCATAAACATCTGAGTTATATATATATATAAGAATTATTGAAGACCGACAATTCATTTCATGCTTAAAACATCATAAAAATAAATTGCATTTCATAATTATATGCATGCATTATTTAAAATAAAATCCACTCACAGTATGGCCGAGCGCGCCGCTATTCCGAGCTCTCGTCACGTCGAGTAACCTCTCGACCTGTGACAGGGACGTAATCATAAATTTTACGAAACTCCAAATTTATTTATAAACGTTAAATCTACGGACGTTCTCACTCGAACGAAACCTCCTAATTTTTCCATTTTTAGTTATCGGTAAAGGAATTACGCCTCAATACCGAACAATCTACGTCCGAAATTACTCAGGACACCCACCCCGTGTCCGACCAATTCTTTTTACCAGTTATTTCGTTGTAAAACCCTTTTCAAAAAATCTTTTTTCTTCTTACGGTAAGTCAACAGTAATATTCAATGGTAACGGTAAATAGTTTAGGTCAAACAGTAATTGTGAAAGTCAAACAGTAAATGGTTAAAGTCAAATTATTTTTTACCATTTACTGTTTATTGTTTATTGTTTATTTTTACTGTTTTACCATTTACTTTTCACCTTTTACCGTTTTACTTTAACCTTTTACTGTTTCACTATTCACCCTTCTTCCTCCCGCCGCCGCCGCCGCCGCCGCCGCCACCACAGTGGCCCAAAACCTCGCCAATCGACTCCAATTCAACCTAATTCCACCGCCACCACCTCAAGACCTCGTCCCCTTCACCTCCGCCGCCAAAAACCCAAGCAGCCGCCGCATACGCCGGCCGACACAGCGGCCAAAATCCCAAAAACCTGAAATTCAGCAAATTCCAACAATCTAACTCTCAAATTACACCTAATCGACTCCTTTCTATGCTCTAAGCACGATTACAACCTCCAAATCCACCAAAAACACCAATTACACAACTCTCCAATTCGGAATCAAAAACTCTAGAAATTTCAAATTCTAAATTCTCCTTACCTGGTGCAAACTGGTTCAATTCCTTTGGTGGAGTGGTTGTGCGAGCCGAGACCTTCGATTCCATACCGGAATCGGGCCGAACCATGGCCAGAGGAGGGAGCTTCGGTTCGACTGTGTCGAACCTGCTCTATCGTCACATGGCCAGCCGGCGGCGTTTCACGCCGTGCCGCTGCCACAGAACGAAAAAGGAGAAGGAGACGGTCCGAACGGGACCGGTGCGCCAGCCCAGTTCGGCCGGACGACGGAGCTAGGTGGAGGGCAGCGCTGGGTCGGGGGAGATGGGTGAGAAAGAAGAAAAAGAAAGAAAAGAAAAAGAAAAAGAAAATGGGGGATTTCCCTTTCGGGAAATTTTTCCTTCCGACTATTTATACTTGTCCAAAATCGGAAAGTTACGTATTTTACATCGTAACTTTTTCATACGAACTCAAATAAACGTGCCACGTGTCCACGATCTCGTTTCAACATCTTCTACCTCGTCATGAAATAAAATCTTCGGTCATGTCAACTCATTTAAAAGTCAACTTATAGAACTTTCGAATCGTAAAAACGATTCCTGAAACGTAAAAATAAAATATAAAACAGTCAAAAGGTAATTCGAGGTTCGGGTCGTATCATAGTATCTCGCCATCTTTTTAATCCTTGTCTTGGCTGCATGTAAAAATGTACTAGGAAAAGTCTTAGGAACTACATAATTCACAATATCAGCATACCAAGGTTCGTGTGTCTCCATGTGAAAAAGCTGCTCATCTGGGAAGGACTCTTGCAAAGGTAATGTTTCCTCCCCTTGCACAATTCTGCTCAAGTGATCTGCCACAACATTTTCGCTTCCCTTCTTGTCCTTGATTTCGATGTCAAACTCTTGTGATAAGAGAATCCATTGAATCAAGCGTGGCTTAGCATCTTTCTTTTTCATCAAATATCTAAGGGCTGCATGTTGTCACTTTAGAATTCAAAAGATAAGATCGAAATTTTTCTAAAACAAATATTACAGCCAAAAACTCTTTTTATGTGGTGGAGTAATTCATTTGAGCATCATTTAAAGTTCTAGAGGCATAATATATAGCATTCGGCCTCTTTTCTTTTCTTTGTCCAAGAACTACTCCAATCGGGTGGCACCATAATAGGGGCTGACGTCAATAATTCCTTAAGCTTGCCGAAAGCCTCTTCACACTCTTTGCTCCACATGAATGGAACATCTTTCTGCAATAGGGAACACAAGGGCTTGGTCACCAAAGAGAAATCTTTGATGAACCTCCTATAAAAACCTGCATGGCCAAGAACAGAGCGAATCTCCCTCACAGTTGTGGGAGAGGGTAAGTGAAGCATAATATCAATCTTGGCCTTATCAACCTCTATTCCCTTAGCAGAAATTATGTGTCCTAAAACTATCCCTTGTTTTACCATGAAATGACATTTTTCCGAATTAAGTACAAGGTTAGTTTCAACACATCTCTCCAAGATTAATTCCAAATTCTCTAAGCATGCATCAAAGTCTTTTCCATAAACACTAAAATCATCCATAAAGACTTCGATGATATTTTCAATATAATTTGAGAATATGGAATACATACAACGTTGAAATGTACCTGGTGCGTTGCATAAACCAAAAGGCATGCGTTGATAAGAAAACTTACCAAAGGGGCATGTAAATGTTGTCTTCTCTTGGTCATCCGGGTGGATGCATATCTGATTGTAACCACTGGACCCATTCAAAAAGCAATAGAACTCGTGTCCAGCTAGTCTCTCCAACATTTGGTCGATGAAAAGTAGAGGCATATGATCCTAACGTGTAGTAGCATTCAGTTTTATGTAGTCGATGCACATCCTATGACCTGCCACCAATTATTATGGCACAAGCTCATACTTGTCATTCTTCACAACTGTGACTCCACTCTTCTTGGGTACAACTTGGACGGGTGAAATCCATTGGCTATCCGAGGTAGGACATATGACGTCACAATCAAGCAATTTGATCACCTCATCCTTCACAATTTTCATCATAGGCGTTGTAAACGTCACTGACCATCCCTAGTAGGCTTGGCTCCATCCTTGAGCAAGATCCTGTGAACACAAGTAGTAGGGCTTATACCCTTGATATCCGCCAAGGTCCAACCAATGGCGGTCTTGTTTCTCTTAAGCACGTCAATCAACTTCTCTTCTTGTTGCTGATCACTCAGCTTTGATGACACAATAACTGGTAAAGTGTCATCGTTTCCCAAGTATACGTACTTCAAATGATCTGGTAGAGCCTTAAGCTCTAATTTTGGGGCCTGTTCCACAGATGGTAGAATTTTATTAGTGGAAATGGGAATTGACATGAACTTGTTATACCTAAAATGGGGTGTTGCCTCTAGTTCGGCAACTACAAGTGCAATGCACGGCTCAAGTTCAAGTCGTGCCTCCTTTGAAGTTCGTTCCCTTTGTGTGTCAATTCATGCCCCTTGCTCAATAGCTAGTTGCTATTGATCCAAAGTTTCAGATAGAACCTGTGCAATAGAATCAACAACATCAATAGCATAACACGGTTTAAGATGAGAAACTGGATACCTCATTGCTTCAAACACGTTCAAGCTTATAACATCACCATCAAACTCCATGGTGAGGTTGCCTTCGGCATTATCTATTCTTGTTCTTGTCGTCCTCATGAATGGACGTCCTAGGAGTAATTGTGTGGAATTCAAAGGTGATTCCTCCATCTCTAACACATAGAAATCTGCAGGAAATATTAGATGGTTCACCCGCACAAGAACATCTTCAACATATCCTTTAGGATATTTGTTAGAACGATCCGCCAATTGGCTAATCACATTGTCAGTTTTAAGAGGTCCTAGACTTAGAGAATTATACACAATCAAAGACATTACATTAATGGAAGCCCCTAAGTCTAACATAATATTCTCAAAACGTGTGTTTCCAATAACACATGGTACGGTGAAACTTCCTGGATCCTTCATCTTGGGAGGTAGTTTCCTTTGAATAACAGCCGAAACCGTCTCATTCATGCACACTAACTGCTCCTCCCTCGTACGCCTTCTCGTGGTGCACAATTCCTTAAAAAAATTTACATACTTTGGAATCTGCTTGATACATTCCAAAAGAGGGATATTTACTTGCACTTTTCTGAATACCTCCAACATCTCTTCATCAGATTTGTCCTTTTTGGACTTGTTGAACCTAGAGGGAAAAGGTAGACACGAAGTTGGGTTAGTTTTAACTAAACCACTTGAGTTAGAATAGTTTACCTTTGGTGCCTCTTTGTTGGAGGTGGCCGGATCTCTCTCTAGATCTCTCTTCTTCATCATCTCAAGTTCTTCCTTACTTACCCTCGGCTCGGCCATGTCATTGTCGAGTGCATCACCTTCGGCTTCATTGTCATAATGCACGGCTCCACCCTTTCCTCCTAGGGTACCCTTCTTTTTTGGGACTCTTAGTGCCGGTCCCTCAAGAACTTTACCACTCCTTGTGATTATGGCTTGTGCTTGCTCCTTCTTAGGATTCTTTATCACATTGGAGGGCAGCTTTCCTTGCTCAGTAAATTGTCCCATGAAGTCCACAAGGTGCCCTACTTGAGTCTTTAGCTCGCCTATGTCTTTAGAATGAGTTTGTTGTCCAGCAAGCAATGCTTGAGTAGCACTTGAGAGGGATTGGATGATGGCATCATAGTTAGGGCTGATTGGTGCAGTTTGTTGCATAGGTTGGTTCGGCACAAAGGGAGCTTGTGGCCTTATGAAAGGTACGGCTGCCCTAGGTTGGAAAGGAGCATTTGGTTGAACATTGGGCCTTAGCACATTATCATTGTTGGCCCACCTGAAGTTGGTGTAATCACGATACCTTGGGTTGAAGTTATTTGAGTAGCCCCCTCCTTGGTACCCCAAACCATTCACCTCCTCATAACCTTCATTTGCAACTTGAGGGCACTGATCTGTAGGGTGTCCCTCAGTACATACCCCACACACTTGAGTTTTTTGTTGCTTCATCATTTGTGCCATCATGTTGGAGAGCTTGTCAACCTTCTCTTCTAATGCCAGATTGGCTCTTATCTCATGCACTTGTTTTGTGCGAGGTTGAGATCCAAACTGCTGGTTCTTCAATGCTCGTGTCTCTAATAGGGCAGTTGCTTCTTCATTCGTTTTCTCCAAGAAAGATCCTCCAGCAGCCAAATCAAGAAATTCCTTGTCCAAGCCACGCATCCCCTCATAAAAATATTGCAATAGGAGACCTTGGCGAATGCCATGAGCTGGAGAAGAAGAAATAAGAGTCTTGAAACGTTCATAGTACTCATACAATGGCTCATCACTTGCTTGCTTTATTCCAGTTATTTGTACCGTGAACTAAGAGCCCTGATGGTACCGTGAACTGTAGTACCCCGAAACTTAGTATAAATTATAGAATACTTTATAACACATAAAACTTAGAAGTGATTCAAATCTCTTTAAAATATTTCTTTTTAAAAGCTAGTAACGCTAAATATCATACTTATAAGATAGAAAATCTTTATCGAGCATTAGGATACGAGCTAAGTACTAGAAAACCTTAATAGTATTTCTTGCGTAAACTCAATTCATGAGACTAATATTTATATTGTTCCATGCATGTTATTCTAGTGTTAGATATTGGTAACAAATTTACAAGAAAGGAAAACACCAAAATTCATTTACTTTTACTTTGAGTTAATATATATATATATAGTCCCTATCCAGAGCAGAGCTTCTTATTTGACCCACTTTCCAGTCAAATTTCTACATCTCTACCATTCGGTATTTAAGTATATGTGTGTAGATGACTTCTGCAAAGTTTCATCAAATTTGATAATCGTTTAAACATTCATAGTCGTGATTAACACGAATGGTTCATACTGAACATATTCAATTTGTTCATTGATTTTTTATCGTTTTGATACTTTAACGATCAACAAATGTGCTAAAAATTTGTAGAGATTATCTACACGCATATACTTAAATGCTGAATGGTGGAGATGTAGAAATTTGATCGGAAAGTGGGTCAAATAAGGAACCCCGCTCTTTAATTTCAGAGCGGAGCCCCGCTCTGGATAGAGACTATATATATATATATATATATATATATATATATATATATATATATATATGTCATACAAATGCCAATACGTATATTATGCATTTGCTAGCTGATTTTGTTTCTTCTCCCATACTATTTGAGTTTCTTTGTGAACAATTAACCTAAGAAGCTAGTCTACACACTCACATTAATATATAGTCTATTAAGTCAAGAAAGATTGTTGAGAATTGAATTTTTGTGTTCCTCCCTTGGCCTATATATACTTGTGAGCTGCATCATATTATCTTCATACTTCAAGGTTAGAAACCATGTTGATCTATAATCACCTTAGTTGATACAAAACATAGGAATGTTCTTCACACCAAAATTCTAGCCTTCACTCTTTTCTTACTAAGAAGTTCTCTTTTATTCAAACAAGTCCAAGCTTAAATCAAAGACCAAACTCTTCACCTCATTTCTGAAACTTCAAGAGTAAGTACATAACACATCTTTATACTTTTTTGTCTTTTAAGATTCATCAAAATGCATAACTAAGGATAAAATGAAAAAGAGTCTGTTTTGCTTCAAAAGCCATACTTTCGTATATGATAAACTCTTATTTTGTCACAAGTAACTGCATAATTAAATTCCTCATAAGAAATACTTTAATTTAGGTTTTCGAATCACTGAAAAAGGTATAGAAATGAAAACGTTATGGCTAACCAAAGTTTTTAACTAATTAATAAACTTGCTGGAAATCTCTTACAACTATCGTAATTTAAAAAATTCATATCACACTCATTCCTTAACCATTTTCTACAAACTTTAGATCAAATTAAAGCATAGGACTTCTACTTTTAATTTTGAAAGTTTAAGAAGTAATGGTAAAATATACAATACGTAAATATTTAGACATCAAAGATCAATATCGAGAAATTGGTTTCCTGCGCTATTTCTGTCTTTCACAATTTTTGGACTCTATCACTTTGAACTGGACTATAAGAATTATTTTATTGGATTTCTTACGAAAAATCATTTGACATGGACTCCTCACTTGCCTAATTTGGACATAAATTGAATGAGTTATAAGATGAGAAAGTTGACGGTTCTAAGTAGTAGACAAATGGACACTTATGGACTAATGATTCCCACACTATGGGAATATGTACTACTAGTTCATTGATTACTAACTATTATTGTGATGACCCAGCCTTAGGGTGGATTGTGTGGACCCAGACCTGACTTGGCTAGGAAAGCTAGTAGGTAGGTAGGTCACAAATCCCACATCGCCCGAGAGAGTGTGGATGCGATGCTTATATGTGCAGGGTTAGCACAATATGAAGAGACGCGTCTTGGGAGCTCAGTGGCTTCGGAGGGGTTGGGAACTCTGAAGTTAAGCTTGCTGAGCTCAGAGCAATCCCAGGATGGGTGACCTACTGGGAATGTTGCGGGTGAGCTCCCAAGAACAAATCCGTGAGGGACCTGTGGGGTGCCAGAGTGGCATGTGGGCCCATAGCGGACAATATCTAGCTGGGAGTGAGCGGGTGGTCAGAGGGCACTGGCAGCTACTCCAGGAGACGCGTTTTGGGGGCGTAGTGGCTTCGGAAGGTATAGGAACTCCGAAGTTAAGCTTGCTCGTCCCGTAGCAATCCCAGGATGGGTGACCTACGGGAAAGTTGCTTGTAAGCTCCCAGAAACAAAACCGTGAGGGGTGATTCCCAAAGCGGACAATATCTCAAAGTTTGCCAGGCTGTTACAATTATTCTCTGACTTCTTTTAATTTTAGTACATTTACTTTATTGCACATTTAATTTCAAGTTTATTTACTTGCTTATTTTGTGCATACTTTGAAATATTGATATCGTTTAAAGTATATTGCTCTAAGCTTATATACTTGTTTTATTTACTAAATTTTGTGATATTCTATTGACGTAATTATAATTAGAGGTGTGAAGTCGGGTGATTAGTACTAGGGATAATGACCATTTGCACAAAAAAGAGTTAAAACTTGACCATTCCAATGTTACCTACCCACTCCAATGAATCTTAGTAAAAATACCTAAATACCCTATATTAAACCCTAATATCCTCTCTCTCTCTCTCTCTAAATAACTTAACTGGTTGATTACCCACTTCAATTCTCTCAGTCCTCCACAGAACTCACTTCTCCATTCCCTTAATCTCTGCTCCCTAAAGAAACCCAGTAAAACCCTAATTACTGTGTTTTTTGCTCTCCAATGGCAGCCGACCAATCCCTCTCATTCTCACCGTCAAGATCCACCCTTTCGAAGCTTCACTACTCCCCCAACTCCTCCCCCACCTCCAAAACCCTATCTTCTCTTCCGCCGCCGCCATTTTCCGCCGCGCCGCCGCAGCAATTGACTCGGCCAAGTCACTCCCAGACCCTCTACGAGATGATGTCCCGGACATATTCCGACCAGAGCCTCCACTAGAAGGTCCACAGGCTCATCAAAACGGCGCCATTTCAGGACCCCAATTGGGGAGGTGGGTTGGTTTCTGGTGACGTGAGGCTGACGGTGGTTGTGAAAGATGGGTTTAGGGTGTCAATGGATGTGCATAAGAGTGTGCTGGCTTTAAAAAGCCGGTTTTTTGCTGAGAAATTGAGGAAAGATAGAGGGTTTTCACATGAAGCAGTCTTCTTTATTTGTTAGCATGTTGTTATGATCTCCTTCTTTATTTGATTGTCAAACATTTGATTGTTAACTATCAACTTTCTTCTAATGTATGTATTCGATTGTCAAACATCCCGATCTGCTGTTTTGGGTGCCTAGATCTGCTGTTATTGTCAAGTTATCAATGAAATCTACCCTTTCGAAGATCAATCCCTCTCATTCTCACCGTCAAGATCCACCCTTTCGAAGCTTCACTACTCCCCCAACTCCTCCCCCACCTCCAAAACCCTATCTTCTCTTCCGCCGCCGCCATTTTCCGCCGCGCCGCCGCAGCAATTGACTCGGCCAAGTCACTCCCAGACCCTCTACGAGATGATGTCCCGGACATATTCCGACCGGAGCCTCCACCAGAAGGTCCACAGGCTCATCAAAACGGCGCCATTTCAGGACCCCAATTGGGGAGGTGGGTTGGTTTCTGGTGACGTGAGGCTGACGGTGGTTGTGAAAGATGGGTTTAGGGTGTCAATGGATGTGCATAAGAGTGTGCTGGCTTTAAAAAGCCGGTTTTTTGCTGAGAAATTGAGGAAAGATAGAGGGTTTTCACATGAAGCAGTCTTCTTTATTTGTTAGCATGTTGTTATGATCTCCTTCTTTATTTGATTGTCAAACATTTGATTGTTAACTATCAACTTTCTTCTAATGTATGTATTCGATTGTCAAACATCCCGATCTGCTGTTTTGGGTGCCTAGATCTGCTGTTATTGTCAAGTTATCAATGAAATCTACCCTTTCGAAGATCAATCCCTCTCATTCTCACCGTCAAGATCCACCCTTTCGAAGCTTCACTACTCCCCCAACTCCTCCCCCACCTCCAAAACCCTATCTTCTCTTCCGCCGCCGCCATTTTCCGCCGCGCCGCCGCAGCAATTGACTCGGCCAAGTCACTCCCAGACCCTCTACGAGATGATGTCCCGGACATATTCCGACCGGAGCCTCCACCAGAAGGTCCACAGGCTCATCAAAACGGCGCCATTTCAGGACCCCAATTGGGGAGGTGGGTTGGTTTCTGGTGACGTGAGGCTGACGGTGGTTGTGAAAGATGGGTTTAGGGTGTCAATGGATGTGCATAAGAGTGTGCTGGCTTTAAAAAGCCGGTTTTTGCTGAGAAATTGAGGAAAGATAGAGGGTTTTCACATGAAGCAGTCTTCTTTATTTGTTAGCATGTTGTTATGATCTCCTTCTTTATTTGATTGTCAAACATTTGATTGTTAACTATCAACTTTCTTCTAATGTATGTATTCGATTGTCAAACATCCCGATCTGCTGTTTTGGGTGCCTAGATCTGCTGTTATTGTCAAGTTATCAATGAAATCTCACTACCAGTATAGTGTGGATGTTTTGTGATTAAAGTTTTGCAACTTCATGAACTCTGGTTCTGGATTACTAGGGGTCAGTAATCGATTACTGGAAAATATGAAATATGTAACCTGATTACTGGGGGTCAGTAACATGGTTACTGAAAAATATGGAATCTGTAACCTGATTACTGGAGGTCAGTAACCTGATTACTGGGGGTCAGTAACATGCTTAAGTCAGAGTCAGTAATTTAATATTGAAAAAATAATATTACGGCAAAAAAAAAATTTCGGCGAAAAAAAAATCCGGCAAAAAAATTGGGTGACCGGAATCCGGCGACTCCGGCGATCGACCATGGGAGTCCGGCGGAGTTGGGTGAACTTTCGGCAAAATTTCTTTATCTTCTATAGAAGCACATTATAATTCTAAAATATGTTAGATAAGACAGAAGGACAAAAAGGAAAGAAAAAAATTAAAATTGTACTAGGGTTGAAAAAAATTGTTCAAATGGGCAATAGAGTTGTTACCTTATGTTTAATAGGAGAAGAAAATAAGCTGGTCATTGGAATGGGTAATGAGGGGGTCAAATTAGTACTAAATGAGTATTTTCTATTAGTACTATCCCGTGCTTAAGTGAATTACTTGTAAAATTATTTTAGTGATTTGTGGAGTTAGCCTGGGCCCTAGTCCTTACAGATAGTGCACTATTATACTCATAGGAAGAAAGTGTCGATCTTGAGTATACATACTTTGGTATTGTCATCGGTATGCTGCGGCTTATATGTGTTTTGAATAAAATTGAACTCTAATACACAACTATGTGATTTATTACCAGTCTCTTAAACATTCAAGATAATTATTGAATATGTTGAGCTTATACGTATATAATTATATATACATAATTATATATACATAAGTAAGAATTGGTATTAATACATATAAAATGGTTCTTGGTACATTTTTACTTGGTTGTTCTTCTTTGATTTTCTCATAAGACACATTATTATAAGAATGTATCTTGTACTTACTGGGTCTGTGTTACTCATGATGCTACACATTCTTATTTTCAGGTAACGAGTAGATGCATGGGGAATGGGATGAAGTTATTAAATAAAATGATGCTTTTCTACTACTATTTCAAGAGAATAATTGTGATATCTTATTTTCGCTAAACTCTAGTGTTGTAAAATAATTTGGTATTGTAAAATGTTAATGATTTCGTTTTTCCAATAAAGTATTATTCAGACACAAGTTTTCGATTTCTATCAAATTTATTTGAGAAAATTATATTTGTTTTAGGTCACGCCTCAAACTTAGGTACCATATTTCCATATAATAGTGGTCTCGAGATTGGGGGTGTGACATGAACAACCACTTCCTTGCCTTGTCCTCTAGTGAAAATGGAAATGCTCTCATCTTCACATGCTGAATATCTGCTCCTCTAGGACACATATTCTCACAAGTAAATTGGAATTGTTGCAAGTGTGAGTTTGGTTCCTCTCCTGAAAGTCCATTGAACTTAGGCAATTGGTGCAAGAATCCACTTTTTAGCTCGAAATCATCTAATTTGCCGGCTGCCACTGGTGGATAGGTAATGTTTGAAGGTGCCATGCCTTCACCAGTCACATGTCCATTTTGCTCTCTGATTGATCCCATTTGTGGTGGAGGGTCAGGTCAGTCGAAATTCAAGATGGTTGGGAATGGACTAGCTTGTTAGTAGCTCAAACTCAGGATTTTCGTGAAATAAAGGATTAAGTTCACACGAAGCTTCAGATGGAAATGGTGATGGTGGAGCTACATAGTCACGATCAAATAGTGTTGAGGTTTGGGACACGAATTGATGCTCAAACAATGGTGTGCTAGGTGATGGCTACTCGGTTCTTTCTCCACAGATTCTGTTCAAACGATTTTCAATATCTTGAGACCAACCTGGAATGCTGGACATTCATGAACCTGAGAATTTTGAAGATCAAGTCATTAGTAAAACGAAAATAAAAAGAAAACAAGTATGAGAATTTTTACAGTATAGTTAGAACTATATGTTAGTTGTATGAGTTAGTAGTATTTCCAATGTAACACATATTGTATAGTTCACGATAAATTCAATCATAGCACACAAAGAGATTTACAAGTATATCAAAGAATTCGGCTTATAACAAAGAATTCGGTTCATGTTTTTCCAAAGTTTTCGAAAATAAAATACATCAAATATGTTGAATTGTTAGAGTCTAATTGTTTTTATTCACACAACTTTAAAATTCAAGGTACGTGGAGCAGAGGAGATAACAGTGCAATGTACTGATACAACCCAAGGTAGTACCATACTTTTATCCGATATACCTTAAAATTTAAAGACATCTTTTATTTGTGAAGTTATATAAATCTATTTATGTAAAGTTATTTTCTAAGTTCTAAAGCAAGGTGGACGTGCGGCCCAAGTATTGTCGTCTAGACATGAATTATTCTTTGTTTTCAGAAGGCTAGAACGAAAATTCTAAGATGGAACAAGGCAAGACTCGTTGTTGGTAACCACGGAGAGCGAACTCCCTATCGACTCCCTCACTGAGAAGGAACGTCAGTCTGTGGGCGTTGGATCTAGTTAAACAAACCTTGATACCAATATTAGAGACAAACGAACTAATAGGCGAACCTTTAGGCCCTTTACTCAGTTGAGAACAACCATGTGTTAAACAGTTCTCCAAGTGTTAATAAAAGCCGCCCTCAACCCCAAGTGACCTTAAAAAGATACAATTGGAGGGTTATAGCTCATATTAACAAAAGGGACTTCACCTATTCCGTTCACTTTAGAACCTATAATAAACTAAACATAAATAAATTTTTAGAACCTATAATAAACTAAACATAAATAAATTTTTAACTTCCTAGCAATTTATCTAAGTGTTACAAACATATATCACATATTATATCAAACATTCGGCAACCATTATAAACAAAAACTGAAACCTAATTAAGCTATTACAAAACCGAAAAGCTAAAAATTATACAAATCCGAAATTTATACAAAGTTACAAAGTAACACTTCATGAATCGAAATTTATAAATTTCCCCGGCAACGGCGCCAAAAATTGATGGAATTATTATCCAAGCATATTGTACCTGCAAAATAACTTCATACACATATTACCCTTTTTGTATCATCGTTAATATAAGACAAGTAGAGATCGTTCATCGTTCAGTCCGGGGAAATCAAGGGCATTCAATAACATGAAGTATCACATAATCATATTGGGGGTGTAAAATTTGATTTTGAAACCTACTGCAATTTACGAAAATAAAATCCAACATTAATATATACACATGATCATCATCTCTTACACATAACATTCCACATAAAACTCTCAAAACAAATAACAAATTCGCACAAGGAATCAAGGCAGCAAATCGGCAAGCTTTCAAGATTAGTTTTAGTTCCAATTTAATTAGAGCCTTCGTGGTTCATCTAATTATTCAAAACTCCTCAGGTATTTAGAATCAGCTTCGTGCGTAATCCTAAACATGGTGCTAATCAGTTTAAAAATACTTCGTGTAGAAATTAAATCAAGAAACACATAAACACAATGATTCGAATTGGAGACATGTTAGCAAGTATGGCGTCACCTCATCTCACATCGATATGTAAATTTTCAGAATTATTCTAGCTCTTGGAACAAATACAAGTTAAACCAACTTCGTGTATAATTCAACTTATATTCCATTCGGCATATGAAGCTAACACCCAAGGAACAACCATGGCATAGGCTGCCCTCAAGCATATAACTTTTGTGCATAAAAATTTAGAAAATAAACCAAAATAAAATCAAGAACACATGCGAAATACTACTGCTCGAAATCCTTACCAAATTCGTTACATGTTAAGATTATAATTTGTCATACAAAAATCACATGCATTCGAAGTTCATAAACAAAGAATAAAACCAAAATCACCATCCATAAAAACATACAATCTTCATAGACAAAGTATTGTAAAATTACAGAAAAATAGAGAGCCATGAGAAGAGTGAATCACACTTGTAGAAACCTTCAAAAGAATTCGGCAAGGGTGGTGGACCGAATTTATATGGTGGTGGTTCAGCTATACTATTTTCTGTATAGGATTTATGGTGAGGGTTTGGCAGAGTTTCGTCTTGTGTATATGAGAGAGAAGAGATACTTTTCACCATGAAGCCGTGAGGTATATATAGAAGCAAAAAGGGGTGCTAGGGTTTCGGCTCCAAGGAGTTGTTGCCGAAACCTTCTCTCTTTTCTTGCACGCAAGTCTTCTTTTCTTCTTCAATTTGCTACCGATAATCCTCTTAGATAATTGCTGAATAAATCTTCAAATATTTCTTCCTTTTATCCTAGATTTAATTCGGCAAAACTATCTTGAATGTAGAGGGAAATTCAGTCCACATTCGTCTTTTATTCCTTCTTGAAATTTGGTTGCATTCCCTCTTTCGTTTGCCATGAGTTATCTTCCCCTTGAAGCTTTAGGACTCCTTGAATCTCTCCTTGTCTTGCCGTGCACTCCTCTTCCCTTGCATGTGCTCGGCATGATTTGTGTTGTCCTAGAAGCTTTGCAATTCTTCTCCTCAAGCAATTCGGCAATATCCTTTTAATGAATCTGATTTCTTCCTTGCTTTGTTCAGTCGAATTTCTTCCATTATCTCCTCTTTAATTCTTGAAAATTAGAGAAAGGAATACATTAAAAACAGAAGATAAAATATAGCAGAATTATTTCATGAACAAGTCCTGATTCAATAAGGATTCCTGATCCAACAAGGAGTTCTTCTTTCAATGAAACTCTTAGAACTTTCGACGTTTTCAGAAATGTCAAGATATTGTAGACTCGTTGTTCAACTAAGACTCTTACTTTTATAAGGACTTTCACTTTGAGTCAAACTCTTAGACTCTTAACTCAACTGGGATTCCTACTTTTATCAGGACTCCCAATCCAACTTAGTTTCCTAGTTAAATCAGGTTTCCTAATTCCATTCAAACTCTTCTAAATCTTTGTCGTTTTAGACTTTTAGTTTGATTATGATTCCAAGTTCAATTAGGACTCTTCAAGATTTCTGCATTTTTCACGTTTTAAGCTGTTTTCACAACCAACTCTGCCAAAGACTCCTAACTAGACTCAATGACTCTATATTACAACAATAAGGGTTAAGCATTGAATAAATGGGGGTAAAAACATATTAAGAACGTCATAAAATCAGAGTTTAGATGTAGATGATTGTGATGTCTTTATGAAATATACCAGAGGTCTTTTTGAATACGTACGGAATGAACTGAAATTGTTCAACGTGGAATCATTTGAAGAAGCTACTATCAAAACCATCGCTATAAAGGTCAAGTATAAAAGATGGTACAAAAAGGATGACAAACAAGCCACTACTACTAGTTGATATGATAGGAAGAGTACATGCAAGCAAATCAAGGATGGCTCAATGCAGAAGAATTACTGTGATCACTGTCGTACTAGCGGACATGTCAAAGACAAGTGCTGGGTACTTCATCCTGAGTTGAAACTCAAGAATCAATGGAACAACCAACGAAAGAACGACAGGAAGGCCACATTGGCAGTACAACAGGTAGACGAGCTTCCAGAATTGAAGCAGCCTGACACTACACTTGCCCTAATGACTTTACCAACAGATGTTGTAGATGCTTACAGTCGTGAAGAGTTGTTCCATTTGAATATTCAAGTGAAACAGAGTGTTGTACAAGCCATTGTCGATCCAGGAAGTCAGAAAAATCTGATTTCAGAGGCTCTAGTAAGGAGGGTAGGCTTAGATACAAAGCCTCACCCTAAGCCTTACCCACTAGGGTGGATTTAGAAGGACATTGATATGCAAATAACAAAGCAATGCACCTTCAAATTTGCGATCACTAATCGTTACATCGATGAAGTGACGTGTGAGGTGGTTCCATTGGATGTATGCCAAGTTATATTGGGTAGTCCATATCTATGGGACCGTGATGCAATTCACTATAGGAGGCTTCACAAGTATCGTTTGGTTAAGGATGGAAAGGAGTTCCATATCAACGCTTTGTGACTCTGATACATTCGCAAGTATTGTTGTCACTTTGTCAGCAGTGACTCTAACACCTTCACAATGTTCTGATATTGGAAAACTGCAGAAGAATTTCAAGGATCTTTTTCAGGATGTGCAGGGGTTACCACCGCAGAGAGCTATAGAACATGAAATTCAATTGGTAGGAGATTCACCTCTACCAAATATGGGTTTGTATCACACCTCACTGGTAGAAAGTGAAGAGATCAAGAAGCAAGTTCAAGAACTTCTTGAGCAAGGAATTATCAAGCCTAGTTGCTCACCATGTGGTTCACTGGTACTGCTCGTGCCCAAGAAAGATGGAGGTTGGCGCATGTGTGTGGACTATAGAGCACTTAATAAGATTACTATTAAGAATCGGTATCCATTACCGAGGGTTGATGATCTTTTAGATCAATTGCATGGTGCTCATTACAACACAAAACTTGATCTTAAATCTGGTTACCATCACGTACGCATCAATGAAGAAGACACTTGGAAAACTGCTTTTAAAACAAAACAGGGATTGTTTGAATGGTTAGTTATGTCATTCGGACTATGTAACGCTCCAGCCACCTTTATGCGGCTAGTGAATGATGTCCTTCGTTCTTTTATTGATGATTTCGTTATTGTATATTTGGATGATATCCTTATATATAGTGTCACATAGGAGGACTATCTTCATCATATTACCAAGGTTATGGACGTTTTACAAGCTAGCCAACTACGACTGAATGGCAAAAAGTGTGAATTTGGGAAGGAGCAACTTGTTTTCCTAAGATTCATTGTTGGTGCTGGAGAGCTCAAGGTGGATCCTGAAAAGGTACAAGTTATCACTCAATGGCCCACACCTCGTTCAGTGACCGAACTACGAAGCTTTATTGGTGCATGTCAATATTTGAGGAAGTTTATCAGACATTTCTCCCTCATTGCAGCAACATTACATTCTCTTACAAAGGCCAATAAAAAGTTTGAGTGGTCGAAGGGAAGCATCAAGAAGAATCTTTTCGGTTGTTAAAAAGGAAGATCACTGAGGCCCCAGTGTTAGCATTGCCAAATCTGCAAAAAACATTCGAAGTTGAAGCTGATGCATCTAACTACGCACTAGGAGCCGTATTACTACAGGATGGAAAACCGGTTGCCTACCATTCTGAGATGTTTAGTGGACCAATATTGAACTATCCAACTTATGACAAGGAGCTATATGCATTGCATCAAACAGTGAAGCATTAGAGAGCTTACTTATTAGGGAAAGATGTTGTGGTACACTCTGATCATAAGCCTCTTCAGTATCTAACTACACAGTCAAAATTGCAGCAAGCACGACATATGAAGTGGATGTCTTGCCTACAACCAATTCAATATTATAATTAAGTACAAGAAATGAATCACTAATAAGTTAGCAGATATGTTATCTCGGCCACGAACACCAGTAAGTTCCGCATTATTGGTGGCTATGCAAATTCAATCTATAGTTCCTTCTGAGTACGCCAAAGGGTATGACACAGACACTTATTTCAGTTTGGATTATGCTAAGCTGCAACAAGGGAAGACTAGTGAGTTTCAACTGAAAGATGGACAGATGTACAAAGGAAAACAATTGTGCGTTCCATAAAATAGCGATAGACTGCAGTAGATTCGTGAAGCTCATACTTCCAAAGTAGCAGGACATTTTAGAGTAGAGAAAACTTTATTAATCTTCGTCGATATGTCTTTTGGCCAAAGATGCACCTTGACGTCTCTCGGTACATTCGAGGTTGTGTTCTATGTGACGAGTCGCCGAAGCGAGCATCAAGCAATAATAACCCTACAATCGTTTAGTAGTATAGAATAAGTAGGGATCGTTCTAGCCGGGGATTAAGGGTACCTGAAACATGAGAATGTTAACACAAATATTCACAAATATATATGCACACAATTGTCACACTTATATACATATATACATATTCACACGAAATCAAGGGGAATTGAGATAGGATCGGCAGCAAAGCTGCCTCTAAATTCCTAGACATGAATTTAAGACATGAAATTAAATCCTAAAGCTACTATTTACAAGGTTGGTCGACATTCTTCCACAAATTACTAACACAAAAGCAATCAAAATACTTAGCAAATTGACAAAACAAGACATATGGCAAGGGTACACAATATCCTAGATCCGACTTAGTTCCAACCTAATTAGCTCCTTATCGGTTTACTAATCGATTAAGACTCTCAAGTACTTCAAGATTAACTTATCGTCTAACCCTAAAGTTATACTAAACACATTTGAGAACACTTATCGTCGAAATCAAACATGCAAAGTAATTAGGCACAAGGTCTTTTTAGTCGGAAACATATCAATCAAGCAAGGCGTCACCACTTCTTGTTAACATGCATAGTCGTTTAAACCTCTCTAGTCCTATTTATTTGACGGATACAAGACCAATACTCAAAACACATCGCGAATATGCTAAGTACCAATCTCTGCGGCACACGGATTTAAAGACTAAACCAAGAACGAATTACTAGAATCAGAGTGATCATTCTTGCCTATCCTATTCTATCTCTTTACTTCATATTTTCCTTACTTTTTAACATGCAATCCGTATTCTTACATCCAAAACCCATTTAAAGACAAAGAAAATGAATTGAACATACAAATTATAAAACCAAATTTCACTCCAAACAATACATAGACATAGAGTTTGAAACCAAGAATTCATGCTAACTTCATAGACAAAGTTTAACATAACTACATAAAAATTACAAAACCGAGAGTAGGGAGTGGATCACACTTTTGTAGACACCTTGAATGACTTCGACTCGTGTGGATCCGATGGTTGGTGGAGAAGATGGCTGCTCGGCAATGGGTGTGTCGGCAGGATTTTTGGGTGAGATGGTGGTGGTTTCGGCTAAGGTTTGTATGTAGGACTCTTGGGAAATTTAGGTAGAGCTTTGGCTAGATTTTTGCTTTGGAATGTGACAAGTTTTTTTGTGTAAAAGTTGGCTATTTATAGAGGCAAATTCGGCAGAAACCCTAGGTAGAAAACCTAGTCCAAATCAGCAAAGGTAATCCTTGTGTAACAAAGTTTTGGTTCCTTTCTTTCTTGGTTCTTCTAGGAAACTTCTTTTTCTGATTTTCTTCCTTGGATTGGGCTGCATATCTTCCTGGACTTCTTGTGTAGGCTTGACAACTCCATTTGGTGAGCTTGATCCATGGAAAAATACCCCAAACCCGCAAGAACACAAGACCGGCAGCAACTCGGCTGGAATGACCTTGCTCCAGTAAATCCGACATATCTCCCTTCTCGGAGCTCCAATTGATGTGATTTCAAGTCTCAGATAAACTAGACACATATGGCCATCTCCCCATAAAATATCTCGATCGAATTCCTTGTGAGTCGTCGGGAATGATTTTTCGAAGTTGGGACAAAGTCCCAGGAAAATCCCGGAAGTCCCTGGATTGGTTTGCTCGAACTGCTGTTTTGCAGCCATCTTTTGGGTGACTTCCCGAACTCCGATTGATCTGAAATTTTAACACAACATTTCTCAGCATACGAATATTAAGCACACCAAATTTCATAGAATTCGGACAAGGATAGATCGCACTTTCACTCATCTCAAAATCGCGAAAAAGACATATTTTACACTATTTTCCAGATTTCTCAAACTTAGTCATTTTTCGGATTCTTAACCAACTTTTCACCAAACCCTACCAAATTAACACTAACTATACTATGACTCTATCTTAGAAAAATAAGGGTTAAACAAAACATAAATGAGGGTATAAGCATATAATATCGTCGCACATTGTGCTCCTATCAACTACCCCACACTTATCCTTTGCTAGTCCCTTAGCAAACTAAACTAAACTAGACTCTAAACAAACTATTGCCCCTAACAATTTGTCTCAGGCTCGTATGTACACATAGCTTTCAAGTTAATGCATGAGAATGCTAAGCACGAAAATTCCAAGTTTCATGAACATGTAACATCAATAAAAACATAGAAGAACAAAAGTAAGCATGTAGACATGTTAAGCTAATCCAATCCTCCTCACTAGGCATACTCTCTTCTTTTCTCTCGAAGCATGGTTATTCACTCATTAGTGTATGCAAGTGAAAGATAATGAATTACAAAGAGTAACTTGCATATGTCATGAAACGAAAGCACTTTGTGAAATTTTCAAGGAAAAACCTCATATGACAACTATATGCACCAATGAACCAAAACCATATGCTTACTCTTGAGAAAATCTCCACAAATCAAATTTAACCATCTTAAGAATCATGAAAAAGATCAATAAAAGGGTTGTAATGGGGCTAGGCTAAGAGGTATTCGATATTTGGATAAGGAGACTCAAAACGTCACCATGCGTTTTAGCAAAGCTCGAATCTCCTTATGTCTTCTCGCCGAAGGGTCAAATTTCATCTTGTTGGACTCATACTTCATTCTTTTCTTCCCATAACATTACAACAATACTCAAGACAATAGCCATGCACAAAATTTTTATTTTTCAAGCCGTGCCTTACACATTTTTTCTTGCTCTCGGTATCTTTTTCTTTTTCTTTTGGTCCGAGCAAAAAAAAATTTTCTTTTCTTTTTCTTTTGGCACGGCATACATATACACTTCTCATATAGATTCATGGCTAAGTCTACCCCACACTTGTTCTTCTTCATCACACACGCGAAAACGCTTTCAAAAATCAAGTTTTGCCAATACTTTGATCAAGGGTAAAGGCACAACTATACTAGGCTCATGGAAAGTGTTTAAGGGTGATGAAAGAAAAGGCTAATCGTAGGCTCAAAGGGGTTTAACTAAGGTGTCCCACGACAGGCTCCAATAGGGCACATGCTTTATTTGGCAATGGTGGTAAACCTAAATGATCTTTATTCAATCATATTCAAAATCAAGGTGTTTTATGATTAAAAACGTTTTGAAAATCAACAAGAGTAAGTTCTAGCATACTAGAGTTCATTAAAAAGCTATGACACATAGTCATCGAATATGCAAAGAATTATGAGGTTTCATGCTTCCTACGAATCTATTGAATTTTATCTTTTTATCGCTCAAGAAGAAAGCAAATTGGCTCTAAAGCTCACATAGGTTATTATGGAAACAAACTAGCTAAAACATGCATGCTTCGTTAATCAACAAGTCCTACATGCTCCTACCAATGCACATAATCCATGAAACTTACAATTTTAATTGTATGCACAACCATCATCTATGTATGCAAAGAGGAGAAAAACATCATTGACATATTAGGGGCATCGTAAGACTCGAAACAAACAAATTTAAACACTCTATTTTTGTGGAACAATTTTCTGAATTTTCTTTTCTAAACTAAGCACACGAAAACATAAACGAAAATATAATATCGTCGCACATTGTGCTCCTATCACTATGTAACACCTCGAGGCCTTCCAATAGAAAGTTAGGACTGTATCTTCCATTACCAGTACCTAACCGACCATGAGAGAGCATTTCAATGGACTTTCTTGGAGGATTGCCTAAAACCAAATCCGAAAACGATTACTTGTTTATAGTTGTGGATCGTTTCAGCAAGATGGTGGTACTCATTCTATGCAAGAAAACAATCATTGGAGTAGGAGCATCTCAATTATTTTTCCAGCATGTTTGGAAACATTTTGGCCTCCCAACATCGATTATATCAGACAGAGATAGTCGATTCTTAGGTTATTTCTAGAGGTCCTTATGGGGAATGACGGATACGAGGTTGAAGTAGCACTACTTTTCATCCACAAACAGATGGACAAACAGAGATCGTTAATCGAACTATGGTGCATTTATTAAGGAGTTATAATTCCAAGCATCCAAAAATATGAGATGAAAGTCTCCCTTATTTACAATTTGCTTTTAATCGAGCGATTCATGGCTCCACATTGAAATCCCCTTTTGAGGCTTGTTTGGGTTATCTGCCTCAAAGCCCATTTGATATGGCGTTCTCTACAAGTGACAAACCATTAAGTGGAAAGGAAGAAGAAGAACATATTCGAGCACATAAATTTGTCGAACAAGTCAAAAAGATCCATTCAGAAGTGGAAGAACAATTGCGACGTTCGCAACAACGGTATTAGAATCGCCATGACAAACATCGCAGGCCATGTAACTTTAAAGAGGGTTACCTAGTATGGCTACACTTTGGTAAAGAGCGGTTACAAGGAGAAGGAAAAAAGCTCAGACCTATCTGATATGGACCGTTCAAAATCATCAAACAAATTGGTGACAATGCCTTTCAGCTCAATCTACCACCCTAGATGCATATGTAATCGGTCATTAATGCCGAAAATTTGAAGCTCTTTGAACCATCTCTACTGGACGATGATCCTACTGAGGAGGACACTCGACTACCTTCAGTTGATGACTTGAATATGGAACGAGAAGATCCTTTAGAGAAAGATTGTATTTTGGAACACAAGGTTCAAAAAATGAGAAACGAAAAGTATGAGTCTTTTTCGTATTGGCAGGAAAAGTCAATTTCTGAGCAAATCCAAGTGGTATGTACGAGAGAAAGCAGCAACAGAGTTTCCTGAATTAACATTACCTTGAACAGGGGCTCAAGGTTCCTAAATGGGGGAGCCATGATCGAGGAGGATCTTATTATAATTAATAAGGTTATGATATTATCACAACCAAACAATTAAGTACAATTATAGTTATAGAAAATGCCCATATAGTACTAATTTGCCCCCCTCATTACCCATTCCAATGACCATCTTATTTTTCTCCCATATTGAACATAAGATTACAACTCTATTGCCCATTTGAACAAATCTTTTTCAACCCTAGTACAATTTTAATTTTTTTTCTTCCTATTTTGTCCTTCTATCTTATCTAACAGATTTTTGAATTATAATGTACTGAGAAAGTGGAAAATAAAGAAACTTTGCAGAAAGGTCACCCAACTCCTCTGGCCTCTCATGGCCGGTCGCCGAAGTCGTCGGATTCCAGTCACCAATTTATTTTATTTTTTTTTTGCCGGATATTTTTTTTTTTATATAATCAGGTTATTGGACGATGGTTACTAACCCCCAGGTAAGCAATTTACATATTACAGATTTCCAGTAATCGAATACTGACCCCCAGTAATCAGATTACAGATTTCATATTTTCCAGTAACCATGTTACTGAGCCCTAGTAATCAATTACTGACCCCCAGTAACCATGGTTACTGACCCCCAGTAATCAGGTTACTGACCCCTAGTAGTCAGACCCCTAGTAATCAATTACTGACCCCCAGTAACCATGGTTACTGACCCCCAGTAATCGATTACTGACCCCTAGTAATCAGATTACTGACCCCCAGTAATCCAGGCATGAAGTTGCAAAACTTTAATCACCAAACATCCACATTATACTGGTACTAAGATTTCATTGATTACTGGGGGTCAGTAATGTGTTTATTGAGGGTCAATAATGTGATTACTGGGAGTCGTCACTTGACACAGAAATTCAAGGCATGAAGTAGGGTTGTCAGCAATTGCTCGTAGCCTGAGTTGACCAAAAACCAATATTGATTAGACCGATTCAAACATCTCTGCCTAGAATCAAAAGGAAACCAAAAAAAGGAAAAAGAAAAAAGAAGAAACCGTAGGAGCCCAATAGGGAGGACTGAGTGAGTGGGAATAAAGAAGAGTGGCAAATGGTATTGGGAAGACGCAAAAGCTTTTTACAGTAGATTAGATTCAACATGGTAAGACCAGTCAAGTGTTCAATTGATGGAGGCAATTCCTCAATGCTGGTCCCATCCAAATGAAGCTCCAGCAAGCCTTTCATGTTTCCTTCAATTTCTGGAAAGTTCTTCAGTCCTGAACAGAATGAAAGCTTCAATATTTGAAGGGATTCCAAGGCAGTGAAAGGTGGAAGGCTCTCAATAGACTGGCAACATGTCATATCCAAAGAGATAAGTTTCTTCAGAGATCCAAGAGACGGGTGAATCTCCATCAAGCTGGTGCAATATTGAAGCACCAACTCTTCAAGATCAGGAACCTCACTGAAGTCTGGAGTCGACATCAAGTATTGTGAATCACTCAAGCCCCCCTCCCCTCACTCTCTGTTCGAGTCTGCTGCCATGGATCTCTCTGAGAAATCATCCCGTCAGGCTCTGATCCCGTCAAGCAACCCCGCGACCTCGACCTCGACGACGAAGCCCAGCGCAAACCTCAGATCAAATTTGATATGGACACCCATCGCTGCTCTCCCCCGATCCGGCGGACTCAATGTTGTTGAGGTCGATTCTGATGTGGTTTCTGTCGGGGTCGTTGAACTCGGGGTTGCGGCCGGTGTCGAACTCGACAGCGAGGAGGGGCGCGACGACGGGACAGTGGCGTTGGTGAAGAGGCCGAAGTACTGGCTGGCGAGAGCATTAGGTTGAGAGATGGAGTTGGTGAGGACGAAGCAGAGAGAGAGAGAGGTGAGGTCGGGTGGTTAGAAAAGAGGAAATTAGGGTTTAATATAGGGTAATTAGGTATTTTTGCCAAGATTCATTGGAGTGGGCAATAAACATTGGAATGGTCAAGTTTTAACTCTTTTTTGTGCAAATGGTCATTATCCCTTATAGTTAAGCTATAGATACTTAAGCTATCCATTATCAACCATTAATTAGTAATGGTTTACGTTCATTTACTTTAATTAGTTTTCTATTTCCGGATGCTTATTTTGTATGTAAGTCGGAACTGTTGATACAATTATATTCAATTGGAAAGCAATTCTATTGTTTCATTTTTTGTGTCTTTCTCCACTCAATCAATACATCTTTCCTCAGTAAGTAGTCCCCTTCCAAAGAGAAGCAGCGACACTTAATTCCCATTAAAGTTCTATCACTTAGAAGTTTTGGATCACAATTTGACAATAGGTCAGGAAGTTGTGCATCATGCACATTGTCGAAGCGATCTTTTAGTACGTCCCATAGTTCTTTGGGATCTGTTTTCTTTAGGTACTGCTTTATGAATATGGCACCTGAGAAACATCAGGGTCTGAGCAATCTATTCAGGAGAAGCCTGCAGATTTTTATCAGCCGGTGGCTTGATGGTGGTCGTGACTCTTTCCGATGAAGGTATTTTCAACATTAGAGACCCACATTTTGTATTTCTTGCCTTGAACCTCTAGATATCAAATTCTGGACGCTGAGTGTTAGATATCTACAAACAAAAATAGGGAGACGTTAGTATCGATCAAAACAAATACTAAACAAGTTTGATTAATATAGAACAATGCCAATATGTATTATGTTCACAAAAATAGATGCAAAACGTGACTGAAAAGTCACAATCGATATCTTTTCTTTAATTTTCTTATATAAAGAAGTTGTGGTTCACAGTGACATCACAACCACAAGCACAACATTGGTCGGTAACGTCGCAGTTACTCCTTAAAACAATGATACCGGGGGATCCAATTCCCCGTGTATCGTCCCGAGAAGCGTGAGAATCAGGATGATGTAGTAGGGACACGAAAAGGTCCCAGATGCAAGACAAAAATCCCAAAAACGAAATTACAAGAAGCGGGAACTTTAATTGAAAATTACCTCTTCAAGTGGTGGAGCTTCTTCAAAGGAGACTTGATCTCTTGTGGGAAAGCTTGTTCTTCTCAATTCTTCTTGATTTCTTCGAAATAGAGAGGAAGGCCTTGAAGGACGCTTGATCGGCTTTTGAGCAATCTTGAACTTTGACGGATGTGTGTAAAGGGATGCACACGAAAACGCGAACCGAGATGGAGGAGGGCTGCTGAGTGTGGCGCGGGGTGTATGGCACGGGCAGGAGGCCGGGGCAGCGTAGGTGCTGCCGAGAAGTGTCGAAAGACGAAGGGAAGGGGGCCGACGCTAGGGTTTGCGATTTGTTTAGGGTTAGGATTTTTTTTTAGGTCTATTAGACGAAGGCTAGAGCCACATGCTTGATAACGTGTTCTAGAAGAAAAGAATAAGATGAAAATCGTAATTTTTTTGATTGGTAAGGAGGCTTTTATATAGGAATTACATTAAGTATCCAAATAATCAGGGATTCCCTATCTACTAAAGATACTAGAAATCTAGTATATTTAGATCAAGACACACCACAGAAGTTACAGAACTAACCTTCCTTGAATATTTATTTATTTATTTATAATACAGTTGTAGAATAAATTTATAGGGTAGTTTAAGCCCTGCAATTGGTTTTGACATTTACAAGTCATTATTTTCTACAACAGTTCAGATGGTCACAGACGTGCATAGTATATCATTTTACTGTCGGACTCTTTTCATTCTATTATTTAATCAAGTTCATATCAATCATACATAACTGAATTTTTTTTTATTTTTGAGTAAACGTTACCGATAATTTTATCAGTGGATAATCTGGATAATATTAACTCTTCTGTGAAATTTTCGGGTGTCTCTAATTCCAGTAACAAACAAAAACCAAATCACAGATTGTATAGTGTTAGCGTGAGTTATATATTATAATTAGGATTGTGAATATTATGTTGTAATTAGTTTCCTAATAGGACTTGGTGTATCTTGTATATATACTCCAATTATGGAGAACGTGAAATATATAGGACATTCATATTGTGCCTTGTTATTTTTTATTTGGTATTAAAACAAAAATCCATTGGAACTTGGTTGTTCTTCTTCCGCCGCGAATTTAGTTCTTTTATTGGGGTCCTTGAGGTCTTTTTTAGTTTTTTGGTTTTTTTTTTTAGTGGAGATGCAAGGTCCTTTCTCTAATTGATTTGATCGTTGAAATTGGAGTTGTTTAATTGAAGAGATCTCTTAATTGAATCGGTGGTCTCTGGTTCGTTGGAATCATAGTTGGTCCTTTTCAAAAAAAAAAATATATATATATATAAGATAAAATAAAAAATAAAAAAATAAAAAATATCTATATGGTTCTTTTGAATTATAGTTCATCCTCTTGTATAAGTTGTTGGTCCTTCTCTTTTTGATCGTTGTTGTCTTGGTTGAATAAGTCTTTGATTTGTTGAACTTGGTGGTCCGCTTGACATTCTGCTGGTTATTGCTGGTACTTTTTCGGTGTTAATTAAAAAAAAAAAAAAAAGGGAGCTGCTGGTACCATTGGAATATCTGACATCTTGATTAATTGTTGCTGGTCTACTTTTGAGTATTTGAAGAATGAATTAGATGATCGAGAAGAAGTTCTCTCAATCTCATGGTAGAAATTCTAGCCTTGTTCTCTACCAAAATCAGTATAAATCCTATTGTTTCTGTCTGAATCCGTAGACTCATAGATACCGGTGGATCTTGGTGTGATTTCTGCCTGCAAACCCTGCTAACTAAGGGAATACCGGGCGGGGCCGGTCTATTCCGCTCCGATGCCTAAGTCAGTATAATTGGAATAAACTGGTAACTTAGGCGGAAATGAATAGTTAAAGTATTGATTACCTATTAATGAGGGTAGTTGTGACTCATATATAGGCTGCCGGGCATGAGGGCTGACCTCACCCTTCGATGTGGGACTGACCCCCCTTCTGCTCATATTGCTGGACTGTTTCGGCCCCTGTTTAGGGAGCTGCTATCCCCGGTTCCCGGGCCCCGGCCACAAGTAAGACCTGCCCGGGCGCGAGACCAGGTGTCTATGCTACGCTCCCGGGCCCTGGGCTAGGTCCAGGAGTCCTGGCTGCGGGTCTGGGGTCCTGGGTAGCCTCTCTATGGCTACTGTCAACAAGTCCCCCAAGCTCTCGGTCAAGTGTCATCTTGAATAGGGGCTTAAATCTGTCTTCCTTTATAGGCCCGCACACCCGCTGGGGCACTTACCCACCAGTGTCCTGGTCCCCCAAGTCCGCGTTTAAGATTGGGCTTGGCCGGGCGTTCTAATAAACCTGTTATGATGATGCATAATGTGATGAGTGCATGGTTATGATGTTGATACTGATAGTTGCATATGGGTAGAAGATGTAGTACATGAGATGATAATGTGGCGTTGAAATCCGCCATGCTATGTTCCAGGAAAACCCGGTGAATATAGCGAATGGGATTATGTGACTTTGAAATCCGCCATGCTATGTTTCGGGATAACCCGGTGAATATAGCGAATGGGATGACCGAGTCCCCCTAGTTAGTAACAGTAGCCACAGTAATCGGTGAGTGTCTTGAACAGTTTGAAGAGGTCATCCAGTACCAGCGGGAAACGTGCCCTGTGTTATAGGAGTTCTTGGTGGGTGGCGTGGCCCGGAGTGATCCTAGGCAGCCGTCCCCACGTGTCACACAGCCTCTTGTTCTTGCAGGCATATAGGATCTGCAGGGTTTGTAGCCTGTGGGAAGAGTTGTCCTGTATGAGAGGATCAAGTCTCCCGGGGTGAAGGGGTCCCGTGTTGGTACCGGAGACATCCCCGATCGTTTCATACCCTTTGGCGTACAGGTGTGAGGTATGTGCAGGGTTTTAGCCTGCGGGAAGAGTTGTCCTGTGTTAGAGGATCAAGTCTCCCGGTGGGTGGTGTGGCCCGGAGTAGTTCTTGGTAGCCGTCCCAACGTCACTGCATTTGTTCCTGCAAGTGGGAAGTATATGCAGGGTTTTTAGCCTGCGGGAAGAGTTGTCCTGTGTTAGAGGATCAAGTCTCCCGGGTTTATAAAGCCCGGTGGTACATTGAATCTGTTAGGTCATACACGGCTGCCCGTAGGAATGTCTTAGTTCGACGAACCGGTTATTCCGTAGGAGAGCGATAAGCAAGTGCAATTTTGGCCGGTGTGATACCGCATCCAATAGTTGAAGCTGGATGGACCGACGGCTAGGATAGCCTTGAACCGGAGCAGGCACTACGGTTGGAATATCGTAGCCTGTACATAATATAGATGCAGAGTTTTTAGCCTGCGGGAAGAGGTTTCATGTGCTAGAGGAAGACTTCTCCCGGGGAATATCGAGCCGTTGTTATTTGGCGGGAAATGTTGAATAAATTCAACCGGTGGAAAGTCCCGTACCGTTGGAATATATGTTAGAATGCCCCGTACTTGTTAGAATATTTCAGCGGTAACAATAATAATCATGCAGGGTTTCTAGCATGCGGGAAGAAGTCTCCTGTGTTAGAGGAAGAGTTCTTCCGGTGGGATACCTCGATTTGTGGGAGTATTTCAGCATTAGGTGGAGTAGGCTACAGGCGAGACGGTTCGATTGTGTCCCCTGCTTCTTTCAACTACCCTCCGCATGCGAGGCAAGTGGCTGACATGCATTGAAGGGAGTATTCCATTAGTCCCATCAGTTATGATAGCCTGGGAAATTACCAATACTGGGATACGTGCCGCTAGGAGACGGTCAGGGATGGATGGCCCGGATCCGTGGGCGTTTCAGTTGCCCTACTGAGTAGTTTGGTGTGGGGGGAATTCAAGGGCGCTGGACCTGCATATAAACCCTTGCCGCTTGGTGTGTTTTTCTTTTGGCTGAGAACTAATCCCTTGTTTAGCCTCGCTCAACACAATTGCTCAGTGCTTTCCAACTGTTGCGTTTCCGTCGTCGTGCATACTAATCGGTGAGTCTCAGTCCTTTGCGACTCTGAAATTGTTTCTCCTTTTCCCCCATTTTTTTTGTTCGTGGTTGGATCCGATGGGCACTTGGTTGTATGTAGATTAGCCCTTTGGATGGGACCCTTGTAGTACCGAATCTCAGCGAGAGCCGGGAACTCTCGACTGAGAAATCCAGTGGGCGGTGCTGAGGCACTATATGCTTCGTAGTGCCCTGCGGTGGTGGTTTTAGGTTGTGTTTCTGATCGGCCAAGGGGGTTTTTTGTTTAGGTTACATGGATTCTGGGAGCTCCAGTGAGATCTCCGAATCGGCCGCCAAGCCACCGGTGAGGGACGACCAAGAGAGGATGGAGGACTGGCTTGCCTCCTCGTCCTCTGGGCAGAACGCCAGTGCCCATTCGACTGGTGAGGCGTCAACGTCCGGGTCGCTGTGACAGGAGGATGCTCCGTACGGAGTGTCCTTGGGCACTGCCCGCTCAGGAGGGGCCCCTCGCCACATACTTGTGGACAGGGATAGAACCATAAACTGTGATGAGCCGGAGTGCTCGTTAACTCCTGGTGAGATTGCTGCTTTTCGGTCAAGGTGGAATATTCCCGGAGAGGTAGATCTACGGCCTCTGTATGCCGGAGAGTCGGTCTGCAACCCGGAGGAAGGTTGGGTTGCCATTCACGAGGACCAATTCCGGCATGGGCTATCGCTCCCGCTGTCGGACTTTGTGCAGTACCTGCTTAGTGCCATCAGGATATCACCGGCACAGCTTTCCGGGAACCAGTGCAGGCAACTACTGAGCCTAGGCTGTCTCTACTGGCTGAGTGATATGAGTTGCCCAACGGTAAATGAGTTTCGGGCCTTGTATCGACTGACATACTCGAAGAAGAGTAAGGCCCGGGGGTGTGTGAGTTTTTCCGCCTGGCATTTTAAGCCGATGATAACCCACTTGCCCTCATGGCTCAACAATAATTGGAGGAAGAAGGTGGTGATGGCAGGGGGGGATCAGGGAAGGCTGTTGGTGGGCCGTCCAAGCCCCCATGTGGTGCTGGAAGGATTCCACACCGGCTGGGGCCGGTGCCAACTGTCGCCAGGTCCCCACTGTCTACCGCCCAATCTTCTTCTTTACAGGTTGATCTGGGTGAGAGGAGGAAGAGGTCTCTGGAGATGCCGGCCTCCGCGCTTGTTACCTTCACCGACCGATCGATTGGTGAGGGTTTGGCCAAGCGGCTGAAGCTAACGCGTGGTGGCACCACTACCTCCCACGGCGATGTTCCTGCGGCAACTAGCCCTGCTGCTGCCGGCACAGAAGCATCGGGGGTGGAGAAAACTCCAGCTGCGAGGCCGGGCATGGAGCATAGTTGCCCGGACGACTCTTTAACCTTGAGCCTGCTGATGAACGTGAAGGGAATGGAGCTGGAGAAGATTGGGGCTCCGAGAGGGCGGCCGGAGGAGCACCGGCTGAAAACCAAGGAGATGGCCTTCCAAGTAAAGATAGTTTGCCACCGGTATCCGCTCAACACTATTTCGTGATCTGTTGCTTTCTAACCGGTGCCTGTTAAAATGTAGCTGCTGTACCACTTGTATCAGTCGGACGCAAGTGGAGAGCTGCCGGAGTTGAAGAAGCGGGTGGCGGAGTTGACAAGCTCCCGGGAGCTCCTGGAGGCAGAGAAGTCCAAGCTCCAACGGGAGAAAACCCAGTTAAAGGAGAGGGCCAGGAAGCAGATGGGCAAGCTGGAGGCCCAGGTCGAGGCTCTGGAAGAGGAGAAGAAGAGCCTGGAGGAGGAGAGGGCCGAGTTGGAGGCCCAGGTCGAGGAGCTCCAGCGGCAGGTGGCGACGGTCTTCGCTTCTACCTGCGGTCCGGTCGATGAGAATCACCCAGAGGTTTACCAGCGGGCGGTTAAGAAGTACCAAGAAAGTGATGAAGTTCTTGACCTACTAGAACGGGCCCGGGAGGCGGGGATAGCCGATGCTTATGACAATTGGAAGAGTAAGGGCTATCTTGACGTCTCAAAGCTACCGGCGCCGCAGGCGGATGAAGAAGAGATTCAGGAGGGTGACACCGAGCCGGCCGGTGAAGACGGCGCTGGTGAAACCGCTGCTGAATGAGGTCCTGCTGAAGAGGGGGAGCAGGCGGAAGTGCCCTAGTAGGCTCCATACTTTATACACTCCCGCCCTCCCTTTTTGCTTTAAGCCTTTTTTTTTTTTTTTTTTTTTTACACGCTGCCTTGAGTTATAATGAATGGACATTTTGCCTGCGCTTGTGTTGTGCCTTTTTCAATTTGCCTAACTTGGCTTCCCATGGATTGCCCTTTGTACTTAGTTGAAAACAAAGTTGGAATACACATCTGCTGAAATTACACCTGACGAACTGGTTGGAATGCCTAGCTAGTTGTGTTTAGGAAAGAAAAAAAAATTTGGATCTTACTCAGGCTGACAAGTTGTTGGACCGCTGAGCCTCTATACAGGTTTAAGATTTCGACCGGTCGTATGAGCGTTGGTGTCGCGGGATAGACGTCCCGATTCAGTGCGGTCCCCACTGTCCGGGTTACTCTTGATACCGCTGCAATTCGCCGCAGTGGACTAGGCCCTCAATCGTTGTTTTCAAGGCAAGGCAATCGTTCGTGTGGTGTGTGGCTTCATCGTGGTAGGAGCAGTATTTACCGGTCTGTGCCCTGGTCAGGTTCCCCTTTGGGTGCTTTCTTTTTGGTGGAGGGGGGATGTTGTTCCCGTTCTCATACAGAATATCCTCGTAGGAGGAGGTCAAAGTAGAGAATACCTCTTGTCGTCCTGCTGGCATGACCGATAGGGGGCGGGTTTGCTGCTGGTAGGATGGGAGGTTCCCTGCTCGTTAAGGAATGTCGACGTAGTCCTTCCAGCGCTGCTGGTTTCCCCAACCTCTTGGTCTTTTGTCAGTCGAGGCTCCTCGGTCCCGGCCCTGCTGCCAGTTTCTGGCTTCCTGTCCGGCGGGTTCGGGCTCTTCCTGCCTTCTCTTGTGTTGACGGCTCCCGTAAGTTTCGTGGTTTGCTTGGCCGTGCCTGATAGCCATCGCCATCAGTTCGTTGTAACCCTGCGGGATCTCCACCCGCACAGCGTACGAGAACTTTCCGGGCTGGTGACCTTGCTTGAAAACAGATTCGACGATGCCTTTATCTAAGTCCCTGACCCCGGCAGTGGCCGTTTGCTATCGGGTAACAAAAGCTCTCAGCTCTTCGCCGTCTTCCGGCCTGCAGTTAAAGAGGACCGTCGAGGTCCGGGCCCCTTCAACCCTTAGTATGAATCGGCCCACGAATCTATCGGCCAGTTGCTCGAATGCCTTTATAGAGTTCGCCGATAGTTTGTAAAACCAACTGAGCACCTCTCCGGACAGGGTTTCCTGGAATATGTTGCAGCAGACGGCGTCGAAGTAGCCTTTAGCACACGTTTGGGACCGGAAACTGTCCAGGTGTTTGTATGGGCAGTCGGCCCCTGAGTACGTTAGCTTTAGCGACTTTTGGGTGCCGTATCTTCCAGATTCCAGAACCCGGAGTGAGAAGGGTCCGACCCGCTCGTTGAATCGTGCGCTCTCCGGCAGTCTCGTAGCCTTTCTCTCGTTCGCCTCTATCTGGGCCTTCATATCCGACATCGAGTCAGATAGTATCTGCAGTGCCCGTGCGGTCGAGCTGATGGTATCTTCCTCGAACGAGCCGCTGTTCCTCCTAGGGACTGGGACGATCTTTGGTGGCACCGTGTCCGCTGGGAACACGTCTCCCGCCACACCGTTGTCCCTCTCCCCTCCCGATGACTGGCCCACTTCCTGGTGGGGAGGCTCTTTTGGGTGTGGCGCGAATGATTTTGCCAGAGTGGCATTGCGCTGCTGGCCTCTTTCTAAGGCAGCCACCAATGCGGCATTAACCGCTTCCATATCTTGATACCTGGTGGTGGGTTCTACTCTGTCCCGGTCGCTTTCTGCCCGTAAGCGGTTTACTTCCGCTCGCATCTCTTCTATCTCTCCCGCCATATCGTACTTGCCGGGACTGGTGACATCGTCCGGGCTGTCACTGCTGGGCAACCGATCTTCCTCTCTGTTTGGGGCCGCGGGGGACGTCGGTGCGGGTTCCAGGCCCAAGACTTGGCAATCGTCCGCCGGGCCCTTCCCACGCAGATCTCGATCGCGTTCACCAGACGTACCGCCAGGATCACAGTTGCTAGCAGCATTCTGATTGCAGCTACTAGCGGGCTGCCCTTGCCCTGCGCCTGAGATTTGGGCTAGCACCGGCTCCAGAACCCACCGGTCCTCTGGATTTCCTTCCCTCTTTTCTCTTGTAGATCCGGACATATGTATTTTTTTTTGGCCCGTAGGCTGATCGATTCCGTTCCCGCTAGTACGACAACAAAAAATTTTTAACTCTTCCCACAGACGGCGCCAATTGTTTCTGTCTGAATCCGTAGACTCACAGATACCGGTGGATCTTGGTGTGATTCCTACCTGCAAACCCTGTTAACTAAGGGAATTTCGGGTGGGGCCGGTCTATTCCTCTACGATGCCTAAGTCTGTATAGTTGGAATAAACTGGTAACTTAGACGGGAATGAATAGTTGAAGTATTGATTATCTATTAATGACGGTAGTTGGGACTCATATATAAGCTGCCGGGCATGAGGGTTGGCATCACCCTTCGATGTGGGACTGACCCCCTTCTACTCATATTGCTGGACTGTTTCAGCCCCTGTTTGAGCGTAGCATAGACACCTGGTCCCGCGCCCGGGCAGGTCTTACTTGTGGCCGGGGCCCGGGAACCGGGGATAGCAGCTCCCCAAACAGGGGCTGAAACAGTCCAGCAATATGAGTAGAAGGGGGTCAGTCCCACATCGAAGGGTGAGGCCAACCCTCATGCCCGGCAGCTTATATATGAGTCCCAACTACCGTCATTAATAGATAATCAATACTTCAACTAAACCCTAAACCCTGGGCCGGGTCCAGGAGTCCTGGCTACGGGTCTGGGGCCTGGGTAACCTCTCTATGGCTACTGTCAACACATGTAGTAAAGGATATTGCTGTGGTGGTAAAGGTAATGTTTCCTTGTCTAAAGAAACTCGAGGTAAAATTGGCATGGCTTTACATGTTTCTAACTTTACTCGTGAAAACACGTGTATTATTGATTTAGAGGCATCTGATCAATTTTTTTTTTAATGTTTATGTCTTCTACTTCTATATCGCATGTTTCAAATGCAAACGGTGCGTGCTTTCCGGTCTTAGGTGTTGGGTCTATTCAGGTTACGCCATCAATCATATTGCATAATGTGTTTTATGTACCTTCATTGTCTCATCATATTTTGTCTGTCTCTCAATTGTATTCAAAAAATAAATTCTCCAACACCTTTTACCTAATGTATGTTGTTTTTCAGAGTCTGTGCACTAGGGTGATCATTGGCAAAGGAGACCTGAGAGAGAGACTGTTTCACTTGGATTGCATGTACGCTGAATCAACATAAGCACCTGAACAACTGTTAGCCCTAACTTTGAATTCCAACAGATTAAGTTGTGGTTGCGGCGCAGATAATTGTGACACTCATCATTTAGAGTTATGAAAAAGTCAATGTAGTCTCTATTTTTGGGTACTAATGAGTCCAACCTGCATTGTGAGACTTGTTGATGTGAGCCGAAGCTCGCATGCAGTAATAAACCCTGCAATCGTTAGTAGTATAGACATAAGTAGGGATCGTTCTAGGCCGGGGATTAAGGGTACCTGAGATATGAAATTGTTAGACAAATATATACATATATACACACATAAACGTCACATATGGGGGATGGTATGAATCGGCAGCAAGCTGCCCTAGAACTAGGTGACACGAAAATTAATCCTAAGCTAATATATACAAGTGATCATCATCTCTCACACAAAACAGTTCACACAAAGGACTCTTTAACAAGTAAATTTGCATACAAGAAGGTAAGAGACAAGCATTTAACATGTTCAAGACCTAAATTAGTTTCGACACAACTAGAGCCTCCAACAGTTTTCCAATTGTTAGACTTCTTAATTTCTTAGAAACTACTCCAACGTATGACTTCTAAGGTGATGCTAATCCGGTTTTATACGTTTTAACATTTAAGCATATGAGTCTAAATCGAAGACAAGCAAATAAGTAAGGTTGTCAATCATCTTATTTAACTTGCAAGTTCTAAGGTTGTTAGACCTAGGTGAGCAACACAAAACAAACTACTCCAACATATGACTTATCCGTGTTACTCTATCATATGAAACCTAGCACTTAGAATTACATGCTAACCATAACTAGTGTGTCGGTTTAAATGCCCTAACCTTAGTTCTAACCAATTTAAGTTTAAAAATGTGAAATACCACTGCCCTAATTATCAATGCATACAAAAACACAAGTTAAAATTGCAAAAACAAATTACATAAACTTCAACAAATCGGTTCATACAAAAGTTTAGCAAAAACCAAGAAACGAAACAAGTTCTTACAAGACAACCAAACAAAACTAAATACAAAAGCCATAGGGTGAGTGGATCACACTTTTAGAACCTTTGAAGACTCCTCGAGATGTGACAAGATGATGCTTGCTGATCGGCAGAACCACAGATGTAGGAATCGGCAGAACAACAAGGTGAAGGGTACGGCAGTTTTGGTGGTGGTGGTGATGGGTTTTGGCTAAGTATTTAGGTGTTGGTGTTTTAGAGACTTGGTAGAGCTTTAGGCTAGTATTTTATGCTTGAGATGAGATGATTTTCAGAATGAAAGTGAGGGGTTTTTATAGAAGAGGGGACTGCCGGCAGCCCTATAGCAAAAGGAAAAGAGAAAACCAAGTGGGATAAGGATTTGCAACCTTCCTTTCATGGTTCAATTAGGTTTTCTTTTTCTGAAATTTTCTTCAAGGCTTGGGCTTCACATCTTCATGGACTTCTTGTATGATCTTGGACTTCATTTGATATGTCTTGGTCCATCGAAAATACCCCAATTGCCGGCAGCAACACTTTGGCACGAATCTGTCCCAATCGGCAGCTTCTCCTAGTTTGACTAGGAGAACTTCTTTCTTCATATTTTTCTTCAATGCTCTGGCCTAGTGTCTTCCTATTTCCTTTCTTAAGCTTGGACCATCTTCACATATGTATTTGTACACCATTTGGTCCATTAAAAACAGAAAACACAAAAAGGGGGCAGTAGGTTCCTGGAATCCGCAGATTTGACGTTGCTGTAGTAACTCCGGCATATCTCCATCTTCGGAGCTCCGATTGATGCGATTCGAAGTCTCAGATAAACTAGACACATATGGCCATCTCCCCATAAAACAGTTCAATCAAACTGCTTGTGAAACGTCGGGAATGAATTTTTGAAGTTGGGACACAGTCCCAGGAAAATCCTGGAAGTCCCTGGATTGGAATGCTCGGACTGCCGTTTTGCAGCCAACTTTTGGGTGACTTCCCGAACTCCGATTGATCTGAAATTTTAACACAATATTTCTCAGTATATGAATATTAAGCACACCAAATTTCATTGAATTCGGACAAGGATAGATCATATTTTTACTCATCTCAAAATCGCGAAAAAGACATATTTTGCACTATTTTCCAGATTTCTCAAACTTAGTCATTTTTCGGATTCTAAAGCACAATTGATAAAAACTCTACCAAATCGACACTAAACTAAATTATGACTCTATCTTAGATAAATAAGGGTTAAACAAAGCATAAACGAGGGCAAAAGCATATAATATCGTCGCACATTGTGCTCCTATCAACTACCCCACATTTATCCTTTGCTAGTCCCTTAGCAAACTAAATTAAACTAGACTTTAAACAAACTATTGCCCCTAACAATTTTGTCTCAGGCTCGTATCTTCACATAGTTTTCAAGTTAATGCAAGAGAATGCTAAGCACGAAAATTCCAAGCTTCATGAACATGTAACATCAATATGAACATATAAGAGCAAAAGGTACGTATGTAAACATGTTAAAGCTAATTCAAATCACCTCACTAGGCATACTCTCTTCTTTTCTCTCGAAGCATGGTTATTCACACATAAGTATATGCAAGTGAAAGATAATGAATTACAAAGAGTGACTTGCATATATCAAAGAAACGAAAGCACTTTGTGAATTTTGATGGAAAAACCTCATATGATAACTATATGCACCAATGAACCAAAACCATATGCTTACTCTTGAGATAATCTCCACAATCAAATTTAACCATCTTAAGAATCATGAAAAAGATCAATAAAAGGGTTGTAATGGGGCTAGGCTAAGAGGTATTTGATATTTGGATAAGGAGGCTCAAAAACGTCACTAAGGCCTTTAGCAAAGCTCAAATCTCCTTATGTCTTCTCGCCGAAAGGGTCAAATTTCATCTTGTTGGACCCATACTTCATTCTTTTCTTCCCATAAAACATTACAACAATAATCAAGACAATAGCCATGCACAAAATTTTTGTTTTTCAAGCCTATGTCGTACACATTTTTTTTCTCTTTTCTTGCTCTCGGCATTTTTCTTTTGGTCCGAGCATTTTTTTTCTTTTCTTTTCATAGGCACGGCATGCATACATTTTTCATATAATTTTATGGCTAAGTCTACCCCACACTTGTTCTTCTTCATCACACACGCGAAAACGCTTTCAAAAATCAAGCTTTGCCGACACACAAGGTAAAGGCATCACTATACTAAGCTCATAGAAAGTGTTTTAAAGATGATGAAAGAAAAGGCTCAACATAGGCTCAAAGGGGTTTACTAAGGTGTCCCACGACGGGCTCCAATAGGGCTCATGCTTTATTTGGCTTTGGTGGTAAACCTAAATGATCTTTATTCAATCATATTCAAAATCAAAGTATTTTATGATATAAACGTTTCGAAAATCAACAAGAGTAAGTTCTAGCATACTAGAGTTCATTAAAAGCTATGGCATATAGTCATCGAATATGCAAAGAATTATGAGGTTTCATGCTTCCTACAAATCTATTGAATTTTATCTTTTATCGCTCAAGAAGAAAGCAAATTGGCACAAAAGCTCACATAGGTTATAATCGAAATGAATTAGCTAAAACATGCATGCTTCGTTAATCAACAAGTCTTACATGCTCCTACCAATGCACATAATCCATGAAACTCACAATTTTAATTGTATGCACAACTATCATCTATGTATGCAAAGAGGAGAAAAACATCATTGAAATATTAGGGGCATCCTAAGACTCGAAACAAACAAATTAAACACTATTTTTGTGGAACAATTTTCTGAATTTTTCTCTTCTAAACTAAGCACACAAAAAGCAAAAACAAAAACAAAAACAAAAACGGAATACGTTAACCCACCCCACACTTAGAAAATTACATTATCCTCAATGTAAGCACAAAACAATATCAATGAATTTCCTAAGCATGCAATTGACTAACATATACCAACATATCATCACAAATCAAAGAAAAAGAGAAGGGTTAAGAAATTTCAAACTCTCGGTGATGGCTCCTTCACTTTTCTTTGATCGACATGGGTTGCCTCCCAAGTAGCGCTTTGTGTTTATGGTCCATAGCCTAGACTTTTCACCGTTCATATTTCATGTGTTCATCTTGTTCCAAAGTAACTCAAATCGGCATGAAGAAGGGCTACAAGAAGATCATTGCATGCTGTATCCGATTCTGTTGCACTCTGCGTGTCCGGGTGAATCGGTGTGTCCGGCTCGACAGCTTGCTTATCCGGCGTATCCAGTGGTTCAATATGGCTGTGCTGATCCTCATGCGTCAAATCTTCAATCCTGCCAGCAATGGCAGGTCCGGCAGGTGGTTCGGTTTCAGCAGGAGTGAGGTCCGGCCTCTCGGCTTCTTTGTTAGTGTCCGGCATTGTGGTGATGCTGCCGGCAATTGCAGGTCCGGCAGCCTCTTGGTTTGGTGGTGGCGTGGCTGCAGCAGATGATTGTGAAGGCAGCTCGGCATCAGCTTGTGGGGTGTCTCCAAGAACAATTGTGTCCTCAAATGCATCAAAAGGTGCATGAAAATGCTTGAGGCGATGGCCATTAACCTTGAAAGTCTTGTGGGTTTGTGTTGAGGGGGTTCTTTTGATTAAGCATGACTAGGTCAAAATCAACCCAAAAGCATGATTAATGGGAGGACTTTATTCGTAATTCAGACCATCTTGAAATCGAAAGGAGCTTGATAGCATGAGCATGGTGTGGGAGCTAGAAATGCACTGCGGTGATGAGAACTGCGGGGTTGGTTTTCTGGGTTTCTGGTTTGGGGAGAGGTGCGGGGTTGGTTTTCTGGGTTTCTGGAAAGGTGGTTTACTGGGCATGAGGCTTGAAGGCATGGAGGTTTGAGATGATGAGAGGCTGTTTATAAGGGGTTTTGCTTGTATGAATGCTTGAAGGCTTGAAGGCTTGAGGGCTTGAGGAAGTGTTGGATTTGGGGTGGTTTGCTGGGTGATGCTGCCTGATAGTTGTGGAGCATGATACTGGGTTCATGCCTCCTCTTTACATTGTCAAAACTCTCCTTTTATAGGGTCCATTGGAGGATGCTAATTTCCAGATAAAAGGAAGATCGGGTAAGAGTGGTTTCTGGGCTACAGGGCAATAGTGTTGCTTGCTGCACTGCAGTAATGGTGCCAAACACGCAAGTTGAATACGGATTTCAGGGAAGATATTTAGATAGAGGAAGATAGCTATTTTATAGTAATTAAGTTGCATCCTTAACCGAAATAGTAAGAAGAATCCCCCAATTTTAGGGATCATGCTCAGGTTCTGCTATCAAGAAAAAGAAGAAACAGTGTTGCGGGGTGGAAGCAGAGTTGCAGGGTTGAAGAACACGTGATGTGGAATAGAAAAGAGGGAGCTGCAGAGAGAAGAATGGTTTGGGCTTAAAAAAAAAAGAAGGGTTTTTGGGCTTAAAGAGAAAGAATGGCTGGCCCAATTCTCATGCATGTTCACCATTTCATTCATCGATCTAACTCGTTGGGCTTGGATTTCGGGCCCAAGACCGAAATCACCGACGATAGTAAATCGACGAATGAGCATGTGCGTTTCCGTAACCTTCCACACCACACCCAAAACTGTAAGCCCCAAGAACGCGTGCATGTGGCTTGGGCTCACATTAAAAGTGTGTTTGCTTGGCGTGCTATAGCCGAGTAATGAACATAAAATCCTTATAAAACTATAGGATTTTATATAGTTACGTGACTATGCGTGGTCTTTGTCGCGTGATAGCATAGTAACAAATTACGCGATTTTTCAGGTATCAACATTAGCCCCCATGATTATGTGGGCTGCTTGAGGCATGGAGTGGGCCACATAATCAGAGTCCATATGGAGGGAAAGGGTCAGCCCATCGGCTCTGCTCTGTTTTTAGTTCCAGAACCTCATAAGGGCAACCCTGCCTTTTATTTTTTTCTTCGGTTCCAGAACCTCATAAGGGCAACCCTGCAGCAACCCTGCCTTTTATTTTTTCTTCGGTTCCAGAACCTCATAAGAGCAGCCCTGCAGCAGCCCTTTCTCCTGCGAGCCTCTCTTCTTCTTTTTTTTCGGTTCACAATCGGCATCGCTCCTTCCCTTTGCCGCAGGGGAATCGCCTGGCATCCTTGGAATAAATGACTTCCTGAATCATTGGGATCTTGGAGCACGATCCGGGCTCAAGCTTTATCGTTCGTTTTCTCCTTTCTCCCCCTTTTCAGAGAATCCTCTTCTTCCGAAATTAACCATTTGACGCTCTTCTTACTGCAGGGGACATAGGGAAAATCGGGCTGTAGGGATTTGATTGCCGACGGGGTCGATCTGCCAGAGCGTCCTCCGACTAGTAGCGCCGTGTGCGGCTCGGGCTCGTGCCCTCGTTGCTTTCCCTTTTTACTGCAAAGGCTGATTATCTACAAGTTTGTCATCTCAGCGTGTAGTGTTACGCCTCTTTCCAGGTAATCTCAGATTATTACGCAAAAGTCTTGAGGCCTTCATTTGAAACACATGCTTGGAATGGTTGCATGAACGAGCTAGTGACTAAAATTTTACAGTAATTTTGAGCAAGATCATCATCAGTTACTCTCCCAAGTGTTGTAGAACAACACTTAGGAGGTTGTTACTGCTTGGCTTGCTCAAGTGTTGCCTGCTGCTGTTAGGGTGATTGCCTGCAGCTTATTGCTGCTCCGATTTGACTGTGGCATATTTGAGGCTATGCATGCTTCTGACGTTTGGCTTCCATTGATCTTTCTTGCTTGGCTTCAGTTGGTTTTTGGGATAGAAATTGTTTGAATAGTTTATAGGAATAGCTAGAAAGCTTTGCTTGCACTTTGCAAGATTAGGAATGATTATTGCTTTGGCTTTATTTGTTATGTTTGGTTTATACTGCTTACTTAAGCATAGTGTGGTTGGTTTTTGGTTTTACCAAGCATGGATAATGTTTGAGACTTGTGCAAGGAGATGATTACTGTATTTAGCTTGGTATGAGAATTAACAAGGAAATGTAAAGGCTACGAAATTGAGGTTGAATGTACTTGAAATAGACTCATTAGCACAACTGAAGAGGGTGTTTATTAACTGATTTAAGACATGGCTGCAATGAGAATAGGGTGGTGAATAAAGAGAGTTGCGGTTTCTGGGGTGCTGCAGGGTGAGAAACCAGACCTTCTGTGGACGCTTTTGATTAAACAGAAAGGAGGTGGGTTTGGTGCAGGGTAAGGAACTGGACCTTCTGTGGACACTTTTGAATTTAAAGGTCTTGAATTTAGCAAAGAGGCTTATGCATGATTTGTAGAGTAAGACACATGTGTCTATGTTAGGAATGAATTTGGATGTAAAGCATGGGCATGTTAAAATGAGGGAGATGGATAGCTAGTCACGAAAGTTAGGAGATGAGTTTGAATGAGGAATAAGAGTATCAATAGATAAGCAAGTGATTTAGGAAGTGAGAAAAATGACAAACTAAGAATAAGCATATGGTAGTGCTTGGTCATGATAGCGGTATTTGAAAGATAATGGACAAATGGAAAGAAAACTGAAATGGCACGAAGATACAACAATGGAGTAAAATGGGTTTCACTTGATTCAAAGGAGAGCAAATAGATTGAATAGGAATTTGTATACTGCTTGTAGATACGCTTGATGGTTTGCTTTGCACGACGTGAAGAAAGGATATACTTCCTCTGCTTGGCTTTACATATGCATGTTGCTTGATTATGTATTGGCATGTGTAAAATGAGAGTACGCTTAGGCATGTATTAGGCATGTGCATTTCTAGATTGTCCTGAGGTTGCCATTATTTTTTGACAAAGCCAATGGGGAGGTGCATGGAATTTGAGTAAACTTGTAGCTTGAGCGTGGCATGACCCCATTTAGTTTCGGATAGATGCACGACCGTGCCAAAGAGGAGCTTGGCATTGTTGGATAGTATGAGCTCGGATAGGGCTTGGCGTGCCTCTTTGGTCGTGAATCCGCTTGATAGTGTGTTTAGCTTGGCGCGGGGTATGAATGATGGCTTTGTGTTTGTTGTGGTTGCCTTAAGTATTTTGAACGGCCGATAAGGGCGCATAGATGCCGAAACGAATAGGCTTGAACCCTCGGCATGGCTTGAATTCTTAGCATAGCCTTCATGTGGTCATATGTTGGATGCACAACCTTAAAGAGAAGCTAGGCATGTTTGGCGAGGTTTGCTCTAAGTTTTCCTTCAAACTAAATTTGAAGAATGAGTTGGTATGTAGCGTAGGTATGAGGGGACACGTATGACTTGATACTATCAGTTGGCTTGGCTTCAAGTAGATTTATCTTGTGGCATGTCGACATTGCATGGACATGCATGTGTATGCTTTAGGCTTGTGCTTGATTGTTTATGCTTGTGGCATGCTTTTCACATCTGAATGAGCATGATGGAGTGCGTGTGTGTTTATGAGAAAGTGATTCATGTGACTGTCTCGTGAGTCTTGGAATGGATGTATGACATTTAACAGAGGAGCTTGGCATGATGTGTTCATTGAATGTGTTAGACTTTATGCATGTTTTTATATACCTGGAGTAATTAATCCTCTTAGTCGTGAATCCGCTTGGCATGGGGTGTGCTTGGTGTAATTGAAATATGTGTTGGCTTGTTGGGGTACATCACATTTGGGCAGGGCAAATGAACATGTCACACCTTAGCACGGCTTGGCTTGTGCATTGTTTAGTTGTCATATTTGTTTTTACTGCATGCATATGAATTGTATTACAGCTTGGGATTGATTAATGACTTTGCATGGCTTGTTCTTTCATTGATACGAAGCGTTGTGCTTTACTCGATTTGTCAATGATAGCAGGTCATATGGACATGACATGTTTTTGCATGATGTTGCATATTTTATTTGTTCGTGAGCATGTTTGGGGATTTGTGTGCATAATGTTGCGCGGGAGTGACTTGTAGACTTTTGAATTGTGGGACTGCATAAGTGAATGCACTAAGTGTGAAAATGCTTTTTGCCTAATATGCATTTTGTAAATGAGCATAGATCTTTGCTGGATTGACTTACTGTCTAGGTACTTAGTTCAAGAGTAGTGGGCGACCGAGCATGATTGCATTAGTGGTAGTTAAATGCTAAAGAAAAGTCTAGAGGTTGTTTGAAAGAGTATGCTAGTTGTTGTTGCTTGCATACCGAGATAGGTTGGCTTGACTTAGTATGGTCTGCATCCTATAATGGTGGTCTTCTTTGAAAAGGGTTGAGTTCTATGAAGCTAGGCTTTGATGATAAATGTGTAGGTACACCACTGCGGTGAACATGGTATTAACTGAGGGTTTTTAGTTTATAAATTTTGTGTTGAGAATATGGTGGGCAAATGATTGAATTTGGGAATATCAAATTTTTTGTTGCTTGGAGCGGTGCCTTTTTTATGGTGGAGTACTCAAGATGGAGTATGGGAAATCAGCCCCCAAGTGTTTTAACAATGAATGTTGCTTGTTGCGTGGGATTAGCTTGAGTAAGTAATAATACTCGCCACTTGATTGACTTTCGTTTGCTTATGATGATTTTACCTTGATTGCATGTTGCTTACTGCTTGATTGAGTGTGCTTGCTCTAGTGATTTTTGGCATGTTTGAGTATTGTTTGCTGCTTGGTTGAGTTTTAATTGCTTGCTCTAATGATTTAGCTTGTTTGAGTATTGCTTGTTGTTTAATTGTGTATTGTAATTATTTGGCTTGATTTAGTATTTGTGTACTTACTCTAATGTTCTTTAAAAAGCGGTTAGTAATTGGAATCAAAATGATTGGGGGAGTGAGCTAGGCAAGAATGGATTGACTGACTCTTGTCGGAAGCTGAAGGAGCTGCGGGGCATGAACCTTGCTTCCCTGGAACTGGAGGAGCTGCGGGGGATTTCTTTGGAATGGTATTGCTACTAATTATTTCTATTTGGAAACGATTGTTGTAATGGTCTTCTTGGTTGAGCATAGAATAGCGTATTGTGGTCGATGTTGTCAAGAAATGATTAGGCTCTGTAGTAAAATAGGTACTGCAGTGGAATCCTTGACTATGTCGAGAGATTTCTGATTGGGCATTTGGAACGTGAGGAATGATGGGGTTGCTAGGTGAAATAAATAATTTAGAATATAAATTGGGCTATTGAAATTAGCATTGGTTTTATGGCTTGGAGAAAGATCTGGCATGTAGAGGCTAGACCAAAGTTAGGACTACTTGAAAAAGGCTGAGAATATTGACAAGTGAATGCCCTGGGCTGACACATAAGTTTGAGGAGATATTGGTTTGTACGGGGTGTATCTTACGAAAGGGTGGTATTAATTCTGATGTGATAGTCTGAAGAACATATGCTTTGGGCAGTAATATGGGATAATTAGTTGACTAAAATGTCATGGTAACTGCAAACGAGATCATCCTAAATCAGTCCCTAAGTATCACAGCATACCATCTAAGGGTCTGCAAATGAATGCTGCATGTTGCTTGGAACTGGCTTGATTGAGTGTTGCTTGCTGCTTGATTGAGTATTCTTTGCATCCTCATGCTTGGTTGCAGGCCTTGAAGTCTGCATAGTATTCGAAATCAATTGGTTGAGGAGTTTTGGGAGAGAGCTTGCATGATTTTTGGCATGCGCTTTGCATATTAACGCTGCATGACGTCATCACCGCGACTAGGTATAGCTGCGATGAAAGTATGATTCATAACTGAAATCCTGTTTTGTCTTCTTATATGCGCATGATGATTTTGGCATGTGTTTGGTGTCTGCTTTGAGTATCTTATGTAATTTTGCATGAGCATCTGCTTCTTTGTATGCTACTATATGATCCTTGCATGTGCTTTTGGCTTAGCATGTGTATGCACATAATGCTTTACTGTTTTGCAGGGGAAAAGTGCACGCCAGAGACAAAAAATGGTAAATGTGCTTGTCTTTTGTTATAAAGCATGGAGTTTGGGGAAGTCTAGGTTGTGGATATTCTTCGTCGTGCATGGTGAGACATCATAGATTGAAGACTCAATGTTAGTTCATGTTGGATTAGTTGAAGGAAGCTGCTTGGAACAATTTTATTTTATTAGATGCGTAGGCCTGCTAGTTTAGAAGAGTGCTGCAGGGAGGTTCACTAACTAGAAAGAATTGTTCATCGGTTGCGAAGTGGGCTTGGGATGATATTAGTTTGAGTATCATGTTTTGCAAATTTAAAGTTTTCTTTGGTTGGACAAAGCTTGTAACACAGGATCTTGGTTTGTAATCAACTGAGTTTGTTTTTAACACTTTGATGCATTGGCTTGGAAGGCTTGCAATAAAGATTTTGATTATAAGAATATATGGCTATGAAATCGAACTTGTGTATTTGGGTTACCAAAGTGAAAGATTTGGCTTTGGTGGTAGTTGGCATAATTTCGGAAATGGTACTAAGAGATTTGAATATGACAATGCATGCTTCCTTTGAAGAGGGCTTGAATGTAGTGACCAAAAACTGTATCACGATCAATGGACCATGAATGTTTATGCGAGAGAACCATATTTTCTTGCCTACTCAAAGCATAATGCCGAACTAACAAGATGATCTCTTGCTAGTTTGCTTGAATGTTTAACATGTTTGCGTCTCTTCTGATTGCATGATCCTTATTGTATCTGCAGCAAAGACTATGGCATCTTCATTTTCCAGCATAGACATGATCCTTATTGTATCTGCAGCAAAGCACAGTTGGCCTGCATTTTCTGCTACTGTGTTGCTTGCTTCAATGCAGGGTGACTCATGATCTGTCTTCTTGTACTGAAAGCAGCCCCCAAGTACTCTTTTCCATGTGCAGGGGTACTTGTGCAACAATAGGCCTACAACAGCTTCTGCTATTGTGTTGCTCCACCTCATAATCTATTCCAGTGACATAGTAAGCATGGCTTGTTCATATAGCATGAGCTATTACTTGCTTCCACAACAAATGTGATCCATACAAGCATGGGGTGGAAGGATTGCATGAGATGGTCTGAGTCACAACCTAGTCCCCAGTGAAGTCGCCAAATGTTGAGGGGGTTCTTTTGATTAAGCATGACTAGGTCAAAATCAACCCAAAAGCATGATTAATGGGAGGACTTTATTCGTAATTCAGACCATCTTGAAATCGAAAGGAGCTTGATAGCATGAGCATGGTGTGGGAGCTAGAAATGCACTGCGGTGATGAGAACTGCGGGGTTGGTTTTCTGGGTTTCTGGTTTGGGGAGAGGTGCGGGGTTGGTTTTCTGGGTTTCTGGAAAGGTGGTTTACTGGGCATGAGGCTTGAAGGCATGGAGGTTTGAGATGATGAGAGGCTGCTTATAAGGGGTTTTGCTTGTATGAATGCTTGAAGGCTTGAAGGCTTGAGGGCTTGAGGAAGTGTTGGATTTGGGGTGGTTTGCTGGGTGATGCTGCCTGATAGTTGTGGAGCATGATACTGGGTTCATGCCTCCTCTTTACATTGTCAAAACTCTCCTTTTATAGGGTCCATTGGAGGATGCTAATTTCCAGATAAAAGGAAGATCGGGTAAGAGTGGTTTCTGGGCTATAGGGCAATAGTGTTGCTTGCTGCACTGCAGTAATGGTGCCAAACACGCAAGTTGAATACGGATTTCAGGAAAGATATTTAGATAGAGGAAGATAGCTATTTTATAGTAATTAAGTTGCATCCTTAACCGAAATAGTAAGAAGAATCCCCCAATTTTAGGGATCATGCTCAGGTTCTGCTATCAAGAAAAAGAAGAAACAGTGTTGCGGGGTGGAAGCAGAGTTGCAGGGTTGAAGAACACGTGATGTGGAATAGAAAAGAGGGAGCTGCAGAGAGAAGAATAGTTTGGGCTTAAAAGAAAAAGAAGGGTTTTTGGGCTTAAAGAGAAAGAATGGCTGGCCCAATTCTCATGCATGTTCACCATTTCATTCATCGATCTAACTCGTTGGGCTTGGATTTCGGGCCCAAGACCGAAATCACCGACGATAGTAAATCGACGAATGAGCATGTGCGTTTCCGTAACCTTCCACACCACACCCAAAACTGTAAGCCCCAAGAACGCGTGCATGTGGCTTGGGCTCACATTAAAAGTGTGTTTGCTTGGCGTGCTATAGCCGAGTAATGAACATAAAATCCTTATAAAACTATAGGATTTTATATAGTTACGTGACTATGCGTGGTCTTTGTCGCGTGATAGCATAGTAACAAATTACGCGATTTTTCAGGTATCAACAGTTTGCAAATCTTGAATTTCCACGGCTCCATGAGGGAACACACGAGCAATGACAAAAGGGCCAATCCAACGAGAGCGCAACTTTCCCAGAAAGAGTTGAAGCCGTGTATTAAACAAGAGAACTTTTTGCCCAACTTCAAACTTCTTTCCCCGAATCATCTTGTCATGGTACGCTCTTGTCTTTTCCTTATAGATCCAAGCGGCCTCATATGCTTCATTGCGTATTTCTTCAAGTTCATTGAGTTGAAGCTTCCTATGAAGGCCGGCCTCATTGATGTCCATGTTGAAATTTTTAACGGCCCACCATGCTTTATGTTGTAACTCAACCGGTAAGTGACATGCTTTGCCATGAATCAACCGAAAAGGAGACATACCTAATGGTGTCTTGTATGCAGTCCTATAAGCCCACAAAGCATCATCGAGACGAACACTCCAATCCTTCCTTGAAGGTCCAACGGTTTTCTCAAGTATTTGCTTGATCTCTCGATTACTTACCTCGGCCATTCCACTTGTTTGGGGATGATAAGGTGTAGAAACCTTATGTGTGACTCCATACTTCCTCAACAAGGCTTCAATGGTGCGGTTACAAAAATGGGATCCTACATCGCTAATCAAGACCCTTGGAACTCCAAAACGTGAAAAGATGTTGGTCTTGAGAAACCCGGCTACCACCTTGGCATCATTGGTGCGAGTAGCCCTTGCTTCGATCCATTTCGACACATAATCAACCACAAGCAATATGTAAAGGAAGCCCTTACTTGAAGGAAACGGTCCCATAAAGTCAATCCCCCAAACATAAAAAATCTCAACCACAAGGATAGGCGTGAGTGGCATTTGGTTACGTCGGCTAATCTTCCCCACACGTTGGCACCTATCACTACCAGAAAAGGGGTTATAGCCGACGATATGGGAAACAACGGCCGACGAAATAGTACTTCGTCGGCTATAAGGGGTCATAGCCGACGAATTACTATTTCGTCGGCCACATCGTCGGCTATAATATTATAGCCGACGAGTTGTCGGACGTCGTCGGCTATAACTATAGCCGACGAAAAGTTTTTGGTTATAGCCGACGAGGAGGGTATTCGTCGGCTATAAGAGTTATAGCCGACGAAAAGTTTTTGGTTATAGCCGACGAGGTGGGTATTCGTCGGCTATAACTCTTATATCAGATCCATTCCACAGCAGCGAGCTCATTCGTCGAAAACATTTCGAAAACGCTCTGAAATCGTCCAAAACCTCGGCCATAAGCTTGAAAGGTACGTATATTGCTGTGTGTGTTGATTTAGTTGGTTATATGCAGAGGTGTGTTAATTTAGAGTTTAATTAGAATAAATGTGTGATTAATTTGATATATATATATATATATATATATATATATATGTGTGTGTGTGTTGAGATGAGATTATTAATGGGTTGATATATATGTTGGTTAGATAGAATTGAAGTTTTGTTGAAGATTAGTGATTGATTGTTGATTTATAGGTGATTTTAGATGAATTTGATGAAAAAATGTATATATATATTAATTAATTTAATTGTAATTAAAAATATATTGTTGGTATACATAAAAAATACATTGTGTTTAATTAATTAGGGAGATTGACGATGTTTTAATTAATTGAGGGATGCATGTGTATATATATATATATATATGTGTGTGTGTGTGTGTGTGTGTGTGTGTGTAATGATGAATTTTTTAATTAATTAGTACGTACGTACGTACGTACGTACGTGCATATATACATATCTATATATAGCTATATTTATTTCTTGAATTTACAGGATGGACAAGAGTTGGATTACCCTTGGAAGATGGGATCAGGCGTATCATGATGGAGTTAGGAGTTTCCTGGATTTTGTGATGGCTAACTGTGGAGACACTACACTTCATTATTGTCCGTGTAAAAAGTGCAAGTGTGCCACCCCACGACACCGGTTTTCCATAGAGACAGTGGAGCAACACTTGGCTAGATATGGATTTTGGGTCCTATACACTAATTGGATTTATCACGGTGAACCAGAGTTTGCGGGTCCTCATGATCATGGACAATTTGCCGAGAGAGGGAGTTCCTCCAATGATCCAACAATGAACTGGATCAACGATATGTTTCCTCGTGAGAGCGGTGTCTTTGATGAAGCACCAGATGTGCAACTCCCTCCTCCGGAGATGGAGTGTTTCCCTGATATTGAGCCACTCGAGCCATTACCCAGATCTCCGGTCAACAAAAGTGGTATGGAAAAGTACAACAACCTGATCGCATTGCAACAGACTCCGTTGTACCCCGGATGCAGTAAGACTGTCCTTGAATCTGTCATGGGAGTGATGAAGATCAAAACGGAGAACAAAGGCACTGTCAAATCGGTTGATGATTGGCTGAAGATATGGGGTGGGGCGATGCCCCCCGGACATCGGCTTCCTACCAGTCATCATAAGGTGCGACATATCCTTAAAGATCTCGGCCTTTCCTACATCAAGATTCATGCATGCAGATACGATTGCGTTCTGTTTTACGGGGAAGGACTTGCAGATCTTGAATACTGCCCAGTATGCAATACAGAGCGGTATAAGTTCACTCCTAAAGGGAACAAGAAAGCTGTGAAGATACTTCGGTACTTCCCGCTGATTGATAGGCTTGAGCGGTTGTTCATGTGTGCTTTCACGGCCAAAGCTATGAGATGGTGGGCTGAGAGGAATGTGCCTGACGATGACACCCTTAGACATCCCGCCGACGGAGAGGCTTGGAAGAACAATGTGTTGGAGTTTCCTGAATTTGCATCAGAGGTTCGAAATGTTTGGCTAGGGCTATCATCCGACGGTTTCAACCCTTTTGGCAAGAAAGAGCTTCAGTATAGTGTGTGGCCAGTTATTTTGATTCCGTACAACTTTCCACCGTGGATGTGCATGAAGAAGGAATATAACATGCTCACATTGTTGATTCCAGGCCCAGGTTATCCGGGAAAGTGTCTCGATGTGTATTTGAGACCCGTAATTGAGGAGCTTCGGTACTTGAGTCTGAACGGCCACCTGGTCTACGACCGGTTCAAAAATGAGATGTTCCGGATGCATGCTATGCTTGTTGGCACGATCAGTGACTTTCCTGGGAGGGGTATGTTGTCGGACAGCGTCACCAGGGGTTACAGGGCTTGTTCAGAGTGCATGACTGTTGATTGCTCCAGTCTTCATTGCAGCAAGATTGTCCAGATGCGTCACCGTCGTTGGCTTCCGCATGACCATCCATTTAGGGACGATGCACAGGCTTTTGATGGGACTGAAGAAAGGGGCTGGGCACCCGAGCAATGGACAGGGGAGGAAATATTGGCAGTGTTGAATGAGTATGACTTTGGTCCGCTTAGCAATCATCTCGATGTGTTGCGCACGATTCCAGAGAGGCCGGATAGGTATAGGTTCTGGTCACACAAGAGCATCTTATGGGAACTTCCTTATTGGGCCAGGTTGGCTACCAGATACTACCTGGATGTCATGCATATAGAGAAGAACGTGGGTGAAGCCGTGGTTGGCACAGTTTTGAATTGGGAGAAGAAAACAAAAGACACCCCCAAGGCACGCGTTGATCTGAGAAATATGGGACTGCGGGACCATTTGTGGTTGAGAGAGGGCAGGAGCAAAATGCCCCAAGCTCCTTACACCGTCACCAGGGACCAGAAACATGAAATCTTTGGATGGCTGAGTAATGTCAGGTAACTTTTTATTAGGCATGTATTCCCTAAAGAATCCATCTGTTGTTAGACGACTATATATGCATGAAATCTAATTGTTGTTAATGGCTATGCAGGTATCCTTATGGCTATGCGGGTAACATAAGCAAGTGTGTTAACTACCGAGACAACAAGATGTACGGATTGAAGAGTCACGACTGCCATGTACTGCTTCAACGCCTCTTCCCTATTTTCATTCGAGCGTACTTGGAGGATGAAGTGGTTGAGCCGTTGGTGGCGTTGTCAAGATTCTTCCAGAAGTTATGCGATAGAGAAGTTAGAAAATCAGACCTCATGAGAATGCATGAGGAAATCGTTTTTATCTTGTGCAAGTTCGAGAGGATATTTCCCCCAAACTTCTTTGACATCATGCCTCACCTGATGATCCATCTTCCCCAACAATTGTTGCTTACCGGTCCCGTACACTACACTTGGATGTATCCCATCGAAAGGTACATGTTATTCATAAATTTGATTTATACATGTTTTTAAATAAAAGTTGCATGCTCTTAACATGCACTTGTTAACCTTGCAGACAACTTGGAGACTACAAGAAATATGTGCACAATAAATCTGCGCCTGAGGGGTGTATTGCTGAAGCTTACATTGCACATGAGTGTGTAACGTACGCCAAGTTGTACTTGGGAGCGATGGAGGACCCCCCACAACATCCAAGTCGAGATGACCCCGAGTTCAACCTATCTATCGTCGCCAACTCTGTTGTGCCATACGGAAGCTTCAAGAAGAAGGGTGTGGACAAGTTGCCTGACCATGAGGTAGGGATTGCCCACTGGTGGGTTCTAATAAACTGTCAGGAGGTACAATATTGGAAACGAACCCATCTTCACTGCAAGGAAGTTCGCGGTGATGTCGAGTACCACAACACGACGTTTGCAGACTATTTTCCACAATGGGTAAGTGTAAAAATATATATATTAGATGGCTTTCTTTTACAGTTCCCTATTCTTTAATCATAAACACACCAACTGATTTGAGTTATATTTTTCAGCTGATGCAAGTGGCTGCGAGGGGTGGTCATACAAATTACTCAGAGGAATTGAGGCTGTTGTCGATGAAGCCGATATCTTCCACAGTCCGCCCAATGTGTGATGTCAACGGCGTTAAGTATATATGTGAAGCTAGAGACGGGGAACGCAAAACACAGAATTGTGGGGTGATGGTCGATGGTGCAGAGGGGGGCGTGGATTTTTACGGTGTCCTACAGTCAGTTGTTGAACTCATTTATGGGAACCGCATGAAAGTCCACTTGTTCAAGTGTCGATGGTTTGATACTAGGCCGCACCGCATACGGATCGATCAGTACGGCATACTTTCGGTGAATACCGCCACTAGTGTGTATGAAGACGACCCCTTTGTTTTCGCCACAGCGGCCAAAAAGGTCTTTTATCTTGACGATCCATTGAACAAAGGCACGTGGAAGGTAGTTAACCATGTGTCTCAGCGAGACATATACAGTGCTACCACACTTGGTGTGAGCACAGAGTGTCAAGAAGCGACCGCATACCAAGAGCCGGACGCCGTCGACATTCCGGAATCCTCCACCATCCGCGATAATAATGTGACGCCGGGCAGAGTGGTTCGACTTCCTAGGGGTCAGGTGCCCATGTATGATGTTAATCCGAATCGTCTATATCAGGCAGACGATGACTCAGACGACGAGTACGAGCACCGGTTGCCAGATATGAACTACTATACTACGTCTGACTCAAGTGATGAGGATGATTCTGATTATCATCCTTAGTATACTGTTTATGTATGTATTTGTGTATGATGGTGCATGCATGTATGAATACATTTTTCGTCCATAATTACCGTTTTCCGAGTTTATGGGAAATTGTATTAAATTGTTTGTGCGATGTTCAGGAATTTATCAGGTGAAATAGGCAATTTTCAGGCCCTAAATGGCAAATTTTCGGAAAGATAAGCATTATAGCCGACGAAATGGACCATACTTCGTCGGCTATAATGCCCATTCTGGGTAATTTAATATGCAAGTCGTCGGCTAACGACAAAATGTTGAAGGTCGTCGGCTAAAGTATAGCCGACGACCTGTATTTCGTCGGCTATAACCCCTGGCCCGGATGTTGACCGAAACCATTACGTTGACCCTTCAAATGCAAAAGTGTCGTGAAATAAGATACGACCGAAATATTGAAATATGTCTACAGTTGAAAAATGGGAAGATTCCGACAAAATCTGTGTGCCGAATGTTGCGGTTAGCTGTTTTTTACTTCCGTTTTCCTATGGGTAGCCTGACGTTCGGTAAATATTTTGAGGAAAATTTTTATACGATTAGTTGCGTCTCATCGATCTGAAACTATTCTCTGTTGAAGGTCAGACCAAAAAACGTCATCTAGACGGGCCAATTTCCGTTTTAAAGCGTTTAGAGGTTTGACTTTGCAGTTTGACCGTACCGATCGAGCCTTTAACGTTGTCAGATGTAGTTGGAATTTTTTTCATACATGTATTTAATCTTAACGGTGATATCTGATGGTTGGAATAGATTTTCCAAACTTTTAGATTCGAAATCGGAACATATGCACTAATGTTCCTTAACTTGTTTACCAAGTGTTTAAGTGAATGTATAGTTTCAAATAGTTGCTATACGTAGAACCTTCAAATGCAAAAGTGTCGTGAAATAAGATACGACCGAAATATTGAAATACGTCTACGGTTGAAAAATGGGAAGATTCCGACAAAATCTGTGTGCCGAATGTTGCGGTTAGCTGTTTTTTACTTCCGTTTTCCTATGGGTAGCCTGACGTTCAGTAAATATTTTGAGGAAAATTTTTATACGATTAGTTGCGTCTCATCGATCTGAAACTATTCTCTGTTGAAGGTCAGGCCAAAAAACGTCATTCAGACGGGCCAATTGCCGTTTTAAATCGTCTAGAGGTTTGACTTTGTAGTTTGACCAAAGAATAGCCGACGACATACTTGACTTCGTCGGCTAAACTCTTGCGATCCGCGCCGTTTCATTGTCCGCCGTTGGATGGGCGAGATCTGACGGCTGCTGAGAGCGTGAGGTATAGCCGACGATATTCATATTATAGCCGACGAGATTCATATTATAGGCGACGACATAAGTACTTCGTCGGCTATAACTGGCCCGCAAAGCCCAACTACGGCCCGGCCCGGATTTCGGGTCAGAGTATAGCCGACGAATTTCGTCGGCTATAACTATAGCCGACGAATTAAAATTAAATCGTCGGCTATAGTCCTTCGATTTAAACCGCAACAGAGGCGCCTCTCCCTCATTTTCTGCTCCTAAACCCGAAATCCCTAATCGCCTAAACCCCTCCCCGACGCCGACCGACCACCACCTAGCCTCCCCGACGCCGACCGACCCTCCCCTGCCCTACCCGACCCCTCCCCGCCCCGTCCCCGTGCTTCCCGACGCCTCCCCGACCCGAACCAGACGACGAGATCGATCCGCCGCCCCTAGCCGCCGTCGCCGCCGCACCCACCACCGGTCCTCGTCCAGACTGCACCACCATGTCAGGTAGTCCCGATCGAGCCTCATTTAGGGTTTTTATTTATTTTGTGGAATTTTGTTTTTTTGTGAAATTTAGGGTTTTTGTGAATTTTTTGTGGAATTTAGGGTTTTTGTGAAATTTATGGAATTGTGTGGATTTTTTGTTAATTTTGTGGAATTTTGTGGAATTTATATACTAATTTTGTGGATTTTTTGTTAAATTTAGGGTTTTTATATATATACTAATTGTGGAATTTTGTGGAATTTATATACTAGTATACTAATTTATATATAATTAGGTATAAATTTATTTAGGTATATATATAATTAGGTATATATATATTTAATGAAGTTTTTTATTTTTGTGTGAAATTTATGGAATTTTGTGGAATTTTGTTTAATTTTGTGGAATTAACAAGAATTTTTAGGAGGATATATATATCTATATATATATATATATATTTCGGAATATATATATATATATATATATATATATATATAATTAGGTATAAATATATTTAGGTATATATATAATTAGGTATATATATATTTAATGAAGTTTTTTATTTTTTTGTGAAATTTAAGGAATTTTGTGGAATTTTTTTTAATTTTGTGGAATTAACAAGATTTTTTAGAAGGATATATATATATATATATTCTGAAATATATATATATATCTATATATATATATATATTTCAGAATATATATATATATATATAATTAGGTATAAATATATATAATTAGGTATAAATATATTTCGGTATATATATAATTAGGTATATTGATGCAGGAAACCGTATATATACATTGAATGAAGTTTTTAATTTTTTTGTGGAATTTTTGTGCAATTTATGGAATTTATATATTAATTGTGCAGGAAACCGCAGCGCTGTAGACCGATGGCTTGGCAGACCGACCGAGAGCGACCCCGACGCTCAGGCAGGAGCCAGCCGTGGGGGGAGCGGATCCAGCGGTCGTCGGGGCCTAGGCCGACCTATGAGTCGACGAGAGGAGACGTTGATGGGATTGACCCCGAGCGATCCACGTGGGGGGTCCTCGTATGAGTCGACGGGAGCGGGCCCTGACTCGAGTGTCAGAGGAGGACGCAGAGCCACCAGACCTAGTGCACTTCAGCACTGTTCCAGGATCGGCAGCCGACCCCACCGCGCGCCGATCTGGACCCTCCAGAGATGCTCCCTGTCCCCCCACAGCGACAGCGTCCACAGCTACGGGGCCCACCGTCAGGGGGAGCAGGCCCCTCAGGGTCCACGCCCCGTATGTCTCCGCCATCGGGGATGTACATGGTCCAGTTCCTCCCTGCCATCCCTGAGTACGACGCCAGGGGGAGGCAGATTTGGAGGCACGACCGGCCCCACGAGATTCCCTGGGAGGAGGCCTACGTCCACAGGCCTTTCGACTCAGAGGACTGCCGCGGCCTGTGGTGTGTTCGTGAGAAAGACAAGCAGTACAACGACGCAGGTAATTGGTTAGTTTAATTAATTATTTAGATTGTTTAATTAATTATTTAATTAGTTAGTTTAAATATTTATTTAACTATGTATTCATTTTAATTATGAAACAGGCGTCCTCGTCAATAAACCCGCGGGGACGAGACGGACCAGAGGGCCAGCGAACATGTCGACCCTGGAGAGGGAGCTCGCCGGTGGGATCAGAGAGATCATGCCCGGTCCCGATGAGGATGGACGCCCGATTGAGAGGAGAGACACCACCACCAAGTATATCAACGCGACGGGCATGCTCGTGCGGGACAGGGTCCCACTGTTGTGGCCCGACTGGGGCTCTGTGCCCGATGACATCAAGGCGGAAGTGTACAATGCACTGTCGGTGAGTTAAATCGTATTTTTATTATAGAAAATAAACATTTATGAATTTAGTCCTTATAACCATATAAAAATATTTTCTAATTAATTTATAATATTGCAGCAATGGTTTAGAGTCCATCCTACCTTGGACTGGTGGAGAGACGAGCAGCTGAAGAACAGGTTATGTGTTTCGCTTTTTTTTGTATAAATATATTTACTGGCAGTGTACGAATATATCTAACAGTTGTGTTTTGTTAATATAGGTACTCCGAGTGGAAGAACGAGCTGTCGACGCACTACAGGACGTACCATGTGGAGCAGCGCTTGGGGCGAGGTGCAACCCCCCACGAGTTCCGGTACAGGGAGTATGAGTGGCTATGGCTGGTAGCCTACTTCGGGAGCGACAGGGTCTCGGTAAGAAAATTTAGCCTCCTAGTATATAACTTTTTAATGTTATTTAATAATTAAATTATGTAGTTACTTAATTAAATTAATTAGTTAGTTAGTTATTAGTTATTAAATTAAGTTAGTTAGTTAGTTACATAGTTAGTTAGTTCGTTACTAAATTAAATTAAATTAAATTAAATTAGGTAGTTAGTAAGTTAGTTAGTTACTAAATTAAATTAGTTAGTTCAGTAGTTACTAATTAAATTAAATTAGTTAGTAACTAAATTAGTTAATAATTTTATTTTGGTTAGTTCATAATCTTTTAATTTAGTTACTAATTTATATTTGCGTTTATATGTTCGTTCTTATAATACAGAAAATCTCGAAGACGAACAGCGACAACCGCAAGAGGAACGAGCACCCCCACCACGGCGGCGCCCGCTCCTGGAGGCAGTGGGCAGAGATTGCGAGGAGGGACCGACCGTTGAGGCCGTTGTCGTGGATTCATGCGCAGATGTATCCGGGGCGTCCCGACCAAGTGGTAAGTATTCGCCCATCTTCAATAAAAGTGTTTCATAAAATTAATTTATATATATTTTTTTATTAATTCGTTTATTATATTTTCTTGTCAATTAGGCGGAAATAGATGCGGAGACCGACGCGATCACCTTCGGGATCGCGCGAGACACCCTGGGGGAAGGGGCGTCCGACGAGGCGATCGCGGAGTTTGCCTCCACGATCGACACCCTTGAGCCGCGCTTGGCCTCTCAGATCATGCACGCGGCTGTAGGGACGGGCAACAACTACTTCTACCAGAGAGGCCTAGGCGCGGCGGGAGATGGGGTTCTCAAGTACACGCCGGCCAATCCCAGCACGCAGCGTGCGGCTTCGACGAGAGGAGACTTGCAGACGCAGCTGCAGAGGACTCAGGCGGAGTTGGCGAGGGCGGTGGAGGCGCTCCAGCAGGCGGAGTTGGCGAGGGCCGCGGAGGCTTCGGCGCAGCAGGCCAGAGACGCATCTGTGGCGGAGATGTACCGATGGATGCAGCTATCTTGGGAGGCTCAGCAGGCTGGACTCCAGCCCCCGCCTCCGCCACAGATGCCCCAGTTCGTCGTCCCCACTCCCCCCCCCCCCCCCCCCCCCCCCCCCCCGCATCGGAGTACGCCAGGCGATCAGGATAGCCATAGCCACCGGAACTCGAACGATCCGGTCGACGACGCTACGCGTTTAGGGGGTGATGATGAGTAGATGACTAGTTAGGGGGTTAATTTGTACAGTAGGTAGGATATTAGGGATGGATTGATGTGGATATTTGTTGGATATTTGGATGTTTGTTTGTGGATTTTCTGCAGCCAAACCGAAGACGAAGTGAAATTGGGCCCGAGTTAAATTTTTAAATTTTTTTAAATATTTAGGGGTTATAGCCGACGAAATGGGCCATATTTCGTCGGCTATACCCTCCCGGCTTCCTGCCAAAAAAAGCCGTTCCTGGTACCGGCGATGTTATGGCCGACGATTAATTCATTGGCTATGCCGGACGTATAGCCGACTATCGTCGGCTATACTTCCGGGTTAGGGGCAATTACGTAATTGTTGAAGCCGACGATCCTGTGGTCGGCAATGTTCGAAGTATAGCCGACGACGCTTTATTCGTCGGCTATACCGCGTGTTTTATAAGCCGACGACTTACCCTGAGTGTCGTTGGCTATACTATAGCCGACGGAGCATTCCCGACGAGAGAATAGCCGACGATACTTCGTCGGCTATGACTATAGCCGACGATTTAATGAAAACGGCCGACGAGATGGCGTCGTCGGCTATAGCCCCTTTTCTGGTAGTGTATCACACGCCTTGCAAAACATGAATGCATCTTTAAAAATTGAAGGCCAATAGAAACCACAACTAAGAACCTTTAATGCCGTCTTCTTGGGTCCAAAATGCCCACCGCAAGCTTCACTATGACAAAAGGCAAGAATAGAACGATGCTCATTCTCCGGAACACATCTTCGAATAATTTGATCACCACATTGCCTCCATAAGTACGGATCATCCCAAAGATAATGACGTGACTCCTTCTTGAGTTTCTCACGTTGGTGGCGTGGCAAAGTACAAGGGATTGTCCGAGTGGTAAGAAAGTTGGCGATGTCGGCATACCAAGGCTCAAGAACTTCAAGTCGAAAAAGTTGCTCGTCCGGAAAGGTTTCACATAGGGGCAGTCGATCCTCTTCCTTGATAAGTCTACTCAAATGATCGGCTACAACATTCTCTACTCCTTTCTTGTCTTTAATCTCAATATCGAACTCTTGAAGTAAAAGAATCCATCGAATGAGCCTCGGCTTAGCATCCTTCTTTGTCATAAGATATCTCAAAGCGGCATGATCACTATAAACAATAACCTTGGAATTCAAAAGATATGATCGAAACTTTTCCAAAGCAAAAATTACCGCTAAGAGTTCCTTCTTCGTTGTTGTGTAGTTGAGTTGAGCATCGTTGAGAGTCCTTGAAGCATAGTAAATGGTGCATGGCTTCTTCGCAATTCGTTGTCCAAGTACCGCTCCAAGTGCATAGTCACTAGCATCACACATCAACTCAAATGGCTCGTCCCAATTAGGGGACACAAGAATCGGTGCCGTACACAAAAGTTGCTTCAATAGGCAAAAGCTTGCCTTACATGCCTCCGACCACTCAAACGTCACCTCCTTTTGTAACAAGTTGCTCAATGGCTTGGCAATTGAAGAGAAGTCTTTAATAAATCTTCAATAAAACCCCGCATGGCCAAGAAAACTTCTCACATCCTTCACACACCTAGGGCTCGGCAATGCTTGTATGAGCTCCACTTTGGCTTTGTCAACTTCTAAGCCTCTTGCTGAAATAATGTGCCCTAGAACAATGCCTTGCGTGACCATGAAATGACACTTCTCCCAATTGAGCACAAGATTCGTCTCTACACACCTCTCAAGTATCTTCTCCAAGTTCCCCAAGCATGCATCGAAGGTGCCTCCATACACACTAAAGTCATCCATAAACACTTCGATAATGTCTTCAATAAAATCCGAGAAGATAGCATACATACATCTTTGAAACGTGCCGGGTGCGTTGCATAGTCCGAATGGCATCCGCCGATAAGCAAACGTGCCAAATGGACAAGTAAAAGTGGTCTTCTCTTGATCATCCGGGTGTATCATGATTTGATTGTAGCCACTATAACCATCAAGAAAACAATAGAAAGAATGGCCGGCTAACCTCTCTAGCATTTGATCCATAAACGGCAAAGGCATGTGATCCTTCCTCGTTGTAGCGTTGAGCTTCCTATAGTCGATGCACATCCGATGACCGGTTACAAGTCTTTGTGGCACAAGCTCATTCTTCTCATTCTTGACAACCGTTACACCACTCTTCTTCGGCACTACTTGCACGGGAGATATCCACTTACTATCCGAAATTGGGTAAATCACCCCACAATCAAGCAACTTGATAATCTCATCTTTCACAACTTTCATCATGGGAGGGTGAAGTCGACGTTGAACTTCCTTAGTCGGCTTAGCTCCTTCTTCTAATAAGATGCGATGAACACAAGTAGTAGGGCTTATTCCCTTGATATCCGTTAAGGTCCAACCTATGGCGGTCTTGTACTTCTTAAGAACACGTATCAAATCAACCTCTTGCTTCTCACTAAGCATCGAAGACACAATAACCGGTAGTGTATCTTCTTCTCCAAGATAAACATACTTCAAGTGACTAGGGAGTTCTTTAAGTTCTAACTTTGGGGCCTCTTCCACACTTGGCCGAAATTTTGTTGTGGCACTTGGAATTGACAAGAACGAGTTCCTCGGATACATTGGTGTGGCGTCAAGTTCGGCAGCCACCTCTCTAAGGCTCGGCATCATGATGTAGGGCTCGGCAATGCTTGGCTCTGCCTTACTTGGCTCGGCCTCTTCTTGCACTCGTTCTCCCCTCTTGTCAAATCCGACCCCTTGCTCAATCGCTAATTGCTATGCGTCGAGCGAGGTCGACATAACTTGCTCGACCTCCTCCAAAACATCAATGGCACAACCCTCCTTCAAATCAACATTGGGGAATTTCATGGCATCAAACACATTGAACTTAATCACCTCACCATCAAACTCCATAGTTAGGTTGCCCTCGGCCACATCTATCTTCGTGCACGCGGTCCTCATAAATGGTCTCCCTAGTAGCAATTGAGTGCTATTGACCGGCGAATCCTCCATCTTAACCACATAAAAATCGGCAGGGAATATCAATTGATTGACTTGCACCAACACATCCTCCACATAACCCTCCAGATACTTACTTGAGCGACCCGCAAGTTGAATGATGACATTATCCTTCTTGAGAGGCCCTATACTCAACGTTTGATACACATTGAGTGGCATGACATTGATCGATGCACCCAAATCCAACATTCACTACTACAAAAACACCTTCAGATGACGCCTTTCAGATGACGCAAAAAAATTAACCGTCATCTTATTGATTTTGAAATAATCAGACGTCGGTTCTAGTTTGTCCGTCATCTGAATCGCTTTTAGACATCACATTTTCTCAGTTTATGAGGAAAACATCCAAAATTTAGTATTGGCAATGGTAGACATCTCAAAAACTCATCTTTCAAAAATTATACTTAATTCAGATGACGGTTGACTGTCATCTGAGGGTTTAGGGTTTCTACCAAGTTATAAGCGGGAAAATTCCCTCCCAAACTCAGCCTAGGTATGCCATCAAAAATTGAAAGGTTGAAACATCAGACGACGGTTGCACGTCATCTAATGTTTGGGTGCGAAATTTGTTAAAATTTTGCTTGAAGGCACAGGTTTTGGGATTTTTCCTAGTAGGCTCACTAGAATAATGCACTCAATCAGATGTCGGTTCGACTGTCGTCTGTATTTAGGGCTGAAATTTTAACAAATGGCGGCATTTTTACCTCCGAAAACCAACCAATTTTGGGAAACCTATAGCTAGCGCGCCACACCAAGTTATAAGCGGGAAAATTCCCTCCCAAACTCAGCCTAGGTATGCCATCAAAAATTGAAAGGTTGAAACATCAGACGACGGTTGCACGTCATCTAATGTTTGGGTGCGAAATTTGTTAAAATTTTGCTTGAAGGCACAGGTTTTGGGATTTTTCCTAGTAGGCTCACTAGAATAATGCACTCAATCAGATGTCGGTTCGACTGTCGTCTGTTTTAGGGCTGAAATTTTAACAAATGGCGGCATTTTTACCTCCGAAAACCAACCAATTTTGGGAAACCTATAGCTAGCGCGCCACACCAAGTTATAAGCGGGAAAATTCCCTCCCAAACTCAGCCTAGGTATGCCATCAAAAATTGAAAGGTTGAAACATCAGACGACGGTTGCACGTCATCTAATGTTTGGGTGCGAAATTTGTTAAAATTTTGCTTGAAGGCACGGGTTAGTCAAACCTCTAAATGCTTTAAAACGGAAATTGGCCCGTCTAAATGACGTTTTTTTACCTGATCTCCAACAGAGAATAGTTTCAGATCGATGAGACACAACTAATCGTATAAAAATTTTCCTCAAAATATTTACCGACCGTCAGGCTACCCATAGGAAAACGGAAGTAAAAAACAGTTAACCGCAACATTCGGCACACAGATTTTGTCGGAATCTTCTCATTTTTCAACCGTAGACGTATTTCAATATTTCGGTCATATCTTATTTCACGACACATTTTCATTTGAAGAGTCTACGTATAGTAACTATTTGAAACTTTACATTCACTTAAACACTTAGTAAACAAGTTAAGGAACATTAGTGCATATGTTCCGATTTTGAATCTAAAAGTTTGGAAAATCTATTCCAACCGTCAGATATCACCGTTAAGATTAAATACGTGTATGAAAAAAAATCCAACTACATCTGACAACGTTAAAGGCTCGATCGGGACGGTCAACCGGGTGAGTCAAACCTCTAAACGCTTTAAAACGAAAATTGGCCCTTCTAAATGACGTTTTTGGGCCTGATCTTCAACAGAGAATAGTTTCAGATCGATGAGACGCAACTAATCGTATAAAAATTTTTACCGACCGTCAGGCTACCCATAGGAAAACGGAAGTAAAAAACAGTTAACCGCAGCATTCGGCACACAGATTTTGTCGGAATCTTCTCATTTTTCAACCGTAGACGTATTTCAATATTTCGGTCATATCTTATTTCACGACACATTTGCATTTGAAGAGTCTACGTATAGTAACTATTTGAAACTATACATTCACTTAAACACTTAGTAAACAAGTTAAGGAACATTAGTGCATATGTTCCGATTTTGAATCTAAAAGTTTGGAAAATCTATTCCAACCGTCAGATATCACCGTTAAGATTAAATACGTGTATGAAAAAAAATCCAACTACATCTGACAACGTTAAAGGCTCGATCGGGACGGTCAACCGGGTGAGTCAAACCTCTAAACGCTTTAAAACGGAAATTGGCCCGTCTAAATGACGTTTTTTTGCCTGATCTCCAACAGAGAATAGTTTCAGATCGATGAGACGCAACTAATCGTATAAAAATTTTCCTCAAAATATTTACCGACCGTCAGGCTACCCATAGGAAAACAGAAGTAAAAAACAGTTAACCGCAACATTCGGCACACAGATTTTGTCGGAATCTTCTCATTTTTCAACCGTAGACGTATTTCAATATTTCGGTCATATCTTATTTCACGGCACATTTGCATTTGAAGAGTCTACGTATAGTAACTATTTGAAACTATACATTCACTTAAACACTTAGTAAACAAGTTAAGGAACATTAGTGCATATGTTCCGATTTTGAATCTAAAAGTTTGGAAAATCTATTTCAACCGTCAGATATCACCGTTAAGATTAAATACGTGTATGAAAAAAAATCCAACTACATCTGACAACGTTAAAGGCTCGATCGGGACGGTCAACCGGGTGAGTCAAACCTCTAAACGCTTTAAAACGAAAATTGGCCCTTCTAAATGACGTTTTTGGGCCTGATCTTCAACAGAGAATAGTTTCAGATCGATGAGACGCAACTAATCGTATAAAAATTTTTACCGACCGTCAGGCTACCCATAGGAAAACGGAAGTAAAAAACAGTTAACCGCAGCATTCGGCACACAGATTTTGTCGGAATCTTCTCATTTTTCAACCGTAGACGTATTTCAATATTTCGGTCATATCTTATTTCACGACACATTTGCATTTGAAGAGTCTACGTATAGTAACTATTTGAAACTATACATTCACTTAAACACTTAGTAAACAAGTTAAGGAACATTAGTGCATATGTTCCGATTTTGAATCTAAAAGTTTGGAAAATCTATTCCAACCGTCAGATATCACCGTTAAGATTAAATACGTGTATGAAAAAAAATCCAACTACATCTGACAACGTTAAAGGCTCGATCGGGACGGTCAACCGGGTGAGTCAAACCTCTAAACGCTTTAAAACGGAAATTGGCCCGTCTAAATGACGTTTTTTTGCCTGATCTCCAACAGAGAATAGTTTCAGATCGATGAGACGCAACTAATCGTATAAAAATTTTCCTCAAAATATTTACCGACCGTCAGGCTACCCATAGGAAAACAGAAGTAAAAAACAGTTAACCGCAACATTCGGCACACAGATTTTGTCGGAATCTTCTCATTTTTCAACCGTAGACGTATTTCAATATTTCGGTCATATCTTATTTCACGGTACATTTGCATTTGAAGAGTCTACGTATAGTAACTATTTGAAACTATACATTCACTTAAACACTTAGTAAACAAGTTAAGGAACATTAGTGCATATGTTCCGATTTTGAATCTAAAAGTTTGGAAAATCTATTCCAACCGTCAGATATCACCATTAAGATTAAATACGTGTATGAAAAAAAATCCAACTACATCTGACAACGTTAAAGGCTCGATCGGGACGGTCAACCGGGTGAGTCAAACCTCTAAACGCTTTAAAACGGAAATTGGCCCGTCTAAATGACGTTTTTGGGCATGATCTTCAACAGAGAATAGTTTCAGATCGATGAGACGCAACTAGTCGTATAAAAATTTTCCTTAAAATATTTACCGACCGTCAGGCTACCCATAGGAAAACGGAAGTAAAAAACAGTTAACCGCAACATTCGGCACACAGATTTTGTCGGAATCTTCCCATTTTTCAACCGTAGACGTATTTCAATATTTCGGTCATATCTTATTTCACGGCACATTTGCATTTGAAGAGTCTACGTATAGTAACTATTTGAAACTATACATTCACTTAAACACTTGGTAAACAAGTTAAGGAACATTAGTGCATATATTCCGATTTTGAATCTAAAAGTTTGGAAAATCTATTCCAACCGTCAGATATCACCGTTAAGATTAAATACGTGTATGAAAAAAAATCCAACTACATCTGACAACGTTAAAGGCTCGATCGGGACGGTCAACCGGGTGAGTCAAACCTCTAAACGCTTTAAAACGGAAATTGGCCCGTCTAAATGACGTTTTTGGGCCTGATCTCCAACAGAGAATAGTTTCAGATCGATGAGACGCAACTAATCGTATAAAAATTTTCCTCAAAATATTTACCGACCGTTAGGCTACCCATAGGAAAACGGAAGTAAAAAATAGTTAACCGTAACATTCAGCACACAGATTTTGTCGGAATCTTCTCATTTTTCAACCGTAGACGTATTTCAATATTTCGGTCATATCTTATTTCACGACACATTTGCATTTGAAGAGTCTACGTATAGTAACTATTTGAAACTATACATTCACTTAAACACTTAGTAAACAAGTTGAGGAACATTAGTGCATATGTTCCGATTTTGAATCTAAAAGTTTGGAAAATCTATGATTAATGAAAATCTCGGCGGCAGAACTCCCACTGACATTGAAACTCAAATTTGGGCAAGCTCTAGATGGACAGACAACAAAGTTCTTGTTTTGTGTTGTATGATAATGTCACATCTTGCATTAAGTGCCACTAGTGCAAGATGAAAAATACTTGTACAACAAAATTTTGTAATTCTGTTGTATGACTTGTTTTGCTTGTCCTTGTGCTATATTCATTCTAGCACAAATTGCTCAAATCTAAAGTTGGAGGCATTGCAAGAGAAGAAAACTGATGCAACAGTTTAAAACTTTCATGTTGTATGAAAAAAAAAAGAAATGTCATGCCAAACTTCTCAAATCTAAAGTTGGAGGCAACTTTCCCTCTATGAGCTAAAATGAAAAATTTATGACACCATTTTATATATTTTCTGTTGTGTCTTTAACTTAGAAAATATTTAAGACAAAACAAAGACACCCAAACAACTCACAAAGACTTCTCTTCCTCGCTCATAACCACCACAAATCTCTCAATTCTCACTTCTACCTATTCTCCTCTCTCCGCAAATCCTCCCTGAACAAAAAAAAAAAATAAAAAATCTCGCTCAAGCTCAGTCCTCCCCTCAGCTCTCAACCTCTCCCTATCTCTCTGAAACTCTCTCCCTCCTCTCACCTGCTCCTCTCTCTCGTGAACCATCTCTCCTAAATTCCCCAAATTCGAAACCCTAATTTCTCAGGGCTGACGTCCTCAATCCATGGCCGCTCAGAAAGAGCGACTATCCATGGCTTGCGTTTCGACTTTTGATACTCCCATGGCTTCGTCCTCAGTCCATGATGCGCCGTCGACGACCTCGGTGACTTTGATTTGAACCCTCAGTGACTTTGATTTGAACCCATATTGAGAAACAGTGGGTTTTGATGGTTTTTGATTAATTGAGGGAGGACAAGGTCTTCCTTACTGTGCTTCTCCCCAGTGTCTTCATCTTCCCAGATTTCTACTTCACCTCCTCCTCCCTCCAACCCGTCATCTTCAACCATGAGTGATATCTGGGGCTTCGACTTCCTCGCCGTTGTATCCCTCACCGTCAACATAGCTGCCGTTGCAGAACCTCATGCACTCAGAGCAATGTGTAGGTTAGCCATTTCTCTCTATCTTCAAATTCATTATTCTCTGTTTCAGGTTTACCCATTTTCAATTCAATTTCTGTTCTTGATCATTGCTGTTTGAATTTGTCACAGCCAGAATGAAGGTATACGAGTGATGCAGAAGTTGAAGGTCGATCTGTTGGCCCAGCTGAAGGATCTTAAGGTGGAGCACGCCCTCCTCCGCGTCGCCAAGGTTAGTTACTTTTTGTTCATAGCTTGTTCTTACTTTCTGAACTTTTGGTGTGCCTGATTGTATTATTTCCTGAACTTCGATTTCTTTTTCTCTGATGTCAGATTGGGTTTGGAACATACAGTAATGTGTACAAAGCTGAAGATATGTTGATGGAGAAAATTTTTGCTCTAAAGAAAATTAGATTTGACAATTTGGAACCCGAGAATGTGAAGTTTATTCTAATTTTACAGATATTAGATCATTCTAATGTTGTGAAGTTGGAGTGTCTGGTTACTTCAAGGATGCCATGTAGTTTCTACCTGGTGTTTGAATATATGGCTGGACTTGCTGCAATGCCAGATATTAATTTATAGGATCTCAGGTTAGCCATTATTTCCCTGAACTTTTATATCTAGTTAACAACTTTGAATATATGTTTGGTTGTTTGCTCCTGTTATATTTTCTCAAATTGATGCACTTTACAGTTCAGGTCTATCCCACACTAGTAAGCACACCAGTAAGCATGTTGTGATTCATATTTTACTATCGGAGTGCCGCCATCTCCTCCTCTTTCCCCTCAGGCCGGCCTCAACCTCCGTGGCGTCGTTCAAGCAAGCTGAGGTCTCTATCTTTCTCTCTCTTTCTTTCTCTATTTAGTCTTTTAGAAGTTCAATTTGGGAATTGAGATTAGAAATTAGGAATTTGAAGAGGCGACTCTAAAATTTTGACGTTTGTGCAGATAAGACCTTCATTCAGACTTGTATTATCTTTGTTTTGGGTTAATGTTATACAAGACTATGTGTTTTTTGTTTTGGGTTAGTTCCATGAAATATGTTGTTGTTGGGGTATGTGGAAATAGTCTTATGCTTTCTGGAACAATTGGCGAGGTTTTGAAGATCATTGGACATGGATTTGGTTAGTGTGAGAAGATTGATGGGGCTTTTGGTAGAGGTGTCTATCTTGCTCTTGATGATTCTCCTTTGGAATGGTGAGTTTTTTATCTGAATTTTTCATATATTTCCCTTAATGTGTCCACTTTTAGCCTGGAACATATAGCCAGGATATGTTCTCAACTTCTGAAACACTGCAGCTTGTATAATATTATACAAGCTAATTTTTGAAATAACACCTTAAGGCTAGGAAAATCCTATTCATTTTTGGTATAATGTAGGGAGCTACTAAACAAGTCAAATTCTAGACTCGATTTGGGAAATATTTAGCTGCTGTTTTAGGAAATAGTGTCAATATTTTTGAGACTGCCAGTATAGACTTGTATTCAAAGGTAACTTGAGATCATATCCTGCAATTTGTGTTAGTAGTTTTTGCATCTTGTGATTAAACTGGATGGTTATTCATTTTGCTGGATGACTGCTATTCTTTTGACATGCCTTTTATGGTAGTGACTGGCTCTAGACAAAGAGTTGAAGAAGCTTGAGATAGTAAGCTTTAAAGTTGTAAGAAATTGTTGAATATTTTATATGAAAGTTCTATAAGAATTTTTTCATATCTAATGAAAATGGTGATCAATGGTTTAAGTGACTAAACGATGGCTTCAATCCTGTGATCAGAGAACATGCATTAGATTATTTGCAGCATAAGTTTGATGACTTGACTTTGCGTTTTTGTACATAGCGTAATGCACTAACAAGCATCTTTTTTTACATAGCATAATGTACTATATATATATATATATATATATATATATATATCAAGCATATATATATATATATATATATATATATATATCAAGCATATATCTTTGAGTTTCAGTTTTGATATATATATGTGTAATGATATCAGTGGGAAAAAAGAGATCGACGTGCAAACGAGTACACTCGAGAAGATATTGACCAAGTAAGGGATGAGATTGCAAGCTATCAATTGAAGAACCATGTGAAGCTTTGAATGAGTAACAAGCAGGTTAAATGTTTTGGTATATAGGATGCTCAGAATTCTAGTGGTACCTATAGTATATGGCCAATCCTATTACAGTTATGTGGACTTGAATTGGTCATTTTTTTGCTACTGGCAGCTACAATTGTGATGGAAGAAGTTGATATTGGTTTTGCTGCCAATGCATGTGTTTTTAGAAGTGATTGTATTACTCATGGTTTAAAACAGATCTAGGTAGAGACATATAAATATGGCAGGTTTATTGAGTACTATCCTACAGTTTTGGTTTATTTGCATGAATTCAGGTTTTATATGTGGAGATGAACCAGTACTGTGGATTTGGTCAGTACTGTTCATTTGGTAACATATCAAATGAACACAAATGACAGACTCAGTCATAAAATAACTGACGTTAGAAACACATTCATATGACACAAACGAGTGACATCTGAACCAAAATCGTATGACACAAACAATATTATGCAAGACTGACGTCTAAGAGAGCTCAGATGACATACTATATGATAGTGTAAATGACATCTGTTCAAAATTCAGATGACATTCGCCTTGACAATATGACCGACGTTACATTGCACTTTACATGACGGTTTGAGTGTCATCAGGTTACATGCCATCAGACACAAGATGCGCACACCATGAATGCCAACCGTCATCCTTAGAAGATGTAAATGACAGTCATTAAAAATGAAAGATGACGTCTAAGAAGATATCACACGACGCTTGGTTTGATATATTAACTGACATAAAAAGTAGCATTAGATGACAGTCGACTATCATCTCAATATATGCCATTCATCACTAAAAATGCGCACGTAAGTTGGCATCAGTTGGCACCATGAATGCCAACCGTCATCTGAATACAAAACTGTCATCCTTATGATCGGTAGATGACAGTTTTTTTTGGGTTTTAACCGTCATCTGAATGCGTTTTAATAGATGACATTGCGATAGATGTCAGTTTGGGAGCATATGAGATGACGGTTAAAAACCGTCATCTGAATCGATTTCTGTACTAGTGATTACATCCTCAAAACGAGTATTGCCTATGACACAAGGCACATTGAAGCTTCCCGGATCCTTCATCTTTGGTGGCAACTTCCTTTGAATAACGGCTGATACCGTCTCGCTCATAGTCACCACACGAGTCTTGCTTCTCACTTGTTATTTGCTTCTTCAGATCAGTGATACGTGAAGCAGGAAAGTACTTGAGCAAAAACTCATCCATCATAGTACTCCACGAAACAATGCGACCACTAGGCACCTCAAACAACCACTCCTTCGCTTGATCTTCTAAAGAAAACGGAAATGCCTTCATTTTGAAGTGTTGCAAATCGGTCCCTCTTGGACACATAGACTCCGTGGTGAAGTTAAACCACTGTAGATGCTTGTTAGGATCCTCACTTGGCATCCCATAAAATGATTTCAGCTTATGGAGGAATCCACTCCTCAATTCAATCTCTCCAGTCTTGTCAGCTTCCAAGGGAGGATAAGTGATATTTGAAGGAGCAATACCAGCTCCAGCAACATGACCATTCTGTGATCGGATTGATGCCATTATCTCTTCTTCTTCCTCTGATTCTGGATTCTCAAGATCACACGATGACGAAACAACTGAAGGAGAACTCGGCAAACTGTCAGAAACGGATGGCACTGATGGTGATGACGGCAATGATGGCACTGATGAACTGGTTGGTGACGATGGTGGTAATGGCACAAAACGAGCAATAGCGAGTTCTTGATCTAAACGTTGCAAACGGCCTTGAAGATCTCTTGTCCAAATATTAGATTCGGACATGCATTATTTCTGAAATTTACAACATTTAAACAAGTTAGAACATCGTAAAGAAATAGAAAGCAAGAATATACATCATTACAAGCCACGGCATTGGCGATTACACAATAAATTTCAACAATGATTCACATATAAACACTCGGCAAAGGTAAACAAATTTCGGCAAAGCATAAATATCATTCGGCAAAAAGAGAAGAAAAAAATTGGAACGTTCATGATCATGTAATCGCTAAGTCTAATTTCTTTTAAATTTGTTCTAACTCTCGAAGTACGTGGAGCAGAGGAGATAACGGTGCAATGGACTGATACAGCCCCCGGTAGTATCATGCTTAACCCGATATACCTCAAGAGTTTGAACCACACAACATGTTTTATCTGTGAAGAGAATAGACCACATATGTCAAGTTATGTTCTAGCGTCTAAAGTGAGGTGATGCTTCGGCACAAGCTGTCGACTAGGTCGTGCGTATTTTACATTTCAAAGGTCATTAAAATCACGGAGGGCGAACCCTCTACAGGAACCAGGCAGGACTCGTTGTTGGACACCACGGAGGGCGAACCCCCTATCGACTCACTCACCGAGAATGAACATCAGTCTATGGGCCTTGAGATCCAGTTAAACAAACCTGAGAACCATATCTATGAAAATAACTTCCCCATACTTTGTAAAACAAACACGGATCCCTAGCAGTCTACAAGTGTTGATTAAAACCGCCCTCAACCTCATAGAAGTAATACTATTGCCGAAAAGACGCTTATATGCGTGGGGGGGAAGTATCCCGCGTTTCCCAATCTACATAGAAACGGCCTCCGACATAGCACCATTCACATGAAGGGTTTTGGTTATGATCAACAAAAGTGGCTTCACCTACATGTTACACTTTAGAAACTACAATAAACTCAAACATACACAACACTATCAACTCCCTAAAAATTAAACTAAGTGATTACCAACATACATCAATATACATCATGCAACTTCCGAAATTTAAACTCTACATGCCGAAGCATATTTCTACTTTACAAAATCCCAAAATAAGATTAAAATTACAACTTTACAACTTCAAAATCAAAAATTTCCAGCAACATATATACAACAATAACATAAAACAAGCTTTTATAATCCCCGGCAACGGCGCCAAAAATTGATGTGAGCCGAAGCTCGCATGCAGTAATAAACCCTGCAATCGTTAGTACTATAGACATAAGTAGGGATCGTTCTAGGCCGGGGATTAAGGGTACCTGAGATATGAAATTGTTAGATAAATATATACATATATACACACATAAACGTCACATATGGGGGATGGTATGAATCGGCAGCAAGCTGCCCTAGAACTAGGTGACACGAAAATTAAACCTAAGCTAATATATACAAGTGATCATCATCTCTCACACAAAACAGTTCACACAAAGGACTCTTTAACAAGTAAATTTGCATACAAGAAGGTAAGAGACAAGCATTTAACATGTTCAAGACCTAAATTAGTTTCGACACAACTAGAGCCTCCAACAGTTTTCCAATTGTTAGACTTCTTAATTTCTTAGAAACTACTCCAACGTATGACTTCTAAGGTGATGCTAATCCGGTTTTATACGTTTTAACATTTAAGCATATGAGTCTAAATCGAAGACAAGCAAATAAGTAAGGTTGTCAATCATCTTATTTAACTTACAAGTTCTAAGGTTGTTAGACCTAGGTGAGCAACACAAAACAAACTACTCCAACATATGACTTATCCGTGTTACTCTATCATATGAAACCTAGCACTTAGAATTACATGCTAACCATAACTAGTGTGTCGGTTTAAATGCCCTAACCTTAGTTCTAACCAATTTAAGTTTAAACATGTGAAATACCACTGCCCTAATTATCAATGCATACAAAAACACAAGTTAAAATTGCAAAAACAAATTACATAAACTTCAACAAATCGGTTCATACAAAAGTTTAGCAAACACCAAGAAACGAAACAAGTTCTTACAAGACAACCAAACAAAACTAAATACAAAAGCCATAGGGTGAGTGGATCACACTTTTAGAACCTTTGAAGACTCCTCGAGATGTGACAAGATGATGCTTGCTGATCGGCAGAACCACAGATGTAGGAATCGGCAGATCAACAAGGTGAAGGGTACGGCAGTTTTGGTGGTGGTGGTGATGGGTTTTGGCTAAGTATTTAGGTGTTGGTGTTTTAGAGACTTGGTAGAGCTTTAGGCTAGTATTTTATGCTTGAGATGAGATGATTTTCAGAATGAAAAAGTGAGGGGTTTTTATAGAAGAGGGGACTGCCGGCAGCCCTATAGCAAAAGGAAAAGAGAAAACCAAGTGGGATAAGGATTTGCAACCTTCCTTTCATGGTTCAATTAGGTTTTCTTTTTCTGAAATTTTCTTCAAGGCTTGGGCTTCACATCTTCATGGACTTCTTGTATGATCTTGGACTTCATTTGATATGTCTTGGTCCATCGAAAATACCCCAATTGCCGGCAGCAACACTTTAGCACGAATCTGTCCCAATCGGCAGCTTCTCCTAGTTTGACTAGGAGAACTTCTTTCTTCATATTTTTCTTCAATGCCCTGGCCTAGTGTCTTCCTATTTCCTTTCTTAAGCTTGGACCATCTTCACATATGCATTTGTACACCATTTGGTTCATTCAAAACAGAAAACACAAAAAGGGGGCAGTAGGTTCCTGGAATCGGCAGATTTGACGTTGCTGTAGTAACTCCGGCATATCTCCATCCTCGGAGCTCCGATTGATGCGATTCTAAGTCTCAGATAAACTAGACACATATGGCCATCTCTCCATAAAACAGTTCTATCAAAATCCTTGTGAAACGTCGGGAATGAATTTTTGAAGTTGGGACACAGTCCCAGGAAAATCCTGGAAGTCCCTGGATTGGAATGCTCGGACTGCCGTTTTGCAGCCAACTTTTGGATGACTTTCCGAACTCCGATTGATCTGAAATTTTAACACAACATTCCTCAGCATATGAATATTAAGCACACTAAATTTCATTGAATTCGGACAAGGATAGATCATATTTTTACTCATCTCAAAATCGCGAAAAAGACATATTTTGCACTATTTTCCAGATTTCTCAAACTTAGTCATTTTTCGGATTTTAAAGCACAATTGATAAAAACTCTACCAAATCGACACTAAACTAAATTATGACTCTATCTTAGATAAATAAGGGTTAAACAAAGCATAAGCGAGGGCAAAAGCATATAATATCGTCGCACATTGTGCTCCTATCACTTGTGCTCTGACTAAGAGTCATACGTCTAGTTACTCTTTGAGTTGATTCATTCGGATTTATGGGGTCCATCTAAAATTCCACCCTTTCTGGTATGCGACACTTTGTGCTATTCATTGATGATTTTACTCAGTTGTCTTGGCTGGTATTGCTAAAGTAAAAGATGTTGTTTTCTATGCTTTTATAGTATTCCATAATATGATTCGTACCCAAAATGATGCTCGTGTTAAAATATTTCATTCTGATATGGGGGAGAGTTCGTCAACCGTTCCTTTCATGAGTATTTTCAAAACCATGGCATAATACATCAAACTTCGTGTTCACATACCCTTAACAAAATGGGGTGTCTGAACCTAAAAATCGTCATCTCTTGGACATGGCTTGGACTCTCCTCCTGAGTACTAAACATGCCTAAGTATTTTTGGGCAGAGGCTGTGATGTGTGCATCTCATTTGATTAATCGTTTGCAGTCAACTCCACTTCAAGGTCATATTCCTTTTGATGTCTTGTCTAGATATATCTTTGGTTGAATACTCTTCCAGCACGTATTTTTAGTTGTGTTGCATATGTTCATCTGTATAAAAATCAAAGAACAAAAATGGATGCGAGGGCTCTTAAGTGCGTGTTTGTGGGGTATCAGTCTCATTAGAAGGGTTATAAGTGTTATCATCCTTCGTCTCAGAAATTTCATGTCACCATGGATGTTACATTCAGTGAAGATACATGTTATTTTTTACCTCTTGTGCATCCTCGTTAGGGGGAGTAGTTGTGTTTATGAAGATATTTCCAGTACACAAGATGGAAGACTGACTTCTGATATTTCAAGAATATAAATTATGGGGGCAGAATTGGAAAAAGAAAAACAAAAAGAAAAAGAAAAATAGATTTCAGAAAAGTGGAACGAAGATGTTAGCACTCCGTCCGACACGTCTAATTTTGGGCAACCAGAGTCTATTGGTCTAGCGACGTCTCAACCGATGTCAAGTCTGGATCCACCATTGGCATCGATCGGAGGAGGAGAGAGTATAGGGCAGCAATCGTCATCAATTGAAGGAGGAGAGTGTTTGGGTCAAGCGCAGACGTCGCCGACGTCGGCTGGAGGAAGAGGTCTTACGTCGACCGGAGGCAGAGGACGAGAACGTCTGGGATCTCCGACGTCGACAAGAGGTGGAGAAGTTCCGGATGGCAGATCTGCCCGATTTGATGACGGATCCGACCCGTTTCAGGAAACAGTGAGATCCGACCCGGACAACCAATTTTTGGGATCCGACCCACATAGAGAATCAAGATCCGACCCGCTTATATAAGAAGCTCAGTCTGATTCTGATTTAATTGGTGTTAATCCAATTACAGGAGCTTCTTCGAATGAAAATATTGACATAGCTAATGCAATTGTGAACAGTTCTCTTAACTTCCCTTTTCCTTCACATGTCTCGCCTGCTCAATCATCACCTGAGGTATGTGTTCATCCTTGTTCTTTGTCCACTAGTGTTGCAGTTATATATTTGCCTAGTTGTTCAACTCGTGGTCAGCCTCGGAAACACTATGAACTCACTCTAAATGCAAAAGCTAAATATCATGTTCCTAATTATGTGTCGACCCATAGGCTGTCTAAACCGTATGCTGCTTTTGTGAATCAATTGTTTTCTATGTCTCTTCCTAGTAAAGTACATGATGCAATGAGGGATGAGAAGTGGATGTCGGCAGTGATAGTTGAAATGGGTGCTCTTGAGAAGAATTGTACTTGGGAGTTAGTGCCATTACCACCAGGGAAAAAGACAATTGGTTGTCGGTGTGTGTATACTGTTAAACATAATTCATATGGATCGGTGGATAGGTACAATGCGAGATTAGTGACTAACGGTTATACTCAAAAGTATGGAGTCGATCACAATGAGACATTTGCACCAGTAGCCAAAATTAATACCATTCGTGTACTTCTTTCTTTGGCTGCTAACCTTGATGTTAAGAATGCATTCTTGCATGGTGACTTGTATGAGGAGGTTTATGTGGAATTACCTCCTGGATATGGCGTCTCTACTAGAGAAAGAGTGTTGTGTAAATTGAAGAAGTCTATATGGTTTAAAGCAGTCTCTCAGAGCTTCGTTTGAGAGATTCACCAAGTTCATGAAGCAGATTGGGTACCGGGAGAGCAATTCTAAATTTCTAATCACACATTGTTTCTTAAGCATCGGGGTGGTAAAGTGACTGCTCTAATTATTTAAGTTGATGATATGGTTGTGACAGGTGATGATTCTGAGGAAATTAAGATGTTGCACAATCATTTATCCTCCGAATTTGAGATGAAAGACTTGGGAAATTTGAAGTATTTTCTGGGGATTGAAGTTGCTTGAGGGAAGAATTGTATAAATTGTGTTGAGTAAGAGAAAGTATGTCCTCGATTTATTGGCAGAGACTGGCATGCTTGATTGTAAGCCAGCTGATACTCCTATTGAGCAGAATCATCGGTTAACAAAATATCCGGATCAGGTACCCACCAGTAAGGCGCGATATTGATTTATTTGTCGCACACTAGGCCAGATTTAGCTTATGTCGTTAGTGTTGTGAGTCCGTTTATGCATAATCCTAGTGAAGCACATATGGATGTTGTAGTTCGTATATTAAGGTACTTACAGTCTGCTCCAGGTAAAGGGTTGATATTTTCTAAACACAACCACCTGGATGTTTGTGGGTATAACGATGCAGATTGGACAAGTTGTATTACTCACCGAATATTCTTCAGTCTATTTTATGTTTGTAGGTGGTAATTTGGTTACTTGACAAAGTAAGAAGCAAAATGTGGTAGCCTATTCCAGTGCTGAAACAGAGTATCGTGGAATGACTCATGGAGTTTGCGAGATTTTGTGGTTGAGAAACATGTTGAGAGATTTGGGGTTTAAACAAAAGAAGACGATATGTATTACGATAATAAAGTTGTTGTTTAAATTGCACATAGTTATTATGATAATCAGCATGACAGAACGAAACATGTGGAGGTCGATAAACATTTAATTAAGGAGAAGTTGGATCAACAAATCATTGTGTTCCCGTTTGTACCTACTGAGGAGCAGTTGGCAGACATTCTTACGAATGCAGTTTCTAGTAAAGTATTTTGTGACTCACTTGACAAGTTGGGCATATGTGATCTGTATGCTCCAACTTGAGGGGGAGTGTTAGCGTAAGTTATATATTATAATTAGGATTATGAATATTATGTTGTAATTCGTTTTCTAATAGGACTTGGTGTATCTTGTATATATACTCCAGTTATGGAGAACGTGAAATATATCAAAAATTCATACTGTGCCTTGTTCTTTTTTACTTATAGCAACTCAATTGTGCCAAACTAAACTTACTTATCATAATGCAATGATGGGTGAGATTTGGTGACACATAGCACAACGCCAGCACCTATTTGAAATAATTCTATCATTCACTAGACTGTACTCCAAAAATTGGAAAACCAAGTTTGCCAAAAATTAAATCAGACCTTAAAAATTACTTAGAAATATAAACAAGATCGAAACATGACCGTAGAAAGAGGGGGAACAAAATACCTTATACTCAAAGAAAGCAGCAAATGCAGATAGGTTTCAAGACCGGTCAAAGGGTTTATGTACCAAGTATCCTCGACGATCATCATCTTCGTTCCAACAATTTCATCACTTGCGCAGCAACAGAAACAAAAGAATACACTCCTGAAGTCCGGAGAATCCGGAGAAGGTATGAATAGCCCAACAAGAACAAAGTCTGATCTGCACAATTCGTTTAGTTTATCCTAGGACCTGCACAACGAGTTAAAAGGTTTAATAGTCAATTTGTTATCATAGGTTTCATTACCATAGTAAAAATGAAACCTAGTATAAAATGAAACCTATCTTAAGTTTTATTTTAGCCAATTTATTACCATATATATTTTCAAAATTATAGACAATCCTCCAATACTCCGAGTGTAGAATATACTAGGATGTTGACTTTCCTTGTATGTATAGGGAGATTATTCTATGTAATCTTAGGATATACTTTTCCTTGTAGATATAGCTTTGTATCCTATATATACCTCCTTATGGAGAAGAATAATAATCAAGCAAATATTAAACCATTATTTTCTAGTTGATATCAGAGCCAACACAAAGCAAAAAAAATAAAAAACCCTACCATTACACAAATTTTTCCGCTGCAAAAATCACAACCAAAACACAAAGCACAAACACAAAAAAAATTCACACAAAAGTACCCAACAGCTAAAATACACAGCCACATTCACACACCCAAATTCTACAAAAGCAAAACAAACAGCAAAACAAAAGAGAGGAAGAAGTCAAGAAGAGCTGCGGCGGGACCCTCCACGTGCAGCAGCAGCAGCAGCCAGCTGCACCGAGCCAAGCCGAGCCGAAGCCACTGCCTGCTCTGCTCTAAAGCAGAGCTTGCTGCTCCTTGTCCCCTTCCCGCCATTTTCGCTCTCTCCTGCACCTCTCTCACAGCACTATTCAAACAAAGCACAAAGCATTATTCAAAGAACAAAGCATTATTCACTTCTTTTGTCATCGTGGGGCCCGAGCCAGCAACACCACAACACAATTCAGTACTTTGAATTTCAGATGGCAGAAGATAGAATTATTTCGAATATGTCTTGGATAATTGATACAGGTGCATCAGACCACATGACAAATGACCCTAGTCTCTTGACCACAATTAAACCTTCCTCTCAAGATGTTGTGTCTACTGCTGATGGTACACCAACTACAGTTATTGGAGAAGGTTCTGTTGCCTTATCTGATACATTAACTCTTGAATCTGTCTTAGTTGTTCCATCACTAGCACATAATCTTCTGTCTGTTGGTCAGATTATTCTATCCCTTGCATGTATTGTTACCTTTTATCCATCATTCTGTATGTTTCAAGACATTCTAACCAGGCGAATTCTTGGTTATGGTGTAAGAAAAGGGAAATTATACTACCTGGATTTGACAGAGACTGGAGAAAAACATAGACATATTTTGGGGCAAGCTAATCAGGTTCATGGCGTCGTAAGTGGAAGAGAAACTATGTGGCTTTGGCATCGTCGCCTAGGACACCTCAACTTCCATTATCTCAAGAAGCTTCAACCACAGTTATTTTCTAGTGTCAACGCTTCTGATTTCCATTGTGACACTTGTGAACTGGCTAAGAGTCACCGTGTTTCATACTCACCAAGTCTTCACAAAAGTCCAGTCCCTTTCATGAAGATCCACTCTGATGTATGGGGCCTTGCGAAAATCCCTTCACTATGTGGCGCTCGTTATTTCGTCACCTTTATTGATGATTGCACCAGAATGACTTGGGTGTCCCTATTGAAGAACAAAAGTGATGTTTGTTCTAGGTTCAAAGAGTTTCACAAAATGGTGTCTACACAATATCAACAGACCATCCGTGTTTTCCAGTCTGACAATGGTGGAGAATATGTTAATGGCCTTATGCAAGAATTCACACAGTTTCATGGAATTCGACATCAAACTTCAAATTCTTATACTCCTCAGCAAAATGGATTGGCAGAACGGAAGAATCGGCAGTTACTTGAAGTTGTTCGTGCCTCGCTGTTTGGCATGAATATGCCTCGTGAATATTGGGGAGAAGCTGTGAAGTCTGCTGCATATCTCATCAATCGCACTCCTTCTCGAGTGATTGAGTTTGAAAACCCTCAGCAACAACTTTACAAGCTTCTTTCAATTCCATTAATGCCTAACTTAGAGCCGCGTGTATTTGGCTGCACAGTGTATGTTCATATTCCCAAGCCTCAACGAAGTAAACTTGATCATCGTGCAAGAAAGTGTATTTTTGTGGGTTACGCAGAGTTTCAGAAGGGTTACAGATGTTATGAACCTCACACTGACACAATACATACATCACTTGACGTGTCTTTTCGGGAATCTGAGCCGTATTTCTCAAGAGGAGTTTCAGAGTCTTCCCTTCAGGGGGAGAAAGCTTGTGAAGGAAATTCCAAACATGTATTTGAATCGGAAGAATTTGCGGACATCGAATCCCTGGAAGAAAAATTTGCTACTGGGATGGAAGACACTGTTTTAAAACAGTACGTGGGATCCACTACACCAAGGCAGCCGGTTTGTGAAGAGAAATCGGAGACAAGAAGACAGGAACTGACAGAAGAAGAGACAAGCGGACAAAAGCTGAGAAAAGAGAAACAAGTTGAGGAGCAGTCTGCAGGGCCACGTGTCGGCTGTCCTGCGGAGGGCCTTGGAGCTCCAGCCGAGCCGTCTAGCTGCCTAGCCGAGCCGGCTGCACCTCCTGCCGAGCCATCTGCATCTGCTGCTCCAGCCGAGCCACCTTTATTCCCTGCCGAACCACCTGCACAACCTGCCAAGCAGAGCCAAGTGTCTCACCCACCTGCCAAGTTGTGTTTGGTCCCTACACAACCTGCCGAGCCCACTGAAAGCAGTGTTAATATACCAAGTACAAGTTTTTTTCCCCCGTCTACACCATCGACTACACAATCTGCTACGAATGACCATTCTCAGGTACCATCACTCTCAAATGAACCTAGGAAATCACAAAGAATTACTAAGGGTATTCCTCCAAAACATTATGAGCCAGACATCACAGCCAAAGCAAAATACCCTATAGCCAATTTTATGTCTAATCATAGGTTGTCTGGGTCACATGCATTTGTTGTCAATCAATTATCTTCTGTATCTATTCCAAGTAGTGTACAAGATGCATTGGCAGATCCCAAGTGGAAACAAGCGATGAATGAAGAACTTGAAGCCTTGCAGAAAAATTCAACTTGGGATATTGTGACAATGCCACCTGGAAAGAAGACTGTTGGATGTCATTGGGTGTATACAGTCAAACTCAAAGCAGATGGGAGTATTGATAGATATAAAGCCAGACTGGTTGCCAAAGGGTACACCCAACGCTATGGAATTGATTATGAAGAGACATTTGCACCTGTAGCAAAGATCAACACTGTCAGAATATTGATCTCACTAGCAGCAACTAGAGATTGGCCCCTTCGCCAGTTTGATGTGAAGAATGCATTCCTCAATGGAGATTTAGAAGAAGAGGTTTATATGGATGTACCACAAGGAGTCAAAAATAAGCCTTGCGATGCAGGCAAAGTTTGCAAATTGAAGAAGTCATTATATGGCTTAAAGCAATCACCCAGAGCTTGGTTTGGAAGATTTTCAAAATCAATGAAGGCGTTTGGTTATAGACAGAGCAACTCAGACCATACTTTGTTCATTAAGCATTGTCAGGGTAAGATTACTGCCCTGATAGTATATGTTGATGATATGATTGTCACAGGAGATGACCCGAAAGAGATGGAGGCCCTGCAGAAATATCTTTCGAAGGAGTTTGAGATGAAAGATCTTGGACAACTGAAGTATTTTCTTGGGATTGAAGTGGCAAGGTCCAAGAAAGGTATTTCTTTGTCCCAACGCAAGTATGTACTTGACCTGTTAGCTGAAACAGGGATGCTTGATTGCAAACCAGCTGATACACCAATTGAGATGAATCACAGCCTTGCCATCTATCCGAATCAAGTTCCAACAGATAAAAGAAGGTACCAACGTCTAGTAGGGAGACTTATTTATCTTTCTCATACTAGACCTGATATTGCTTATGCTGTGAGTGTGGTTAGCCAATTTATGCATTGTCCCAGTGAAGAGCATATGGATGCAGTATATCGTATTTTAAAGTATCTCAAGAAGGCACCTGGAAAAGGTTTGTTGTTTGAAAAGAAGAATGAATTAGAGGTCATGGGATACACAGATGCTGATTGGGCAGGTGATAAGACTGATAGAAAATCTACATCTGGATACTTCACTTTTGTTGAAGGAAATCTAGTGACTTGGCGTAGTAAGAAACAAAAAGTTGTTGCTAGATCAAGTGCAGAAGCAGAATTTCGAGGTATGGCACATGGCGTATGTGAATTGTTGTGGATCCGAAATGTGTTAAAAAGCTTAGGTGTCAAACTCAAGAAGCCTATGGACTTGCATTGTGATAATACGTCAGCAATTGAAATTGCTCATAATCCAGTTCAACATGATCGAACTAAGCATGTGGAGGTGGATCGATTCTTTATCAATGAGAACTTGGACAGGAAAGTCATTCGATTCCCTTTCATATATACAGAAAACCAGTTGGCAGATGTTCTTACAAAAGGAGTGTCAAGGAAAGCATTTGACGATTCAATTGACAAGTTGGGCATGATTGAAATCTATGCACCAACTTGAGGAGGAGTGTAGAATATACTAGGATGTTTACTTTCCTTGTATGTATAGGGAGATTATTCTATGTAATCTTATGATATACTTTTCCTTGTAGATATAGCTTTATATCCTATATATACCTCCTTATGGAGAAGAATAATAATCAAGCAAATATTAAACCATTATTTTCTAGTCCGAATTCTTAACTCTCTTCATATGATAGCCCAGCCGTACGTCATCTAAGCTTCAGACGAACTCATAGAGATCGACGCCGCACAACTCAATGGCTTACAAATCCAAACCTTAGAAGCAGAAGAGGGAGAGAAAGAGAGATGCACAAAGTCGCGGTACACTATTCCTTCATGTTCAATGTTTGAAATACACGGGGGCTAGTTTGGAATTGGTGCGAATTTTATAAAGAACTGTTGTTGTTGTGATCTGAGAATGGATTCATCAAAGGAGACGAAGAAGAAGAAGGCAAGGGAGTAGGGTGATCACCAAACTAAACCCTCCAGCATCATATGTCCATCACTGTTGCTCTGCCCAATTGGGTCCACAACAAAGAAACAAAGAGGGGCCATCTCCGTTCTCTTGATTCTTCCCAGGCAATCAATTAATGCAACCTGACTAGCTTAGCTAGCTCAGACTGAGAAACCCTGTATATATCCTCACCACTTTTCATGTGTCTTTCAACTCTCTCATTCTCTCTCTCTGCCATTCGACTCTATCTTTCTAATGGCAGACTACGGCGCCCAGAGCCTCAACTTCTCTGCTCCCACCTCCTCCGACGACGACTGCAACCACACCCCCGAGAGCATGGCCGGCGCCGTTGGTGGTATATCATCATCACCACCCATAACGGTGAAGCTGGAACCCGTTTTCAGAAGTGGCCCTGAGCTTAGCGGCGTCGGGTCACCGAGTAGAGCTGGGGAGATGATGATGGTGGTGGCAAACTCGAGCAGGAAGCCGAGAGGAAGACCCCTTGGTTCGAAGAACAGGCCTCGACCTCCTATTGTGATCACCAAGGAGTGCGAGTCGAGCATGAAGTCGGAGTTGATCGAGATCTCTGCCGGCTCGGACGTGGTGGAGAGCCTAGTGCAGTACGCCCGTCGCAGACGTGTAGGGATTAGCGTGCTCAGCTGTTGTGGCTCGGTCTCAAGCGTCACACTCCGGCGCCCTATGCTGCAGTCTCCCCACGCGCCGGCGCCGGCGCCGGCTCTGTCGCTTCACGGGTCGTTTAACATGCTGAGTTTGTCGGGTTCGTTCATGGAGTCTCTCACTACTTGTTCCTTTGGGATATGTCTGGCGGGTTCGCAAGGCCAGGTTTTTGGAGGGATTGTCGGAGGCGAGGTCATAGCTGCGAGCCTTGTTGTGGTTGTGGCTGCCACTTTTAACAAGCCTATGTTTCACCGGTTGCCGGCTGATACTGACCTTGCTACTGGTCATGAATCTGATGAGCATGATACTCTGGTGACGAACCCTTCATTATTGTTGGGTTGCTATGCTACCAGTACTGTTGGTGCAAACCATGAGACTCCTAGCTGTGGTTTTGATGGTGGTTCTGGATCTGGTTCGAGTAGCGCTACTACTGCGGCGGCCATGTCCACGTGTGTTTACGGCGGCGGTTTAAGTCCACAGCCCCTGAATTGCCTTGAGGTTTCTCAAAGTCATCATGATCAACTAGTTCTGCCTTGGGGTGGTGCTTCCTCTCGCCCTCCTCTTCCCCCTCATTACTAGTATTACTGCTATCATATATATACAATCTCCTAGCTAGCTAACCCTTCTTAGTTATTTAGTTGCTTCATATTATGATCAATGTCTCTGATCGTTCTAGCTTAACAGTCTTTTGTGTTGGAAGTTAGCTAGGCATTTGGTAGTTCAAGGTTGCTAGGATTTACTTTTGACTGGCTATAGGTACGTATTTAGACCCTGTTCGTGATTAGCTTGCGTCATGCGTGATTAATGGTGTTCAAGTTCTATCAATTCTTAGAATGTGTGAATCGAATTGTATGGTTAATTTGCGTGGTGCCTTGTATGCACAGAGCACAGTGTCCTAATGATAATGCTAGTTTAGAGCCTTGAAGGTTGTTACTGTTTGTGGGGAAGGGACTATTTACTATTTACTATTTACTATTTACTATTTACTATTTATTATTTACTATTTACTATTTACTATTTACTATTTACTATTTATCATGTACTATTTATTATTTACTATTTATCATTTATTATTTACTATTTACTATTTATTATTTACTATTTACTATTTACTATTTACCATTTACCATGTCCAAAGCAAAAGCAAAAGCAAAGCATAGGTTAACTAGATAGTTGATACAAACAAGGACATCAAATAACTTGTCAATCGTCTTGAAAGTTCCGATGGTTGATCAGAACATAGAGGCCTTGATTTGACTACTCATATACTGACATACAACAATACAAAGCCTTTGGACTATGGTCAACTGTATCCCTCCTCCTGAATTGAGAACAAACTGAGCTTTCAGAGATGTGACCTTCACAGTTCACAGCATGCAATAATTATCTTTCAGACGTGAGCTTGCAGACTCCAGACCCAGACCCAGACCCGGACCCGGACCAAGCTAGCTAGGTACCTTTGAATTTTTTATCTGAATGCGCCCATGTGAGTAGTAACTAAAGAGTTACTATAGTAAGTACATTATGTTTACCTGGGTACGGCAACGGTGATGAACTCATTCATGGTCATGGTTCCTTGTGGTGGAGGTGCCTGCAGCAATCACTGTAAAAAGTGATAGCACGCACAACTCAGAACATTCAAGTACACGGATCACAGTCCTCTAGTTCTAACTAGCCAACTCATTTTCACGGAAATCTAAACCATCTCTTGAGAGTGAATTGAAGCAATCAAAAGCTGCATTGACCTCTCTCTTTTTTACCAGACACACTGTATTAACTGCTGTACCATTGTTAATCGAAAAAAAAAAAAACAAAAAAAACTGCTGTACCCATCGTCTTGGTTGGTCAAAAGCTCAGAAGACCTGTGTTGGATTTTGCATTCTCAGTCTCTGCTCTTGCTTTGAAAAATTGCGTACCTTGTCATCTATCCACTGTGCACAACAAGACACAAGACCAGAGGAATCAATTTATCAGCAATGAAAATTCAAACTTCTTTTCATTGTTTGAACATACAGTATAAGCTAGCTTCTAAGGAAAAAAAAAGAAAAAGGAACATACAGTTTAAGCTTTTCATTAGTTACGTTAGGCTTTATGGTATTGGTTGATAAATTGTAGAAGCGTACTCTACTACTATTAAAAAATATAAACAAAAAGACTATCAAAGGTGTAGCAACTTTTTATCTGGTGTAAGAAACATGAGAGTTATTTTCATGTCATCTTCAACCGAGAAAATGTGGGATAGTTTCTTTTTTTAATTATAGAAGTACAAAGTACATTAAGTGACCAAGAAGATTAAAAATACATGGCTCTCGAAGCTTTCATAGGCACCCTATCAACCCAAGAAGAGGATACAGTGTAACCAAGGTCAGCAATAACATCAGCCACAAAGTTGACTTATCTAAAGATACGAGTAAAACTAATACACACTCAAAGTTCCTAACAACACACTTAATATCCTTTATGAAGCTTTTCAATCTCCAAGGTAGTTGAATAACGCCATTGACTGCATCAATATCCAACTTGGCATCATCATGCTCAAGTTGCAAATGTTGAAAGTGTGGTATTTCTGACCGTTTCAAGTAAAACGTCTTCTCAGGGAAAAACGAAAAAAAAAAAAAAACTATTTAGGGTCTCATTGCTAAATTGAATGATTATTCTAATATATTACTCAATTAAACAAAAGGTAACTACACATATTACCTAATTCAATACATCTTTATTAAAACCTAACAAATTAGGACAATTTTATCCTCACCCTTTGTCATATAAATAGAGAGAGAAAATGGAAGAGAGAGATTATGCCAATCATCGGACTCCGGTCACTGGTCGCTGGAAGCCTGTCAAGCCCCGGTCCCGGCGTCGGTGAGGTTTAGGCACCCGACGCCGTTGCCGAGGTGTGAGTTAAATGTTACAAAGCGGATTGTAAGTAAAAAAAAAAAAAAAAAAAAAACTCTTATTTCTATGTTCTTCATTCTAGGCTCGTTCGACACTTCGACTCGACAAACACTAAACACTTCTCTACAAAACAGCAAGTAAATAGATGTGTGAGCAAAACCACGCGCTCATTGAGTGCCCTATGTAATATGCTAGTAAAACCATGTCATTTTACGCACGCTACAAAATACGTATAAACATAACACAAGCGAACCAAAACATATAACATAATAACAATGCATGCATGTAATGTTCCTCCTCACACTTTCCACCGCTCTCAAATAACATGTTAGTCTTCTTGTTATACTCATGGTCCCCAGTCCCGAAACCCGAAATAGATCATTTTATCGACTTATGGCGTCGAAGGGACATACTTTCCCCAAACTCGTGCACATGTGGGCTGATCATAGCTACTGGATGTCCCCATCAGTTAACTCAACTACACGAAATGTTTTTTTTCAATAAATAATAGTCTCACTTCCCAGACACTTAAGTTCCCTTCAACTTCCAATCTCACCATTTCCCCATCATGAAATGCATTATCAGGTAATATAATTAAAAGCAAAAACACATGTTTTCCAACATTATAGATACGTAACAACCAATCAAGAATTTATATATCACTAAACATATATCACCAACATTCATAACAGCAATGTCAAACAATTGATCCAACATCATAATATATACAATTTCCACATATCTTGCAAATATATCAAAAACATGTTATTCGACTATTTTAAAAGCATATAAGAATATTTGAAACACATTACATAAACCACTCACCTCGACGAACCGAATCGATACCCAAATCGCAAATCGATAAACCTCGAACGAGCCTTTTAGAAATCACTGTTGGATCTAACTCTAACCACCATGGATAGAAAGATCGCGTCGATACGAATCAGTAGCCACTCGCGGATTCAGAATCAGAGTTACGGATCAAAAGATATAATCCGCTGAAGTCTCGTTGTAAATTTAAATAAATAAATATAAGAGAGAAGAATTGGAGACACAGAGAGGAACGACGAGAACGGAATGGAGCTGTTCCAACTATATATAGGCTTCAAATTGACACGTGTCACCAAATTATTGGTTGACTAGTGCCACATGTCACCAAGATACAAAGCCACACACCACCTTTCTACAACTTGACACTTGTCAAGGTGACTCTTAGGAAAATGCATAGGAGCTGAAGCATATGGCGGCTAACCTTGGTCATCAAGTAAAATTTTTGACTAATGGGAAGCTGCCACGTCACCACTTTTGGAATTTCGACCAAACTTCTAAAAATGGCTAAAAATAGCTCGGTCGCTCGAAAAATTCAACGAAAAATGTGACGAACTCGTGACGACCTCTACTTTCTATTTTTAACAAGAAAAATAGAATTTGACTAACTTCAAAAATCAGGATATTACAAAGCCAGAATCCGGTCGTCGGATTTTTATCATGTGTCATTGGATTCTCATGTGACTTCTTAAGAATATCATCGGTATCTGACTAGTGCCAGGGCACGCATGCAATAATAACCCTACAAAAGATCTTTAGAAGTATAGAATAAGTAGAGATCGTTCTAGCCGGGGATTAAGGGTACCTGACACGTAAAAAGTTAGAAACACATATTCACATATATACATGAAACGAAACACATTGGGGGAATTGAGACGTGAATCGGCAGCAAGCTGCCTTCTAGACCTATACACGAAAATAAATCCTAAATTACTATATACAAGTGATCATCATCTTTCTCACAAAGCAATTCACACAAAGACTCTTTAACAAGTAAAACATACATGCAAGAAAGTAAGGAACAAGTATCAACATGTTTTTAGATTCAATTTAGTTTCCGACTACAACCTAGTTGTAAAACTTCTCAAGTTTTAAGACCAAACGGGTAGTTCTAGGCCTAAAGTTTATGTTAATCCGGGTAGGACTTAACAATTGTGTACAATAGTCTAAATCGGAGACATGCAAACAAGTAAAGGCGTCAATCTTCTTATTCATGCAAGTATCTAAAGTATTAAATTCTTAGGTGAGCAACACAAATCAAAACAACCGGGTAGGTCTAGCTGAGTTTGTTATTACTCTAGCCGATTAAACCTAGCACCTAAATCATGTTCAATGACAACACTAAGTACCAATTTTCATGACCAATGCTTAGATACTAACCAATTTCAAATCCTAAATATGCATAGATACCTCCTGTCCTAATTATCTAAACACACGAAATTTATAAGTTAAAATTGGAAAACAATTACATAAACATCAAACCGAGTTCGTACAATAGTTTAACAAAAACCAAGAATTGAAACAAGTTCTTACAAACTACACAAACATAAATAAATACAGTAGCCATAGATGGATCGGATCACACTTTAGAAACCTTGAAGACTCCGAAAGATGTGGTGGAATGATGCTCGGCAGAAGGTAGAACTATGGTACGGTTTTATGGAATGTGGTGATATCGGGTTTGGCTAAGTATTTTTCAGTTTTGAGCTTGAGAGACTTGGTAGAGCTTTTGGCTAGTACTTGTGCTTGAGATGAGATGATTTTATTGTATGGAATTCGGCCTCTATATATAGGAGAAAGCTTGAGCAAAGTCGACAGCAACTAGGACTTGCAAATCTTAATCCAATTTGGTTTAGGTTTCTTGTCGGCCACTCTTTAAAGCTTCTAGATCTTCTTGTCCGAATTCTTCATGGATCACAGCCTTCTTGGACTCTTTAATGGATCAGCAACATGGATTACAATCCAATGGATCGGCTGTTAGCTTCCCTAGCTTAATTAGGGACACTTCTTCTAGAACCGGCAATATGCTTGGCTTTTCCTATCCGAGCTAGGAGACTTATTCTTTCCATTTTCTTCACTTCATTTTGGGTTGGTCGATTCTCCTACTCTTCATATGGATCATAGCTCTTGATTGCTGCATTCGGCTGCCATTTTAATGCACAAATACAGAAAATGGCAAAAATAGGCAGTAGGTTGCCTTTCTCGACAGGGTAGTGACCTTGCTGTCTTGTGACATGCATAACTTTCTCCTCATGAAAGATTTTGATGCGATTCTAAATTCTGTAAAAACTAGACTCATGGAGCTTTCTATGCATATATGGCTCACACTCTGGTTTCTTATGAGTCGTCCTGGAGAAATTCTGGAAATAAGATGATGTGCCCAGGAAATTACTGGATTTACTGGATTCTTGCGATAAGCTTTCACTACTAATTCCTGGCATCTTCTTTTGCTCCGATTGGTATAACTCCTTCCATTGCTCAATCATCAGTATGTCTCCTGCATATAAGAGAAGAAAAATTCATCAAAAGTATTTTCGAAGCTTTACAGATCCAACGAAACATCTCTACAACTCTTTAAATCGGCTTTTAACATTTTTCCACATTTTTATCTATCTTTAGCACGGCTTTGATGTAATTTTACCAAAGACTCATAACTCTATTGTATGACTTGATTCTACACAAATAAGGGTTAAAGAAAAGTATAAACGAGGGTAAAACATATTAAGAATGTCGCATTTTATGCTCCTATCAACTACCCTACACTTATCTTTTGCTAGTCCCTTAGTAAAACTAAATTAAACTAAGAGTCTAAACAAACTATTGCCCCTAATGATTTGTCTCAGGCTCGTATGAACACATAGCTTTCAAGTTGATGCATGAGAATGCTAAGCACGAAAATCCCAAGTTTCATGAGCATGTAACATCAATATGAACATGTAAGAACAACACATAAGCATGAAAATATGTAAAGCTAATCCAATCCTCCTCACTAGGCATACTTTCTTCTTTTCACTCAAGACATGGCTATTCACACATAAGTATATGCAAGAGAAAGATAATGAACAAGAAAAATATCTTGCATATGTCATGAAAACGAAAGCTCTTTGTGAAATTTTATGGAAAAACCTCATGTAACAACGATGTGCACCAATGAACCAAAACTATATGCTTACTCTTGAGAAAGACTCCACAAATCAAATTTAACCATCTTAAGAATCATGAAAAGATCAATGAAAAGGGATGTAATGGGGCTTGGCTAAGAGGTATTCGAATATTTGATAAAGAGGTATCAAAACGTCACCGTGGCATTTAGCAAAGCTCGATTCTCCTTATGTCTTCTCGCCAAGGCCGAATTTCTTCTTGTTGGACCCATACTTCATTCTTAACTTCCCCAAAACAATGTGAAAACGAACAAAGGTTGAAATTTTAACAATACTAGACATTCACATGCATACATACTCCAAATTCACAATAATTTTCAAGACTAGACTTAGCAATTTTCATCAAAACCGTGCCTATGCTTTTCTTTTGTTTCAGACTTCATTTTTTTTTGTTTTTCTTTTTCTTGTAGGCACGACATCATACAATTTTACACAATCTTTATCTAAGTCTACCCCACACTTGTTCTTCTTCATCACTTCACGCGAAAACTCCTTCTTAAGTCAAGGTTTGCCAAAAATTTGAGACAAGGTAAAGACATAACTATACTAAGCTCATTAGAAGTGTTTAAGGGTGATGAAAGAAAAGGCTAAACGTTGGCTTAAGGGGGTTCACTAAGGTGTCCCACGACGGGCTCAAATAGGGCTCATGCTTTATTTGGCTATGCTGGTAAACCTAAAAGATCTTTTTCAATCACTTTTGAAATCAAGGTAATTTTTTATGAAAACGTTTTGAAAATCAACAAGTGTAAGTTGTAGCATTCTAGAGTTTATTAAAAAGCTATGGCACATAATCATTGAATAAACAAAGAATGATGAGGTTCTATACTAAGCATGCTCGAAAATTTTGAATTTTAGCACTCATGAAGAAAGCAAATTGGCTCTCAAGCTCACATATATTATTATGGAAACAAACTAGCTAAAACATGCATACTTTATTAATCCACATATTCTACATGCTCCTACCAATGCACATTATCCATGAAACTCACAATTTTTAAAATATGCACAACTATCATCTATATATGCAAAGAGGATAAAAACATCATTGACTACTTTAGGGGCATCCTAAGACTCGATAATAAATCACACAACACAATTTAAACACTCTATTTTTGTCTTTTGAATTTTCTGAAATTTTCTTCTATAAACTAAGCACACAAAAACATAAACGAAACATGTAAGCCTACCCCACACTTAGAAAATTACATTGTCCTCAATGTAAGCATAGAAATATAGCAAGTAACTTCCTAAGCATGCAATAGTCTAACATTTTCCAACATCGCATCACAACCTAAGTAAAAAGAGAAGGGTTTAGAAATTTCAAACTCTCGTCGATGGCTCCTTCGTTTTTCCTAGGTGAATTAGGTTGTCTCCCAAGTAGCGCTTAAGTGTTTATAGTCCTTTAGCCTACACTCTTCATTGTGTGTTCATCCGTTTTGAAAATAGCTCAATTCGGCTGTTAGGATGTCAATGAGGTATTTTTGGTAGCATTCGTCCATTTCGGCATCTTGGCAGGGAATATCGGCATCAGGGGTGTCATTGCGCGTGGCAGCGTTAGTCATCTCGGCAGCGTGTGCAGCGTTTTTCGCAAGCGGCTTCGTATCGGCAGTGTATGCTTCAGGGCGCACGGTAGGAGGCATGACATTGGCGTCAGGGTGCAGGGCTGCAACATCATGGCATGTAGGCTGCACGAAAGCCTCTCGACAGAGTTGCTCAGCAGCGGGTGAGTGGCCTAGCATCGTATATGAACACGTATCCGTATTCGTATCGGATACGGGATGTTGGGGCTCAGGCGTATCCAGAAAAGTGTCTGATACAGTGGACTTGGGTGGATATGTGTCTGATGTGGCCTGGGATATGTGAGCAGTATCGGACACAGTCTGCAGGAACTGGGAAAGACACGGTTTGTGCGTGCGCTGTGCATCGACAACAACATGATTAGCAGGGGCTATCGGCATAGGCATGGTTGCATGGTGCGCGGGCTGTGCGTCTTGCGTTTCGGCAGCATCGGCAGTTGCAGGTTGCACTTGGCAGCTTATTGCGACAGGCCGCGCATCGGCTGCATCGGCAGGGGCTGCAGGGGCTGCATCGGCTGATTGCACAATATTTCCATGGCTTGGTGCATTGTTGACATATTGTTCTTCAATGCTAAAACCGGTAAATGACTCATGATATGGCTTGAGGCGGTGTCCATTTACCTTAAATGCATCTCCCGAAACTTCACTTTGAATTTCTATTGCTCCATGGGGAAAAACGTTTTAACAATGTAAAGGCCAAACCATCGAGATAGTAGCTTTCCCGGAAAAAGTCTAAGTCGTGCATTGAATAAGAGAACTTTTTTTTCCAACTTCGAACTTTTTTCCGCGAATCATCTTATCGTGGTAGGCTCGTGTCTTCTCCTTATATATCCATGCGGCATCATAAGCTTCATTAGGTATTTCTTCAAGTTCGTTGAGTTGAAGCTTCCTATGAAGGCCGGCCGAATCCAACTCCATGTTGAAGGCTTTGACGGCCCACCATGTGATAGGAGCCTAAAATGCAACTCTCTTAATATTTTTTACTCTCGTGTATATTTTGATTTAACCCTTAATGTTGTAGAATAGAGTCATATAGTAGATTCATGAGTCTTTGGTAGAGCTACAATGAAAATGTGCCAAAACATAGGAAATTTATAGAAAACCGGAACATGGTTTGAAAAGATAGAAAACCTAGTCAAACTAGGAGTTTTAGAGTTGTTCTGTTGGTTCTGTAAAGCTTAGACTTTGTATTTGATGAATTCTTGTTCTCGTATGTGTAGTAGACATGTAAATGATTGAGAAATGAAAGGAGTTTTAACAATTGGAGCAAAAGAAACTGCCAGGAATTACAAGTGAAAATTGGATGCAAATCCAATAAGTTTTAGTAATTTCCTGGGCACATCACCCAACTTCCTGAATTTCTCATGGATGATTTACAAGACCTGGGAAGGTGAACCATATATTCCCAAAAAGCTATACAAGTCTAGTCTCTACAGAATTTGTAATCACATCTAAAGCTTCCCTGAGGAGAGAGTTATGCCCGTTACAACACAGAAAGGTCATCTGCCGAGAAGATTGACTGGCTGCCTGCCGGAAAGCTTGACTTCCACGGGTCTTCTTGGACGGCTCACTTAGAATCAGAATGCGAACCACATATGCACAAAAAACTATGGAAGTCTAGTTTTCAGAACATTTAGAATCACATTAATAGCTATTTTTTAGAGGAAGTTATGCCAGTGATAGGTCACTGTCTGCCGAGAAGAACAACCTACTGCCTACTGAGAGTAATTTCTGTGTTTCTGCACCAAAAAGTCATCTAAATGCATTAAGTGAGGGTTGCTGAGCTAAATGAAGACTAGGGAAGCTTGCAGCTACATTTGTGTCTGCCAACTTCTCCCAGCCTCTCCTCTATATAAAGGCACAAATTTCATACAGAAGCCATCACATCTCAAGCATAAATACTAGCCAAAGACTCTAGCCAAAATTCAGGAGTTCTAGTCCAGAAAAATACCAAGCCAAAACCACCACCACTTCCAAAACTTCATCTTTTCACTCGATCCTTTTATCACCAACAGCTGCATCCGAGCTTCACTCTTGAAGGTGTCTTTAAAGTGTGATTCTACCATCTCATGACTTGTATTTTTCTTCTATGTATGATGTCTATGTTATATGTAGCTAGAAACTTCAAATTTCGGTTTTGTAAAACTCTTCTATGTATCTGATTGTTTCTGTTTATGTATGATTGTTTTTTTACAACTTGTAGCACTTTGAATTCGAGCATTAGACAATAGGGCAGTAGCATGTTCATATATTTTTAGGTTTCCATTTGATTAGTTTCATGAATTTGTGCAAAAAAATCAAGGTTTACATGAAGCCATGACCATGGCTCTTGTGTAGGTTGCGATTTCATTCACCATAAGTTATCTAAGATCGAGTTAGGCGTTTAGTAAACTTTATTCTAGGTTACTTAATAAGTGGTTACCATAACTCATAGAAACTTGCATGTTAATAAGATGTTGACACCATACTTAGAAGCATGTCTCCGATTTAAGACTTTCGTGCATAATTACTTGTTGTGTTTAATCTCTACGCGAAGTGTTTTTGAACCGGCTAGTAAATATTTAGGATTATACGCGAAGTTAATTCTAAATACATAATAAGTCTAGAAATAATTAGATAACCGCGAAGGCCCTAGTTGAAATCAGAATTGAATGGAGTCTAGAAAGTGTGTCATGTGTTGCTGCCAAGTCTTGCATGTGTTCTTGTGTGATCTTGTGTATTTTGTGCTATATTTTTGTGTGAGATGTCGATCACTTCATAGGTTTAAATTCGGTCAGTAGTAACTTAGGATAAAATCATCTAAAACCCCCCTTAATCCAATCCATGTTAATATGTCTATATTTGTGTTTTCGTTAACGCTTTTAATTCGATTGCCCTTCTTGATCCCCGGATAGAACGATCCCTACTAATCATGTACTAACGACAATTTTGCAGGGTATTTAAATTGGTTGTTGTTTAACCCCGGTTACATGACTCGTCAATTTTTGGCGTCGTTGCCGGGGATCTTGAGAAAAATCGTTTGAGAAGTGTTAACTTTGTAAAAAAAATTCTTTTGATTTATGTAACCGTGTGCCATTGTTTGATGTAAATAATTTCATATCAATTTCTTGTTTAAATTTCGGATATGTAAATATTTACTTAGAGGTTTTGAGATTTGTTTATGTTTGATTTATTATGGGTTCTAAAGTGAACGGAATAGGTAAGGTCCCTTTTGTTAATTCTAGATTTAACCCTTCATGTTATCTCTCGAGGTCTCATGAGGTTGAGAGCGGCTTTTACTAACACTTGGAGAGATGTCTAACACATGAGGTTATTCTTAACTGAGTAGGGGCGACAAGTGCGTAGAGTTCATGACTTTGGTCCTAAGGTTTACAAAATTAGATCTCAGAGGCCCACAGACTGCTATCTCTTCTCGGTGAAGGGGGCGATAGGGGACTTGTCCTCCGTAGTTACCACCAAATGAGTCTTGCCTTGTTCCATCTTGGTTCTCACTCACTAGCCTTCTGAAAACACGGAATGCTTTTATGTCTAGACAAAATACCTAGGCCGCACGTCCACCTTGCTTTAGAGCCTAGAACTTAGCCGAGCATGAATGAGTCTTGAGACAAAAGAAAACGTTGCTCTGTAATGAGAGGTATATCGGATCAAGCATGACCTTACCGTGGGCTGCACAAGTTCATTGCACAGTTGGCTCCTCTGCTCCACGTACCTGGAGTCTTAGAGTTGCGTGAATAAAATCGAACTAGAAACTTTAACTAGGTTTGACATGTCTTGTTTGTAAAAATGTTTTCAGTCGTGTACATAGCTTTGTAAACTTTGAAAATTTACAGAAACATTCTTTGTATCCGAGTTGTAACCGGCCATGTATCCTGATTGTATAGCTTTGTATATTATTGATTTTTATTTGTCTTCAATGATTCTAACTTGCTTCTCGTTGAACTCCTCAGGATAATTCATGTCAGAGTCTAATCTGTGGACAAGAGATAATCGAGGACGCTTGCAACGAATCAACGAAGATCTCACTATTGCAATTGCTACACCACTACCCCCATTCGAGTCATCTATTTCGGCATCACCATCACCACCATCTAGTCCGAGTTCTCCATCCCTCATTACTTCCTCGTGCGAGCTCAACCTAGAGGAGCCGGAATTTGAGTTGTTAGCCAAGACTTTCCCTCAAGAATTCTTCAATTTCAACTTTCCCGATCCACCAACAATGACTTCGATCCGTGCTCAAAATGGACATGTCACCGGAGGAGGAGCCGCACCCGCAAACATCACTTTCCCTCCATGTGCCGCCGGCAAGAATAGTGAATTTGAATTGAAGAGTGGATTTCTCCACCAATTGAAGCCGTTCCATGGACTTTCGGGTGAAGATCCAAGCAAGCACTTGCCATGGTTTAATTTTACCACCTAGAGCATGTGTCCGACGAATGCTGACATTCAACACTTCAAGATGAAGGCCTTTCCATTCTCATTAGAAGATCAAGCGAATGAGTGGTTGTTTGAAGTACCAACCGGAAAAATTACTTCTTGGGAGACGATGGTAAATGAGTTCTTACTCAAGTATTATTCGGCCTCGCGTATCACGGATTTGAGGAAGCAAATCACTAGTGTTCGGCAAGGAGGGGATGAGACATTCTTTGATTATTACAAGAGGTATAAAACCCTCGTCGCTTCATGTCCGTCTCATGGCATTAGTGAGGGGCTACTTCTTCAATATTTCTATGAGGACTTGCGTCTCATGGAGAGGGAGTTCTTAGATTCGGCAGCCCAGGGTTCATTCCTTGAGCTAGATCCCACACCAGCCAAGCAACTTTTAGAGGTTCGAGCATTGAACAATCAACAATTTGGCATGTCGCGAGACAATGTTTTGAAGCATAAGGTGAATGAGACTTCCACTAGTTTGGCATTGGAGAACAAAGTGGACAAACTTTCGGACATGGTAGCTAGCCTTATGAGAGGAAAGAGAGCACAAGTATGTGGCATGTGCACGGAGAGGCATCCGACCGATCAATGTCCACAAGTGTTGCCAAGTGAGGGTCATGAAGAAGTGAATGTCGTGGGCTTCCAAGGAGGACAAAAGTACAATCCTTACTCCAACACTTACAATTCGGGTTTCCGTGATCACCCCAACTTTCGATGGTCGAACAATGACAATGTTTTGAGGCCATCAAATGCAGCCCCATATCAAGCAAGACTGGCCGGACAACAATTCCGTCCTCAAGCTCCTTTTCAGCCGAACCAAACCATGGTACCCTTCCAACCGATGCAACAACAAGCCCAAGCCATGCCAAGCAATCCCAACTACGATGCATTGATTCAATCTCTTTCGAGTGCTACTCAAGAATTGATCACGGGACAATAAACTCACTCGAAGGACATAGCCGAGTTGAAGACTCAAATGGGACAAGTCGTGGACTTCATGGGAAAGTTCACCGAGCAAGGAAAGTTACCGGGATGTGTCATCCCAAATTCGGGTCATGAGTAAGCCAAGGCTATAACAACTCGAAGTGGAAAAGTGTTGGAGGAACCACGAGTGAGGATCCCAAAGAAAAAGATGGCTTTCGGCAAAATTGTGGAAGAAGAAGATGCTGCCAAGTAGCATGACACGCAGCCTGCCGAGAGCCAGGCTGCTGCCGAGAAGAACACTACCGGACAACATACTGCTGAGAGGGCTGCAATGAGAAAAAACGACTTGGAGAAAGATCTCGCGGACCTCAATTAAGGAGAGTATGCCGATCCATGCACCGGAGCGGAGGAGTGCCAAATACTTGCATACCCTTTTCTTCTCGCTTTGCTAAGTCCAAGAAGGACAAATCTGACGAGGAAGTATTGGAGGTATTTCGCAAAGTTCAAGTGAACATACCCTTGTTGGAATGTATCAAGCAAATTCTAAAGTATGCAAAGTTTCTAAAGGAGCTATGCACTACAAGGAGACATACGAGGGAGACTCAAGTGGTTTAAATGAGTGAGACGGTGTCGGCCGTATTCAAAGAAAACTACCACCGAAGATGAAGCATCCGGGAAGCTTTAATGTTCCTTGTGTGATCGGCAACAAGGAGGTTTGAGGAAGTAATGTTGGACTTAGGAGCTTCGATAAATGTTATGACTTATAACGTTTATCAATCATTGAGCCTTGGACCTCTCAAGAAAGACAATGTGATCATACAACTTGCGGATCACTCAAACAAGTATCTCGAAGGCTATTTGGAGGACGTGCTCGTGCAAGTGAACCAATTAATTTTTCCAGCCGATTTCTATGTGTTGGAGATAGAGGAGTCACCGATCAACACACACAGCTGCTCCTTGGCCGACCATTCATGCGCACAGCAGGACCAAGATAGATGTTGCCGATGGAAACTTGACGATGGGAGTTTGATGGTGAGGTGATTAAGTTCAACGTTTTGAAGCTATGAAGTATTCGATCACCAACCTTACGGAGTGCCGAGCATGTGAAGTTATTGAAGAGGCCGAATAAGTCATGTCGGCCTCCCTTCATGTATAGCAACGAGCCATAGAGCTCGGGGTCAGATTTGACAAGAAGGGGAGAGCGAATCAAGCACGAGCAAGAGGAAGAACTTGAGCCATGCATGAGACAAGTTGTAGCCGAGCTAGAGGCTGCCCCATATTTCAAAAGAGAAGATTTGTTCTTGTCAATTCCAAGTGCCACAACCAAATTTCCGTCCAAGTGTGGAAGAGGCCCCAAAGTTAGAACTTAAAGAGCTCCCTAGTCATTTGAAGTTTGTGTTTCTTGGGAAAGAAGATACTCTACTGACAGGCACCAGTTAGAAAGCAACGAAGCACAAAATAATGTTGGACGAATACCAATGGCAAACTATCCTTACCTGGATGGCCATCTCCTTGCTCTTCCAACCGGTGCTCCTCCAACCGGCCCCCCGGAGCCCCCAGTCCGTGTCCAGCTCCATGCCCCTCATATCCATGAGCAGGCTCTGGACGAAAGGCTCGTCCGGGCAGCCGTACTCCCGGTCCAGCTCCGTAGCAGGAGTCTTCTCCACCACCGACGCGCCGGTACCCGGAGCGGAAGAACTAGCGGCCGCAGGAACCTTGCCTTGGGCGGTGGTGGAGCCGCCGCTCGTCAGCTTTCGCCGCTTAGCCAAGCTCTCACTAGCCGACCGGCCGGTAAAAGTAACAAGCGCGGAGGCCGACAGACAAAGGGGACCTGGCGACAATAGGCACCGGTCCTAGTCGCCGGGAATCTTTCCAGCACCACCCAGGAGTTTAGAGGGCCCACTAGGAGTCTTTCCCCGATCCAAACTCTACCAGGCGTCCCCGCAGCATGAATTTTTAAGCGTTTTAAGGCGTAATCCTCGTCCGCTAACATCCATGCCGCTGGTTTCTTCGTGTATGGTTAACTCGCCGGTTTTCCGGTTAACCGTGGCCCGCGCCGGTGTCTCCTTTCTCCTTCAGTTTGGAGATAAGATCCTGATTGTCCATGGACAGCGTTTCGTGGGGGTTTAATGGCCGTCCGGGCAGATACATCTACAGAACACCAAGCAAAGGGGTTAGACAAAAAACACAAATTAATTCACCGGGAACAGGCACAACCAATCCACATCCCACCACCCACCGGGATTCCCCCCAGGCTACACAGTTCTAGCACCTCCCAGCCGGATGAAGTTGTAGGAACTACGCTCCAGGTCAGACCAGCACCCAAAAGTCCTACTCCTCTTCTGCCAATTCCTTCCCCCCCCCCCCCCCCCCCCCCCCCCCCCCCCGCCATCACCACCTTCTTCCTCCAATTATTGTTGAGCCAGGAGGGGCGGAAAAACTCACGCTCGGAACTTACTCTTCTTCGAGTACGTCAGCCTGTACAGGGCCCGAAACTCGTTCATCGTAGGGAAGCTCATATCACACAGCCAATAAAGACAGCCTAGACTCAGTAGTTGCCTCCACTGGTTCCCGGGAAGCTGTGCCGGTGATATCTTCATGGCACTAAGAACGTATTGCACATAGTTTGGCAGCGGGATAGAGAACCCATGCCGGAACTGGTCCTCATGAATAGAAACCCAGCCTTCCTCCGGGTTGCAGGCCGACTCCTCGGCATGCAGAGGCTGTAGATCTATCTCTCCGGGAATACTCCACCTTCCCCGATAAAGCGGTAATCTCCCCATAAGGAGCATCCTCTTGTCCTAGAGACCCAGACGTTGACGCCTCACCAGTCGAACGGGCGATGGCATCTGTCCCTGAGGACTAGGAGGCAAGCCAGTCCTCCATCCTCTCTGAGTCGTCCCTCACCGGTCGCCTGGCGGCCGATTCGAAGGTTTCACTGGAGCTCCTAGAATCCATGTAACCTACAGGAAAGAAAAAAAAAACCCCTTTGGCTGATCAGCAATACAACCCAAAAAACGGCCGCGGGGCAGCACGAAGCATGTAATGCCTCAACACAGCCTCACAACTGACCATTGGGCTTATCAGCCGAAAAATCCCAGATCTCGCTGAGATTTGATACCAGCGGGGTCCCATCCTAAGGGCAAACTAAGATACACCAGGTGCCAATCGGATCAACCCACGAACAAGACAAAAGGAAGTTTCAGAAACACAAGGGCAGGACTCACCGATTGGTATGCACGACGACGGAAACTCAACAGCTGGAAAACACCGAGCAATTTTGTTAAGCAGGGCTAAACAGGGGAACAATTCTCAGCCAAAAGTAAAAATGCACGAAGCAGCAGGGGTTTATATACAGGTCCAGTATCCTGAGTGCTCCTTGAGTTTCTCCCCCCCCAAACTACTCAGTAGGGCAAGTAAAACGCCCCCGAATCCCGGGCCACCCATCCTGACCGTCCCCTAGCGGCACGTGTCCCAGTATTGGTAACTTCCAGGCCATCATAACTGATGGGACTGATGGAATACCCCATTCAATACATGTTAGACACTTGCCTCGCATGCAGAGGGTAGTTGAAAGAGCAGGGGATAATATCGAACCGTCCCAGACCCTATTCCAACCTAGGGCTGAAATATTCCAACAGTACGGGCCATTCTAACATATATTCCAGCGGTGCGAGACATTCCACCTATTGAGCTTATTCCACCTTTACGGCCAGCGGCAACGGCTAACACCGGGAGATTTGATCCTCTCATACAGGACGAATCTTCCAGCAGGCTAAAAACTCTGCGCATGTTTTATCTCGCCGTCGGGCGGTTGACTAAAGCTAAGAAACAACGCTAGGTATCCCACCGGAAGAACTCTTCCTCTAACACATGCGACTTCTTCCCCAGGCTAAAAACCCTACAGGAATATTATTTATAGGCTACGATATTCCAACTGTAATACCTGTTCCAACTAAACGCTACGGCTTCCGGTGATATAGAGTCTGCTCCAACTAAAGGCTACCCTATTCGCAGGGTAGATCCAGCTTGAACTATTGGCTGCGAACTTCCACCGGCCAGGTCCTTCACTTGCTTATCTCTCCTCCTACGGAATAGCCGGTTGTGCAAACTGAGACAATCCTACGGACAGCCTCGTACGACCTACGGACCGCCAGGTACCACCGGCTTTATAAACTCGGAGATTTGATCCTCTCATATAGGACGAATCTTCCAGCATGCTAAAAACCTTGCACATACCTCATGCTTGTAAGAACAAAGGCTAGAGAAGCAATCGGGGATGTTGCCAATACGAACACAGGGCCGCTTCACCCCACCGGGAGATTTGATCCTCTCATACATGACAACTCTTCCCGCAGGCTAAAACCCTGCACATACTACAACGCCTGCAGGAACAATGGCAGTGACACGTGGGGACGGCGCCCACGGCGCACTCTGGGCCACGCCACCCCACCGGGAACTCCTCTAACACAGAACACATTTTCCCGCTTGTACCGAGTCACCTAATCAAACGACTGTTTAAAGGCACCCACTGACCTTTGCGGCTACTGTTCTAACTTGGGGGACTCATTCATCCCGTGCGCTATACTCACGCCGTTTTCCCGGAACATAGCATTGCATGGCGGAATTCAACGCCACATTATCATCATCTCATGCACTACATCTTATATCTGTATGCCACTGTCAGCATGAACATCATAACCATTCAAGATAGCACTTGACCGGGAACTTGGAGACTTGTTGACAGTAGCCATATAGATGCTACCCAGGACCCCAGACCCACAGCCAGGACTCCTGGACCCGGCCAAGGGCCCAGGAGCAAAGCATGGACACCTAGTCCCTGCGCCCGGGGAGGTCTTACTTGTGATCAGGGCCCGGGAACAGGGGAGGGTAGCTCCCCAAACAGGGGCCGAAATAGCCCTGCAATATGTGCAAAAAGGGGCCCATCCCACATCGAAGGGTGAGGTCAGTCCTCACACCCGGCAGCCTATATATGAGTCTCAAATGCCCTCATTAATAGATAATCAATACTTCAAACTACTCATTCCCGCTTAAGTTATCAGTTTATCCCAACTATACTGACTTAAGCATCGGAGCGGAATAGACCGGCCCGCCCGGTATTCCCTTAGTTAGCAGGAATTGCAGGAAGGAATCACACCAAGGTCCACCGGTCTCTGTGAGTCTACGGATTCAGACAGAAACACATGGCAACGAAAAAAAAATTTACAATCGCGGCATGTCAAACCTAGTTTAAAGTTTCTGATTCGATTTTATTCACACAACTCTACGATTCTAGGTACGTCGAGCAAAGGAGCAAACTGTGCAATGGACTTGTGCAGCCCACGGTAAGGTCATGCTTTTTTCCTATATACCTCAAAAAGTAGAGAAAAATCTATACAAAACGAAACCAGAAAAACTATACATAAATTATTCACAAAATATACAAAGTTAACACTTCAATAAAACGATATTTCTCAACATCCCCGGCAACGGCGCCAAAAATTGACGAGTCGCTTAACCGGGGTTAAACAACGCGCGCAATTTAATACCTTACAAAAGACTTTAGTAGCATATGATAAGTAAAGATCGTTCTGTCCGGGGATATTGAAGGGCAATCGAATTATAAAGTGGTAATGAAACAAAACGTATTCACATATATACAAACATTGAAACGAAATCATGGGGGGATTAGAGAATGGATCGACTACTGCCCTATATGACTAAAGACATGAAACTAAAATACTAAAACTACTATATACATAGATGTCGACATCTTTCACACAAACTTTCCACACAAAAGCAATCATAATATGTAATAAACGAAAGCAAGGAAACAAGGCAACAAGTTCGATATATTCAAGACTCAACTTAGTTCCAACCTAACTAGGCCCGTCGCGGTTACCTAATCGATATAAGACTTCACAAGTACTTAGAACTTAGCTTCACGCATCATCCTAATCTTTATGCTAACCAATTTTAATGACACTTCGCGTAAACACTAAAACAAATTAACACTTAACCACATTATCATCATCTCATGCACTACATCTTATATCTGTATGCCAATGTCAGCATGAACATCATAACCATTCAAGATAACACTTGACCGGGAACTTGGGCGACTTGTTGACAGTAGCCATAGAGATGCTACCCAGGCCCCCAGACCCACAGCCAGGACTCCTGGACCCGGCCAAGGGCCCAGGAGCAAAGCATGGACACCTGGTCCCGCGCCCGGGGAGGTCTTACTTATGATCAGGGCCCGGGAACAGGGGAGGGCAGCTCCCCAAACAGGGGCCGAAATAGCCCTGCAATATGTGCAAAAAGGGGCCCGTCCCACATCGAAGGGTGAGGTCAGTCCTCACACCCGGCAGCCTATATATGAGTCCCAACTGCCCTCATTAATAGGTAATCAATACTTCAAACTACTCATTCCCGCTTAAGTTATCAGTTTATCCCAACTATACTGACTTAAGCATCGGAGCGGAATAGACCGGCCCGCCCGGTATTTCCTTAGTTAGCAGGAATTGCAGGAAGGAATCACACCAAGGTCCACCGGTCTCTGTGAGTCTACGGATTCAGATAGAAACACATGGCAACGAAAAAAAAATTTACAATCGCGGCATGTCAAACCTAGTTTAAAGTTTCTGATTCAATTTTATTCACACAACTCTACGATTCTAGGTACGTCGAGCAAAGGAGCAAACTGTGCAATGGACTTGTGCAGCCCACGGTAAGGTCATGCTTTTTTCCTATATACCTCAAAAAGTAGAGAAATATCTATACAAAACGAAACCAGAAAAACTATACATAAATTATTCACAAAATATACAAAGTTAACACTTCAATAAAACGATATTTCTCAACATCCCCGGCAACGGCGCCAAAAATTGACGAGTCGCGTAACCGGGGTTAAACAACGCGCGCAATTTAATACCCTACAAAAGACGTTAGTAGCATATGATAAGTAAGGATCGTTTTGTCCAGGGATATTGAAGGGTAATCGAATTATAAAGTGGTAATGAAACAAAACGTATTCACATATATACAAACATTGAAACGAAATCATGGGGGGATTAGAGAATGGATCGACTACTGCCCTATATGACTAAAGACATGAAACTAAAATACTAAAACTACTATATACAAGTGATCGACATCTTTCACACAAACTTTCCACACAAAAGCAATCATAACATGTAATAAACGAAAGCAAGGAAACAAGGCAACAAGTTCGACATATTCAAGACTCAACTTAGTTCCAACCTAACTAGGCCCGTCGCGGTTACCTAATCGATATAAGACTTCACAAGTACTTAGAACTTAGCTTCGCGCATCATCCTAATCTTTATGCTAACAAATTTTAATGACACTTCGCGTAGACACTAAAACAAATTAACACTTAAGCACATAAGTCTTTTTAGTCGGAGACATGTTAACAAGTAAGGTGTCACTCTTCTCATTTCGACATGCAAATTCCAAGAATTACTCTAACCCTAGGTAGCAACATAAATTGAACCAACTTCGCGTATGACTCAACCTATGTTACTACGGCGAATGAAATCAACACCTAGACAATAACCATGGCCTTTCGATTGCGTCTAAATATCTCTTTCGGTTGCCCACAAATTCAAGAAATTAACCAAGTAAAAGAAAAGAACCAAATCGAAACATGCTTCCCTAAAACCTAACTTACCATTCTACTACATATTATGTTTACATGTTATCTTTTAAAACACATTGAAACCGAAACTTGAGCGTTAACAAATAAAACCAAGAAACGAAATCAAAAACTAGATTTAACATGCAAAACCAAACATTCAAATTATTCTTACATAGACATAAAAACAAATACCCTAAAACATACAATCTACATAGACATAGAGTTGTAAAACTATAAAATTACAAGTCATGGAGATGATGGAGGATTCGGCAAGGGTAGGATGATTTGGAAGTGGTGGGGATGTGTTTTTGGCTTGCTATTCTATTTAGGATTTAAGGTAGAATATTTGGTAGCGCTTTGGCTTGTGTTTGTGTGTTGGATGTGATGCTTCTTTTGTCCACAAGTGGTGCTTTATATAGAGGAAGTATTGGGAGAAAATCGGCAGCAATTGAATCCAATTAGGTTAAGGAATCCTGATTCGGCAGATATGACCTTCGTGTGAAGAATACAAAATATCTCTCTCTATAAAATAGCTGTGGAAGTGATTCCAATTGGTTTGGAAACTAAACTCTCTTAGCTTTCTATCCATATATGGCTCGAAATCTGGTTCATTGTAAGCTGTCCTGGAGAGTCCATAGAAGTTGGATGACGTGCACAGGAGTTTACCCGAGTTTAATCAGGATTCTTCTCGTGATTCTCTCCTTTTCTCTTCTGATTTCTTTTCCGATTTTCTTCATGGATCACAGCTGCAACTCCTTTGTGGACTTCTTGATGGACTCAGCTCATTCTTTGATGGATAAATAGTCCATAGATGCAGCTGCAAGCTTCCCTAGTTGGATCGGGAAAACCTTTTCCTAGTCCAGCAGATTGCTTTCTCTTTTCCTGCTAGGACTAAGGAACTTCTTCTTTCCTTATTTGCACTTTCCTAATTGCTTGGCTGACTTCCATTATCTTCATTTAGTTCAGAAGCTCTCATTTGATGCATTTGGACACGACTTTGGTGCAGAGACACAGAATTTCCTCTCGGCAGGCAGTAGGTTCTCCTTCTCTACTGATTTGACCTTCCAGTAATGATTTCAGCATAACTCCCGCCAGAAAGTAGCTATGGATGCGATTCCAAATGTTCTGAAAACTAGACTCACACAGCTTTTCCGGGCATATGGCTTGCCCTCAAATTCCGTATGAGTCGTTCTGGAGAAATTGTGGAAGTTTGATGATGTAACCAAGAATTTACTAGAACGTACTGGATTTGCACCCGGTTTTGTCTTGTGATTCTTGGCAGGTTCTTTTGCTCCAATTGTTATAAATTATTCCATTGCTGAACTATCAATATGTCTACTGCACATAATAGAAGAAAAATTCATCAAATATAAAGTGGAGGTTTTACATAACCAACGAAACATCTCTAAGAATCCTAAATCGGCTTTTGACAAATTTCTGCCATTTTCCTATACTTAGCACATTTTCAATAAAACTCTACCAAAGACTCATGACTCTATTATACAACTCAATTCTACACAAATAAGGGTTAAAGACAAGTATAAACGAGTGTAAAACACATTAAGAACGTCGCATTTTATGCTCCTATCAGTTGTAGTTGTATAAGCACAACTTATACACTCTCGCGCGCGCAAATTCTGGGTTGGAGCACCAAAAACTTTTGGGCTCCAGGACGCAAGCTCCTTTTGCACCCAACCCGGATTCTTTTTGGACTTTTCACCTGCTACTGCAAAAACAAAAACTGTTCAAATTCCAGTAACATGTATTGTAATCACCATTCATTTTGTAACAACAACAATTATAATCTCTATAACTTCAGCTGTAATGATATTGTTTATGGTCATTCAGTTCCTTGTAACAACAGTGTGAATTCACTACTGTTTTTAATAGCCATGGCCATCCTCACAGTATAAATAGGCCTCCTATTCCTCAGTCTAAACACACCAAAAGCATTAAGCTCTTCTCTTCTCAAAAATCACATAAGCTCCCACAACTCACTTTAAGTCCACAAGTTTACCACCTCCAAAAATACAAACAAGCATGCAGAACCATAATTGAACTCCCCAGATCACACTACTAGCAACAAAGTTTTCAAGCTTTTAAAGATGCAAATAAGTTATTGCATAATCGTTGTGGTTTAATAAGAAAGATTATAAACTTGCATGTGAATAAAAGCACGTAGGCACTGCCACCATAAAGCCAAAACAGGAATAGAAAACTTTGAACTCGATTAAGAAACCAATATGCTCTTTTCTAGAAACGAAAAACCAATATATTCAAAAGAATAAAAGTGCTGAGTTTAACCAAATCGACAGATCAGTTCCTCTTTAAGGAAAAAAAAACACAACCTCAATGATTTTAAAATAGTTTTCCCTATTAAACTAAACTCCCAAATAAAATAATTTAAAACAATTCATATCATTCTGAAATATCTCTGGTTTCTCCAAATCAAATTAGTCGAGGATTCTCAATAGAACGAGATAATAAAATGTTCTTTCTTTTCATAAACTAAAACTCAATCAAGAAATAATCCTTGAGACATATCATTTTTTCTTTATCAGGAAATATAACTTTAGTTGTTCCAATACTCTTGTAAAATCAATACAGTAAATATACGCTTGAACTTGAAATTTACAGTACTTGCCTAACTTGAAATATAATCATGACCCTAACAAGGAATGTACAAATACAAGGCAAATCAAAGTAATAAAAGTCAGGGTCAACTGAGTTTCAATAAAAGCTAAACACGAAAACCATAAAAACATATATCCATACTTTTACCTCTCAAAATAACAGTATAGATAAAACAATTATCAAAGATTATTTAGGACCCGAATTGGTGCAACAATGACGAGTTTACGTAGAACGCTGAAATAGTTTGGACAGATACTCTGATATAGGGAATATTAATGAAATATCAACCTTTGATAAGCAAATCTGGACATGAAAATAAGATACGAGGAGCGAAAACTTTATCGACACGTGATTAAAAGCGCTCCTTATAACTCCCGAAAGTAGAGGTATAATCATGAAACCCATTTGACATTGTCTGAAACCGTTAAAATTCTTAACAAGTACTATACATACTAATACGTACCATAACTCTATTTTATACCAACTTAATCAATAGATATATAGCTGAATCCGGACATTTGGAAAACAGTACTAAAGTAACATCAAAATTAAGAACACTTAAATATTAGACTGGCTCTAGAAATTCACTGAGCTTTCGTTCGTCAACAGATAGATTAAAAAGTTTCCAGATTCATAGTAAACACATTAAAAGGGAAAAGTACTAAAATCCCATGGAATTTGAAATTCAAGAAGTTAAACAAAATTTGACACAGACTGAAATTATCAAGTTTCAAAAGAATACGATAACAATAAGGTAATTAGAAATTTTCGTCAAAAATTCCTTATAAGTCTAATTGTTGGGAAATCAATCCTAAAATGGCTATTAGGAAGTATAGTTTCACACACACAAAGAACCAACATTTAATCACACAATTGAACATTCCAAATGGATCAGAAATCAAGAAAGTTTAAGGAAAATTTTGGGAACATATCAAAATACAAACCCATCTTCGAACAAGCACCGAATATTTATTTTTCATCGAAATCAACTAAAATTTCTCTGGTAAAAAGTTAACAATTAGAGGATTAACATATCTAAATTTCAGGAAATTTGGGTATCAATATGATAAGCAAGGATATTTTAAAATAGTTGTGCAGAAGAACTTAAATTCTGCAGAATCTCATAAATAAAATTTTACCAATGAACAACAAATAGAGATTACACATACTTAAAGAATTTTTTAGCAAAACAAGTAAACGATAACACCTTTTAATAACCATTGAACAAAGTCTCCTTTTAGCAAAATAGGTAAACATGATAAAACATAAACTCTTCATGGTGAAATTTTGCTTATAAAAGCTAAATAATAATATAGAATTTCAGCAATTTCCGGCAACCTCATACCAAAATGGAATACAAGTAAAGAATAAGAACAAAACGTTTACTAGTTCTTTAAAACAATAATCAATTGTCATCACAAGCCTAGAGAAAAATTGAAATACCAAGAAAGAGTCAATCAATTCAAACTCGAACCAGAACTCAACTTGCTAAGGTGGGCTGGTCTATAATATAGATCATTGAAGTGGGCCTTAACTGCTCCCACATCAAACCTCCTACTTCTCCATACAATGGTACAACACTCTACCACCAATGGTAGGCCGTCTCCTCTAGAAAAGCCACTGCTAATCTCACCCTTAAATTCAATGGCTCCAGCCTCGTTAACCGCTTTACCTCTACTACCCTGACGACCAAACAGGTACACGTAATATACAACTCGGCTGAAGAGGCGCTCTAAAGTGCCAGTTAGACCTCTAACTGCACACTCTCCCTTCTCACTAGGGAGTTTACCTCACGAGTTCGGCGTCTAGGAGGCATAGTTTCAAGAGAAAGAAAAATAACCTCATAATAGTGTACATAAGCACACCAGAACGGCTAACTTATGTACTTAATGTACGCCTAATAACAAAGAGTATATGATCCGCCGCGGTCGGATCACAACTCAATGATACTAGGTGTCATTAAGTATACAAGGTAGCATGACTCAAAGAAAGGACCTAATGCTTTGATACCAAACTGACAGGACCCGCCCCGGATAACACACTGTTACCCAGAGTAAATCTTGCGGGGACCATTTCAAGGGAGATTCTACCGAAAAAATTCGACATAATCTCTCTTAAAATGGACAACCCTTATCTGGAAAAGAAACAAACACTTCTAAAATAATCCACCCTGACTCACGGAGCCACCTGCTCCCCCAACAAACAATCAACTTCTCAAAAACCAACAATAGGAAACAACCTTACTAATATGTAAAAGAAATGAAATTTCATATAACAAAATGTCAAGTTACACCCAAAGGGAACATTTGAGAATTTACAACATCAACAAAGTATCAGAGCGACTAGACAAATGAAAAATGATACAAGTAGGTTAAATAGGTAACCTACAATAACTGACAGCGGAAGATGATCTCTATACCTTGCCTCCTACCAGTACCGAACTCTGCAAGCTGGGCAGTTTAAAACGAAAAGCCCAGGGAAAGTAATTTAAAAACATTAGCGTGAGTGGACAAAAAGTTCTACAAATAAATATAATAATTTAACGAACATTTATATTTTACTTTCCACACTTTTCATAATATAAAGAAAATCACGATGCATGCCTTTACCATAAAAATGTCATTTTAAAAATAATCTTTCCATGAAAACATATCCTAGCCCCTCTGGTTCGGGAATCTATCAAAAGTCGAAAACCTCATAGAGAAAATATTCCCGCAACCAGTCAATGGAAAAAAAACATATCATGACCAAATCCCATTGGTCATGTAACAGGGGAAAGTCTACCCACCATAAATAACTGGAACCTCGTCAGGCTCCGGGTCCGAGAGTCCTATTGACTCCCCCCGTGTCTAAGTCTACCACCTAAACACGTCACCGCCTCAATATATACAATCCTACGTCGACCACCGAGCGTGAATCTGACCTATATGGTCAAGTCGTCACCTCGCGTGGGATGAGGCCTCGCTAGCTAGCATCAATATAATAATACCGTGGACCCTCGTATGGTGAAAATCCGAAAACAAACCAAAAACACGTTTCCCCTTATATATAACAATCCGTACGATCCCCGACCGTACACCCGAGGCTTATTCTCATAAATATAATTAAACACCAATACAGCCTCGTAGAAAATAAATGAAGTCCACATATCTCGAATGTCATAAATATCGAAACCAAGTAAAATCATATCATCCTCGGAAACCTCGTTTCCGATTAAATATCAACATAAATGATAAGTCATAAAATCCGAATAGTTCAAATCATATAATACACGGAAATCCCATTTCCGTCTAAATATCAATAAATATTAGCTTCAGGATATCAAGGTACCTTACTTGCTTTAAAATCATTTACAACCATTCGATAGAAATAGTTTATTCATTTAAATCACATGGTTGCTCTTCGATAATCAAAACATTCTCAAAACACTTTTCGAAAAGTCTCAGGGTACTTAGTTTACTTTAAAAGCATTTAAAACAAACCAATAGAAATGAAATATCCGTTTAAATAACATTCTTGCTTTTCAATAATCTCAAAACCTTTCCAAAATAATAACCAAAAATATATATATATATATATATATATATATATATATATATATATATAACTACCATATGCTCAAAATATTCATGCATGCATCAAATTTAAAACAAGGTCCACTCACAACAACTAAGCTGATCTCTGACTCGAGTCCTCCTCAAGTTGAGTCTCTCCTCGGCCTGCTAAAAGGAAAAACTTAGAAAAACCCGAGCTCGGAAATTCAATTATAAACTAAATTCGAAGGCGTCCTCACTCAAACGAAACTCCCAAAATAACCAAACGCAATACTTCCCGAATAAGTATTGCCGGAAATTAGTCAATATATCTCAGATAAGACCCTGCTTAACTCTTTTATTGGTCTTTTTCGTCGAGAATCCCCATTTCTCGCATTTACTCCTCTTAATTGAATGTCCAAAAGTAAAAAGAAAAATCGTCAAAAGTAATTCTGTAATTCTGACAGTAAATGGTAATTTCAAATTATTTTTACTGTTTAGCTTTTACCATTTACTAATAACTGAATTACTGTTTACTGTTACTGTTTTACTACTCACTATTTACTGTTTAACCTTTTTACTTTTACTATTACTGTTTCACCTTTACTGTTTTACTGTTACTGAATTACTGTTTACCACTTACCAATTTACTTTTACTTTTACTGTTCCGCCGCCGCCGCCGCTGCAGCTCCGCCATAGCCAACCCACTCCAAAATTCACCTAAACTTCTGCTACACCACCCCAGATGTACCTCCTCCTCCCTCCGCCGCCCATCATCGCTGCAGCCGCCGCACATGGCGGCTGTCACGGCGGCCAGACTCTCCCAAATCCCAATTTCACCCAAACTCAACCAATTGAACCTCAACTTACACCAATTCAACTCCCAACAACACCACAAACCCAATTCCAATCTCTAAAAACACAAAATCCATCAATTTCAGCCATCCCCCACCGAAACCTCAAAACCCTAGAAATTTCAATTCTGGAAATTTCCTTACCTGGGTCGATTTGGTCCGATTCCTTGGGTGGAGTTGCTACCCACGTCGAGCTCTTCCTTTCCCCTCTCAAATCAGGCCAAGAAGTGGCCGGTTCGGGGAGTTCCAACCCCCACTGTGGTGGGCCTTTCGGGTGGCGAATCGGCCAAACGGCGGCGAGGTTCGTCGAGCCGCTGCCTCTGGGAAGGAGAGGGAGGTGGCACGAGTCGTCCGGCACCGGTGGGGCGAGAATTGGTGGCCGGACGGAGAAGTTGGGTGGTGGCAGTGGAGGAGGAGGCGTCGGGCAGAAGGAGAGAGAAGAGAGAAAAAAAAAAAAGGGAAAGAAAGAAAGAAAGAAAAAGAGAAAAGAATAAGGATTTTCCGAAAATGGAAAATTCTTCACCTATTTATACCCCAATCTAAAATCGGAAATAGGTATTTTACAACACTACCAATTAATATTTTTGCTCCGACAAAACAGAACACGTAACCAAGATTCATTTTAACATGTTCTACTTCCCGAAACAACAGATTTCCGCTCAACCATAAACATAAAACAATTTTTCATGAGCGTAAAAATTTAAATAAAATTTACCCAGAGATTTAACAAGGTTCGGGGCATATCACCCTCTGCCTCCTCGAGTAACTATTGTTCCTCTCCAACTTAACACCCAAAAATGACTACCACAGCTCTCCCTATATACAAGTAACTGCTACAACAATCATTGTTATTTCTGTCTAAACTCCTTTGGAACAATATGAGTCCTCTAATCAGGAGTCCTCTAATCAGGCCAATACATACACTAACACAACAACAATGATAATAAATCGCCCACCAACAGATGCATAGGTGACTCTTAAAACACTACCAGTTGGATCTTTGCCTCTTTCTATTAGCATGTTCTTTCCCTGACGACATTCCTCAAAAACAATGGCCAGAGAGACTGCCAAACTGATCCTCTCTACATTCCTCAAAACCAGCAAACACCTGATCCTCTCATTAATTCTCAAAACCAACGTGGAGAGAGACTGTCAACCTCATATCCTATCTAGTAAGTAGTAACTAATTAACTTCCGTACCCTCTGCCTCCTCAAGATCCTATTGTTCCTCTCTATCATAACACCCAAAAATGACTATCACAACTCTCCCTATATACAAGTTACTGCTACAACAATCATTATTACTTCTGTCTAAACTCTTTTGGAACAATATGAGTCCTCTAATCAGGAGTCCTCTAATCAAGCCAATACATACACTAACACAACAACAATGATAATAAATCAACTCACCAATAGATGCCTAGGTCACTCTTAAAAGACTAAGTAATACTCTAACAGACAGATCTTTGCCTCTTTCTTTTGGCATGTTCTTTCCCTGCCTCTAAAGAATAACTATTTCTACATCACATGATTCCCATGGTTCCAAACTTGCAGACAAACACATATTAAATCCTATACTTGCCAAACAGCATAACATCCGACTAATATTTACTAGAGGTCCCTACTTCTATCTTCTGTTCCGAAACCAAAAATGTCTTCTGATTAGCTCAATACATTCAACAACTACCACAAGACAAAGATCGTATCTAATACATCAATTCACTAACACTACATTACCTAAACTCACAATAAGAGATTAAGTAATACCCTATACCCTATTTCATCACTAGGGTCGTATTTGATATCGAAGCTCAGAGAGCGAGAGAGAGAGAGAGAGAGAGAGACTTCAAACAAAACTGATTATGCAAGTAGAGGAAGGGAGGTTTGAGATGGATTGAGCAAACCTGGCGATCGAGAGAGCGCCAGAATCGCCCCTTTCTTTCCTTGCCTGTATCAACGAAGTGTGATACCAAATAGAGGAAGACTTGAACAAAACTCGATTTGAACTCAGATCGTAAGGTTAGGCAGTGAAGGTTGAGATGTGGACCTACGGTGTTCACTCCATTCAAATCGCCGGAAAATGACGCCTCTATCCTCCAAGTACTGTGCCGTAAAACTCAATCTCTGCTGTAAAAATTGCAATTACAACGTGTAAGTTCCGTCAACTGGGTTGTTAGGTGTGGTTTCTCGCCGGTGTAGTCCAGAAAAATTCGAAAAGGAAAGGGAAATAAAAGAAGAAATTGTAAGCCATTAGATCGGGTGGAAAGGTAAAACAATACATATTGCGTATTTTGTAGCAGAGTCTCCGAACTCTTTGTCGTCGTCTCTCATTACTCCAGTTGTTCAGTTCTCGGATGCCCAGTTTGTACAGGTCTTGTCTTTTCTCCTTTTAACTTTTTTGTTTGTTTGTTTAGTCATAAACTGCCTTGTTACTCATTATAGTGAATTTGCTTGTTTTATTTCTTATTGGAAATGTGGCTCTTCTGAATGTCAAAACTGATACACATTAGCTTTGTCAATTGTTCATGACTGAATAGAAGCATGTGATTAAATGGGTTTGGAGTAAGTGTGGCTTTCCCTATATTGTCTAGTTGATCTGTGGAGCCGAGGGATTGAACTGGGGTTGCTTTCAGAAAGTATCCTTGAGTTGAGTTTCAACACATAAAGAGATGATGGGGAGAAAAAGACCAATACTTTTGGTGCTTTTGGCACTTGGGTTTTCGTTTGCTGCATATAACTTGCTAAGCCTAATAACACACAACAGAGCTTCCTACTCGGGGCTGGCAGATGATTCGGCATTATTAAAAGAACCAGTTATTCTAAGGAGAGCAGGAAGTTTGAACTCAAAGTTTCATGTTGCTCTTACAGCAACTGATGCTCCCTATAGCCAATGGCAGTCTCGAATTATGTATTACTGGTACAAAAAGGTACAAGGCATGCCTGGATCCGACATGGGAAATTTCACTCGAGTTTTACATTCTGGAAATGCCGACAATTTGATGCATGAGATCCCAACTGTTGTGGTTGATCCACTCCCAGAAGGCTTGGATCAGGTGATTATTTTCCCAGTCTTCTCTATCTTATCTTCACTTCCTATGGTTAGACTCTTCTACTAATTCCAGTCACATAACATATAGGGCTCTTCTACTACTTTGATAGAATATATGTTTTTCAATATACTAGAAAATTCTCCTCTTTCTGTAAGGTATCATTGATATGAAGTGTAAACTTAGGAAGGAACTGACCAATTCATATCCTGTCTAATCAGTGCATTAAAGTATCTGTTTAGTAGTTGAATTTGGTTTTCTGCAAGCATATTTTCATAGTCAGTTATGTAATGACTATATCAATCTTATATTTCAGATCATTAATAATAGAATAAAGTTTCTCGTTAAGGACAGAAGAATCACATTAGTTACAATGAAAAAATTGTAATTCGTGGATATATTTGAATTATCTAAATTGATCTTCTTGTGTTTTTGCATTACCATTTGTAATTTGTTATATTTTCATTTTCTTTTCATTAAAGTGAAGGCGTTTATGGATTACTAATAGCATACAAGTGTGAACAAGTGTTTTTCATACGTTATACCAGTCCTACCAGAGCAGGTTAATATGCATATAGCAAGATGAAATGACAATTAATCTTAACATCATTATAAAAATAGCATGACAGGGAGTAGATATTGTATCATTCATATGTAAGGAGTGTCCCTACATATCTTAACAAGTAGGAGAGCTGTAATGTTATATGATGTTTGTCTATTGTACCACAACATGAAGGGCTCGTAAGTTCCATTGAGGAAACTATAACAGATTTGTGACCACCTCAACAGATAACTTAACCTTTGTATTCTGAACTCAGAAATCATATCATTTTTTCTTATTCTTCTTTGATGTTATATCCAGGGCTATATTGTCCTAAATAGACCATGGGCTTTTGTACAATGGCTGGAGAAAGCAACAATCGTGGAAGAGTAAGTTCTTTTTTTTTTTTTTCGCTTCATAATATCTCGAAAACATTTATTCGTCAGTGATGAACTGAAAATTGGTGTGTATGATCATTGCAGATATATTCTAATGGCCGAACCTGACCACATATTTGTAAATCCTTTGCCCAACTTGGCACATGGAAATAGTCCAGCAGGATTTCCTTTTTTCTACATTAAACCAGCTGAAAATGCAAGAATAATTCGGAAATTTTATCCCAAGGAAAACGGTCCTGTGACTGATGTTGATCCAATCGGTAATTCTCCTGTAATCATAAAGAAGGTAAAGTAATTATTTGCTAATATAAGTTGAATAATGTGATTATGAATGATGGAACATTGATAGCAAGACAAGCACATGCCTGTGTTTTGTAGGATGTTTGTTGCTCATTTCATCATTATGAAACGCTGCCCTTCTTACTTCCAAGCCATACTTTTGAAATGAAGAAATAGTTTAAAAATCATTCTGAGGATAACAGTCCTGTGACTGATTTTGATCAAATTCACAGTTCTCCTTCAACTATAAATAAATAAATATTCTTTTGGTATTGTAGTTTCCAAAATGATGTCATTGTGAATGATACAACATTCATTTTATATGCAGATGTCTATGTACGTAAGTGTGTATGCTTCATTCGTATCACCATCACCGTATCTCATGACGAAAAAATATGCTATTCTCTGGCTGAATAATTACTGTTACTAAAAATTGTCCTTTTGAAATATGTACTGATCAAGTTATTTGCTTTAGTCCTTGCTGGAAGAAATTGCTCCCACATGGGTGAATATATCTTTGAGAATGAAGGATGACCCAGAGACTGATAAGGCTTTTGGATGGGTGCTTGAGATGTGAGTAATAATCCAGAAGCTCACATATTAGTTAGCTCTTGTGCAGTGGATATCATGAATACTAATATTTTATCTGTTTTTGGTCATTTTGTTTCTGAACATAGGTATGCATACGCTGTTGCATCGGCATTGCATGGTGTGCATCATGTTCTTCGTAAAGACTTTATGCTGCAGGTTTGAATGATGCATTTATTTATTTTGTTAATATCTTAATTTATTTTTACTTTGTTTATTCCATTGCATCAAGTCACACGGTGATCTTACATTAAGTTTAAGCTTTCAGCCTCCATGGGATTTGGAAGTTGGGAAGAGGTTCATCATCCATTATACATATGGCTGCGACTACAATTTAAAGGTCCCTCTCTCTCTCTCTCCGTATCTCTACTTCCTTTTTTTTTTTTTTGAATTTATCATGAAGGGCAGTTTAACTGCAATTGTAAGTTTCACCATATCTCTTTCCAACTGCCACCAACTTTTCTTTTTTATTCTTCATTGTAAATTTTTTTGGCTTTAGTATTGTTCATTTCTGAAGGGTTTTGAATAATTATATAGGGGGAACTAACTTATGGGAAGATTGGAGAATGGCGTTTTGACAAGAGATCATATCTTAGTGGTCCTCCACCAAGAAACCTCTCCTTGCCCCCTCCAGGAGTTCCTGAAAGTGTGGTAAGCCCACTTCCAGTAACTTCCTCTACACTTATGTTAATAGTTTCCTCTACACTTGCAGTAACTTCCTCTATATGTGTATAAGCATCTTTTAATAATTATCTTTAATAGTGCTTTTTACAGAAATCTGCGTTACAGAGAGCAGTAGCAGATATATTTTTGTTGAGAGACATAGAAACTCTACTTTAATTTACTCTAGCATTCAGGTTTATTAAAGGTGTTCTTGGGAAAGATCTGATACTAAAATTATTTGTATAAGTTAACATTTAACAGGTAACCGAAGAGTAGTAGCAGATAATTCTGTTTTGAGGATAGAAACTCTACTTTGCATTACTATAGCATTTAGGTACATTTGTAGCAGGTGAAACTTGTAACACCAACAAACAGTCTAGACTATACTCATGGTAGGAAGGACATTAAAGAGATGGAAAGATCGAGGTGGGGAGGGAATCATAGGGTGATTGTTGTTTAGTAGCCAAAAGGAAGAGTAGAGGAGAAACTAAAATAGAGGAGAGAAAACCCTCCAGGACTGCCAAGTTCAATCACTCGTATAGATTGTATTGGTGGATAGAAAGATGGGTCTCTTTGCAGAAGTCCTGAATTATTTTTACCCCTATCCAAGCCACACTATATTAAGGGTGGAAAGTAATAGTATTTTGTTATCTTCTCCTGGCCTCCCTTCTACCAATGTGAGAAGGGAAAAGGAACTAAATAAAACTAAAATACACACACACACACACTAATTAATGTACTTTTACACCCAGAAGAGTTTTCTGTTATTCTAGCTGCTGGTTCTGATGTTTGTTTTTCATTCTGATGGCTGGGTCTCTAAGAAAATATTCATGTCTTTTCTAGTCATTGATCTTTCAAACATCAATATGAAGTCCTTCTATCCATCTCAAGTTAATAGAGCTTCTGTCTTGTTCGCAGGTAAGGCTTGTGAAATTGGTTAATGAGGCAACTGCGAACATTCCTGGGTGGGACAGCCACTAGTTAATGAGATCAAAAGTAAGATATGGCGATCGATTCTTTTCTTTCTTACTGATTGTTCAAAGGATTATAGAGTCTGTCAATACAAATTATGCATAGGAAAAGTAAAATGATAGTTAGAGGAATTTCTCGAGTCAAAGAGGATGTTTTTGCTGTTGCTCTCTTTGAAATATAGCCCTGAAGAAGGATATTAAATTCTTTTGTATCTATACCATTCACTAATACTTATTGGGAACACATATACCTTGACATCAGAATCATAATTTTCAACAACAGGATTTTGGAGGTTATGCTAATTAGAAGTAATTGTTGAATACCAAATAAAGCAGTTATTTTTTCCTCTATGTTTATATTTGTGAGTCAACGGTTGAAGGTGTCTGGTACTGAAGCCTTGTGCCTTTTGATTATTCTATATACATTTTAAGGATGTTCCATACAGATGTAAGGTCCAGAACTTTACACTACAATAGCTTTTTTTTTTTTTTTAGCGGATGCTTTAGAACGAAATATACAACATCAACTTCTGTCTTCGTTTTTTTCCTTGTGTTCCAATTATCTGACTTTTTTGGAGTACTTTGATATGCGCTCAATTTTGTACCCAGTAGGATAAGTGAGAATTCTGAAATATGTATGATTAGCCTTCACTTCCTAAATTGAGACACAAAGGAGTTTTAAACTGCAAGAAGACAGTTTATTTTTTATATTTTATCGTTTCTATGTTCGTGGGTGGGGCTTGATTAAGATGTACTTAAGGTCTAAGAACTTATGGCAATGTAATGTGGTTCCAAGGAATTGGACTTACTATTGCTGCTTTGCTCATTTAAGTCTGTTTAAACAAAGATGCGTGTAATAGATAGACTCTAATATGTATGGATATAAACATTATGATACTTTATTAGAATTATTTCTTTCTTTAAATTTATATGGATCTAGAAACATGACTGCCCTTTTACATTTGTACATAGGATCCATTTACAGCTTTCATCTCATTCATCTTTTTTGGTCTGGTTAACTATGGGTTTTCTGGTGATGTTTTTGATGATCTTGTTGTAAGGGAGGGCCTCATCTGGACAATTTGTTCTTCATCAACTCCCATTTTCTTTGCATAAAGCCCTGCCTCAAAGAACCGTTTAAGTGCATCTTCAGTATATTCCTTCCCTTCTTTGACTGTCATCTTCTTCCCTGTCTTCTCTGGGTAAGTTGTAAATAGGTTATCTCCTTTTAGCACGGCTGCAAGTTGCATTATCTCCTGCTGAAATTCACTAAGCTTGGCATCTTCCTTTGCCTCGCTTTTTCTGGTTGGGACTGGTTCTGGTAGTCGCTCTACTCAAATTTACATCGCATGCAATAGACAATCAAAGATTAGGAGTTATGCACTTTACATATGGTCTCTTTCTAGTAATGAAGTCGATGCGACTAACCTGGACAGTCAGTTCTGGGTTCTGTCCTTCTTTGCACAATGCCTTCAAAGGTACCAGCCCATTCATCCCTCTTTGTTAGGAATGGTGCAGACAGGTTGAATACCTTCTTAACAGTTGCTGGAATTGATGAGTGTTCAAATTCTGAATTTGGAAATGGTGATCCATTTGGCCCATGAACCACTGCATGCATCATTCATTATTGTCATAAACAAGAATGCAATTTCACAATCTGTATCGGAATGAAGTGTTAGAAAATTTCTTTTTTCTTTTCTTGTTGGGTGTCAGAAAATAATATACTGTCTGCTACAGGTGTTGGATCAATTAGTCAACTTAAGTAAAACCCCCTTCCACTCTATGTGAAGTAGTCTATACTGTACCAAAATTTATTGGCAGTAATAATAATAAAGATTATATCAGTTGGAATTGTATTTGATCATGCGTAGTATTGGTGCAAGTAAAACATTATCTGGTGGAAAGCTTATGCATTTGATAATAGAGAATCCATACAAGTATTATGCTGTGTTTTTACCCAGTCTTTTCTAAAAGGTAATGTACCAGTTCCCTCTACACTGATTGTACTTGAAGTTATAAAGGATTAATGGTCTAACACTCTAACTCTATGACTGTTCTGCTATGTGAATATGTGATGCAGACTACCTGTGTGAAGCCAGCAGCTAATTAGTTGTACATGCTTAACTAGGCTTTCAACCCAGCTATCTTTTATGTGTGTGGAAGTGATGCCATGGTTTTCATGATTTGACATGAAAAGTATGATGACAGATCCAATGCTCGAAGTATATAATGCAAGCAATGAGATAGGACACAGGACTCTACACTCTTAGACTCCTATTTAGTTATCATTTCAAAATGGGTTCTAAATTGGTATATTCCTAAACCTTAGAATGTAGAAACAACCTTACGGTAGCCATGAGCACGATACCAGCATCCAAAAGAACACGACCAAAAGAAAAAAAATATATATATAGTATTAGTACTTACCGGTACCCATATCTACCCAGGGCGAGACCATGATGGTAGGAACTCTAACTCCCAACCGGTTGAATTGAAACAAGAAAGGCTCCGGACCTACAATCCCGTCGGGGCTAGGAATCCCTTGGACAGGAGTAGGGACGTGATCGTAGAAGCCACCATGTTCATCATATGTGATGACCAACAAGGTCTCGTTCCACTGCGGGCTTGCCCTCAGTGTCTCGTAGATCTCCTTGACGAACATTTGGCCATGGTACACATCATGCGATGGATGGTCGTCGTTGGCGGGTGCGAGCTTGAGATCAAAGTATCTCTGCTCCACAACAGTGTAGGACGGTAGCTTCCCTTGCTTTGCATGGACTTTGAACGTGTCATATAGGTGGAAGTTGCCCAAGTACTTGAGCTTTCTTAAATTACGGTAGAACAATGTGGTTGGAATATTTTGGTAGTATATTCCAAAAGACATTCCTTCATCGTCAAGGTTCTCGAAGATGGTTCTTTGTGGGTAACCCTTGGCGAGAAGTGCCGCAATGTTGCTGGTTGCACCAGCAGATGTCCCCGAATGAACAAAGAGCCGATTCGGCTGTGTTGACGATGGCACAGAGGCAAACCACCTACATGCAAAAGCCTCTCTTTTTTTTAAATCTTTAAACACCCAATATTGTCCAATATTGTCGAACTGTATGAAACTATAATTAAATACATCGCTATATTTTTTTCTTGGAAAACCAGTCATAACTACATTGACCGAACCTGTAGAGAAAACCAATGAAACCACCCTACCCTAAATAAAGCTAAGCTAGCTTGATCTCTGCGTTTGTTTTTTTGTTTCTAAATTCTAGTGTGTTTTGATTCCTTTTATGTGTCTTTCAGTCAATTCTCAACAGATAGGTTTCTCACTCATAAGTCATAACTATTAGAATTTCTTAAGTAATTGATGTTCTCTGTTTTCTCGTCAGAAGTGCTTGGGACTTGCACTGTGCGAGAAAGAAAACGAAAAGAGTTTGTAGGTTTGTGCAGAGCCAGGATATTAGATTAATATTCACAGGATTCTATGGAAAGTAAAACAAAATGAATGGAGCAGATAAGGTAAGGTATAAAGACTATAAGCAGAAGAAGAAGAAATGATCGATGTAGGGGGAGTACTCTGTACCTGTCGAAGACTGCGAATTCAGAAACAAGAGTTTTGTAGACGGCGATGATGTCGGGGTCGAAGCCATTCATGACATCCTGGGACATGGTGGTGGTGTTGTCCATGGAATAAGCCTGCTGGGCAAACCCGTTCATCGGAGGTGGGTTTCCCGACGATGTGTTGTTGGCGTCGGACCCGAATATCTGCTCTCTAATGGCTTGGAACGAATGACCGGGGTCAGGGTCGACGTAGTGAGACTGGTTCTTGAAGAAGATGCGCTTCGAGTTTGGGTCAGTGGTGTTGAGAGCGTTGGACTCGGAGCCATCCACGCCGTTTATTTCAGGGTTGAGTCTCTTCATCCACCCGATCATGTGGTCGAACGACCTGTTCTCCATAACCACCACCACGATGGTCTTGATGGGGCTGCAGCTGCTGCCACGGAAGCCAAGAAAAAGCAGCAGAAATGTGATGAACATGGAGCTCATGACACCCATTAATTTTTAAGAATTGAATACCAAATATGGGCTTGTATTCCAGTCTTGCATGGATGAATGGATGGGAGAGAGTGACTTGAGGTTGTTGCAAACTCGCAATTATTTGAGGTGAATCACTCCCGTGAGTGTGAGAGTTTTATAGGATGGCGGGTGGGGCCGCAGTGAGCTTATTATGCAAATGATTATATATATATATATATATATATATATATATGAATGTAGGGTTTATTTTATTAGAAAATACTTGTGTCCATAGTAGTATGGACGGTGTGCGTCCGAATTCTCTCTATTTTACATATATTGGGCTATGTAATCAACGATTTTAACCGTTTAAAAGTTGAATTAATCAATAAATATCATCTCTGTAAAATTTGGAATAAACTAAAATCATTTGCTCATTCGATTGTATCAAACAAATGAACAGTTCTAGTGAAAGTTGGGAGTCTCATGATCAGCCGTTCATTTGTTTGATACAATCGGTTAAGCAAATGATATTTGTTTACATTCAATTTTTACAGAGATGATTTTTATTGATTAATTCAACTTTTGAACGGTTAAAATCGTTGATTATATTACCCAAGATATATAAATTAGAGAGAGTTCGGACGCACACCGTCCATACTGGTATGGACACAAGTTTTTTCCTAATTTATTTCCTTTTCTTTTTTCTACCATTTGAATCTGGATTCATTCATGACATTAATTATTTTACATAAAGCAAGCTTTCTATATTTTGGTCATGGATTCAGTTAAGATCCCGGATTTTTAAATGAAAGTTCCAAATCAGTAATAAAATAGGGTATGGATCAAGGGACACTTTTTGTACACAAATTTTGACACATGTTTTCAGCCCTTAGATTTTAAAATATTCGATGGTATAAATTAGTTGTGGGAATGATGTCAACATTCCCAATAGTGATGTGACAATTGACATAACACTTAATATTTTCCAATACAAATTATGATTACAAGACAGAAAGAAATCAAAATTTGTTATTAAAAAAAGAAAACAAAATAGAAATATGGGGAACATTAACAGAAGAATGAATTTAGGGTTTTCGAGAAAAAAAAAACAGAAGAATGAAGAATCCAAAATAAGAAGAAAGATAGAACCCAATTCCAATTCCCGATTTCAGTTCACAATTTCAATGTAGGGTTTAGATGCCTAATTGCATGCTTTAGGTATCTGGGTTTTTTTCTTCTTTTTGATAACATATTATTGTTTAGAGTTTAGGCATAGATCGAATTGCATGGTTGTAATGTATGATTCAATAAACCTGTTCAGAGTTTAGAAAATTTGTGTATTAAATTCTTTACTTCAAAATTTGGGAAAGGAACACCTCTTTCTCTCTTTTAAGGTTCTAAGACCTATGTCGGCTGTATAGTCTAAGGCATCCACAAGAAACATGTATATATGGGATACATATGGATGTATGATTGCGTATATATATCATTTCAATTTAAAAATTCAGATACATAATCCATGCAATTCTATCCATTCTTGAATCCTAAATTGAAGACTTAACTGTCAAGAACTTGGGAACTCGATCGGTTTCTTCCTTCTTCCTTTCTTTTTGGGTTCTTCATTCTTCTGTTCTTATATTTTTCTTAGGCTTTTGTTCTTCGTGTGTAGCAATCTCCGGGTCATAATTTTGTATTTTCTTTTAAAGAAAACAGTTTGGTTTTTATTTTGTTTTTATGTATTGTAGTTATAATCTATATTGGAAAATATATATGGAGTGTCATGTCAATTGCCACATCACCATTGGGAATGTTGACATCATTCCCACAAATAATCTAGACCATCGAATATTTTAAAATCTAAAGGCTGAAAACATATGTCAAAATTTGTGTAAAAAAATATGTCTCCCGATCCGGACCCATCAAAAAAAGAGGGGGGGGGGGGGGGGATAAGTACTATATTAGCCTTTTTCTTTCTTTATTTATTCAACATATCTCAAAATAATTGTTGAACGTCGTGATTTGTTTGTGAAAAATTAATATTCTGAAAAAGACAAAAAAACACATGTTTGCAACAATTACAAGTCATTTTCATACTAATAAGTGATATTTCGGTGTCGTTAGCACTTGTTTGCAACATTTCCATAGTTTTGTTGTTTAGATGAGCCTCAATTAACACTTTCACACATTTTTCACACATTTTTCAGTGACTCCGCTCGCTCGGGATCACTGAGCCTTTTGTCTGATGACTGCCCCGCCTCAAACCGTTGGGACTGGCTTGGTGGGGGTGCCTGTGCCCTGGTCATAGCTTCGCTGCGCTGTTGTCCTCTCTCCAGGGCGGCTACCAGGGCAGCGTTTATCGCCTCCATTTCTCCATACCTGGCGTTGGACTTGGCTCTATCCCGGTCGCCCTCCTCACGCAGGCGACTGACCTCTGCGGCCATTGCCCGTATCTCTCCAGCCATACTGCTCTAGTCGGGGCTGTATGTGGTGTCTCGGTCACTATTGCAGCGCGGGCTCTCCTCTCGGTCACTCGGATCATCCGAGAACGTCAGAGAAAAGCCCCGGTGCACAGGCTTGTCTTCAGTTGCCGGGCCTTTGCCGCGCGAGCTGTCGTGGTTTGGCCCCGGCGTGCCGGTCGGCCTCCCACAGCTCTCGCCTTCCTAATCGCCCTGGTCACCTCGCTGCTCCCGCATAACGACCGGGATGGAGACAAGCGTTTGCACTGGTGCAACACGCTGCTCCTCGGTGGTATTCCTTTCCTGTCTTGCTTCCGAATTCTCTGCCATCGATAGTGCTTACGTGGTTTCTTGTCCAAAGTTCCCACAGACGGCGCCAATTGTTTCTGCACAAACCCGTGAGGCCTGGTAGAGACAGATGAATCCTCGTGTGATCTCCTGTAAACCTGCTTACTAAGGGGAATACCGGGCGGGCCGGTCTTCTCCTCTCCGATGCCTAAGTTAGTATAGTTGGAATAGATATAACTTAAACACATATATAAGCGGTAGGAAGGATCAGTTACCTATTAATGAGGGTAGTTGGGGCCCTTATATAGGTGACCAGGAGTGAGGTCTGACCTTACCCTTCGATGTGGGACTGGTTCCCTTCTGTTTGCACACCAAAGGGCAGCTTTGGTGACCTCTTAGGCAGACAGGCGCCCCCGGACCCCGGGCCCCTGGTAGCAGGATAGACTGCTGGACCCCGAGGCCGGGTGCTGGTGATCCGGTCCCGGGCCGGCCCCTGGTGCACTAGCTGCGGGTCTGTGGGCCTGCTGTAGCCCCTCTGTGGCTACTGTCAACAGAATTAAAAATATTTTCAATATCTTGGATTTTACTCTAATATTTTTGGAAAAGAACCAGTCATTATTATTAGAAATTCCTTTAATTTTTTTTATCCGGTAGCTCAATTTTTTATTTTTTCTCAGCTAGTTTCAATGATGAAGAATATGTTAGCAGGTTGTCATAACTCCTACATTTGTTGTTAGATGGACAAGAACGACCGTGCAAGGTATGATGAGCTTGACAAATATTTTGATGCATAATGCGGCCCGGAGATTGCGACCGGATCCTGCACCATCTCTTGTTTTGGTAGAGACTAAAAGTTATGTATAGCAAAGGAAATAATTGAATGGGAGAGAGGGGGGTGGGGTGGGGGGTAGTCCACACAAAGAAAACAAGTATCCAACTATGTTGTGTGGAATTGTAACAAAGACAAGGGTACACCCTTTCGCTTTGTTGGTTGATTCAAAGCATATTGATCTGTCATGAATCAAACGCCATATATCTAACCAGGCAGCAGTGGAATCGCTTGAACCTCTACCACATGTACGGATAACCACTCTGATCATTAGTACTCTTTGTCTTCGGCATAGCACATGTTTATGATCAATCGCTCTGTTAAAGTGCATTTTCACACATTGACGTATTAAAGAACAAACAAAAACATAACTAGTAAAAGGTAGTGTAAAAGAACAAACAAAAACATGAAAGCCAAACGAAAGGCAATATGGTCTACCATTCAACATAGGATGTGATCCACAATTATTATTACATGAAACTCCCCAACTCATGCAGGGTTAGATAATACTTCGTCATCGTTCTAAGCTCATGAAAACATAACTAGTCACAATCAGGACGCAAGACCAACACCTTGTACTCACAATAAAACTACTCTTCAAAGTGCAATTTTTCGTACATACCGCCCATTTCTGATAAGAGGTACCCAACAACCTGTCCACAACTCGAGCTCTCCAAAGCTTGTCGCAAGAAAGGACTCGGTAGAATTAGACAATATCACCTCCAAGCTGACGATAAATATCAAAAGCAATATATGCTTTAACAGTTCACTAGTGAGTCAGTACACCAATTTATTACTCCACGAATTGCTGGAGGCAGAAGCCGCAAAACCAACAGATGATCTTATTAACACGTTCTATCCATCCCCAAGTAACCAGACAAGGCATTTACTTGTTACGAACATCGCACCATGAAACATATATCCATATTTATCATCCTCCGGTCTGGAGAGCTTGGCAAAACCTGTAGTGAACAAATAAAAGTATAAGCAAATGATCACTCGACAAGAACGACCAGAGATGGAGTAAGGGTAACTTCCGCATGACTAAACAAACAAATCCTCAGCTAAAAAATTCAAAAGGGGAAAGTGACCCAATAAATAGAAGATGGTTAGCTACCAAATGGCTGAACAAAGAGGATAGAGGATAAAAGATGTGCTTATTATTAATGGATAGGAATGCTTACATTAAGCTAAAAGACTGTACATAATCACCGTAAACTCTAGATAGCATTCAAATTGCAAAACCAATCAATTATTTAAGTTACTTTCATCACAGAAAAAAACAATGAATCAGCTATGCTTTTGGGCTGCGCAACTTGGAAATAAAGAGCATGGCTTTAAATTAAAAAAAACCTGGGTATTTGTAAGCGCCAGCAAGAAGCCAAACCACCAAAGCTCCAACAGAAAATTAACATTGACAAAGCTTCAAAGTTGGAGTTTGAATTTGGTAGCAAAAGGCAAAGCGGACATTCACCAAATCATCCTCACGAACCTAACGAAACATGAACAACGACAAGGTCAGCATGTGCATAAAAGGACTAAGTTTGTACGAAATAATAAAACACCATTTACCTGTATAACAGCACATATCAAATCTCAAAAGCTGGTTTTTGCCAGAATTTGTGATAATAAACAATTTGTCAATAAAACTTCTAGATTCAAATGAATGAAACTACTGCTGATACTAAAAACAAATGCATAGCTGATAATTAGTGAAAATAAAATCCCTCGACTTGGGGCAGAAAGAACTTGCAGACAAAGAAATCTTAAATCTGCTCTTTCATTTTCCAAGAGGAAAGAAGAAAAAATGTCGATGTAAAAATAAAAATGTCTTTTAAAAAGCAATACAAGAACAATGCAATATTAATTTCTGACTAACGAGGTATTTGCATATTCCACTGTAATAAAAGTATAGTTATTTAAGCAAGTCTCACCATCACATTGATACTGGTATCACACAAAATAGCGGCCTGTCCAGACAGACTGTCCTTGATATTGCTCAGGTTGTGGGTTCAAGTGCGGATTTCCATTTAAAAATTGTTGCTGTTGCTGCTGCTGCTGCTGCTGCAGCTGCATTTCATGGTGAAGTTTAAGATCCTCAATCATATGGAAATCTTGGCGGCTTTTCTGGTTTTCTGCTTGGAAAGGCATAGATGGGCCCTGTTTACCAGGAAAGGGAAAGTTCACTGTTCCACTTAAGCCATTCCCATTAGGAATACGATGGAGATTTGGATGAGAAGAGTAGTTAATGGAACTGCTGAATGCATTCCCTTTAGTTGAAGCCGGCACCTGATACCCATCCAACCAGCTGTAATCATCCATCAGTGGATTTTCACCCATTGACTCTGAATTATGAATAGACTCATTTACTTGTTTGGCGGGAACATGGCTAAAACCAGGAGGCGGACCAAGGTGCCTAACAGGCCTGCTAACTGGATTTTTTCGGACAGCAGCAGGGAAAGCTGATGATGTCTTCAATGTCAAACCATCCACAATTGGTCCAGAAGATGCAACAGTATCAACCTTAAACGGCAACAGTGCTTCTGGAGCCTTTGCATGACTGTAGAACATACTACTAGTACTACCATTGACAGGCAGTTGAAATGGAACCGAACTTGATACATGCTCAGATTTCAGTAATTGCCCATTCCCCATTAACCCCAAACTTTTTAAGTTGTTAGCAAGGGATACTTCTTCTGATTTAAACGGTTCCAAAGGCTGGTGGATAGCCCATGTCGTGCCTACCACATCAGGTCTCTTCTCAGCCACTATTGGCTTAAAAACTATCACTTCATCTTCCTCATCCCCATCCATGGTCGGCTCTGGCTTTTGAACTGGAATTCCCAAATTTGTGGTTTCCTCCGGTTGATTCTCTTCCAGGTTATCATTGTAATCAGCCATGTCTAAGGAGGCAGGCATATAATCGCCATTCATTGGAGGCTCAACACCAATGACAAATTTCTTTGTCTGGGAATCAAAATAAATGGCTTTTTGATCAACCTTAACCACATTTGCTAGAGCCTTGCCTGCCGCCAAGATCCTTTTAACACGGGCCCCTTTTTCCTTCTGGCCATCAGTTCCAAAAGAATGCTTCCTCGAGAAATCCAATATTGTCTGTGCTGGAAGAAGTGGCATGAATCCTCTCAACTCAAAATCCTCCCACAGAGCAAGGCGATTCTCAGTTTCCCCTTCTTCATATCTGCTCATATTATTAAAACAAGTCTCATCTCCATCATCATCTATGGACATCGGGACAGATGACAAGAGATTATTCAACAAGAGTATGCAAGCATTCCAGAACTTTGCTCTAACAGAAGACTGTTTTTCATCTGCATCACTGCCAGCTGCTACGTCGGGACAACATGCCAACCATTCTACAAAAACTAGAATGCCTGGTAACAGGTAACTGGAAGATGGATCACCTAGTTTCACGCATCTCTCTAAGACATGCCCCATCAACTCGAAGACAGCAGTAAATGCATTCTGCAGTAGAACAGCACGTTGTACAATTTCTGCATATGACTGTCCTTCACTTTCCTTTTTCGCATTATGAACTGTAAATATCAGTATAGAGACCAGCCTCACAATGACCAGTCCATTCTCATTACCAACAGCACCAAAAAGCTCCTCTTCTCCTCCAGAAGATAGCAGCTCATTAAAACCACTGCTTACAACAGAGAGAACTTCTGCAAAAGTCTCCAGACTGCACAAATATCACAAAAGCAGATGTAATAGAGACTAGTTAAAGAACTTCCACCAAATAACATCAACGATAAAACATACCTAGTGCGCGTAAAAAGAATGCCATTTAGACGAACAAAACGAATTGAAAAGGCTTTGTATTTCTCCTGGTTAGTGGATGATCTTTCCTTTACGAGGCCCACTTCTGCATTGTTATCTTTAGCAGGTATTACTTCCCCTTTCCCTCTACCTTTGCCAGACAATCGTGCAGGCAACTCTTTATGTGCAGACGCATTAGGATTGCCAGACAGTTGAGAGTAACTCTGGCGATTCTACAGTAAAAACAATATACACATAAATCGCGCATATATTCTAAGTAACAAAGCAAGGACCATTCTACAGTAAACACAACATACACATAAATCACACATAAATACTAGGCAACAAACAAAGCAAGGACCCAGGTGACAAAAATTAACATATGACCACAGTAGTATGGGCTTTAGAGATGTAAAGCTAAAATTCTAATTAGTAAAGCTTTCACATCATGTGGTACCAAAAATAGCAGTTCACTTAGCATTAGAAGGCAGGGCTGCCCTTTTCTAATTTCTCCTTGGTACTCTCAAGGAGAGTTATCACCTACTCCATAAAGCGTCCAGATCAAGACCCCAATGGTCAATGGTAAAATACCGCTATACTACAAGAGCGGTTGAGCTAGGGAAGATTTTTGGCTGCTATATAGTAAGAGCAACAGTGACCCGAAACGTAAAACCTATCAACTATGTAAATCCAAATCCACAGAAATACAAGATATCCAAACACAAACGACACGAGCAGACCAAGTTTTCAAGGGTCAGTGCCACCAGAGACATAGGTCTAAAGTGAGAGATTAAACAACCCCTTTGGGACAGCTTTGAACCAGAGAAAATGGGTATGGGCACCTGCTTAACCCTACCTCTCTGGAAAATCGAGATCAGAGAAAAATAAATAAAACTATCCTAATGTAGAATAGGAAATTGGTGGGTGGGAACTAAAGCATACCAAAGTGGTCCCCCTTCCAATCAAGCCATACAAGTGAAAGATACAGAAAAAGGCAAGTTATTACTACGCAAATATACCTAGAAGTATCCAAGCTCTCATGAAGCTTCATTTAAAAATAAAGTTTACGTTGTTCGAGACTTGAATATTCCAAAATCTGCACTTAAACAACAGTTCATATCTACTTTTTTCCTATTTGTAGTCTTTCTCTAGCAACTAATCCCTTGGTAGCAGGGTCTAGAACAAAAATAAGTACATCTTAAGCAAATAGAAGCACATAACCTCTGAAATAGCAACCAATCTTGAGAAAAAACAATATATAAGATTTATAATGAAACAGCTATAAGCATGCCATACGTCACACTAAAGACAGAATACCTTCTCAAATGCCACAATCAAGTTATCTCTTGCAGTTGAAAAGGGAGTATCCACCGCCAGACTACGAAAATATCGATAAACAGTCACCACCTCATCGCCGGAATAAGAGGCCAATATGGCGAGCTGAATTATAATCGGGATCACAGTGAAACATCAGAAATCATATGCAAGCACAACAATGGCAGTAATGCAGCTATTCTATTTACATAATTAATAAGGAGAATAAGAAAACAACACCTGATGATGAGGGTTCCCACTTGATGGCAAACAAGATGCAGCTTGCAAGTAATAACTTGAGGCAGCAGCATACTCACGAGTTTTGGAGTCCCCCTCTCCATACAGTCCTTTGTAGCGTGCAAGGTCACCCAAGTAAATCAAACAGCGGTGGCATGATATCAAACCTTTCTTCATGTCAGCAGATTTCTTTCCATCCTTGTCCATAACAATTCGATTTTCAGAATCATCAGAGAAATAGCCAAGAGGAAGCCCATACTTTGCTCTGATCTTCACTATTAAATCATGGTAAAATCCAGTCGCTTCTGAAAGGAATGTTTTAAACTGCAATCTTATTTTTGCAATACGATCAGGCCGAGTAGGACCCTTCAAACCTTGTGATGAGTTTGAACCTGTAGAAGCCATAGCGGCACTAAAGTGTGCGCGCAATTCGTCAATCCGCTTGTAATGTAACTGCCACAAGGCATACTCCACATTGTGCTGCTCTGAAAACGCATGGTCCTCAAGAATTATAGCTTCATAATTCTCACGTATCTGTTGCCAGGCATTGGGATCTGACGGAACTCGCGCTTGGGCAGACCTCCGACGCCTACTCTCCAACTCAGTAATCTGCAGAAGAGAAGTATGTGTCAAAAAAATGCAGATAATAGGCGTAACCCGAGAGATACGGTGCAGGAATGGGCCACACATAGAATCCTATTGTAAGTCTTCTTATAGGTTGTTGATGTTTACACACATGCAGTTCCAACATTGTCAGCCCAGAGAAAAATAAGTTTATTTATGACATGTTAAAACAAAGTAATGAAGCATGGCAATGCAGATAGTAAAGACAAAATACAAAGGCAGTCCCACAGACAGAATGTCATTGTTATGTCTCCGATTTGATTTAAATTCTATAAAAAATCAATGAAGTTAGAAAGTTGAGTTGCACACACGTGAAGTGATAAGGATACCTTGTCAAACAAACGCTGGGCACGCTCCCATGATGGAGGAGCAGACATTTTATCAGTCTGTGTGATCGTCATCCATCAAATATGTTGAATAAATTGCAAGCAGCATTAAACCTGCATAAAAGAAAATAAAAGAAAAATAAATAAACCCAAATTAGAAAAGGAACAATATAGCGTATACAGCTATTACTTCCATTAATTCTCAAGAGAGAAGATGATATTCCAGAACCAAATAAGTCTTAAGATCAGCTCACACGAGGTTTTGCATACCATATTAATTCAAAGATAATACACTAAAAACCTAACTAATAATCGAATTCAAAACCTTCAAAGGAACATAAATTACATATAGCAACCAAATCTTGATAATAAAAATTGAAGAAAAAAATAGCATCAACGCTTTAGTATTAGATTACTGCATTAAATATAAGACCGCGTTCAGTTTCCAAGCTATTGGAAGAGGAAACCCTAATTTAAAACCATGGCTGGGTTTATAAGAAAATATAGAAAAATTAAATAGAGAAGATAATACAGAAATAATTGAGATCCGTGGAATCAAAAAAAAAAATGAAAGATAGATCAATCGGTAACAAGTTTTGCCCCAAAAACACAAGAACGAAGAATTAAAAGGAAAAGGAGAAGCGAACCTGTGTGAATCGGATCCAGGAAAGGAATCGTGAGATTAAAGCATCGGATTAAGAAAGAAGAAAAAGGTCGTCGTTTAGGGTTTGGTGGTGGAGAGAGAGAAGTAGAGGAGAGGAGAGAGAGAGAGGGAGGTGTGGTTTGGTTTGGTTTGGTTTTGTGGTTTTTTGGGTTCAAAACGGGGATGAGGTTAGAGACGCAATTTATTTATTTTTTTTCTATTTATTTCATTAGCACTACCCAAAAAACAAGGACTCTTTTTATTTTCCAGGCGGCTATCCTTATACTTTCGATATACAATAAAATAATTCTAAAGTGATATTTTTGGGAACTGTGTCCAAATATCACTTTACAGAGGTTATCACATAAGAGAGATTTACATTTCTTTTGCTCCAAAATTATTAAAATTGTGTTTTTAGCCACTAAATACATATACATATTTCTTTGTCTACATTCAACTCACTAAAATTTCAATAGTTTCTTGGATTTCCAAAAGATTTACTAACATTCATGTATGGTAACACTTTTGACGAGTTGCCTAAGTACATTTTCAATAATAACCCTACAAGAAACGTTAGTATTATATGATAAGTAAGGATTGTTCTAGCCGGATATTAAGGGTATCTGACATGAAAAAAGTTAGAAACACATATATTCACATATTAACAAACAATGAAACGTAAATGGGGGATTGAGATGAGGTTCGGCAGTAAGCTGCCCTAAAAACTAAGGAACACGAAAATAAATCTTATAACTACTGTGTACATATTTGGTTGACATCTTTCACACAAAAGCATTCGGCACACAATTCTTTAACAAGTAAGATTCGCACACAAAAAGGTAAGGAACAAGTAATGACACAACTTAGACTTAATCAGTTTCGACTACAATTAGACGTTAAACGCCCATTTAACTAAGTGTGAGACCTCTAATGTTTTAAGATCAGGCTATTCGCAATCGATCCTAAAGTTTATGCTAATTCGGTTTTAAGCGTTTTAACAATTAAGCACAAGAGTCTAAATCAAAAACAAGCAAACAAGCAAGGTTGTCTATCATCTTATTTATCTTGCAAGTTCTAAGGTTATTAGATCTAGGCAAGTTGATTTAAATCTACTTACTAGCACGACTCAACCGAACTCTATCACATGAAACATAGCTCTCAGATTATGACTTTGTAGAGTTTGGTAGAGCTTATGACTTTGTAGGATCTTTAGAGAACTTTGGTAGAGCTTATGACTTTGTGTTTTGTGCTAGGATGTGACAAGTTTTGAGAGGGGTGCCGGCCACTTATTTATAGGAGAAGAGAAGCTTGGAATCGGCAGAAAATCCTATTGTGAGTTGGCAAAGGAAAAGATATTTCCTTGCCGGTTGTGGTTTGCATTTCTTCTTCTTGTTTTTCTAAGACTTCTTTTCCGATTTGCTCTTGATACATTGCTGATTTTGTCTTCTCTTTTCCATCAGGGATTCGGTGAAGCTTCTCCTAGTTGAGCTTTAGACATCTTTTCCTCATTGCAACCGGCAATGACTCCTTTCCTAGCCGAGTCAGGTTTTCCTTCTTCTCCTAGGATTGCTTCTCCTTTTGGCTACTGGTCTTTGACTTAGTGTTCACATGTTTTCCTCTTCCTTGAAGCTTTAGGACAAGGCAAGAACTCTTGCAGCCACTCGGCAGCTTCTAGGTAGTTTGCAGGCCCTCGGCATCATTGCTGCCAGTATCGGATACATCGGCAGTTTTTGGGCAGGACACGCGCAGGGCTGGTGCAAGGCTGATGCAGGGCTGGCGCACGCATGGGTCTCGGCATGTGCAGCATGGCTGCTGCGCAGTTGCGTAGCAGCTTCTCAGCAGCGGTAATGCCAACATCGACATTTCTCAACAGCGTATCGGATGGCGTATCTGATACGGGCATGACCTCAACAGACTTCGACATGGATACATGGATACGTCTGGGATACGTCTGAGCACGTATCAGATATGGGCATGTCATGATCGGACACGGCTCGGCAGCGCGAGTGTCAGTGTGCGCGCGTCTCTGATAGGAGCATAAAATGCGACGTTCTTAATATGTTTTACCCTCGTTTATACTTTGCTTTAACCCTTATTTATGTAGAATTGAGTCATAGTGTAGAATCATGAGTTTTTGGTAGAGTTATAATGAAAATGTGCTAAAACATAGGAATTTGCAGAAAATTTACAAAGTGCTCAAGATAGGAGTCTCTAAATGTTTCGTTGATTCTGTAAATCTTTCATGATGTTTTTGATGGATTTTTCTTCTCTTATGAGCACTAGACATGCTAAGGATTGAGAAATAGAAGGAGTTATACCAATTGGAGCAAAAGAAGTAGCCAAGAGTTGCATTGGAAAATTCTGCCGCAATGCAGTTACTTCCAGTAATTTCCTGGGCACATCATCCAACTTCCAGAATTTCTACAGTACAGACCACGAGAAACTAGAAAGTGTGCCATATATGTAAGGAAATCTCTATGGGTCTAGTTTCTACAGAACTTAGAATCGCATCAAAATCTGCTCTGTGGAGAAAGTTATGCCAGTTGTAAGGACGGAAGGTCACTGCCTGCCGAGAAGAACAACCTACTGCTTGTTTTCACATTTTTCTGTATTTGAGCATCAATGGGGCATCCGAGTGCATCAAGAGGTAGTTTCCAAGCTACATAATGATTAGAGGATGCAACCAAGTAAAAGAGAAGTGTAAATTATGGAAAGAAGAAGTTCCCTAGCTCAGACAGGAAAAGGAAAGCAAAGCTGCCGGTTCTAGGAGATGAGTTCCTGGATGAACTAGGGAGGCTTGCAGTTGCATCTATGGACCATGTATCCATCAAGGAACGAGCTGAGTCCATTAAAGAGTCCATAAAGCTGTGATCCATGAAGAAAATCGGACAGAAAAGTCTAGAAGAACAAAACTGGAAGCAACAAGGAAAACCTTTTCCTTGCCGGATTATAAGTCTTGTTTCTGCCAACTTTGGACTGCCTTTCTCCTACATATAGATGCAACTTCTCTATAGAAAAGTGGTCACATCTCAAGCACAAGTACTAGCCTAAAGCTGTACCAAGTCTCTCAAGCACCAAACACTAAATACTTAGCCAAAACCCGATTCCACCACCATCCAAAATTCCGAACCATTGTTATACTTACTGCCGTGCATCTTCACCACATCTTATGGCTACTGTATTTGTTGATGTTTATGTGTATTGTATGAACTCGATTCAATTCTTGGTTTTTGTTAAACTCTTGTATGAACCGATTCTTGTTTGATGTTTATGTAATAGTTTGCGTTATTAACTTGTATATTTTCGTGTTTTGATAATTAGGACAGTAGGTGTATGCATGTTTAATATTTGAAATTGGTTAGTATCTAAGGATTGGGCATGAAAATCGGTACTTAGTGTTGTCTTGAACATTGATCTAGGTGCTAGGTTTAATCGGCTAGAGTAATAACGAACTAAGCTATACTCAAAAGGTTGTTTAGATTTGTGTTGCTCACTTAGGGTATAATACTTTAGATACTTGCATGTTTTAATAAGAAGATTGACGACCTTACTTGTTTGCATGTCTCCAATTTAGACTATTGCGATTAATTGTTAAGTCTCAAAAGGATTAACATATATTCTAGAATCCATACTCAAAAAGTTGATCTTAAGAACTTGAGAAGTCTTACAACTAGGTTGTAGTTGGAACTAATTTGAGTCTAAAGCATGTTTAAACTTGTTCCTTACTTTCTTTCACGATTTTGTTGCTTATTAAAGAGTCTTTGCCTTATTTTCTTGTGTGAAAGGTGTCGACCAAATATGTAAATAATAGTTTTAGGTTTATTTTCGTTTCATGATAGATTAGGGGCAACTTGCTGCCGAACCATCCCATATCCCCCATTGATTTTGTTTTATGCTTTGTAAATATATATATGTGTGTGTTTTTGTCTAACATTCTTATATTTCAGGTACCCTTAATCACCGGCTAGAACTATCACTACTTATTTCTATACTACTAACGATTGTAGGGTTTATTATTGATAGCTCGCTTTGGCGACTCGTCAATTTTTGGCGCCATTGCCGGGGATTATAAAAGCTTGACATCATTTGAATGTTAATTGTTGTGTAAATTTTCGTGTTATGTAAAAGTTTTGTTGTAAATTTTTGTTGGAAATTTCGGTTGTAAAGTAGAAATATGCTTCGGCATGTAGAGTTTAAATTTCGAAAGTTTTATATGCTGTTACCGAATGTGTTTGATGTAATAACTTAGTTAAATTGCTAGAAAGTTTTAGAGTTTATTTGTGTTTGATTTATTTTGAGTTTCGAGGGGAGGAGGAATAGGCAAGGTCGCTTTTGTCAATATTAGCCTTAACCCTTCATGTTATCTTTCGAGGTCTCATGAGGTTGAGGGCGGCTTTTATTTGACACTTGTAGAAACTGTCAACACGAGGTTCTTAACTGAGTAAGGGGCAAAAATGTACGTCTATTAGTGTGTGTTGTCCCGACTTAGGCTCAAAGATTTGTCAAATTAGATCTCAGAGGCCGACATACTGTTCTCTCTTTGAGGGGCGATAGGGGACTTGTCCTCCGGGGTTACCAACAAATGAGTTTTGCCTTGAGCATTTTTCGGATGATACATGGTAGCCTTCTGAAACCATTGAACCTTGTGTCTAGACGATGTAACCTAGGCCGCACGTCCACCGAGCTTTGAAACTTGAGATAAATTCAGCATGAGTGAGCTATGAAAATTAAAAGAAAACGTTATGTGGTTCAAACTTTCGACGTATATCGGAATAAGCATGATACTACCCTCAGTTGTTTCAACTCATTGCACTGTTATCTCCTCTGCTCCACGTACCTTGAAAGTTAGAAAAAATTTAAAAACAATTAGACTTCGAATTTTTTTGACATCATCATCATAGAAATTTCGTGTGTTTTCACTCTATTGTACCGTGTGTATCTCTCCTTTGTGCCGTGTGTTTATAGCTTGAAATTGTGTGAAAATTCGTTTGAAATTGTCAATGTCGTGGCTTGTAATTGTCTTGTATATTCTTGCTTTGTATTTGTCTTCAATGATTGTAACTTGCTTCTCGTTGAACTACTCAGGATAATGCATGTCCGAACCTAATCTTTGGACAAGAGATAATCGAGGACGCTTGTAACGAATCAACGAAGAACTCACATTAGCCAACGCCACGCCCTTGCCCCCATCCGAATCTTCTAGTTCGGCATCATCACCATCACCACCATCACCATCTAGTCCAAGCTCACCTTCTCTCATCACTTCATCGTGTGAGCTCAACTTAGAGGAACTGGAGTTTGAGTTGTTAGCCATCAATTATCCTCACGACGAGTTTGATTTTAATTTTATCGAGCCACCAATCATGACTTCAATCCGTGCTCAAAATGGACATGTCACCGGAAGAGGAACCGCACCCGCAAACATTACTTTTCCTCCATGTGAAACCGGAAAGACAAGTAATTTAGAGTTGAAGAGTGGATTTCTTCATCAATTGAAGCCGTATCATGGACTCTCGGGTGAGGATCCGAATAAGCACTTGCAATGGTTTAACTTTACCACCGAGAGCATGTGTCCAACGGATGCCGACCTACAAATTTTCAAGATGAAGGCATTTCCGTTTTCACTTGAGGATCAAGCCAATGAGTGGCTATTTAAGGTGTCAACCGGTCGTATCACATCGTGGGCAACGATGGTGAATGAGTTTTTACTCAAGTATTATTCGGCATCTCATATCACGGATTTGAGGAAGCAAATCACTAGTATTCGGCAAGGAGGAGACGAAACTTTCTTTGATTATTACAAAAGGTATAAAGACCTTGTCGCTTCGTGTCCTTCTCATGGCATTCGTGAGAGGCTTATTTTGCAATATTTCTATGAGGGCTTGCATCTCATAGAGAGAGAGTTTTTAGATTCGGCGGGTCAAGGTTCATTTTTGGAGATGGATCCCGCACCGGTCAAAGCTTTATTGGAAGTTCGAGCCTTGAATAGTCAACAATTTGGCATGTCGCCAGACAATGCCTTGAAGCATAAGGTGAATGAGACTACATCTAATTCGGCAATTGAGCAAGTGAATTCGAAGGTTGACAAGCTCTCGGATATGGTAGCAAGTCTAATGCGAGGAAAGAGAGCACAAGTGTGTGGAGTTTGAGCCGAGAATCATGAAACCCCCTCAAGTTGGAGCGAGTGAGGGGTATGATGACGTCAATGCCATTGGTTTTCAAGTAGGGCAAAAGTACAATTCGTATGAAAATTTTAATCCAAGGTTCAACGATCATCCGAACTTTAGATGGTCAAACAATGACAATGTACAAAGGCCACCGAATGCAGCACCCTTTCAACCAAGAGCACCCTATGTACCGAGAGCTCCATTTCAGCTGAACCAAGGAGGGCCAAGCCAAGCTATGCAACCGAATGTACCATACCAAGCTCAAACCGTGCCTTTCCAAGCTCAAGCCGCACCAAGCAACCCCAACTACGATGCCTTGATTCAATCTCTTTCAAGTGCAACTCAAGTATTGCTCACGGGACAACAAACACACTTGAAGGACATAGCCGAGTTAAAGACTCAAATATGGCAAGTTGTGGAGTTCATGGGAAAGTTCATCGAGCAAGGGAAGCTACCGGGAGGTGTTATTAAAAATCTGGGGCATGAGCAAGCAAAGGTCATCACAACACGTAGCGGAAGAGTGTTGGAAGAGCCACGAGCAAGAATTCCAAAGAAGTTGGCTATCGGCAAAATTTTAGAAGAAGAAGAGCAAGCTGCCGAGTACCCCTGTCGATGTTGCCGAGTTGCAGCTTGTCGCCGACACTCGCGCTGCCGAGAAGGCTGCATCCGAGAGAGAGAGATTGAAAAATGAGCTAGAAAAAGACCCCGCGACATCGTAGAAGGAAGCCGTGTCGATCCAAGCACACAAGGGAGGGGTGTCGAACTCTTGCATAACCTTCCCCTTCTCGATTTGCAAAGTCCAAGAAGGACAAATCCGACGAAGAAGTGTTGGACATTTTCCGAAAAGTGGAAGTGAACATCCCGTTGTTGGAATGTATAAGGCAAGTGCCTAGGTATGCAAAGTTCCTCAAAGAGCTTTGCACGACAAGGAGACATACAAGGGAGACACGTGTGGTGACTATGAGCGAAACGGTGTCGACCGTTATTCAAAGAAAGTTGCCACCAAAGATGAAGGATCCGGGGAGCTTCAATGTTCCATGTGTGATCGACAATACTAGGTTTGACGATGTGATGTTGGACTTGGGAGCATCGATCAATGTCATGCCACTCAATGTGTATCAAACGTTGAGTATAGGGCCACTCAAGAAGGACAACGTCATCATTCAAATTGCGGATCGATCAAGCAAGTATCCGGAGGGCTATGTCGAGGATGTGCTTGTGCAAGTAAATCACCTTATCTTTCCGACCGATTTTTACATTGTGGAGATGGAAGACTCGCTGGAATTATTTCCAAGCACATTTGTACCTGCAAAACAACTTCATACATATATTACCCTTCTTGTGTCGATTGTAGTATTGACAAGTAGGGATCATTCTATCCGGGGAAATCAAGGACATTTAATCAACACAAAGTATCACATAATTATATGGGGGGTTTGAATTTTTATCTAAATACCTACTAAAAATTACGAAATTAAAACTTAAATTATTATTTACATATGATCATCTTCTCCACATAAACACATAACACGAAATCACTTACACATGTAACAATCGAATTTAAAGACTTACAACAGCAAGTATATTTCACAAAACACTTAGACAAATTCAAATCCAATTCTAATTAGAGCTCTCAGCGGTTCATCTAATCGTTAAGACTTCTTAATTATTTAGAATTAACTCAGCGTATACTCCTAAACATAGTGTTAATCAGTTTGAAGACACTTAGCGTAGAAATTAAACATGAAGAACACATAAGCACAATAAGTCGAGTTAGAGACATGCAACAAGTATGGCGTCACCTCACCCTGCTTCAACACGTAAACTTTCATGGTTATACAGCCCTAATTAAACAATCTAAATCACAACAACTCAGCGTATGATGCAATCCAAATTATTCTGGTGGATGAAATATGCACCTAAGGGGCTGCCACAAAGCCAGTCCTTAAGTACACGATTTGTGGTGCACGAACTCATGAAAATTAATCAAATAATATCAAGAACACATGTAAAAACTACTGCCCTAAACCAACAAATTATGAAATCAACATGTATAAGCTTGTACGAAAGTATAAAGAAACCTTGAATAAAAATTCAGAAATCACATAGAAACCCTGATTAAAATTCAGAAATCACATAGAAACCCTGATTAAAATTCGGAAATCAATAGTTAAACATACAAACCGAAAGTTATAATCCATGAAACCATACAATATAAAATCATAATATATACAGAAAATTAAAGAAGCCATTGAGTTGTTCGAATCACACTTTGTAAGGACCTTGAAGATCTTCGGCAAGAGGTGAGTTCGGCAATGAAAGGTGGTGCGATCTTGATGATGGAAGGTGGTTTGGCTTCAATATTTCTGTATAGGTTTTGTGGGAACACTTTGGTAGAGTTTCGGTTTTGTATTTGTGAGAGAAGAGATGATGTTTCTTGAGGCAGCCGTACCCTATATATAGAGAGCATGGGGAACTAGGGTTTCGGCACAAAGTGTTTGTGCCGAACTCTCTCTTTTCTTGCACGGCAAGACTTTGTTTTTCTTTCCAAGTTGTTGCCGAATTTCTTCTTTGAATTATGGATGAAATTCAGTCCACATTCGTCTTTTAATTCTTCTTGCAATTCGGCAATATCTCTCCATAATAGATTCAGCTTCTACCTTCCTTAGCCGTGTCCTTGCTTTGTCTTGCACGACAAGACTCTTCCTTGTGCACATGTTCGGCACATCATTTGATTCTTGATCCACAAGATTCATGACATGTGCTCGGCATGCTTCTCCTTTAAATCTGATTTCTCTTCTTTTAATTCCACCGAAAATTATATTTACTTCCCTGAAAATAAGTAAGAGAAATATATATTAGAAAATTAAGAATATAATGTACCGAAATTTGTTAGAGTTAGAGTCCTGATTCCATTTGGATTTCCTGGTTCAACAAGGAGTTCTAATTTCATTGAAACTCTTGAAACCTTCGACGTAAACGTCGAGACATTGTAGACTCCTAAACCGATTAGGATTCCTAATGTAATAAGGAATCCTACTTTGAATCAAACTCTTTATAAATTCAGCATTATTCGTCAATTAAGCTCATTTCATAATCAACTCTACCAAAGACTCCTAACTCGACTAAACGCCTCTATAAAACAACAATAAGGGTTAAGCAATTGCATAAATAGGGGTAAAACACATTAAGAACGTCGCATATTATGCTCCTATCACCGGTCAATAGCACTCAACTTTTGCTTGGCCAGCCATTCATGAGGACGGCACGTACAAAGATCGATGTAGCGGAAGGAAATTTGACAATGGAGTTCGATGGTGACGTGATAAGGTTCAATGTTTTCGATGCCATGAGATACCCCATTGCAGGCCACAAGGAGGAGTGTTGAGCTAATGAAGTTTTGGAAGAGGTCGAGCTTGTTATATCGACCTCACTCGACGCATAGCAACGAGCCATAGAGCAAGGGGTCGGATTTGACAAGAAGGGACAACGAATCACGTGCAAGCAAGAGGAAGAACTTGAGCCAAGCACAAGACAAGTTGTAGCCGAGCTAGAGGCTGCCCCATATTACAAAAGAAACAATTCGTTCTTGTCAATTCAAAGTGCCACAACCAAGTTTCGCCCAAGTGTGGAAGAGGCCCCAAAGTTAGAATTAAAAGAGCTCCCTAGTCATTTGAAATATGTTTATCTTGGAGAAGAAGATACTTTACCGGTTATTGTGTCTTCAAAGCTTAGTGAGAAGTAAGAAGTTGATTTAATAAGTGTGCTTAAGAAGTATACAACCGCTATATGTTTGACCTTGGCGGATATCAAGGGAATAAGCCCTACAACGTGTGTTCATCGTATCTTACTTGAGGATGGTGCGAAACCAACAAGGGAAGGCCAACGACGCCTCCACCCTCCAATGATGAAGGTAGTCAAAGACGAGATTATCAAGCTACTCGATTGTGGAGTCATTTACCATATTTCGGATAGCAAGTGGATCTCTCCCGCGCAAGTAGTTTAAAAAAAAGTGGTGTAACGGTTGTGAAGAATGAGAATAACGAGCTTGTGCCTCAACGACTTGTGATTGGCCATCGTATGTGCATCGATTATAGGAAGCTCAACGCGACCACAAGGAAAGATCACATGCCTTTGCCGTTCATGGATCAAATGCTCGAAAGGTTAGCCGGTCATGAGTTCTATTGTTTTCTTGATGGGTATAACGGCTACAACTAAATCATGATACACCCGGATGATCAAGAGAAGACCACTTTCACATGTCCATTCGGCACTTTTGCATATAGAAGGATGTCATTCGACCTATGCAACGCACCCAGAACTTTCCAACGATGTATGTATGCTATCTTCTCAGATTTCATTGAGGATATAATCGAAGTGTTTATGGATGATTTTAGCGTTTATGGGAGAAATTTCGAGACTTTTTTGAAGAACTTAGCCACATCATTTCGGCAAGAGGCATGGAAGTAGACAAAGCCAAAGTGGAGCTCATCCAACACTTGCCTTCGCCAAAGAATGTGAGAGATGTGCGATCGTTTCTTGGACATGCCGGATTCGATCGACGATTTATCAAGGATTTCTCAAAAGACGCAAAGCCAATGAGCGAGCTACTACAAAAGGATGTGCCGTTGGTGTGGAATGAAGCATGCGAGCAAGCATTCATTCGGTTGAAGGAGAAGCTATGCACGACACCGATTTTGTCTTCACCAAATTGAGAGCTTCCATTTGAGTTAATGTGTGATGCAAGTGATTACGCTATGGGTGTCGTGCTTGGCCAAAGAGTAGAGAGGAAACCGAACGTGATTCACTATGCTTCGAGGACTTTCAACGATACTCAACTCAACTACTCGACAACCGAGAAAGAACTCTTAGCGGTAATATTTGCTTTGGAAAAATTTCGTTCTTATCTTATTAATTTCAAAGTTGTTGTGTATAGTGATCACGCCGCTTTGAGATACCTCATGACAAAGAAAGATGCCAAGCCACGCCTCATTCGTTGGATCCTATTGCTTCAAGAGTTTGACATCGAGATAAAGGACAAGAAAGGAAGCGAGAACGTGGTAGCCGATCACTTGAGTCGTATTGTTAGAGAGGAGGATCGGCTGCTCCTATTGGAGAACTTCCCGAATGAGCAACTCTTTCAGATCAATGCAACACAAGAACCTTGGTATGCCGACATTGCAAATTACTTAACAACTTGGAAATTTCCTCAAGGGCTGCCGAACTACCTCAAGAACAAGATAAAGAAGCAAAGCCGACACTACTTGTGGGATGAGCCATACTTATGGAAGCAATGCAGCGACCAAGTGATTTGAAGATGTGTTCCGGAAGAAGAGCATCAATCCATCATTGCCTTTTGTCACAACAAAGCATGTGGAGGTCACTTTGGACCTAAGAAGACGGCATTAAAAGTACTTAATTGTGGATTTTATTGGCCTACACTCTTCAAGGATGCACACATAACGTGCATGACGTGCAATCGATGCCAAAGGATCGGCAACATAGGGCCAAGGGACCAAATGCCGCTCACACCTAACATTGAGGTATAAATTTTCGATCTTTGGGGTATTGACTTCATAGGACCGTTTCCTTCAAGCAAAGGCTTCCTCTACATCTTGCTAGCGGTTGATTATGTGTCGAAATGGATAGAAGCTAAAACCACACGCACCAACGATTCAAAGGTAGTTGCCAAATTCCTCAAGACTCACATCTTTACACGTTTTAGAGTTCCTAGAGTCTTGATAAGCGATGGAGGTTCCCATTTTTGCAACCGTACGATAGAAACTTTGTTGAAGAAATATGGAGTCACTCATAAGGTATCTACGCCTCATCATCCCCAAACAGGTGGCTTGGCCGAGGTGAGCAACCGAGAAATCAAGCAAATTCTTGAGAAGACCGTTGGGCTAACAAGGAAGGATTGGAGTGATCGACTTGACGATGCCTTGTGGGCCTATCAAACCGCGTATAAGACGCCAATAGGTATGTCATATTTTCGGTTAACTTATGGAAAAGCATGTCACTTGCCGATAGAGCTAGAACATCGAGCATGGTGGGCGGTCAAGCAATTCCATTGTTTTACTGTTTACTATTCATCCTTCTTCCTTAGCCGCCGGCAGCGCCAGCACAGTGGCCCGAAACACCACTATTAGTCTCCAAAACAACCCAATTTCACCTCCACAGCCTCAGGATTGCATCCCTATCGTCCCCACCATCATTGGGGGCCTCCTTCGCCACAGATGGCGGTCCAACACTGCACCACCTCCAATTATCACAAAAACCATCAAATTAAACATCAAACAACACCTAATCGACTTCTATCAACACTCTGAGCATGAATTTAACCTCCAATTACATCAATTTCATCATCTCCACCAAACACCAATAAAGAACCCAAAACCCTAGAATTTTGAATCCCAAATTCTCCTTACCTGGGTTGAATTGGATCAAATCCTTCCATTGAATTGTTGCACGGGTCGAGACCTTCAATTTCCCCCACAAAAATCGGGCCGAACTGTGGCCGGAGGAGGGAGTTCTGGTTCGATCGGTGGCCGAGCTTCAAGAGCGTCGCACGGCCAAACGGCGGCGAACCTCGCCGTGCCGCTACCACAGATGCGAAGAGGAGACCGAGCTGGTTCGAACTTGACCGGTGAGGCGGTCCAGTTCGGCCAGACGGCGGAGATGGGTGGAGGGGACGTCGGTGCAGCTCGGGCCGATCGGGGGAGGGAGGAGAGGGAGGGGGAGATAGTGAGAGAAAAAGAAAACGAAAAGAATCTTCCCCCTCATTCCTAGAATATTCCCCCGTTTCTAGAAATTTCCGCCCGTAATTTCCTCCCCCGACTAATTATACTTGACCAAACCCGAAAATTACCGATTTTATATCATAACTTTTTCATACGAACTCCAAATTAAACATGCTACGTGTCCACGAACTCGTTTCGACGTCCTCTATCTCGTCGAAAAATAAAATTCTCAGTCGGGTCAAATTATAAAAAGTCAACCTTTGAAACTTTCAAATCGTAAAACTAATTTTTGAAACGTAAAAATTAAAGTAAAAACTGTTAGGAGGTAATTTAAGGTTCGGGTCGTTACAATTATTGCCGAGAGTTTCTTCTTCCTCAAGTATGATGCCGAGAGGATCATTGTTCTTCCTCTTAGGAACTCTCGGTGGTGGCACTTGTAACTCCTTTCCACTCCTCGTTGTAATAGCTTGAGCTTGCTCATTCATCGGATTTGGAATTACATTGCTTGGCAACTTTCCTTGCTCGGTAAACTTTCCCATAAAGTCCACGACTTGCCCCATTTGAGTTTTTAGCTCAGCAATATCCTTAGAGTGAGTTTGTTGTCCCGCGAGCAAAGCTTGAGTAGCACTCAAAAGAGAATGAATCAATGCATCATAGTTGGGATTGCTAGGCACGGATTGAGCTTGCATTGGTTGAAAGGGCACGGCTTGGCTTGGCATTGCATTGCTCGGCATTGCTTGGTTCGGTATGAAAGCTCCTTGAGGTCAGAATTGAGGTCCAGCCGGCCTTGGTTGGAATTGTATAGCATTCGGTTGGTTCGGTGGCCTAAGGACATTGTTATTGTTTGACCATCGAAAGTTAGGGTGATCGCGGAATCCCGGATTATAAGTATTCGAGTACGGATTGTACTTTTGCCCTCCTTGAAATCTGACGACATTGACTTCCTCATAACCCTCATTCGAAGCAACTTGTGGACATTGATCGGTTGAATGCTCCTCCGTATAAACGCCACAAACTTGTGCTCTCTTCCCTTTCATGAGGCTATCAACCATATTAGAAAGCTTGTCGACCTTTTCTTCAAGTGCCAAATTAGTAGAAGTTTCGTGCACCTTCTCTTGCATATGCTTCAAGGTATTGTCTCGCGACATGCCAAATTGTTGGTTGTTCAAAGCACGAACTTCAAATAGCGCCTTGGCCGGTGCGGGATCCATCTCTAAAAACAAACCTCCGGCTGCCGAATCTAGGAACTCTCTCTCCATAAGGCACAACCCCTCATAGACGTATTGAAGTAAAAGACCTTCACGAATGCCATGCGACGGGCACGAAGCGACGAGTGTTTTGAACCTCTTGAAGTAATTGAAGAACGTCTTAGCACCTCCTTGCCGAACACTAGTGATTTTCTTCCTCAAATCCGTGATGCATGAGGCGGGAAAGTACTTAAGTAGGAACTCGTTTACCATAGAATCCCACGAATTGATATGGGCAGCCGGAACTTCAAACAATTATTCCTTAGCTTGATCTTCTAGTGAAAACGGAAAGGTCTTCATCTTGAAATGTTGCAAGTCGGTTCCTCATGGACACATGCTCTCGGTGGTGAAGTTAAACCATTGCAAATGCTTGTTTGGATCCTCACCCAAAAAACCATGGAACGACTTCAATTGGTGGAGAAATCCACTCTTCAACTCAAACCCGCCAGTCTTACCTTTGGCTAAGGGTGTAAAGGTGATGTTGGCGGGTGCGGTTCCTCCTCCTCCTGACACATGTCCGTTTTGAGCACGGATCGAAGTCATTGTTGGTGGCTAGGTTAGATTGAAATTGAAATGTCCATTGAATTCCGGATCTTCTAAGAATGTAGGATTAAGCTCGCAAGACGACGGTCTTAAAGATCGTAAACTCGATGAAGTGATGGGAGATGCCGAGATCGGACTTGATGGTGGGGATGGCGAGCTCGATAACTCACTTGATGACTCAGACGGTGGTAGGGGAGTGTTGATTGCGACGTTGAGATTCTCGGCTTCGTTGATTCGTTGCAAACGTCCTCTATTATCTCTTGTCCACATATTAGAATCGGACATGCATTATGCTGAGAATTTCAACAAAAAGCAAGTTAGTATCCTCGTAGTGAAAGTCGAAACTCACACTAATTTAAAACCCTGTAAAATGTCATCGTTAGTATAGAATAAATAGGGATCGTTCAGTCCGGGGATATCAAAGGGTAATCGAAAATAAAAGCATTAACATAAACATGAAATTGAAACAAAAGGGGGGGGTCAGATTTGGGATTAGTAACCTACTGAAAATTTTCGATATAAATCAAAACAAAAATCTAAATTACTTATATACAAGTGATCGACAATTCCACACAAAACATAGCACGAAGAACACTCAAGAACATGCTTCAAACGACATCAAAGACTTCATACGGCAAGCAAGGTAATTCATGTATTTCCTATGACTTAACTCAACTTCAATTTTGATTAGAGCCCTTCGCGGTTCATCTAATCGGTAAGACTTCAAAATTACTTAGAGCTAACTTCACGTATCACCCTAAGTTGTATGCTAATCGGTTCAAAGACACTTCGCGTAGAAATCAAACACGAGAAACATATAAGCACAAAAGCCAAATTGGAAACATATAAACAAGCAAGTCGTCACACAATTTATTTATTATGCAGATTTTCATAATTATGGTAACCATATTAAACAACCTAGATCGACCAACTTCGCGTCTAAAATCAACCTAAATTACTTTGGCACGTGAAATCGAGACCTTTGGAACTTCCATGACAAAGGAAGCCCGCACGTACAAGACTTTTACGCACAGAATTCATGATAACCAATCAAGTGAATCATGGAATAAATAGGACATACCTACTGCCCTCAATCAAAGAATACGAAAATCAACATGCAATTGTTTGTAAAAATTGTTACATAAATTTCAATAAGAAACCGAAATTATGTTCAACATACAAAACTAAAATAAAACCAAGTATTTTTTATAACAACTATTGTGACTAGGCAGAAAATAATGCAAGCCATAAGAGGTGGATCACACTTTAGAAATCTTGAAGAGCTTCAGCAAGATGTGGTAGAACTCACGGTTGAAGGTAGGATAGGATGCGATTTATGGTGGTGGAAGAGATGGTGTTTTGGCTTGGTATTTTCTGCCTAGAACTTGAGAGAACTTTGGTAGAGTTTAGGCCTATACTTATGCAAGAATTGTGATCACCATTCTGTATGAAATTTGTGCCTTTATATAAAGGAGAGGCTGAGAAAAGTTGGCAGACACAAATGCAGCTGCAAGCTTCCCTTAGTCAACAAATGCAGCTGCAAGCTTCCCTTAGTTCACAAATGCAGCTGCAAGCTTCCTTCAGTTCAAAAATGCAGCTGCAAGCTTCCCTAGTCTTCATTTAGCTTAGCAACTCTCATTTAAAGCATTTGGATGACTTTTTGGTATAGAAACACATAAATTTCTCTCAATAGGCAGTAGATTGTTCTTCTCGACAAACAGTGACCTTCCTACGTTGTGACTAACATAACTTCCTCCCGAAAATAGCTATTAATGTGATTCAAAATGTTCTGGAAACTAGATTCCACTGCTTTCTGTGCATGTGTGGCTCGCATTCTGATTGTAAGTGAGCCGTCCTGGAGGATCCGTGGAAGTTAAGCTTTTCGTCAGGCTGCTAGTCAATCTTCTCGGCAGATGACCTTTCTGTGTTTTAACTGGAATAACTTCCTCCTCAGGGTATATTTGGATGTGATTCTAAATTTTATAGAAACTAGACCTGTAGAGCTTTCTGTGCATATATGGCTTGCCTTCTAATTCCTTGTGAATCGGCCTGGAGAAAGTATGGAAGTTGGATGATGTGCCCAAGAAATTACTGGAACTTACTGGATTTGCATCCGGTTTTCTCTTGAAATTCCTGCCAGCTTCTTTTGCTCCAATTGCTATAACTCCTTCCATTACTCAATCATCAATATGTGTACTGTATATAAGAGAAGAAAAATTCATCAAACACAAAGTTGAGGCTTTACAGATCCAACGAAACATCTCTAAACCTCCTTAAATCGGCTATTGACATTTTTCTACATTTTTATCTATACTTAGCATGATTTTGATGTAACTCTACCAAAGACTCATGACTATTATATGACTCGATTCTACAATAATAAGGGTTAAAACAAAGTATAAATGATGGTAAAACACATTAATAACGTCGTATTTTATGCTCCTATCAACTACTTTACACTTATGTTTTGCTAGTCCCTTAGCAAAACTAGAGACAAGACACTACTACTACTGCCCCTAAAACAATTGTCTCAGAATCTTAAGAACGCATAGCTTTCAAGTTAAACATTCGAAGGTAAGCACACAAATTGCAAGTTTCATAAAACATGTATCACGATATGAATAAGTGAGAAACGAACAAATAAGCATGAACATGTAAGGTTAATCCGATCCTCCTCACGAGGCATACTCTCTTCTTTTCACTTATGATAAGGCAATATTCACTCAAGTATATGCAAGAGAAAAGATTGTAAGGCAATAAATAGCTTGCATATTTCATGAAACGAAAGCACTTTGTGAATAAATTTTCAAGGAAAAACCTCATGTAACAACTATATCCACGAATGGACCAAAACCATATGCTTAACTCTTGAGAAAATCTCCACAAATCAAAATACACCTATTTTAAGAATCATGAAAATGTTTTGTAAGGGAATTTATGGGGCTCGGCTGCATAAGGTATGAAATTTAGGATAAGTGGTGCTAGAATAGTCACCAAGACTTAACAAAGCTCACTTCTCCTTATGACTTCACTCTAAGCGCTGAATTTCATCTTGTTGGACCCCTACTTCATTCTTTGCTTCCCCAAAACATTGTGAAAACGAACAAAGGTCAAAATTTTAACAATGATAGACCTTCAAATAAATTCAAATTCCAAATTCACAACATTTTTTCTTAGAGAGACTTAGCAATTTTTCATTCAAGCCGTGCCTATGTTCTTTCTTTTCTCTCGGACTTGACTTTTCTTTTCACTTTGTTCTTCTGTTTTTCTATCCGATTACACTTTCTTTCTTCTTCTCTTTTCTTAGGCACGGCACAATACAATTTTACATAGTGTTTTTGTTTTTTGCTAAGTCTACCCCACACTTGCTTCACAACATCACTCCATATCAAAACTTCTTCTCGGGTTCAAGCTTTTGCCAAGTCTAGAGGACAAGGGTGAGGTTAAAACTATTCTAAGCATAGGAATTTTATGAGGGTTATGAAAGAAGAGGCTCAATGTAGGCTCAAAGGGGTTTGCTAAGGAGTCCCACGACGAGCACAAATAGGGCACATGCTTTATTTGGCTTTAGTGTTAATCCTAAGGGAAAATGGCTGAATTGATCACTGAAGTATGCCCCATTCTAAACTTTGCTCACTGAAGTTTGTCCAATATCACTTTGCTCACTATCGAATTACACTTGTGTTCACTTTGATCACTCCGTCTAAATCAGCCGTTAAAATTCAAATTCTGCCGTTAAAAACAGTGACACGTGCCACTCATGTGCAAATTTTAAGGACATTTTAGGAATTTCATTAGTTTACTCCCATTGTGAACTTATCTCTCCCTCAGCAACGCCTTCAATTCCCAATGCACTTACCAATGCTGTTACAGCCCCAGCCTCAATCATTCTCGCGCAATTTTCTGTGTGCGTGGACAAGTTAAACAAAGCTGTCACAGCATCCTTCTTTCCTCTTTGGGTGCCATGTAACAACAGCCCCGCCAGGGCTTCAATTCCCCCTTCCTCCTCAGCTATTCTCTTCTTGTAGTCATGAACTGCAGACAGACTAAACAACGTTGCCGCAGCATTCTCCCTTGCTTCTGTTGTGTGGCCAAACCTCAGCACATCAACAATCGACCTCAAACACCCTTCTTCATCCATAATCCTGCTTTTATTCTTGTCATAAATCGACAGGTTAAGCATAGCTGTGACAGAATTCTCCTGCGCAACCGAATTTGGAGAAGACAGCAGCTTCCGAAGATGGGGAATCGCCCCAGCTTCCGCAATGAAAGCACGGTTCTCTCTACCCGTCTTGGCCAGCAACCGAATCTCCCTAGCAGCAATGGTCTGAGCACATGTCGATCCATCCTCCGCTAGCCTTTTAATCAAAAGCCCGGCTGTAGCTCTATTCGCCTCCAGCGCAGCCTTGGAAGGAGACGCCCCGACAAAGCTCTCAGCAGAAGCTTCACTAGAGTCAGGAGCATCATAAGGAACACCATAAGCAGTGCAGCAGTGCAAGATAAAATTCCTCAAAGCTCTATTAGGAACCAGCCTAGTATTAAGCAGCACTTGGCCTGTTTTGGGACAAGTACAATGCCCCTCCTCCAGCCACCTCGAAATGGAGCTCCTATCATAAGTCTGTCCTGTGGAGACAATCACAGGCTCCCTCATCAAATCCAAACTAATAGGACAGCAAAAGTCCTTTGGTATCGAAACAAAAGTCTCAACAATCTCCTGACTGATTAAACCCTTCCTCACCTTCTTCTTCTGACTCCCACAACCTCCCACCTCATCTTCCTCGAATCCGAAAAGCAAGAACCTGCAATACCTAGTAAACGCCACGAAACCGTTAAGCACCGCCACAGAAGGCTCCACATCCCCTTCATAGTTTACAATCTGCTCCTCCATAAACTCAATCTCAATCCTGCAACTCCCGGCGTCTTTAATCCCCACTCGATTGACAAAAAAAACCCAAAGATGATCCGATTTGGGGACTCTTCCATTCTCGAATTCATTAAGGAATCGAAAGAACTGTATTCTCAGATCCTCATCCTCCTTATCAATCAACAGCTTCGCTCTCCTGGACTGTCGCCGCAGAAGCTCAATCTGCTCCGTCACGTCCTCCCCCAACTCGACCTCTCTGATCGGAAAGACGTCCAGAAGCGTGGAGATTTCTTGATTCAGGTCGTGAAAGTGGCCGGAGATGGGGTGGTTCTAGAGGAGCAGCCAGAGCTTACTCGACTGGGCGCAGTGATCGAGGAGGATCTTGGATCTGTACAGCAGCAAATATAGCTCCTTCAAGCAAATGACCGCCGTCCACGGCAGAGCTGGGGACGAGGAGTCGTTTAAGCACTCTAAAAGCACGAGGAAGACTTGGACTTTCCTCAGAGTTGAAATGGGAGAGATAAGTCCACAGTGGGAGTAAACTAATGAAATTCCCAAAATGTCCTTAAGATTTGCACATGAGTGACACGTGTCACTGTTTTTAACGGCAGAATTTGAATTTTAACGGCTGATTTAGACGGAGTGATCAAAGTGAACACAAGTGTAATTCGATAGTGAGCAAAGTGATATTGGACAAACTTCAGTGAGTAAAGTTTAGAATGAGGCATACTTCAGTGATCAATTCAGCCATTTTCCCTAATCCTAATAAAAACGTTTCCAATCCTTTTCAAAATCGAGGCATGTTATGATTATAAAGTTTCGAAAATCAACAAGAGCAAGTTCTAATAATTCTAGAGTCCATCAAAAAGCTATCACACATAGTCATTGAATATGCAAAGAATAATAAGGTTAATACACTATCCATGTTCGAAATTTTCAGAAATTTACACTCATGAAGAAAGCAATTTGGCTCTAAAGCTCACATAGATTGTTATGGAAAGAAACTAACCAAAACATGCATGCTTTATCAATCAAAACATATCTCAAGTGTTCATATCAATCACATAATTCATGAACCTCACAATTCGATTCTTTAGGTAAATGCAAAACCATCATCTATGCATTCCAAGACACAATCATCCTAGACTATTTAGGGGCATCCAAAGACTCAAAACTAAAATAAAACACACAAATCTTTTTGTATTTTTCTGATTTTTTTCTTTGGTTTTCTAATATGACTCGAAACAAACAAATTAAAAGCATGTGCAATATGTATCCACACCCCACACTTAGAAAATTATATTGTCGTCAATCTAAACTAAAAATAAAGTTGTAATTTTTAAGCATATGATAGTTCTATCAAATTCCACACAAATACAATTCAACCAAAAGAGTTAAGGGTTTAGAAAATGCAAACTCTTGGTGATGGATCATTCACAATTTTGGTTGAGATGGGTTGCCTCCTATGTAGCGCTTAATCTTTATAGTCTTTTCAGCCTAGACTCTTCCATGTGTTCATCCGATCCGCATGATGCTCGGTACAGTAGTTCACTCAGCATTGTCTCTCGGCAGCTCGGCAGATGACAACAGGCGTATCCTCAGGCGCTTCTGTATCCGTATCGGCAGATCGGCAGAATAGACATTCGTCTCGGCATGGTTAGGTGCAGGCCTCTCGGCATGCTGCATGTTCTCTATCTCGGCAGAAGCTGCTGCAGGCTGCTCGGCAGGCTGCTGCAGCTCGCTTATCCTCAGTGCGTCTTGCACTTCTTGCTCCTCAACTGTGTGCTCCACAAAAGACTCGTAATAAGGTTTAAGGAGATGACCATTCACCTTAAACGCTTTACCTGTTATTGCACTTTGAATTTCAATAGCTCCATGAGCAAACACGTTAGTAACAATATATGGACCAACCCAACGAGAACGTAATTTTCCAGGAAAAAGCTTAAGACGAGAATGAAACAATAGGACTTTTTGTCCCACTTGAAACGTTTTCCTTCGTATCATCTTGTCGTGATAGGCTTTCGTCTTCTCCTTGTAAAGCCATGCCTAATCATAAGCATCATTGCAGATTTCTTCAAGCTCATTAAGTTGTAGCTTCTTATGATTGCCGGCGGCATCAAGCTCCACGTTAAAGGTTGTCACATCCCACCAAGCTCAATGTTCTAGCTCCACGGGTAAGTGACAAGCCTTCCCATATACAATCCGAAAAGGAGACATCCCTATAGGTGTTTTATAGACAGTCATATACGCCCACAATGCATCATTGAGTGGATCGCTCCAATATTTCCTTGTAGGGCCGACAGTTTTCTCTAGAATACTCTTGATCTCTCGATTGAAAACTTCCGCCATGCCACTTGTTTGAGGATGATAGGGTGTCGATACCTTGTGTGTGACACCATATTTCTTGAGCAAAGCTTCTATGGTTCAGTTGTAAAAGTGTGAGCCTCCATCACTAATCAAAATGCGAGGCATTCCAAACCTAGAAAAGATGTTAGTTTTCAAGAAATCTGCGACAATTTTAGAATCGTTAGTTCGTGTGGCTTTTGCATCCACTCATTTAGACACATAATCAACGGATAACAAGATGTAAAGAAAGCTTTTAGAAGAGGGAAAAGGTCCCATGAAATCAATACCCCACACATAAAAAATTTCAACCACGTTAATAGGAGTAAAAGGCATTTGATCTCGAGCTCCAAGGTTTCCAGTTTGTTGACACCTATCACACATTATACAATGTGTGTATGCATCTTTGAAGATCGTAGGCCAATAGAATCCGCAATATAACACCTTCAATGCCGTTCTTTTCGGTCCAAAGTGTCCTCCACATGCTTCTTCATGACAAAAGGCAAGGATAGACTTGTGTTCACTTTCGGGAATGCATCGTCGAAGGACTTGATCACTACATTGCTTCCATAAGTACGGCTCATCCCAAATGTAATGTCGTGCTTGCTTCTTCATCCGTGCCTTGCTTGCATTGCATGCGTTACCATGCTAGGAAAATTTCGAGACACCAAGTAGTTCACCAAGTCGGCATACCAAGGCTCCTTTGCTTCCATATGAAAGAATTGCTCGTCCGGAAACATTTCATGAAGGGGCAGCAGGTCTTCTTCTCTCACAATGCGGCTTAAGATCGGCTACCACATTCTCGCTTCCCTTCTTGTCTTTGATCTCGACGTCAAACTCTTGAAGAAAGAGGATCCATCGAATCAATATTGGCTTAGCATCCTTTTTTGTCATAAGATATCTCAAAGCTGCATGATCTGAATAAACCGTTACTTTAGAATTCAAAAGATATGAACGAAATTTTTCTAAAGCAAAAATAATCGTTAAGAGTTCTTTTTCGGTTGTGGAATAATTGAGTTGCGCATCATTGAGAATTCGTGAAGCATAATAGATTGCATTCGGCAACCTCTCATTTCTCTGACCGAGCATGGCTCCAACTGCATAGTCGGAGGCGTCACACATGAGCTCGAAGGGCAGCTCCCAATTCGGTGGTGACATTATCAGTGTCGTGGTGAGCAACTCTTTCAAAAGCACGAAGGCAGCCTCATAATCTTCACTCCACACGAATGACACATCCTTTTGCAAGAGGGAGCTCAATGGTTTCGAAACCAAGGAGAAATCCTTGATGAAACGTCGATAGAAACCTGCATGACCAAGAAACGAATGAACCTCTCTCATGGTTGTGGGAAAGGGTAAGTGTTGCATAACATCAATCTTAGCCTTGTCTACTTCTATCCCTCTCGCCGAAATTATGTGTCCTAGAACTATACCTTGATTTACCATGAAGTGACATTTTTCCTAATTAAGAACAAGATTAGTTTCTACTCATCTTTCAAGTATGAGTTCTAAATTTTCTAAGCATGCATCGAAGTCTTTACCATATACACTAAAATCATCCATGAAGACTTCGATAATACTTTCAATGAAATCTGAGAAAATAGAATACATACAACGTTGGAATGTACCTGGTGCGTCGCATAATCCAAAAGGTATGCGTCGATAAGCAAACGTACCAAAGGGGCATGTGAACGTTGTCTTCTCTTGATCATCCGGATGTATGCAAATTTGATTGTATCCGCTATAACCATCAAGATAACAATAGAACTCATGGTCGACAAGTCTTTCAAGCATTTGGTCCATGAACGGCAAAGGCATGTGATCCTTCCTCAATACGGCTAGTAGTTTCTTTTCTTGTTGCTTGCTCAACTTTGGCTACACAATCACCGGAAGACTATCATCTTTTCCAAGAAACGCATACTTCAAGTGTTCGGGTAGAGCTTTTAGTTCTAATGTAGGGGCCTGTTCCAAGATGGTAACATTTTGTTAGTGGTAATGAGAATTGACAAAGGAGATCTATACGTGTCATAAGGGGCTGCCTCGAGTTCGGCAATTACTTCAAACAACAATGGTTCAAGATCAACCCTCTTCTAATCCGAAACTCTCTCTCATTCTTTGTCAAATCTGGCCCCTTGCTCCATAGCTAGTTGCTATGCATCCATGGTTTCGATTAAAACCTGTGCACAAGACTCGACAACATTATTAGCATAGCAAGGTTTTAATTCAGAAACCGGATACCTCATAGCTTCAAAAATATTGAAGCTTATAACATCTCCATCAAACTCCATAGTCAAGTTGCCTTCGGCAACGTCAATCTGTGTGCGAGCTGTCCTCATGAAGGGCCGGCCTAGGAGCAGCTGAGTGTTGTTCAATGGCGAGTCCTCCATCTCTAGGATATAAAAATCAGCAGGAAAGATAAGATGATTAACCTGCACAAGAACATCCTCAACATATCCTTCCGGATATATGTTAGATCGATCAGCTAATTGGATAATCACATTGTCCTTTTTAAGAGGTCATAGACTAAGGGATTTATACACATTTAAAGGCATAACATTAATGGAACCCCCTAAGTCTAGCATGACATTATTGAAACGTGTGTTTCCAATCACACATGGCACGGTAAAGCTACCCGGATCCTTCATCTTTGGTGGTAGCTTCCTTTGAATAACGGCCGTCATCGTCTCGCTCATGCATACCACTTGTTCCTCATGAGTCCTCCTTCTTGTTGTGCATAGCTCCTTCAAGAATTTTGCATCGAATCTGCTTGATGCATTCCAACAAGGGTATGTTCACTTGCACTTTCCAAAATATATCTAACACCTCCTCGTTGGATTTGTCTTTCTTAGTCTTTGTGAACCTAGAAGGAAAAGGTAGAGACGAAGATTGGTTAGTTTTAACTAAACCATTAGATTTTGAATCATTTATCTTTGGTGCCTCATGGCCCGACACGTTCTCCTTTTTACAGGTTGCGGGATCTTTTTTCATGTCTCGCTTCTTCATAGCGTCGAGCTCTCCATGCTCGGCACTAGAGGCTCGGCCTCCTCTTCTTCATCCTTCTCGGCAGCCTCTTGCTCTTTGCTGCCAAGAGCTTGTTTCTGCTTTGGCACTCTCGGTCTTGGTTCCTCTAGTGTCTTTCTACTTCTTGTGACAATGGCTTGTGCTTGCTCCCTCCTTGGATTCGGTATGGTGTTACTCGGCAGCTTTCCTTGCTCACTAAACTTCCCCATGAAGTCCACGACTAGCCCCATTTGCATCTTAAGTTCGGCAATGTCTTTGTTGCTTGCTGTTTGGCCGGCCACCAAGGTTTGAGTAGCGGTTGCAAGAGACTTTATGATATTATCATAGTTAGTAGGGGCTGCTGCTTGCATAGGCATGGTATAGGGAGCTTGCGGCTGCATAGGTGCTGCATAGGGTGCTTGAGGACGAGGCATGAACCCTTACTGCCTTGGTTGGAATGGTGCTTGGCTCGGCTGCATAGGTGGTCGAAGCACATTGTCGTTGTTGGTCCATCGAAAATTAGAGTGATCACGAAAGCCAGGATTATATGTGTTGGAGTAGGGGTTATACTTTTGGCTTCCTTGATACCCTACAACATTGACCTCCTAAAAGCCTTCATTCGAAACAACTTGAGGGCATTGATCAGTTGAATGCTCCTCGGTGCACAAACCACAAACTTTTGCGTTCTTTCCTCTCATAAGGTTAGCGACCATGGTGGAGAGCTTGTCTACCTTATCCTCTAATTTCGAGCTTGCAGAAGTCTCATGAACCTTTTCTTCTTTGTGTCTCAAAACATTGCCTCGCGACATGCCAAACTGTTGATTGTTCAAAACTCAAATCTCCAACAAATTTCTTGCCGGTGGGGGATCCATCTCTAAGAAGCTTCCTCCCGCTGCCGAATCTAAGAATTCCCTCTCCATTAGGCGCAGCCCCTCGTAGAAATATTGAAGCAAAAGTCCATCACGAATGCCATGTGAAGGACACGAAGCGATGGGGGCTTTGAACCTCTTGCGGTAATTGAAGAACGTCTCATCTCCGGCTTGTCTCACGCTTGTAATTTGTTTCTTTAAATCCATGATGCGTGAAGCGGGAAAGTATTTGAGCAAGAACTCTTCCATCATAGTCTCCCATGAAGTGATTCGGCCTTGAGGAACTTCAAACAACAAATTCCTTTGCTTGATCTTCCAGTGAAAACGGAAAAGCCTTCATCTTGAAATGTTGCATGTCGGTTCCCCTTGGACACATGCTCTCAGTGGTGAAGTTGAACCATTGCAAGTGCTTGTTAGGATCCTCACCCGGCAGTCCATAAAATGACTTCAACTTGTGGAGAAATCCACTCTTCAATTCAATCTCGCCGGTCTAGTCGGCAGCTAAGGGTGGAAAGGTTATGTTGGCCGGTGCAGCCCCTCCTCCGGCAACATGTCCGTTTTGAGCACGGATTGAAGTCAATGTCGGTTGTGGATCCGGTAGATTGAAATCAAAATAACCTTGAGGGAAAGAACTTGCGAGTAACTCAAACTCAGTATCTTCTAAGAATGCAGGATTAAGATCGCAAGAGGACGAACTCGGAGATCGAAAACTTGATGAAGTTATTAGTGATGCCGACAATGGATTTGATGGTGATGAGCTTGATGATTCTTACTGTGGATGCAATGGTGACAATGGAACGTTAAGATTCTCGTCTTTGTTGATTCGATGCAAACGTCCTCTAATATCCTCGACCACTGATTAGAACTGGACATGCATTAGTTTGCGAAGCAAAGATCAAAGCGTAAGTAAAAGTTCACGATAATAAATACAAGATTAGATCATTAAGTTACAAAGTTTAGGGTTAGCAACAAAATCATACATCTTCATGTTACAACTAATGTTACACGAAATTTTTACAAGAATTATATACAAAACTACACAAGATCAAACACAAAGGTTCACGAAAAGTTTACAAAACTTGGTTTGAAAAGTTCCCTAAGTTCCTCTAAATGACCGAACCTATGCAATGTTGTAAGTCGAATTTTACTAAGTCTAATTGCTTTCAATCACACTACTTTAAAGTTCAAGGTACGTGGAGCAGAGGAGCAAACTATGCAATGGACTTGTGTAGCACACGGTAAGGTCTTGCTATATCCGATATACATCACAGCATTTAAAGACTTAAACGCTTTTCTCATGAAGCTTCGAAACTCATTCATGCCGAGTTAGTTTATAGGGTCTAAAGCCTAGGTATGGTCGTCTAGACACAAGATCATTCTGTGTTTTCAGAAGGCTAGTATGTGAAATCCGGAAATAGCTCAAGGAAAGACTCATTTGTTGGACACCACAGAGGGCGAACCCCCTATCGACCCCTTCACCAAGAAGAGTTATCAGTCTGTGGGCCTCTGAGATCTAGTTTGACAAACCTTGAGACTAAGTCAGGACAACACGCACTAAGTCGGGACAACATGCACTAATAGGCGAACCTTTATGCCCCTTACTCAGTTGAGAACAACCTCGTGTGTTAGACAGTTCAGCAAGTGTTAATAAAAGCCGCCCTCAACAATATGAGACCTCGAGAGGTAACATGAAGGGTTTAGGCTGATATTAACAAAAGAGACCTTGCCTATTCCGTTCACTTTAGAACCTACAATAAACTCAACATAAACAAACTTCTAACTCTCTAGCAATTTAACTAAGTTATTACAACAAGCAATCATTCAAACATACATTCGGCAAAAAAGAAAAAACCTAAATTACTATTACAAACCGAAACCTAAAACTACAAAACAAACTAAGAAAAATTTATACAATCCGAAATTTACAAATTGATGTGAGCCGCGAGGCTCACACAAATAATAAACCCTACAATCGTTAGTAGTATAGACATAAGTAGGGATCGTTCTAAGCCGGGGATTAAGGGTACCTGAAACATGAGAATGTTAAACAAAAATATATACATATAAACATTGCAACGTCATATTGAATGGGGGGTAAAGGGATCGGCAGCTTTGTTGCCCTAAAGCTTAAAGGACACGAAAATTAAAACCTAATCTACTATATACAGGTGATCATCATCTCTCACACCAAGTAGTTCACACAAAAGAATCTTTAACATGTAGACACGCATGCAAGAAAGTAAGGAACAAGTATTTAGCACGTTTGAATTCAAACAAGTTTCGACCATAACTAGAGCTTCCGCTATGTACCTAGTTATTAGACTTCTACTGTTTTTAAGACCGAACTTCCGTTATGGATCCTAAAATTTATGCTAATCCGTCAAGAGTTAACATTGAAGCACAAAAGTCTTAAATCGAAAACATGTAAACAAGTAAGGTTGTCAATCATCTTATTTAGCATGCAAGTTCTAAAATTAATAGTCCTAAGTGAATAACACAAATCATAGAGTCCGTCAGGTTCATCTAGTTTGTAATTACTCTAGCCGATTAAACCTAATACCTAGATCATGTTCAGAGACAACACCAAGTATCGATTTTTATGCCCTCACCTTAGATTAGTAACCGATTTAAATCCAAAACATGCATCTAATACCACTGTCCTAATTATCCAACATATAAAATCCACAAGTTAAAATCACAAAACTACATCAGTAAACATGGAGTCGGTTCATACAATAGTTTAGCAAAAACCAAGAATTGGAACAAGTTCTTACAACACAACCAAACATGAATAAATACAAGAGCCATAGGGGGAATAGATCACACTTTTAGAACCTTGAGAAGCTCTTCAAGACGCGATAGATGCTTGCTTGCTGCTCGGCAGGAACACAAGGTGAAGGGATCGGATTTTTGGATGATGGTGATGATGGGTTTTGGCTAGGTATTTGGTGTTTGGTGCTTGTGAGACTTGGTAGAGTTTTTGGCTAGTACTTTTGCTTGAGATGAGATGATTTTTCTGTAGGAAAATAAGGCTTTATATAGAGGCAAATTCGGCAGAAACCCTAGAGAGAAAACCTAGTCTAAATCGGCAAAGGCAATCCTTGTACAACAAGGTTTTGGTTCCTTCCTTTCTTGGTTCTTCAAGAAAACTTCTTTTGCTGATTTTCTTCGTTGCTTGAGCTTGATGCCTTTCTCTATCCTCCATTAAGTTTGGAAAATCTTCAAGTATGCATTTGAATGCCAAAATGTCCATTAAGAACAGGAACGAGGGCAAACAGGCAGGAACTTGGTTTTCTCGGCTGGCAGTGACCTTGTCTCCTTGCAGCTGGCATAACTCTTTCCTTACTGCTTCGATTGATGTGATTCCAAATCTCAGAGAAATTAGACTCGTAGAGATTTCCAACGGTGTATGGCACGTTCTCTGGTTCCAAGTGATGCGTCATACAGAAATTCCGGAAGTCAGGACACAGTCCCAGAAAAATCCTGGTAGTCCCTGGTGATCTTTGTTCAAACTGTCAAGTTGCAGCCATCTTTTGGATGACTTCCTGAACTCCGATTGATCTGAAATTTTGATACAATACACTTTAGCTTGCCAGCTATATGCATACCAAATTTCATCAAATTTGGAAAAGGATAGGTTAGTTTAGCACAAGCCTCAAAATCACGAAAAAGACATAATTTACATTATTTTCCAGATTTCTATACTTAGTCATTTTTCGGATTATTAAGCACATTTTTCCAAAAACTCTTCCAAAATGACACTAAACTATATTATGACTCTATCTTAGATAAATAAGGGTTAAACGAAGTATAAATTAGGGCATAAGCATATTAATATCGTCGCACATTGTGCTCCTATCACAAATATATAAAGTTAACACTTCAATAAACGATGTTTATCAACATCCCCGGCAACGGCCCCAAAAATTGGTGTTTTGACTTGGTATTTTCTGCCTAGAACTTGAGAGAACTTTGGTAGAGTTTAGGACTATGCTTATGCAAGAATTGTGATCACCATTCTGTATGAAATTTGTGCCTTTATATAGAGGAGAGGCTGGGAAAAGTTGGCAGACACAAATGTAGCTGCAAGCTTCCCTTAGTCAACAAATGCAGCTGCAAGCTTCCTTCAGTCAACAAATGCAGTTGCAAGCTTCCCTTAGTTCACAAATGCAGCTGCAAGCTTCCTTCAGTTCACAAATGCAGCTGCAAGCTTTCCTAGTCTTCATTTAGCTCAGCAACTCTCATTTAATGCATTTGGATGACTTTTTTGTGCAGAAACACAGAAATTCCTCTCAGTAAGCAGTAGGTTGTTCTTCTCGGCAGACAGTGACCTTCCTGCGTTGTGACTAGCATAACTTCCTCCCAAAAATAGCTATTAATGTGATTCAAAATGTTTTGGAAACTAGACTTCCACAGCTTTCTGTGCATGTGTGGCTCGCATTCTGATTCTAAGTGAGCCGTCCTGGAGGATCCATGGAAGTTAAGCTTTTCAGCAGGCTACCAGTCAATCTTCTCGGCATATGACCTTTATGTGTTGTGACTGACATAACTTCCTCCTTAGGGCATATTTAGATGTGATTCCAAATTTTGTAGAAACTAGACTTGTAGGTCTTTCTGTGCATATATGGCTTGCCTTCTAGTTCCTTGTAAATCGACTTGGAGAAAGTATGGAAGTTGGATGATGTGCCCAAGAAATTACTAGAACTTACTGGATTTGCATCCGGTTTTCCCTTGAAATTCCTGGCAGCTTCTTTTGTTCCAATTGCTATAACTCATTCCATTGCTCAATCATCAATATGTCTACTGCATATGAGAGAAGAAAAATTCATCAAATACAAAGTTGAGGCTTTACAGATCCAACAAAACATCTCTAAACCTCAGTAAATCGGCTATTGACATTTTTCTACATTTTGATCTTTACTTAGCACGATTTTGATGTAACTCTACCGAAGACTCATGACTCTATCATATGACTCGATTCTACAACAATAAGGGTTAAAACAAAATATAAACGAGGGTAAAACACATTAATAACGTCGCATTTTATGCTCCTATCACCTCGAAACGAAATGAAATGCAAGAATATACAACACTGTACAATGCTACAGTACAAGATATTTTTCAAGGTTTCACATGAATTTTTCAAGCAGTTTTCAAAGCTATACACGACATTAAGAGAGAAATACATGATTTTACATACAAGACATGTGTAACCTAGTTAAAGTTTCTAGTTTGATTTTATTTACACAACTCTAAAATTCGAGGTACGTGGAGCAAATGAGCAAACTGTGCAATGAACTTGTGCAACCCAAGGTTAGGTCATGTTTTTTCCTATATACCTCAAACATTTAGAGACGTTTTCTTTGTGAAATTTCAAGACTAATCCGTGCTCAATTATTTTCTAAGTTCTAAAGCAAGGTGGACGTGCGACCTAGGTATAGTCGTCTAGACACAAGATCGTTCTATGTTTTCAGAAGGCTAGTGCGTGAGAACCAAGATGGAACAAGGCAAAACTCATTTGTTGGTAACCACGGAGAGCAAACTTCCTATCGCCCCTTCACCGAGAAGAGTTGTCAGTCTGTGGGCCTCTGAGATCTAATTTTGGAAACCTTAGGGCCAAAGTCAGAACTCTACGCACCATGATGCCCCTTACTTAGTTGAGAACAACCTCGTGTGTTAGACAATTCACCAAGTATTAATAAAAGCCGCCCTCAACCTCATGAGACCTCGAGAGATAACATGAAGGGTTTAGGCTAATATTAATAAAAAAGACCTTGCCTATTCCGTTCACTTTAGAACCTACAATAAACCAAACAAAAACAAATCTCAAAACTTCCTGATATTTAACTAAGTTTTACATGACGAAATTGAAACAAAAAAAATTTAAAGACATTTAGCTAACCGGTTTAAAGATATTTAGTGTATAATTTAAACAAGTAGTATATAAGGCACGAAATCTTTAGTTGGAAACAAGTTAACATGTAAGACGTCACTCTTCATAGTAGACAAGAAAGTTCTAAGAATTACTCTAACCCTAGGCAACAACACAAACCAAGACTTACTTAGTGCACGTTTTTACCTATTTTGCTACGGCATGTGAAATCGACACCCACAATACATTGCGCGGCAATCTCGGCTGCACATGAATTCTTAAAACTAACCAAGTACGAAATCAAAAATCAAAACAAAGCATGCGTCCCTAAGATCTAACATATTACTTACTAGTGTTTATGTGTGTGTGTGTATATATATATACAGTTCCTATCCAGAGTGAAGGTTCGCTCTGAAATAAACGTGTGAAGTTTTTTTTTTGACACACTTTTCGGTCATGTTTTCACATCTCCACCGTTCAGATATTTGAACCTAATGTATAGATCATTCCTGCAAAATTTCATCAAATTTTAGTGGAACTATATATATATATATATATATATATATATATATATATATATATGACAAATACTCATAACTCCCCATATGAGTTAAAAAGTGGAGGTACACATGTTATTTTAGAGGTGCAAATAGAACTCCCCATATAATTATAGAAACACTACTCTATGACCAAAATACGTTACCAAACTAAAGAATTGAAGTTTTTGCCAACATCATATCCCTCTTATCAACAACTTACAATTCATTGGTCAGTTCTAACTTTATGTGAATATACGAACAACAAAAAGCATAAGTTACTATAGATTGTCTTCCTAAAAAAAAGAAGTTATTATAGGTTGCAAGACAATCACCTGGTTCATGCTGTTAGTCCCTCTCAATCATAGTATTCGACGCTTTGGCCAGGGAGTCCTCTTCGTTCCAGTAGCTCACATTCTCCAACCATCTTGATTGAGCGGCCTAAAATTTGTTGGAACAACCATCTTGATTCAAAACTTGGGTTCTAAACCCCGAAATTTTTCAACTTCAAAATAGCCTATAAGTCCGGTAGTCAATAATCCCAACTATATTTCATCAAAAGCAAAAAAAAAAATGTAAGTATGTACTACTTAATGAAAACATAAAACCACTATGTTTCTATTTAAACCCTGATGGCAAAACTAGAAGCACAATAAGATTCTACTATGATTGACAATAACCTTAACGATGTTACAAGTGTCACTTCCCGACTGAATAACTTAGAAGACGAAATATTTTCGTCACCTAAGAGCTTTTTCCATCCTCTAAGTACTTGGGCGACAAAAAAGTCGTCATCTAAGTGTCGTCGTCTAGAAGTGGTGACCTGAGAAGTTAGACGACGAATTTTTTTAATTTCGTGGCCTGACTAACTCCTGGGCAACGAAAACAATTTGGTCACGTAAGCAATGGTCAAGAAAACTTTTGTCACCTAAATATAAAATATTTGTCGCATAGGTATAATTATTTTCAGAAAAAAATATTTTCAGAAACTTTATTTTCACAAAAATTATTTTCTTTTTCTCCTCTTAGGAGACATATCCTTATGTTACTCAAGTGGCAAAATTTTTTTTTAAAAATCGCTCTGAATTGAAGGGAAACCCAAATTCCCCATTCTCTGTGATTGAGGGAAATCCAACAAACTGAATTGAAGGAGATGGTGTTGGATCACATTAAGAAACAAGAACACCAATAATTCATTAACATCACAAAAATTGCACAAGAGAGTGAAATTTGACATGAATCAAACATTAAAAAATTACTGAATATAATTCATGTATTACACAAAAGATTGATTTTTACACCCAATAATAAATTCAAGAATAAAACCCAGAAATCGAACTTCTCGTCTTCTTCTCTGGCGGTGCGTCTTCAAACTACAAGGCTGAGAGAGGAAATGACCTTGACGAAAGTTGGTGGAGACGACAATCTTGCGGATCCAGAAGTTGAGGAGGAGTTGGAGATGAATTCGGGTTGGAGTTGGTGGAGGGGATCGAGTCGATTGTAAGGGAAATTTGGGATAAAGAAAGCAATGATTCTTAGGTTTTAAAATTTGAGGATTAGCGATTTGGGATTTAAGAAAGAAAGCAAACACAGAAGGAGAAGATCTGAGGTTGAATTTGGGTTCAAATGTTCGATAAGACCGAATGTAGGAGAGCTAGGTTGGGTTTTATAGAGATATGAATTGGGTTAATCCTAGACGTTGGATTAGGTGCCCTCACAACTTATACTGGCCGATCCACGCCATGCCTTCTTATTGGAGGCCAAGTTAGATGAATTGAAAATTTTGTCGCCCTAGTGTTTTTTTTTCTTTCTTTCTTTTTTATAGATTTCATAATTTACTACCAAATCTTCATTAGCCTTAATTATCTTTCCACTTCTATATTGTTAATGTTTTTCTTGTTAATAAGCTAAAAAAGTTATTAGAATAAAGGACCATCTCACTTTGAAAATAGGAAAAAAAAACCCCTTGTTTTCCAGTTTATAAAAAAAAGACATCATTTTAATATCTTTATCACAAAATTGGCCATTTCTATTTCACTAATTAAAAAAATGTGCTGTTTTTCGTTTTCAGATTGACGATTTTACCCTTCCTTTTCTAACAAACTTTTCGTTCTGTTGAATTTTGTTTTCCCTCCTGCTTTCTCTCTACGCTTGGTTTTCTTTTTCTTCGTCTCAGTGCCGGCCCTCTCTCTCTCTCTCTCTCACTTCCGTCGATCTCTCTGTCTCTATCTCATTTCCGCCAATCTGCAATTGCTAAGTTAAATTCTTCATTCTGTGATTCAGATTTGCCTTGGAAGCTTTGCATCTGCGATTCCAATTTAATTCTTCTGTATCGGTTTTGATTCATTGAAGTAAGGTATCTTAAGGTTTTGCAGTTGTTCATATCTCCTCTTTACCTTTGAATCAATTCGTGTTGTTTTTTATGTTATAGTTCTTCAGTTGTTTTTTATTTGAATGGTTAAAATTTGTGATTGCCTATTCAACCTCCCGATTTTTCATTCTTGATTTAGTTCCTTTCGATTTTTATTCATTGCTTTTTTGTCCTGCATTTTTTTATTTTTCATAGTTACTTTGCTAGTTACTTCATCTACTTACTTGTGTACTGCATTGTGTCCTGCATTTTTTTTATCATGATAGTTACTTGTATAGTTACTTAGATAGTTACTTCTATATTTCTCTATTTTGAACTCACAGGAACTGTTAAATGGATAGTTACTTTGATAGTTACTTGAATAGTTACTAGTTATTTTGATAGTTATTTAGATAGTTACTAGTTACTTTGATAGTTACTCATATATTTCTCAGTTTTGAACTCACAGGAATTGTTAATTGGATATTTATTTTGATAGTTACTTGGATAGTTACTAGTTACTTTGATAGTTACTCATATATTTCTCAGTTTTGAACTCACAGAAATTGTTAATTAGATAGTTACTTTGATAGTTTGTGATGACCCGACCTGACCTAGCTAGGGAAGCTAGCAGGTAGGTAGGTCACGCATCCCACATCGCGCGAGAAAGAGTGGATGCTGTGCTTATATGTGCAGGGTTAGCTCAATAGTTAAGAACGCGTTTTGGGGGCCCAATGGCTTCAGAGGGGATGAGAACTCCGAAGTTAAGCTTACTGAGCTCAGAGCAATCCCAAGATCGGTGACTTACTGGGAAGATGCGCATGAGCTCCCAAAGACAAATCCGTGGGGGCCGGTGGGCCCAAAGCGGACAATATCCTAAGTGTATGGGCTGGGTTGTTATAATTTGGTATCAGAGCCACTCTGCCGTGGGGTGCAAGTGTGCTGACGAGGGCGTCGGGCCCCTAAGGGGGGTGGATTGTAATATCCCACATCGGCCAACGGAGAGGGGGTAATGTGCCTTATATGTACATGCCCACCTCCATCCAACACGAAACTTTTTGGGAGCTCAGTGGCTTCGGAGGGAATGAGAACTCCGAAGTTAAGCTTGCTGAGCTCAAAGCAATCTCAGGATGAGTGACCTACTGAGAAGTTGCCCGTGAGCTCCCAGAAACAAAACCTTGAGGGCCAGAGAGGAGAGTGCCCAAAGCGGACAATATCGTGTTACGGCGGAGCTGGTCCCGGGATGAGACATAGTTACTTGGATAGTTACTGAGAGTAGCACTGTTTTTTTTTTGTCAAATTTGATAGTTACACTCATTGTTACTTGATAGATACTGTACAGTTACTAAAGTCACATGGTGTTTCTGCCTAAACCCGGGGGTCTAGTAGATACTTGATGAATCCAACTTGATCTCCTGCAATCCTGCTCACTAAGGGGAACACCGGGCGGGCCGGTCTTCTCCTCTCCGATGCCTAAGTTAGTATAGTTGGAATATATATAATCAAGGCACGTATGTAAGCAGGGAGAGAGATAAGTTACCTAATAAAGAGGGTAGTTGGGGCCCTTATATAGGTGGTTGGGGGTAAGGGCTGGCCTTACCCTTCGATGTGGGACTGGTTCCCTTCTGTTTGTACCTTCTGGTGCCCTCTTTGGCAGGCTGGCGCCCCCGGCCCCAGGGTCCCTGGCGGCAGGATAGAGTGCTAGGCCCCGAGGCCGGGTGCTGGTGATCCGGTCCCGACCCTTGGGCCGGGCCCTGGTGCACTTGCTGCGGGTCTGTGGGCCTGCTGTAGCCTCTCTGCGGCTACTGTCAACAAGTCCCCCAAGTTCCCGGTCAAGTGCAATCTTGAATGGGGACTTAAATCTGTCTTGCTCTTGTCCCGCAGGCCCGCAGGGTTACCAACCTACCGGTGCCCAGTCCCCCAAGTCCGCGTTAAAGATTGGGCGTGACCGAGGTGAGTACCTGTTACTGATGGGAAGCAATAGTTTATAAGCATGTTTGTAATATAAGCAGTAATATGTTTAAGTGTTGTGGTGCTATGAGTATGGAGCCGGGTGGAACCCGGAGAGTGTATGAGATGATGCCATGATGCCATGATGCCATGCAATAGATGTGTGCATGGAATGATAATGAGGCGTTGAAATCCGCCATGCAAGAGATTTGTGCATGGGATGATAATGAGGCGTTGAAATCCGCCATGCAAGAAATGTGCACTGAATTTCGGCCGGGCACTCTGCCCTATCGGTACGAGGCGGAGCTTCACTGGGTCACAACTGGGCGATCTGCCAAATCGAAACAGAGCGGAGTTCACTGAGCCTCTACCGGGCGATCTGCCGAAACGGAGTTCACTGAGCCTCTACCGGGCGATCTGCCAAAGCGGAGTTCACTGAGCCTCTACCGGGCGATCTGCCAAAGTGGACGGGGTGAAGTTCATGGGACCTCGACCGAGCGTTCTGCCATATCGAGACGGGTCCCAGGTGAACTTCAGTACTGGACCTCGACCGGGCGTTCTGCCATATCGAGAAGAGTCCAGGAGTATGGGAACTCGACCGGGCGTTCTGCCATATCGAGACGAGTTCCCCATTGCTAGGCTGCAAGGAGATTACCCCGGTGTTGCGGGCTGTTTGAAGCACCGGTGAACACTTGCTAGTTCTTCTCAGCTTGTGTTGAATAAGCGTTGAGGCAAGGGGGGGTGGCATTGAGGTGACAAGGCTCGCCGTGTAGCCCCATGTTGATCGCCTTACAATGCGATGCAGGGTTTTTATCCTGCTGGACAAGCGTGCATGGGTTAGATGCAAACTCGCCCGTGTGTATAAAACCCGCCGGTCGAATGTTCTCGACCGGGGTCAGCCATGGTACCGGGCGGAACTCGACCGGGCGTCCTGCCATATCGAGACGAGTCCCCCAGTGAAATGCCATGGGGCCGGGTGAATTATGTTCCCGGTAGGGGGGTGGCGTTGAGGTGACAAGGCTCGCCGTGCAGCCCCCGTTTGCCGCAGCTGGTGCGATGCAGGGTTTTTATCCTGCTGGACAAGCGTACATGGGTTAGATGTAAACTCACCCGGGTGTATAAAGCCCAAGCCGGTCGAATGTTCTCATTACCGGGGTCAGCCATGGTACCGGGTGGAACTCGACCGGGTGTCCTGCCATATCGAGACGAGTCCCCCAGTGAAATGCCACAGGGCCAGGTGGATCCTATTCCCGGAATATGCTCTCGAGCCGGTTGGATGCGTCGTACCGGTGGGCGGATCTTGACCGGGCGTTCTGCCATATCGAGACGAGTCCCCCAAGAGAGATACAACTGGATGGACCTCGACCGGGCGTTCTGCCATATCGAGACGAGGTCTCCAGCAGGGTGGTGTGCAGCCGGTTGAATGATACCTAACCGCGAACTGCTACGGACCGGGCGGAACTCGACCGGGCGACATGCCATATCGAGACGAGTCCCCTAGTGAAATGCAACGAAGATGATGCCAGGAGGGTTCATACCCGGATAGATGCTCTCGACGTGGTTGGAAAATCATAACCGGTGAGAGGTCTTCGAGACATGCAGCAAAGAAGCCATGCAGTCGGTTGAATGATCATAACCGAGAACTGCCATGGTGCCGGGCAGATGGCTCGTACCCGGATGGGTGCTCTCCCAGCGGTTGGATGATCATAACCGGTGAGAGGTCTTCGAGATATGCAGCGAAGAAGCCATGTAGTCGGTTGAATGATCATAACCGAGAACTGCCATGGTGCCGGGCGGATGGCTCGTACCCGGATGGGTGCTCTCCAAGCGGTTGGATGATCATAACCGGTGAGAGGTCTTCGACCCGGTTGAGAAATCATGACCGGTTAACCTTGCAGTAAAGGTGGCGTGCAACCGTGGAATTTGGGGAAGTGGGAGGGCCTGACTCCTTGGTTCCCGCTCCTACCTTCCTGTCGCCAGCGTGTGGGACAAGTGGCTGACATGCATTTAAGGAGGAAGTCCATCAGTCCCGTCAGTTATGATGGCATGGGCAGTTTACCAATGCTGGGACACGTGCCAGCGAGGGGCGGTCTTGAGATGAAGGGCCTGGATTCGCAGGCGTTTGAGTTGCCCTGTTTGCGTGCTTGGCGGGATTTCCATTGCCTAGGGCATCGGTTCCCTCTATAAAAAGGTCTCCTCTGCTGTTGCTTCTTGCTTTGGAGAAACTAAGAGAAAGAGAGGAATCCGGCGACCACTCTGAGCCCTTTTGCCCCACGAGATCCGTTTTCTTGAGTGCTCCCTACTCTCTTCCTACCATTGCTCGCTGCTTTCGCAGGGCGGATTGTCCTCGGTTGAGCATACTAATCGGTAAGTTTGTTGATTTCTTTGCCCCGGTGTTGTTCTTGTGTTGGTTTTGTTGTTTTGCGGCAGGGGGGGAGGGATCTCTGTCGCTGACGGAACTGCTCTGCGGCGAACTTGGGGAGAGGCCGTAGAAGGCGCTGTTGTAGCCTGTTGCTGACGAGCGCTAGGGTTTTGTTTTCTTCCCCTAGGTTAAAATGTCATCTTCAGGTTCTGACCGGGCTTCTGAATCGGTTGCCAGGGGTCCTATCGAGGACGATGAGGAGAGACTGGAGGACTGGCTCGGTTCGGAGTCTCCGGTGTCCGAAGCCGCTGACTGCTCCGGGAGCAGGGTTTCGACTCCGTCCTCGTCTTCGTCTTCCGGGGTTGAATCCTCGGAGACTGAAATACCGCACGGGGTGCGTCTTGCAGATGCTCTGGGTGCAAGCTACACCATTGGCAGAGGGAAGTATGCTGTGGTGTGTGATGAACCGGAGGGGAGCATGACCCCTGGAGAGATTGCAGCGTTCCGGGAAACGTGGGGTATCCCGGATGAAGTTCTGCTGCGGCCCCTGAATCCTGGAGAGTCGGCATGCAACCCGGAAGCAGGTTGGGTTGCCGTGCATCAGGAGCAGTTCCGGCATGGACTCTCACTCCCGCTGACAAACTTCGTGCAGTATATGCTTAGTGCGCTGCAAGTGTCGCCTGCGCAGCTTCCTGGGCTCCAGTGGAGGCAATTACTGAGCCTCGGCTGCCTATACGATTTGTCTAGAATGAGTATGCCAACGGTAAACGAATTCCGGTCCCTGTATAGGTTGTCCTACTCAAGGAAGCAGGGGTCCCGGGGTTGCCTGTCCTTCAACGCCCGGAAACCTCCACCGATCATCACCAATATGCCTTCATGGGTAGACAACAGCTGGAGGAAGAAGGTGGTGATGGTGGGCGGGAGGTGGCAGGTGAGGAGCCAAATGTACCGGGTTCCTGGCGCCTTCCAACCCCTTGGCGACCAGTCGTACGAGCTATCCGATCTGGAGCATGAGAGGGTCTCGACCATAATTGGATGTTGGGACGATCTGGAACGGAGTTCTTTCAACTTCATCCGACGAGAAGTGCTGAAGTACTGCCAACTCGGGCGGGGTCCCGGTGCGTAGGAAGCCCTTGAGCGGTGATACTTTGTGCTAGTTTTTGCAAAATACTAACTGTTTGCCTTCCTTGCAGGTGCGTCTTCCCGGGCGACTATCAAGCTCGAAACCACTCTCTCGATGGACGGGGAAGACCTCCTGAACAAGCTGAAGGAGAAAGGCGAGATCGTCTCGCGGACGTCGGTGGAGGAGGAGTCCGGCCGGCTCACGACCCATGCAGAGCCGAGGGCCATTGACGTTGATGACGACGCCTATGTCCTGAAGCGGGTGAAGACCCATCATGCTGTAGGCCTTCTGGCGCCTGGAAAGGGCAAGAGTACCGGGGGGAGCAGTGAGGATTCCCGGTGGGATGAACAGGATCCCCAATCGGCCGGTGTCTGTGCCGCACGTGGCTCGCGTCGCCCCGGTAAGCGCACGAGCTTCTTCTCCGGAAGGCCGGGGAGAGAAACGGAAGGGCGGGGACATTCCTTCCTCCGCGCTGGTGACGCTCACTGGTGGGTCGGCACGGGAGAACCTGGCCAAACGGTTCAGGATAACCGGCGGCGCGCAGGCTAATCCTGCCGGAGAGAAGGCCGCTGCTGCTGCCAGGCGGAGTAGTCCCGCGCCTGCTGAGGCGCCAAGGGGAAGCCCGGATAGTGCGCTCGCCCGGCAAGTGGCGGCGGACTTGGCCGGTCTTGGGCTGGACAGACCCGGGGTAGCTGGAGCCCTGGCGGGCGGGAATTGCCCAAAATGCAAGGAATCCGTCCTTCGGGTAAGCACTGCATGGTACCACTATACTGCCTGTAGTTTGTTTTCTTTTGCTGCTTGACTAACTGCCTTTGTTGCTGCGCAGCTGCTGTACAGTTTGTACGAACCGGATGCGAGCGAGGAGCTGTCGGAGCTGAAGAGACAGATAGCTGCTCTATCGGAGGCCCGACAGCGCCTGGAGGTGGAGAAGTCTCGCTCGGACCGGGAGAAGGCCAGATCGGAGGAGAGGGCCAAGAAGCTGTAGGAGCAGAACCGGAGCCTGGAGAAGGAGAGGGCCGAACTGGAGGCCAAGGTGGACGAGCTCCAAGTGGGAGCTGCCGCTCTGCGCGCCGCCTCTGCTGCTCCGACCGGGGAAGATGACCCGGAACTCTACAAGCGGGTCGTTCTCAAATACCGCGAGAGCGATCAGTTCCTGGAGTTTCTGGTGAAGTCCAGGGAAGAGGGCATCTCGGACGCGTGCACGGAATGGGCGGGGAAGGGATGGTTAGACACTTCCCTGATGTCGACTGCTGCTGAAGGAGGTATCCATGAGCAGTCGGACATCCATCAGGAGGCGGTGGAGGGGCGGCCGGATGAAGCGCTTCGCTCGGACTTGGATTCTTTTACCAACGGTGCCGAGCCTCCCCGAGCCTGGGTCAACACCGGAACTGAGGTCGACGACGAGGGTACCGCGGGAGAGGCTGGCGGATTGCCTACTGAAGGCGGAGTCGTGGCTCCTTAGGATTTTTCTTGCCCTTTTCCTTGTAATCTTTCCGGATCGGTTACTGCTTGTATACTTGCTTGAATATGAATATACTGGAACTGGCAGAGCCGGTGAAATTTTCTCAAAAGTAGTTTGCATATATATTTGTTTTTACAACGGTTGAACCGCGAACTATGCCAAACTAACCGCTCGCGGTAGCGGGTTTACCAGGCCTAATCACGTACCCTGTCGGGGTCTGTTCCTCTTTCCCCCACGTACCGCTGGAGCTGGCCGTTATCAATCAAAACCTGTACCGCTGTCTTGAGAGCGCAGCACTGGTTCGTTCGATGAGTCGCCTCATCATGATAAGAGCAGTACTTGCCCGTCTGCGCCGTTGTAAGTTTCCCCTTCGGGTACTTTCTCTTGGGCGGCGGGGGAATGACGCTCCCGTTCTCAAGTAGGATATCCTCGTAGGAAGTGGTGAGAGCGGTGAAGACTTCTTGACCGGCCGGTGGTGGTGCTGGCATGATTGCTAGGGGGCGCTCTTGGCGGTACGGTACCGGCTTGTGCTCGTTCTGGGGTTTATCAAAATAGGGCCTCTGCTGCCGCTGTGGCCAGTTTCTGTTGTTGGCGTTCCGGCTGGGTCGAGCGGTGCGGTTCTCAGTCCGCTGACTGGGTTTGGCTTCCTGGCCGGTCGGAGGGTTCTCTTCCCGGGGGTGGTCTTCCTGCTGCTCATCCCGCTTCCTCTTCAGTAGGTGGTGCCCGTAGGTCTCATGATCGGCCTGGGCATGTCGGATGGCCATAGCCATCAATTCGTCGTACCCCTGCGGGAGCTCTACCCGGACAACGTAGGAAAATTTGCCCGCTCGGAGCCCTTGTTTGAACGCCATTTAGGCGATGCCTTTGTCCAGGTTCTGGACTCCGGCCGTAGCCGTCTGCCAGCGGTTGACAAAGGTTCTCAGCTCCTCTCCGGGGGCTTGTCTGCAATTGAAGAGGATGGTCGACGTCCGGGATCCCTCGACTTGGAGAATGAAGCGGCCTACGAACCGGTCGGCTAACTGCTCGAACGCCTCGATCGAGTTCGCCGGAAGCTCGTAGAACCAGATGAGCGCTTCTCCAGACAAAGTCTCCTGGAAGATGTTGCAGCAGACTGCATCAGAGTATCCCTTGGCGCAGGTTTGGGACCGGAAGCTGTCCAGATGCTGGTACGGGCAACCGGACCCTGAATAGGTGAGCTTGAGGGACTTCTGGTTGCCAGATCTTCCCGACTCTATGACCCGGTGCGAGAAAGGGCCCATGCGCTCATTAAACCGGGCGCCCTCCATCGGCCGCGCGGCTCTTCTCTCGTTGGCCTCCATTTGGGCCTTTAAGTCCGACACGGTGTTGGCTAGCATCTGTAGCGCTCGTGCGGTCGGAGTCTCAGCTTCATCTACTGACGAAGCGCCGGGTCGGCGGGAGGTTGTCGCGCTCTTTGGCGGGTCCGCGCCTGCTGGCGAATTCTTTCGTGCGGGGTCACCGGGCCGAGCGCCCGAAGATTGCCCTGCTTCGGTGTGTTGAGGTTGGATCGGTGGGGGTGTCGCCTGTGCCTCGGCCATGGCGTTACTGCGCTGCTGTCCCCTTTCCAGGGCGGCTACCAGGGCAGTATTTACTGCTTCAATTTCCTCGTACCGAGCGTTGGACTTAGCTCTGTCCCTGTCGCTCTCCTCTCTTAGACGACTGACCTCCGCAGCCATCCCCCGTAGTTCTCCCGCCATGCTGCTATGGCCGGGGCTGTACGTAGGGTCCCGGTCCGGGCTCTCAGATCGATCGCTTGAATCATCTGAGAACGTCAAGGAGAAGCCCCGTCGCTCTGGACTGTCTTCCTCCTCTGCCAGGCCTTTCCCGCGCGAGCTGTCGTGGTGGGGATCCGGCACGCCGGATGGTCCCCCACAGCTCCCTACTTCCTGACCGTTGCCCCGGTCGCCGCGCGGCTCCCGCGTGACGGCTGGGGTGGAGGTGAGCGTCGGCACTACTGCAAGGCGTCCCTCCTCGGCGGTACCTTTCTCTTGACTCATTTCCGAGCTCTTTCCCAACGGTGTTGCTTACACGGCTTTTCGTTCAAGGTTCCCACAGACGGCGCCAATTGTTTCTGCCTAAACCCGGGGGTCTAGTAGATACTTGATGAATCCAACTTGATCTCCTGCAATCCTGCTCACTAAGGGGAACACCGGGCGGGCCGGTCTTCTCCTCTCCGATGCCTAAGTTAGTATAGTTGGAATATATATAACCAAGGCACGTATGTAAGCAGGGAGAGAGATAAGTTACCTAATAAAGAGGGTAGTTGGGGCCCTTATATAGGTGGTTGGGGGTAAGGGCTGGCCTTACCCTTCGATGTGGGACTGGTTCCCTTCTGTTTGTACCTTCTGGTGCCCTCTTTGGTAGGCTGGCGCCCCCGGCCCTAGGGTCCCTGGCGGCAGGATAGAGTGCTAGGCCCCGAGGCTGGGTGCTGGTGATCCGGTCCCGACCCTTGGGCCGGGCCCTGGTGCACTTGCTGCGGGTCTGTGGGCCTGCTGTAGCCTCTCTGCGGCTACTGTCAACACATGGATATGCTCATTGATGTTAGGATGATTTTCTCTGTAGGTGCAATGGACAGTTGCTATACTGCTAAGCTTGTGTATTCTGGTGAAGGAGCAGCACTTTCTTTTGGTCATAATTGTACTTTTGTTGATTTTTGTCATCAGATATGAGATCGTTTTCCGGAGTTGGGCAGATTGGTTTTCAAACTCAAGTATAATGCTTATCCGGATCCTACCGTTTACCTTCTTGAAAATGAGGTTGATATGAGCATGATGTTTAGAGTTTTGGGACGGTATAAATCCGATTTTGTTGATGTGGATGTTCATTGTTTGGATGTCAGTTGTTCTATTTCGGAAAGTATAGTTAGTAATAATTTCAGCGAGGAGACTAGTGTTTTGGTTGAAGATAATGAATTTTTGGGTTGTTATAGGCGAGAGGATCCGAAAATGTATCTTTCTAAAGGATAGAAGTCTCTCATTCATTCTAAGGGTCAGATTTTTTAGGGTGGGGTGAAAGAGTTTAGGCTGAAGTTGCGGATGTATGCCGTGGAGGTTGGTTTTGAGTATGATTTTGAGAGAAATAAGCCAGAACTTGTTGTTGTTTTCTTTAAGAAAAAGCATGCTGAAGGTTATAATTGGTGTGTGAAGGCATCTTTATGCAGGAATAGTTACATTAGCTAGTTGCTTGTATAGTTACTTCTATATTTCTCTATTTTGAACTCACATGAACTGTTAGATGGATAGTTACTTTGATAGTTACTAGTTACTTTTATAGTTACTCCTATATTTCTCAGTTTTGAACTCACAGGAGTTGTTTATTTGATAGTTATTTTGATAGTTAGTAGTTAATTTGATAGTTACTTGTATAATTAGTAGTTACTTTGATAGTTACTATGATAGTTACTAGTTACTTTGATAGTGATGGAGCAATTATCCAAGCACAAAGTACCTGCAAAACAACTTCATACACATAATACCCTTCTTTTGTCAATTGTAGTCAGGACAAGTAGGGATCGTTCTATCCGGGGAAATCAAGGGCTTTCAATCACACAAAGTGTTGCACATAAGGGGGTTTGTCGAATTTTAATGTCTAATTACCTACTGATTTTTACAAATTTAAATCCTAAATTATTATATACAATTGATCAACATCTTCCACACAATCACAAAACACAAAACTCATTACACATGCAACGAAATTAAAACAAGTAATAGGGGCAGCAAGCAAATATCGAATTCAAGATCAACTAAGTTCCAATTTAATTAGAGCCTTCACGGTTTATCTAATTATTCAAAACATCACAAGTATTTAGAATTAACTTCGCGTATAATCCTAAACATGGTACTAATCGGTTTAACAACACTTCGCGTAGAAATTAAACACAAATAGCACATAAGCACAATATGTCGAATTGGAACATGTTAGCAGGTATGGCGTCACTCATCCCACTTCGACATGTAAATTTCCAGAATTACTCTAGCCCTTAGATAAATACACATTAAAACCAACTTCGCGTATGATCCAACATGTATTAAATCGGCAAGTGAATTCAACATCTAGACAACACTGATGGCCTTTCGAATGCATCTAGACATCTCCTTCGGTTGCACACGAATTAAGGAAATAAACCTAATTAAATCAAGAAAACATGCAAAAGTCTACTGCCCATCATACCATATTCAATTAAATCACATGCATAATTCAGTAATTAAACACAAGAAAACCAAACAATATAACAAGAATTCGGAAATCCCATGAATAATTAACAAAACCAAAATCGGAACCAAGAATCCATACATAATTCATAGACAAATTAATGTATAAATACAAAGAAACTAAAGCCATCGAAAATTACAATCCAAGTGACAACCTTGTTGAAGAATTCGGCAAGTGGATTGGTGTTGATGATTGGAATGATTTTATGAAGGTGGTGGAAGATGGTTCGGCTATGTTCTTGGTGAGGATTCTTGGAGAGAATGCGGCAGAGTTTCGGCAAGTTTAAGTGAGAAAGAGAAGATGATTATTCTGAAATTATGTTGTGGTATTTATAGAGGCAAGGGAGGCAGCGAGGGTTTACAAAACCTACTTTTTCACAAACTTATCCTGTTGGCAGATTTGACATTCGAGTGAAGATTATGGAATATCTTTCTCTAGAAAATAGATATTAAGGTGATTCCAGTTGGGTTGGAAACTAGACTCCCGTAGCTTTCTATCTATATAAGGCTCGAATTCTGATTCATTGTGAGCTGTCCGGGAGAGTCCGTGGAAGTTGAGAGACGTGCACATGAATTTTCCCGAAATTAATCAGGATTCTTTTTCTTTCTCTTATTATCTGAATTCTTTTCTTCTAGACTCTTCTTGGCCTTATCTTGGACTTGAATCTTCTCATTAAGTTAGTATGGACATATCTTTAGGTCCATAATATCCGATCCATGCTTCAAAAGTCCAAAGGAAAGCTTTCCTTGTGCAACCGGGAAATTGTTGTTTTCCCGGCAGAATGACCTTACTCCAGTAAATCCGGCATCACTTCCTCCTCAGAGCTCCGATTTATGCGATTCCAAGTCCCAGAGAAACTAGACACACATAGTTACCTCCATATAAAGCAGTTTGATCAAATTCCTTATGAGTCGTCGGGAATGATTTTTCGAAGTTGGGACACAGTCCCAGGAAAATCCTGGAAGTCCCTGGATTGGTTTGCTCGGACTGCCAAGTTGCAGCCATCTTTTGGGTGACTTCCCAAATTCCGATTGATCTAAAATTTTAACACAATATTCCTCAGTATATGAATAATAAGTACACCAAATTTCATTAAATTCGGACAAAGATAGATCGTATTTTTACTCATCTCAGAATCACGAAAAAGACAACTTGCATTATTTTCCAGATTCCTCAAACTTAGTCATTTTTCGGATTCTTAACCAACTTTTCGTCAAACTCTACCAAATTAACACTAAACTATATTATGACTCTATCTTAGACAAATAAGGGTTAAACAAAGCATAAATGAGGGTAAAAACATATAATATCGTCGCACATTGTGCTCCTATCAACTACCCCACACTTAGCTTTTGCTAGTCCCTTAGCAAAACAAAACAAAACAAAAAGACTCAACACTACTGCCCATAAATGATTGTCTCAGGATCCTTAAAACACATAGCTTTCAAGTTAAGCATTTCAATGTAAGCACAATAATCCCAAGCGTCATAGACATGTATCAAAGCATGAACAAGTAAGAAACGAAAATCACAAGCAATGACATGTTATGTTGATTTCATCCTCCTCACTAGGCATACTCTCTTCTTTTCACTCATGATATGACAATTCACTCATAGTTTATGCAAGAGAACAGATTGTAAGGCAACAAATAGCTTGCATATTTCATCAGATAAAAGCATTTTGTGAATCAATTTTTCTAGAAAAACTTCATGTAACAACTATGTACACCAATGAACCAAACCCATAAGCTCAACTCTTGACAAAATCTCCACAAATCAATGTTCACCCATTTTAAGAATCATGAAAAGATCAACATAAAGGTGATAATGGGGATTATCATAAGACATTCATATTTAGGATAGTGGTGATAAAATGTCACCAAGACTTAGCAAAATTCAATAAATCCTTATGTCTTCACTCCAAGGGCCAAATTTCATCATGTTGGGCCCAAACTTCATTCTTTTCTTCCCCATAACATAGTGAATATGAACAAAGGTCAAATATGATATTAATAGACCTTCAATTGTAAAACAAACTCCAAATTCACCATAAAAACTCAATCTAAACATTTTTCTTGCCGATTTGTTCTCTTTATTCTTTCTCTATTTTCGGCTCAAATTTTTCTTTTCTGTCCTAATTTTTCTTTTCTTTTTATTTCGGCAACAACATTTTTCTTTCTTTTGGATCGGCTCACCCCACACTTGTTTCACATCATCACTTCAAATCACAAATTCCAATTAAATTTTACCAAGTCTTGACAACAATGGTAAGGATAAACTATTCTAAGTTCAAGGAATGTGTATCATGGTGATGAAATAAAATGGCTCAATGTTAGCTCAAAGGGGTTAAAACTAAGGAGTCCCACGACGGGCACAAATATGCATAAGCTTTATTTGGCATTGGTGGTCATCCTAACATGATCTTTTCAATCCTTTTCAAAATCAAGGCATTTCATGAATAATAGTCTCAAAAATTGTCAAGAGCAAGTTCTAGCATTCTAGAGTTCATTAAAAGCTATGGCACATAGTCATTGAATAATTAAAGAATAATGAAGTTTTGAAAATTCTGCCCATTTTTTTATATTTATCGCTCATGAAGAAAGTATATGGAATCAAAGCTCACATAGGTTATTATAGAACAAAATCAACACAAACATGCATGCTTATTACACAAATAAATCCAAGTCTCAAATGTTCATACCAATCACAAAGTCCATGAAACTCACAATTAATTCTTATGATTATGCAAAACCATCATCTATGTATTCAAAGATATAATCATCATCGACTCTTTAGGGGCATCCTAAGACTCAAAATAAAATCAAACAAAAAGCAACTAAATTTTTTTATTTTTCTGATTTTCTGATTTTGTATTTTCTTTTTCTTTTTATGACTCAAAACAAAAACAAACATGTGAAACATGTGAAACATGTATCCCTACCCCACACTTAGAAAATTACATTGTCCTCAATATAAATCACAAATAATGTTGTAATTTCTAAGCATATGATAAATTCAACAAGTTCCACATTTATGCAATTCAACCAAAAAGAGTTTAGGGATTTAGAAAATTCAAACTCTCGTAGACGGCTCCTTCACAATTTTGGTTGAAATGGGTTGCCTCCCATGCAGCGCTTAATTGTTTATAGTCTACTCAGCCTAGACTCTTAACTTCTTAATCAAGTTGTGGGCGACGCCTTTTCTAGTGCGCACTCCAAATTCGTGCATCCTTACAATGGTTATCATAACTCGATGCATGATTACTCCACTGTTCAACTGCATCGCATCAAGATAAAGAAATTTAGAAGAGTGGAGATGAGAATTCAAAGAATAAGTTAGTAGTGAGTTAGTGAATTAGCTAAAGTTAGAAGTTAGTGTATAAATATACAATAATTAGCTAAGTAGAATTTAATTGTAAATCATGAACAAAAGTTGAGAGTGGTGGAACTCGTTTCTTGCAACACTTGTCGTCCTTCCCAAGTCAATGAGAGCTTCAATCAACTGTTTACAATGTAATTCTTCACCTCTTCTTTATGATTTGCAACTAACAATTAAACTCTACAAGAATCATGAGAATCAATATGTATAGGTTAGAAAGAATGAGTTAGAATAAGTTAGAGTATAGGTTAGAAATAAGTTAGAAGTAATGTAAAATTTTCAAACTATAAATGTATCATACCAATTCTCTATAAATATATATTCCACACGATTTATGCAAGTATAAGTTTCATGAAAATTTACAAGTATCACACAATGGATCGGTCCTAGTCTTTTCAAATTATTCGAATCATGTGATATATGAGACTGCCGAACCCTAGAGTTTAATTGTTTTTATTCACACAACTTTAAAATTAGAGGTACGTGGAGCAGAGGAGATAACAGTGCAATGGGCTGAAACAGTCCAAGGTAGTATCATGCTTATTCTGATATACCTCAAAAATTAAAGACGAATTTTGTTTTGAAGAAAATAGATTCACATATGTTCAAGTTATCTTCTAGCGTCTAAAGTGAGGTGATGCTTCAGCACAAGCTGTTGTCTAGGGTCGAGCGTATTTTACTTTTCAAAGGCGGTGTCGTTAAGATTCACGGAGAGCGAACTCCCTTTAGGAACCAGGCAGGTCTCGTTGTTGGACACCACGGAGGACAAGTCCCCTATTGACTCACTCACCGAGAATGAACATCAGTCTGTGGGCCTTGAGAACCAGTTTTACAAACCTGAGAACCAATCAATGAAAATAACTTGCCCCATACTTTGTAAAATAAACTCGGGTCCCTAGCGATCTACAAGTGTTGATTAAAACCGCCCTCAACCTCATAAAAACAATAACTTTACCAGAATGTCGCTTGTATGCGTGGGGGGGAAGTATCCCACGTTTCCCAGTCTACATAAAACGGATCCAACAAAGCATCATTCGTATGAAGGGTTTTGGTTATGATCAACAAAAGAGGCTTCACCTACATGTTACACTTTAGAAACTACAATAAACTTAAGCATACATAAAACTATCAACTTCCTAGAAATTATCTAAGTGTTACAAACATTCACAAATATCCATCACATAATTTGGCAATTAGTCAAACCAAAAAAAAAAAAAAAAGTACTCTTCACGACACTATTACGATTTTACTGTTCACCGTCACTATTCACGATCACTGTTCACAGAAGAAAAAATATTCAAGAGATCATACAATGCCACACGAAATTTACAAAGTTATAAAGTAACACTTCATGAATTAAAACATTATAATTTTCCCGGCAATGGCGCCAAAAATTGATGGAGCTATTATCCAAGCACAAAGTACCTGCAAAACAACTTCATACACATAATACCCTTCTTTTGTCAATTGTAGTTAGGACAAGTAGGGATCGTTCTATCCGGGGAAATCAAGGGCTTTCAATCACACAAAGTGTTGCACATAAGGGGGTTTGTCGAATTTTAATGTCTAATTACCTACTGATTTTTACAAATTTAAATCCTAAATTATTATATACAATTGATCAACATCTTCCACACAATCACAAAACACAAAACTCATTACACATGCAACGAAATTAAAACAAGTAATAGGGGCAGCAAGCAAATATCGAATTCAAGATCAACTAAGTTCCAATTTAATTAGAGCCTTCGCGGTTTATCTAATTATTCAAAACATCACAAGTATTTAGAATTAACTTCGCGTATAATCCTAAACATGGTACTAATCGGTTTAACAACACTTCGCGTAGAAATTAAACACAAATAGCACATAAGCACAATATGTCGAATTGGAACATGTTAGCAGGTATGGCGTCACTCATCCCACTTCGACATGTAAATTTCCAGAATTACTCTAGCCCTTAGATAAATACACATTAAAACCAACTTCGCGTATGATCCAACATGTATTAAATCGGCAAGTGAATTCAACATCTAGACAACACTGATGGCCTTTCGAATGCATCTAGACATCTCCTTCGGTTGCACACGAATTAAGGAAATAAACCTAATTAAATCAAGAAAACATGCAAAAGTCTACTGCCCATCATACCATATTCAATTAAATCACATGCATAATTCAGTAATTAAACACAAGAAAACCAAACAATATAACAAGAATTCGGAAATCCCATGAATAATTAACAAAACCAAAATCGGAACCAATAATCCATACATAATTCATAGACAAATTAATGTATAAATACAAAGAAACTAAAGTCATCAAAAATTACAATCCAAGTGGCAACCTTGTTGAAGAATTCGGCAAGTGGATTGGTGTTGATAATTGGAATGATTTTATGAAAGGTGGTGGAAGATGGTTCGGCTATGTTCTTGGTGAGGATTCTTGGAGAGAATTAGGCAGTGTTTCGGCAAGTTTAAGTGAGGAAGAGAAGATGATTATTCTGAAATTATGTTGTGGTATTTATAGAGGCAAGGGAGGCAGCTAGGGTTTACAAAACCTAGTTTTTCACAAACTTATCCTGCTGGCAGATTTGACCTTCGAGTGAAGATTATGGAATATCTTTCTCTAGAAAATAGATATTAAGGTGATTCTAGTTGTGTTGGAAACTAGACTCCCGTAGCTTTCTATCTATATAAGGCTCGAATTCTGATTCATTGTGAGCTGTCCGGGACAGTCCGTGGAAGTTGAGAGACGTGCACAGGAATTTTCCCGAAATTAATCAGGATTCTTTTTGTTTCTCTTATTATCTGAATTCTTTTCTTCTAGACTCTTCTTGGCCTTATCTTGGACTTGAATCTTCTCATTAAGTTAGTATGGACATATCTTTAGGTCCATAATATCCGATCCATGCTTCAAAAGTCTAAAGGAAAGCTTTCCTTGTGCAACCGGGAAATTGTTGTTTTCCCGGCAGAATGACCTTACTCCAGTAAATCCGGCATCACTTCCTCCTCAGAGCTCCGATTTATGCGATTCCAAGTCCCAGAGAAACTAGACACACATAGCTACCTCCATATAAAGCAGTTTGATCAAATTCCTTATGAGTCGTCGGGAATGATTTTTCGAAGTTGGGACACAGTCCCAGGAAAATCCTGGAAGTCCCTGGATTGGTTTGCTCGGACTGCCAAGTTGCAGCCATCTTTTGGGTGACTTCCTGAACTCCGATTGATCTGAAATTTTAACACAAGATTTCTCAGTATATGAATAATAAGCACACCAAATTTCATTAAATTCGGACAAGGATAGATCGTATTTTTACTCATCTCAGAATCACGAAAAAGACAACTTGCATTATTTTCCAGATTCCTCAAACTTAGTCATTTTTCGGATTCTTAACCAACTTTTCGCCAAACTCTACCAAATTAACACTAAACTATATTATGACTCTATCTTAGACAAATAAGGGTTAAACAAAGCATAAATGAGGGTAAAAACATATAATATCGTCGCACATTGTGCTCCTATCAGATAGTTACTATGAAAAAGTATATATGCTGATTGATTTTTGGACCTTTTATTCAGGTATAATGGTTTCTTTATGATTAATGAACTGGTGAACGAACATAAATGTCATTGTGTCATCCGGCTTCAAAAGAGTAAGATGATGTGCAGTAACATTATAAGGGAGGTGATGCTCGACAAGGTTCGTGAGAATCCTAATAAGAAAGCTATTGGTATACTGCAAGACATAAAGCTAATCTACGACTTAGATGTCCCTTATCATACTGCTTGGTATGACAAAGAGCTCGCGAGGGAAGCTGTGCTTGGTGTTGAGCCTGAATCTTACCAGAATTTATCATGGTTTTGCTAGTGTACATATGAATACAACCCATATTCTAGGCTAGTTGTAGAATACGAATCTGAAACAAGAAGGTTCCAGCGTATGTTTGTTACGTATTCTGCTTGGATGAATGGTTTTCGGTCTTGCAGACCAATTCTCTTTATTGATGCTACATTCATCACGAATAAATACAAAGGCATGCTTCTTGCTGCTTCGACAAAGGATGCAAATTGTGGTACATCTCTTTCTTGATTTTTGTTATTAATTACTGTCATTTATGTTTTTTTTTTTCCTTTCTTCAATGCTGTTGTTTTTCAATTTCATTTACATTACTTCCAGACCAACAATTACTTTGGATAGATACTACTGTAGTTACTAAGATAGTTACTGAGATGATAGTTACTAAAATAGTTACAAAGATGATGTTATTACTCATATGATAGTTACTACGATAGTTACTAAGATGATAGTTAATAAGATAGTTACTAATGCAGTTACTTTTATATTTATATGAAATTGACATTATTTTTTGTTATCTTTTGTTTAGGATTATATCTATTGCTTATGCTATTGTCGATTCAGAAAATGAGACCAACTGTACCTTCTTTCTTAAGATGTTGTCTGAAGAGCTGTCAAGATATTCTACAAGGCAAATTACTTTCATATCTAATCGTAATATTGGTCTTCTAAATGTAGTTCGTGCAGTTTTTCCCAATAGTCCACATGGATTTTGTTATAGGCATCTTCAGGCTAATCTGAGCAACAAGTTTGCATGTGGTTCTTACCTGATCAAAATGATTCCATTGTTGTTTATGATGTGTGCTTATTCTCGCACTCGTGAATACTTTGAGATTAATTTCCAGAAGTTGAAGAATGAAGGTGGTGAAGTTGTTTATTTGTTTTTGAAGGATCTTCCTTTGGAAACATGGGCTTCTTATTTTTTTAATGGTGAAAGGTTTGGGGAAATGACAAATAATTTGGCTGAGTGTTTCAACAATTGGGTGAAGGAGTTGAATAGTCTTCCCATTATTGAATTAAACGAAGGTATTCGTTTTAAGTCTATGGCTTTAATCGCTTCTCGGAAGGAAGTATCAGCTGGATGGGTTACTAAGCTGTGTCTAAAGTTTGAAAAGAAGCTGATTGACAACCTGGATTTGGGAAGACATTGATTAGTCAGTAGATCTGATACATACATTTATGAAGTTCAGTGCCAAAAGTATTATGTGATGGTAAACTTGGAAGAATTCTACTGTTCATGTGGAGAATGGCAAGTTCACGGATTCCCTTACTCGCATACCCTTGTCGTGATTCAGAAACACGGTTCTGATGTGTACTCATTTGTCAACACAATTTTCAAGGTGCACATAAATCCAACATTACTTAGACAGTTACTCAGGTAGTTACTTAGATAGTTACTTCAGATTAAATAGTTATATTGACAGATACTAGTGAAGTTACTTGTTTGGTTACATGAAATTGACATTATATCCTTATTTTTCCTTCTTCTTCTTTTTTCCCTTTTTATAGGTGGATAAATATCGCGAAACATATTCTTTATCAATCAACCCAGTTCCTACTATTTCAAAGCCGGTGGATCTAACTCAGCCTGCATCGTTGGTGCAACCACCTTTAACAAAGAGACCACCTTTAACAAATATGCTGGTCACAACAGAACAAGCTGTAGAGAAATTATATAGTTCTTTAGATAGTTATTCAGGCTGTGCTACTTTGTTTTGAAAGTTACATTGAAAGTTATATTGGAATGTACATTGATTGTTTTGTGGTTTTACTGTTATTGAAAGGTTACTTTTTATTATTATTGTTCATGTTTATTTCGGCAGCAGAAATGCTGCTGTGGTGCGGTGCAGCGCCACGCTGCATTGTGTCCTTCATTTTTCATTCTTGCTTCAGTTGTTTTCAATTTTCAGCTCTTTCTTTTTGCCCTCCATTTTTTTTTCATAGTAAGATAGCTACTTTTTTGAAAGTTTTACATTGAAATTTCTATTTAAATGTACATTGATTGTTTTTTGTTTTTACTGTTATTGAAAGTTTACTTTTTTTAAATTGTTCACGTTTATTTCCGCAGCGGAACGCTGTCGTGGAGCGGTGCAGCGGCACGCTGCATTGTGGTCTGCATTTTTCATTTTTAGTTCAGTTTCTTTCTATTTTAAATTGTAACTTTTCTGTCCTGCATATTTACTTAGATAGTTACTAAGGTAGTTACTAAGATAGTTACTAAAATGATAATTAGTAAGATAGTTAGTAAGTTAGTTACTAATATGATAGTTAGTTTAATAGTTAGTAAGATAGTATTTTTCTGGAAGCAGAATTTTCACTGAAGTCTATTCAATTACAAACCATTTTATGACTGTAAGAACAATCTGTTTCAATCAGCCTTTTCCATCTTGAACAATAAAAGAAAAAGGATTGAAACTTTAACATGTTTTGGATTGAAAAATGAGAAAGAAAGCGATCAGAACCACACTCAATTCAGCTTAACATCATTCATTAATTCACATTAGATTACAAAAAAGATTCAAGAAAAACATAAAAATAAACAGATTACAGTTACACAAAAACATCTACTTCTGATTTTTCATGATGATTGCTTGGAGAGAGATCACTTGTTCTTGAAGATGAACTTGTTGCCTAGTAAGATTGTCCAACTGGTCCAGAACAAATTTCGCCCATCCTCTCTTGTTTTTTTCCAACCCCATGAGATACGCTCCAAAATATTCCATGGTGTCTTGTTCAACAGGAATTGGAGGACTCCATGGCTCCCCCTCAAACTTTGCTGGAGGGATAGATCCAGTGTATCCTTCCATTTTAGGAGGGGGAGGAATGTGAGGCTCAACTGGAGGTAGAGGAATGCCCGGAACAAATATGGGTAGATCCTTATAAGAGTGAGGCGGAGGACGAGGAGGACAGTCAGATGAATCAGATGATGAAGAGGAGGAAGAAGAGGAAGAAGAGAAAGAGAGACGAGGGCGTTTGCTAGCAGATGATTCACCAGTAGTCATTCTCGTGGTCTTTAACGTTCTCATAAATAAGCATGTAGACACAGGGAGGAGAAAATTACAGAGAATATGAGCAGTTAGTGTTATACTTCATGCGAGAAAGATGGGTTATTTAAAGAGAAGTACAGATAACCAACCGTCATGTATTGGATTCGGAGCAGGGAAAAGAAACAGTCATCTATTGGGACAATCAACCGTCAGTTATCAAGTTTAAAGACGCAAAAACCAACCCTCATGAACAGTTGTTTTGATAGTTACTAGGCTAGTTACTAAGTTAGTTACTGAAATTATTTTTTTGATAGTTATGAGTTTTGAAGAAACAAGAACAATTGATTTTATAGCAACTAAGATAGTTACTGAAAATGTGATAGTTACTAAGATAGTTACTACACTAGTTACCATCAAAATCTTTTTGAAGAAACAAAAACAGTTGTTTTGATAGTTACTCGGCTAGTTACTAAGAGAGCTACTATGATACTTACTGAAAATTTGATAGTTACTTTGGCTACTGAATTAGATAGTTACTAAGATAGTTACTGAAAATGTGAAAGTTATATTGAAATGTACATAGATTAGTATTTAGATAGTAAGATAGTTAGAAAATTATAGTTAGTAAGATTATAGTTAGTTTGATAGTTAGTAGTATAGTTAGAAAGATAGTTAGTAAGATAATAGTTAGAAAGATAGTTACTAAGATGATAGTTAGTTTTATAGTTAGACAGATAGTTATTAAGATGATAGTTAGTAAGATAGTTCGTTTGATATTTAGTTTGATAGTTAGTAAGATAGTGTGATAGTATCTTTTGAAAGCAAATCTCCTCTGAAGCCTATTCAATTGCGAACCATTTTTCACTATAAGATAATATCAAACATTTTTCCAATGTATCAAAGTATATGTCTGCAGGTAAAGAATCAACTTGATCTGTACTATGCACAGAATCACTTCTCTAAAGCATAAACAACAATCTTTTGAAATAAAGCATTACCAATTTGTTCAAATAACAATCTGTTCAAACTACAATCTGTTCAAATAACAATCTGTTCAAACTACTTGACATGTTTCATATACTCGAAACTTCCTAAATTTTCCGAACAATCTGTTCGAAAAACTATATGTTCTAACAGTCTCTCCAACTATGCCGATTGTCCGCAAACCTCTTTAGAATGTGAGCTATAAACCAGTTAGCCTCTTCCTTCCCAAACTTCTTGCTTATATCGCCTTGGGACATGATAACGCTCATAAAGTACATTACATATATCCCACAGTCGACATTGTTTTGTCACAATAAATAGATTACTTAAAGTCAGACAGTTAGAAACATAGTTACTAAAATGATAGTTACTAAAATGGTAGTTACTCAGATAGTTACTAACATAGTTCCACAAACAGTTACAAACATGATAGTTACTAATATAGTTACTAACATAGTTACAGATAGTTCTGTAAGAGCCTCTTCTACCATTTTCAATTCTGTGCTTGAGCTCTTGTTTGTGTCAATTTTATATCGGCAACCTTGATCCAGCATATCATTTGATTGATCAAGGACAACTCTCATCCATATATCAATTATTTCAACCTGTTAATGATAGTTAGTCGGATAGTTACAAAAAATGATAGTTACTAAGATAGTTACTAACATAGTTATACAGATAGTTACTAACATAGTTATACAGATAGTTACTAAGATGATATTTTCTCATACAGTTACTAATATACCATTTTGCTAACATCTTTAAAACTTTGGCCGGAATATTTTTATCTTGGTCTCATGGAATCGAAGTGGACAAATTTGCAGGATTCCTTGTCAAACACCAGAAGAGTATGGTGAAAGTTCCTCTTATGTGTTAGCGGGAACATAATGATGTCCGCTTTACCAAGCTTCTCATACCGTGGTTCACATAGGAACTGATGCATTGGTTTTTCTTCAAGCTCTTCTGTTGACATCTGTTTTTCAAACAAAATGAATGATTAGTTATCTCTAAGGTTTTCTACAAAAATATAATTTTTTCTTTTTAATTAGTATCTTTACCCAAGAGTGAGTCTGCATAATTTCAATTTTAGGTGCATCTGCATCGTCTTTGTCAATCATTTCTCCATGTAACAGTGCTGCAAATGCATCTATCATATTGTTTGCCACTTCAATTCCAAACACGACTTGTTCTATCTCATATTTTGAAATTTCCGTTCCGACTTCTTTTCCCTCCCAGAAAAACACTCTGCACACATAATAGTTACACTCAGATGATAGTTACACTCAGATGATAGTTACTAAGATGATAGTTACTCAGATGATACTCATATGGTAGTTACTACGGTAGTTACACAGATAGTTAGAAAGTTGGTCAGAAAATTAGATACTTAGTTGATAGTTACTAAGATAGTTACTAAGTTGATAGTTACTAAAATAGTTAGTCAGAAAGAAAGATAGATAGTTGATAGTTACTAAGATAGTTTACTAAGTTGATAGTTAGTAAGATAGTTAGTCAGAAAGATAGATACTTAGTTGATAGTTACTAAGATAGTTACTAAGTTTAGTTATTAATATAGTTAGTCAGAAATATAGGTACTTAGTTGATAGTTACCAAGATAGTTACTAAGATACTTAGTTGATAGTTACTAAGATAGTTATCCAGACAGATACCAGAACAGATAGTAGGAAACACAGTTACTAAGACAGATACCAAGACAGACAGCAAGATAGATATTAGGATAAATCAATTTTATGGTTACCCGCTCGGTGCCTTGTTTCAGTATTCTTGCAGCCTGAGCTTTATGTTGTTGTCCATGTAATCTCTGTACACTCTGTGTTCATCCCAGTCCAGCACCTCTCTTTGGCTGGGTTGAGAAGGTTCCTCTGAATCACCAATTATGTATATTGGTTCACCCTCCTCTGTCAGCGCAGCTACGTCATCAATTAACGTAGTAAAAGATACAAATTCAATCTGTTCTGTTTGCTACACCTTTCTCACACTTTCCTCTTTCTTTTTGCACATTTCTTCTTCGAGCCTTTTTCTGTTCTCTTCATGCCTTTTTCTTCTGATTTCGCGTTCAGCTTTGACATCGTTCCACCCGTATTTGTTGTCCTTTTTCAAAATCCTCTTCTTGTATTTTATTCGGACAACATATGAATACATCCCCAGGGATGCTGCTGTACTTCCAGAGTGCATTTCATCAATTGGAAATTTCGTTACATTTTTGTTCGATTTGAAATGCATTTTTTTCTTCTTTTTTGCTTCAGCTTGATTGAAAATAGGCATGGGAACCGGTGACTCAATGATTTGGAACTTGTGAGGTTCCGCTATCATGTCTTTGAGAGTCGGTGATATGTGTTGTGGTGCTGGTGTTGCTGGTGGTGTGCTCATATTTGCTGCTGAGATTTGTACTGGTTGCTGCGGTGATTGAGCGGGAGTGCTGTAAGCTCCCCATGGAGATATGATCCCCGACAAGATGTTGAAAGAAGGCAATTCTCTCACTGGTGTCTTTGGTGACCATCTTGCTTCGTCTGGGATTTTTCGACGATATGTTAAAGTTTCTTCCTTGTCAGCTGCGCGATAGGAAAATTCTATGAGATAACTGTTACTATTATAGTTACTGTTATAGTTACTAATACAGATACTCAAATGATCAAAAAAATCAGATGATAGTTACTCAGTTCAGTTGATAGTTACTCAAATAGTTACTAATATAGTCACACAAATAGTTAATCACATGATAGTTAGTCAGATAATTACTAAAATACTTAAACAGATAGTTAGTAAGGTAGTTACACCGATAGTTAGTAAGATAGATACTCAGTTTATAGTTACTAAGATGATAGTTAATAAATAGGTTGTCAGATGATAGCTACTAAGATGATAGTTACTAAGATAGTTACTAAAATTGTTATAAATATAGTTACTCAGATAGTGAGCTCTACAGTTACTGAAAAAACCCACTAACAATTAGTAGTTACTAATGTAGTTACCAAAAGAATTACTATCTGGAAATTGAAACAAATTCTAATTACCTTTTCTTTTTTCTTCCTCTCTTCTTTTCTTTTCAGCCTCTTCTTCTGTGCTCTTTGTTCATCCAGCTGACGATTTCTTTCTATTTCTTCCTCCACTATTCTCAAAGCGTCCCGCTGATCTGCTTTAAGCTCTTTTTCTTCTTCATTTTCTTGACTGGTTTCCTCCACTTGAGCTTTCTGACCTTCTTGTTCGGCTTCATTTGCCAAGTTTTCCAGGCCATCTAATTGAGTTTCTTGTAGTGTCATCTCCATTGTGTCAGAGAATTGAGTTAGCGCGGCCACAATTTTCTTCTGGTTGTCCAAGTCAGCCTTTAATTTCTCATTTTCCATGTTTTGTGCCGTTGCAGTCTGCTTCAGCACCACAATTTCCAGTTCTGCAGCTTCTAATTGTTCTGACAGCTGTGCCAATTTGCTCTCTCTTTCCTTTAACCGTCTCTCTAGATCTTCTATCTTCTTCTGCTTTAATCTGAGCTGTTTTGAAAATTCCTCGCTCAGCATTGGAGGTTGCTTTTGGTCCCTTTCAGTCTGCTCATTCTGTTGAGGTTCATCTTTGTTTTGTTGAGCTTCATCATCATCATCACTGCTGCTCCCCTCAAGGTCTTTGTTGCAGTTTGCAAAATGTTTCTGAAAAAAATAAAAGAACAATTACTGACCTCTTTTTCTTTATGGTCATCATTCCTTTTCTTTGAACGTATCTCGTGTTGTACATCATCTTCGCTTCTATTGACCTCTTTTTCTTAACTGTTTCTCACTTTTGGTGCCATTTTCTACATATGTGAGAGAAAAAAGTTATCAAACAGTTTCATAGTTACTAGAATAGTTACTGTTATAGTTCCATCAGATAACACTGTTTCACACACACACACACACACACACACAAACACTCAGAATTTTTAGCGCTCAAGCAAAATTCAAAATAAGAGCAGTTACATAATAGTTACTTTGATAGTTCCAACCATTTTATTCTTGAACAAAATGTTCTATAACATCATTTTGTCTCAAAAACATGTAAACTGTTGTACATCAAAAGCTGAACCATTACCATCAAAACAGTAGCACTATACCATAAAAAAACTGAATCATTGCAGATAAATTAAGTTTCCATACATATCATTCAAGTGGAATGCCAGTAGCGTTCCTCTCATAGGCTATCATGCTGCAACGTACAAAGACATAAAAGACATTTCGATCTAAACAAGCACTTGGAGGTGTTAATAATATAAATGCAGCATTACAACAAATTTGTCTTTCTTTATGGGGAGGGATTCCAACCAGAGGTTCTGCTAAGACCAACTCGGTCACCTGAATTGTTTGCTTGCAGTGATTTTGGGATTTTTGAGAACCCTTGGTATGCCGTTCCTTCCCTCCCAAGGATTGTAATTTCTAAGAGGAGAAAAAAAAATGAATTGAGATGAAAGAATCATCAGTTCCATATTAACAAACATTTACTATAAAGAGAAGTCAAATAAGAACTCCAAGTTGTCCAAAGGCCTACCTTTCGCCAGCCTATTGACTTCAAGAGGCTGCAAGACATCCAACGATAAAAATAAGAAAGAATAGCAATCGATAGAAATTAAAAAAGTTTGCCAAGCAAAATGTTCACCAATTCAGTATACAACTCATTCAAGTTATAATTTACCACTATCGCAAACTATCCAAGCCATGGAAGACCAGCATCTAGAATTTGGTTCCAACCAACAAAACCAGGATGGTGAATCACTATGGAATTCAAGAGGCTGCAAGACATCCAACGATAAAAATAAGAAAGAATAGCAATCGATAGAAATTAAAAAAGTTTGCCAAGCAAAATGTTCACCAATTCAGTATACAACTCATTCAAGTTATAATTTACCACTATCGCAAACTATCCAAGCCATGGAAGACCAGCATCTAGAATTTGGTTCCAACCAACAAAACCAGGATGGTGAATCACTATGGAATTACATCTCAGGCTTACTCTCAAAAAATCATTCAGTAGAGTCTCAACAAATAACTAATTGAGGTGTAATTACATAACCAACAGAAACAACACAGTATCCCTAGACAGGGTTGAAACCAACCAGCTAGAAGAATTCTACACTTGCACTCCACAAAATTAAGCATGTATATGAATAGATCAAAACATAAAAATATGCACATGGTCCTTCAAATCAATTGGAAGTTCATCATCAGAAGACGAAGGCTTCCAATATCATAAGACAACATTCCTGCAGTCCTAATATAATGTTAAAAATAAAAAGAGAAATAAATTAACATAACAATTATTCAAAGAATGAACCAAAGATAAGAATATATGATGTGCCTTTAAACCTCTATAGGTATATCAATCAGACCAACATAGTGGAATGTTGATCAGGAATTCTGACACAAATGTTGTAGCAGCAATTTCAAAGAATATTGGCAAGTCTTATGTTCCTATTGCAGAAGCCATTGCCTTAAGAGATAGCCTAGCCTTTGCAGCTCAAAGAGGTAGCAGGAACCTTGAGGTAGAGGGAGACTCGAAGCTTGTTGTGGATGCTATAACTGGGAAAACCAGTATACCCTGAAGACTCGGGCAGATCATAGAAGACATCAGAAGTATTGCAAGTGGGTTTGACAGTGCATAAAACATGTTTACCGAGAGGCTAATTTTGTTGCTGATGCTTGTGCAAACTTGGAACATCGACATAATGGGGAGAAGAACTGGACTCATGGACATCCAAGGATTACAAGAGCTATTTTTTTTATAGACATAGAGTTGGGTGCATGAGAGGTACCTTTTTGTAATTCCCATAAGTTAAGACAATACAGTACAGTGTGCAGCACAAGTTCCAAATACAACTTTCCATGGTTCAGTATTCTCAACCCCTGTGTGAAATATAAAGTAAAGAGAAAAACATGTAGTTAAAGGTAGTATAAAGGCCAGCCAAATAGAATCAAAATCTTAAGGGAAACAAAGAAGTTTGGTACCTGGTGAAAAGACATCCTCTAAAGAAATGAGTTGTATGCTGTCTTCACCATCTCAGCAGGCTTAGCATTCCTAGCATTCCTAGGCCAGAAAAAAAAAACCTATAAAATGGATCTTAAGTTCATAAAGCCAATGCAACATACCAATAACTTACCTCTGAAGAACCTGCACCAGATGAACTAGGGTGAAAGGACACAATCTTGCCTCAAAAATCAAAAGACGCCCCAGTTGGGCTTTTATACCATTTTGGAGCCCTCAGAGGTTCTGTGTCGAAAAGAAAACGAATGAAACAATCACACTCAATTGAAAAAGAAACAGACTGATGGAGATGTTATCCAAGCACAAAGTACCTGCAAAACAACTTCATACACATAATACCCTTCTTTTGTCAATTGTAGTTAGGACAAGTAGGGATCGTTCTATCCGGGTAAATCAAGGGCTTTCAATCACACAAAGTGTTGCACATAAGGGGGTTGTCGATTTTTATGTCTAATTACCTACTGATTTTTACAAAAATTAAAACCTAAATTATTATTTACAATTGATCAACATCTTCCACACAATCACAAGACACAAAACTCATTACACATGCGATGAAATTAAAACAAGCAATAGGGGCAGCAAGCTAAAATCGGATTCAAGTTCAATTAAGTTCCAATTTAATTAGAGCCAATGCGGTATATCTAATTATTTAAAACATCACAAGTATTTAGAATCCACAATGCGTGTAATCCTAAACATGGTACTAATCGGTTTAACAACACTATGCGTAGAAATTAAACACAAATAGCACATAAGCACAATATGTCGAATTGGAACATGTTAGCAAGTATGGCGTCACTCATCTCACATCGACATGTAAATTTCCAGAATTACTCTAGCCCTTAGATAAATACATATTAAAACATAACATGCGTATGTTCCAACATATATTAAATCGGCAAGTGAATTCAATACCAAGATAACACTCATGGCCTTCGAATGCATCTAGATATCTCCTTCGGTTGCACACGAATTAAGGAAATAAACCTAATTAAATCAAGAAAACATGCAAAAACCTACTGCCCATCATACATATTCAATTACATAGCATGCATAAATCGATAATTAAACACAAGATAACCAAACAATTATAACAAAGATTCGAAAATCCCATGAATAATTAACAAAACCTAAATTAAAACCAAGAATCCAAACATATTTCATAGACAAAATAATGTTTAAATACAAAGAAATCAAAGCCATCGAAATATTACAATCCAAGTTGACAACCTTGTTGAAGAAATCGGCAATAGGATTGGTGATGATGATTGGAAAGGTTTTGTGAAAGGTGGTGGATGGTGGTTCGGCCTTGTTCTTGGTAAGAATTTTTGGAGAGAATTTGGCAGAGTTTCGGCAAGCTTTTTGTGTGGAAGAGAAGATGATTTTTCTGAATTTATGGAGGAGTATTTATAGAGGAGAGGGGAGCACTAGGGTTCGGCAAGGCTAGGGCTGCTAGGGTTTCGGCAAAGTCTTCTCATCCTTCATGCAATTGCCGAATTATCCCTTGAATAATAGCTGAGTTGTTGTAAAATAATCTCTTCAATTTTCTCTTTTAATTCGGCAACAAGTAAATGCACAAGGCTTCAATTCAGTTCACATTCATCCCTTGCATTTCTCTTTTCTTCTTTTCCGAAAATCCCATAGATAATTGCTGAATAAATCTTCAATTATCACTTGTTGTTGCCGAATTATTTCTTCACTTTTCTTCAATTAAATCTCTTTGATTCGGCAACAAGTCTATGCACAAAGCTTCACATTGAGTCCCCATTCATTCTTGCTTTGCCCTTTTCTTCTTTTCCGAAAATTATATGTGAAAATAGAATTAAATCCTCCTTGTTTTCTTCTCTTGGCCGGCCATGAAGAGATCTACACAATCTCTTCCTCAATTCTCACTCACGGCACAAGCTAGGGTTTGCCGAAAATTACTTCTTCAATTACCATAGTAATTCGGCAGAAATTCCCTCAAGATATTATCTCCTCAATTCTCCATTTATCTTCTCATGAATTCCTGAAAATAAGATTAAGAAATAAATCACAAAGAAGATAAAAATATGTAGCACAATTATCATGAGTAAGAGTCTTAGATAGATAAGGAATCCTAGTCCAACAAGGAGTTGTATTTTCAATGAAACTCTTTCGACTTTACAAAAACGTCGAGCATTTATAGACTCCTTGTCCGACTAAAACTCCTATTTTCATAGACTTCAATTAGGACTCAAACTTGTAGAATCCTTATCCAACTGGGACTCCTACTTTAGTAAGGATTTCTTTTCCAACTAGAGTTCTAGTTGAAAAAAGAGTCCTAGTTGAAAAAGGAGTCCTAGTTACAATCAAACTCTTATTAGGAATCCTAGTTCAATAAGGACTCTACCATAATTATGCATTTTTAACATTTCTAGCACAAACCGATTCCACACATGATTTAGAAACGACGAACAATAAAGAATTCCATTCCGACAAGTTTCCTAGTCAAAACAGGTTTCCTAGTCCAAACAGGATTCCTAGTACAACAAGGACTCCTACTAAAACTAAAACTCTTCAAAATTCGACATTCCTGCATTTTTAGCTCAATTTATTCACCAACACTTGCCAGCGACTCCAACATGACTCAATGACTCTATATTACAACAATAAGGGATAAGAATTGCATAAATGGGGGTAAAAACATATTAAGAACGTCGCATTTTATGCTCCTATCAACTACCCCACACTTAGCCTTTGCTAGTCCCTTAGCAAAACAAATAAAAAAGACTCAACACTACTGCCCCTAAATAATTGTCTCAGGATCTTTAAACACATAGCTTTCGAGTTAAGCATTCAATGTAAGCACAATAATCCCAAGCGTCATAGACATGTATCATAGCATGAACAAGTAAGAAACGAAAATAGCAAGCAATGACATGTTATGTTCATTTCATCCTCCTCACTAGGCATACTCTCTTCTTTTCACTCATGATATGGCAATTCACTCAAAGTATATGCAAGAAAATAGATTGAGAGTTACAAAGAGTAACTTGCATATTTCATCAAATAAAGGCACTTTGTGAATAGATCTTTCAGGAAAAACTTCATATAACAGCTATGTGCACAAATGAACCAAAGCCATATGCTCATTCTTGACAAAAATCTCCACTAATCAAAGTTCACACATTTTAAGAATCATGAAAAGATCAACATAAAGGTGATAATGGGGATTGGCATAAGGCATTCATATTTAGGATAATGGTGATAAAATGTCACCAAGACTTAGCAAAATTCAATAAATCCTTATGACTTCACTTCAAAGGGCCAAATTTCATCATGTTGGGCCCAATCTTCATTCTTTTTCTTCCCCAAAACATAGTGAATATGAACAAAGATCAAATATAGCAATGTAAGACCTTCAATTATCAAACAATCTCCAAATTCACTATAGAAACTCATCCAATTTTTCTCTTCATTGCCGAAATTTTCTTTATTTTTTTCATTTTAATTCGGCACAATTTTTGTTTTCATTTTTTTTTTCGTCCGAATTTTCTTTTCTTTTCTTTTCTTCGGCAACACATATATTTTTCATAAAATTGGACAAATTCACCCCACACTTACTTCATATCATCACTTCAACTAACAAATTCCCATTAAATTTTACCAAGTCTTGACAACAATGGTAAGGATAAACTGTTCTAAGCTAAAGGAAAGTGTATCATGGTGATGAAATAAAATGGCACAATGTCGGCTCAAAGGGATTAAAACTAAGGAGTCCCACGACGGGCACAAATTAGGCATAAGCTTTATTTGGCATTGGTGGTAATCCTAACATGATCTTTTCAATCCTTTTCAAAATCAAGGTATTTCATGAATAATAGTCAAGAGCAAGTTCTAGCATTCTAGAGTTCATTAAAAGCTATGGCACATAGTCATTGAATAATCAAAGAATAATGAAGTTTTGAAAAATTCTGCCCATTTTTATCGCTCAAGAAGAAAAGTATATGGCATCAAAGTTCACATAGGTTATTATGGAACAAAATCAACACAAACATGCATGTTTATTACACAAATAAATCCAAGTCACAAATGTTCATAACAATCACAATGTCCATGAAACTCACAATTATTTTCAAGATTATGTGAAACCATCATCTATGCATTCAAAGATATATTCATCATCGACTATTTAGGGGCACCTAAGAGTCAAAAATAAAAACAAAAATAAACAAAAGCAACGAAAAATTTAAACAAAAGCAACGAAATTTTTCATTTTTCTGATTTTTCTGATTTTTTTCTTTTCTTTTCTTTTTATGACTCAAAACAAAGACTCAAAACAAAAACAAAACATGTGAAACATATATTCCCTACCCCACACTTAGAAAATTACATTGTCCTCAATGTTACACAAAAATTATGTAGTAATTTCTAAGCATTTGATAATTCACACAAGTTCCACATTTATACAATTCAACCAAAAAGAGTTTAGGGTTTAGAAATTCAAACTCTCGTAGACGGCTCCTTCACAATTTTGGTTGAAATGGGTTGCCTCCCATGCAGCGCTTAATTTTTATAGTCTACTCAGCCTAGACTCTTCTTCACATCATCAGGATCTTGGTGCGTCTCTAAATGGTATCTCTTCAATGGTGTGCTCCTCAAAAGGTTCGTAGTAAGGCTTAAGTCGATGACCATTCACCTTGAACGCTTTTCCTGTTTCAATACTCTGAATTTCTATGGCACCATGAGAAAACACATTAGTAACAATATAAGGCCCAACCCAACTAGAACGCAATTTTCCAGGAAATAATCTAAGACGAGAATGAAATAACAAGACTTTTTGGCCAATATGAAACGTTTTGCCTCTTATCATCTTGTCATGATACAATTTCGTCTTCTCCTTGTAAATCCACGCAACATCATATGCTTCATTCCTGATTTCCTCAAGCTCGCTCAACTGCAATTTCCTGTGAAGTCCAGCCTTGTCAAGCTCCATGTTGAATTGCTTGACCGCCCACCACGCCTTGTGCTCCAACTCTACTGGAAGATGGCACGCCTTGCCATAAGTGAGCCGAAATGGAGACGTCCCAATGGGTGTCTTGTATGTCGTTCTGTAGGCCCAAAGTGCATCATCAAGTCTGTCACTCCAATCTTTCCTTGATGGGCCCACAGTTTTCTCCAATATGCTCTTAATCTCTCTGTTGGACACTTCCGCCATTCCGCTCGTCTGAGGGTGATAAGGTGTGGATACCTTATGGGTGACTCCATATCTCTTGAGCAAAGCCTCAATTGTTCTGTTGCAGAAATGGGAACCTCCATCGCTTATAAGCACACGAGGTACTCCAAACCTGGAAAATATGTTAGTTCTCAAGAAACCTGCAACAACTTTAGAATCATTAGTCCTTGTGGCTTTCGCCTCCACCCATTTAGACACATAATCAACAGCCAACAAGATATAAAGAAAGCCCTTAGATGAAGGAAAAAGTCCCATAAAATCTATGCCCCATACATCAAAAATTTCGACAAAGACTATAGGAATTAGGGGCATTTGGTCTCTCTTACCAATGTTACCTGTCCTTTGGCACCTATCACATGTCATACAAAATGTGTATGCATCCTTGAAAATCGTGGGCCAATAGAATCCGCTTTCTAATACCTTGAGGGTTGTCCTCTTAGCTCCAAAGTGTCATCCACATGCCTCATTGTGGCAAAATGCAAGGATCGGCCTATGCTCCTCTTGTGGCACACAACGTCTTATAACTTGATCACTACAAGTCCTCCAAAGATATGGATCGTCCCATATGTAGTGTCTTGCATTCTTTTTTATCCTCGTCTTGGTTGCCTGCAAACATGTACTTGGAAAAGTTTTAGTAACTAAATAATTGACAATGTCTGCATACCAAGGTTCTTTTGTGTCCACTCGAAAAAGCTGCTCATCTGGGAAGGTTTCCTGAAGTGGCAACGTTTCCTCCTCTTTCACAATTCTGCTCAAGTGATCCGCCACAACATTCTCGCTCCCCTTCTTGTCCTTGATTTCGATGTCAAACTCTTGGAGTAAGAGAATCCATCGAATCAAACGTGGCTTAGCGTCTTTCTTCTTCATCAAATATCTAAGGGCTGCATGATCAGAATAAACAATCACTTTAGAATTCAAAATATATGAACGAAATTTTTCTAAAGCAAAAATCACAGCCAATAGTTCTTTCTCAGTAGTAGAGTAATTCAATTGAGCATCATTAAGTGTTCGAGAAGCATAATATATGGCGTTTGGCTTCTTCTCTTTTCTCTGTCCAAGCACTGCTCCAACTGCATAGTCTGAAGCATCACACATGATCTCAAATGGCAATGTCCAATCTGGTGGCGCCATGATAGGGGCTGACGTCAATAGCTTCTTCAACCTCACAAATGCATCTTCACACCCTTTGTCCCATATGAATGGAACATCCTTCTGCAAGAGGGCACAAATGGACTTGGCCACCAACGAAAAATCCTTGATGAACCTCCTGTAAAAACCTGCATGGCCAAGAAACGAACGTACCTCTCTCACAGTTGTAGGGGAGGGTAAGTGAAGCATAATATCAATCTTGGCCCTTTTAACCTCAATACCCTTTGCAGAAATTATGTGTCCTAAAACTATCCCTTGTTTTACCATGAAATGACATTTTTCCCAATTAAGCACAAGGTTAGTTTCTACACATCTTCTCAGGATTAATTCCAAATTCTCTAAACATGCATCAAAGTCTTTTCCATAAACACTAAAATCATCCATAAAGACTTCAATGATATTTTCAATATAATCAGAGAATAATGAGTACATACAACGTTGAAATGTACCTGGTGCGTTGCATAAACCAAAAGGCATGCGTCGATAGGCAAACGTACCAAAGGGACATGTGAATGTCGTCTTTTCCTGATCATCTGGGTGAATGCATATCTGATTGTAACCGCTGTACCCATCCAAGAAGCAATAGAATTCGTGCCCAGCTAGTCTCTCCAACATCTGGTCCATGAAAGGCAAAGGCATGTGATCCTTTCGAGTTGTAGCATTCAGCTTTTTGTAGTCGATGCACATCCTATGACCTGTCACTAATCGTTGGGGCACGAGCTCATCCTTGTCATTCTTCACAACTGTGACTCCACTCTTCTTGGGTACAACTTGGACAGGTGCAATCCACTGGCTATCTGATATAGGATAAATGACTCCACAATCCAGCAATTTGATCACCTCGTCCTTCACAATCTTCATCATAGGGGGTGTAAACGTCTCTGACCCTCCCTAGTAGACATGACTCCTTCCTCAAGCAAGATCCTATGGACACAAGTTGTAGGGCTGATTCCCTTGATATCCGCCAACGTCCATCCAATGGCGGTCTTGTTTCTCTTCAGCATGCTAGTCAAACGTGCTTCCTGCTGCTCACTCAGCTGTGATGACACAATAACTGGTAGTGTGTCATCGTCTCCCAAGTATACATACTTCAAATGGTTGGGAAGCACCTTCAATTCTAAAATAGGGGCCTATTCCACAGATGGTAGAATTTTGTTAGTGGAAATGGGAATTGACATAAAATGACATGACCTTTTCACATGGGGTGTTGCCTCTAGCTCGGCAACCACTTGTGCTATGCACGGCTCAAGTTCTTGCCATGCCTCCATCGAAATTTCCTCCCCTAATGCGTCAATTCCGGCCCCTTGCTCAATAGCTAGTTGCTATTGATCCAAAGTTTCTGATAAAACCTGTGCAAGAGAATCAACTACATCAATATTATAGCAAGGTTTTAAATCAGAAACCGGATACCTCATAGCTTCAAAAATGTTGAAGCCAATTATTTCACCATCGAACTCCATGGTGAGGTTGCCTTCTGCAACGTCAATCTTTGTTCTTGCGGTTCTCATAAATGGTCGCCCCAACAATAGTTGAGTGGAATTTAGGGGCGACTCTTCCATATGTAGCACATAGAAGTCTGCAGGAAAAATCAGACTATTCACCTGCACAAGAACATCTTCAACATATCCCTCAGGATATTTGTTAGACCTATCGGCGAGTTGAATAATTACATTGTCTTGTTTCAACTCGCCTAGACGTAAGGACTTATATACATTATATGGCATAACATTTATTGAAGCCCCTAAATCTAGCAAAACTTTATCAAAGCAAGATTGTCCAATTTTACATGGCACTGTAAAGCTGCCTGGGTCTTTCATTTTCGGTGGAAGCTTCCTTTGGAGAACGGCTGAAACCGTCTCACTCATCTTCACTACTTGTTCCTCCCTTGTATGCCTTCTTGTTGTGCAAAGCTCTTTGAGAAATTTGGCATACTTGGGAATCTGCTTGATGCATTCCAAAAAGGGGATGTTGACCTCTACACGTCTGAAGATATCAAGTACCTCTTCATCTGATTTCTCCTTCTTCGATTTAGCAAATCTGGAAGGAAAAGGCAAACACGAAGATTGGTTAGTAATAACTAAACCACTTGAGTTAGATTTTACCTTATGTGCTTCTGAGGTTGCGGGATCTTTTTCCATGTCCCTTTTCTTCATCACCTCGAGCTCCTCTTTGCTCGGTTCATCATTTTTCTCGGCCTCATTGCCGTGTAGTATTTCTCCTTTGCCGTGTGCCACTTTTTGCTTGGCCTCATCGTCATCACCCTCCACCATCACATCCTCACTTGCCTTTCCCATACTCGGCCCCTCCAAGACTTTACCACTCCTTGTGGTAATTGACTTTGCTTGCTCATTCTTGGGGTTAGGGATCACTCCTCCAGGTAACCTCCCTTGCTCTTGGATCTGCCCCATAAAATCCACAACTTTCCCCATCTGATTCTTCAGCTCAGAAATATCCTTAGTGTTTGAGGTTGTAGATTGCAACAATGTATGAGTTGCATCATTCAAAGACTTCATCATTGCATCATAGTTAGGGTTCGATGATGCTTGAGCATTATTGTTGTAGAATTGCTGCTGAGGTCTTGCAAATCCTTGAAATTTCCCTTGGGTCTTGGTTGAAACGCCATGCCTCCTTGATTTGCTTGTGGTGGCGCCAATGGTTGAGGGTTCTGAACATTGCTATTGTTGGCCCAACGAAAATTAGGGTGATCGTTGTACCTTGGATTGAAAGTGGGGTAGTTGGAACGTTGCTGCCCTTGAAAACCAACCGAATTGGCCTCCTCAAAATTATCACATCCTCCCAATTGAGGACACACATCAGCCGTATGGCCCTCTATGCTACACACCCCACAAACTTGGGCATGCTTCTGCTTCATCATTTGGGACATCATCTGAGTTAGCTTCCCCATGTCTTCCCTAAGCTCTTTGACAGCACTAGACTCCTCAAATCCGCTAGCTTCATTCACTCGCCTTGAGGAAGTAGACCCGAACTGTTGTTGGTTAGTGAAATGCATCTCCAACAAGTTCTTAACTTCCTCCTTGCTCTTTTCCATCAAAGATCCTCCAGCCGCTGAATCAAGAAATCTACGCTCCAAAGGACGCAACCCTTCATAAAAATACTGCAGCAAAAGACCCTCACGTATCCCATGATTAGGACACGTTGCCACCAAAGACTTGTACCTATCATAGTACACATCAAAGCTCTCGTCTGGCTCTTATCTAATTGAGGTGATCTCCTTTCTGATTTGTGTCACCCTTGATGAAGGAAAGTATTTGGTGAGAAATTCTTTCACCATTGTATTCCAAGACGTCATTTTCCCTGGTGGAATAGCAAAGAACCACTCGGCTGCCCTATCTTCAAGTGAGAATGGAAAAGCTTTCATCCTCACATGTTGCAAATCTGCCCCAGTTGAGCACATTGACTCACATCTGAACTTAAATTTCTGAATATGGCGATTCGGATCTTCTCCACTAAGTCCAAAGAACTTGGGCAATTGGTGGATAAATCCACCCTTCAACTCAAACTCTGCTGATTTGCCAGGTGCAACAGCAGGATATGTTACATTACTTGGTCTCACCACTCCTCCTTGTGGCGCATCTACTTGCCCATTCTCTTCTCTCAATGAAGTCATCTCGAATGTAGGATCAGGTAAATCAAAATGCAAGTACTGAATTGATATGGGACTTTGAAGTAGCTCAAACTCTGGTTCTTCGTGAAACAAAGGGTTAAGTTCACACGAAGCTTCTGAAGGAAATGGTGATGGTGGTGCAACAAAATTTCTGTCGAAAAGTGATGAGGTGGGAGAAACAAACTGATGCTCTGGTGAAGATGTGCTCGGCAAAACTTGCTCTTCTTCCTCTTGGTTGCAAATTCTTTTCAATCTTTTCTCAATTTCTTGTGACCATCCAAGATTCATGTACCTGAAATTATTAAAAGATAAAGTATTTAATCAATGAATTTAAAAAGAAAAACAAACATGTATTGTATAGTTAGAATGTATAAGTTAGTGTTAGGGTAAAAATATCACACGAAAGTATGAGTATGTATCATCGAAAAATAAAAATATGTATAAGTATCATACTAAAATTCAAATATGTATATATACAAGTATCACACGAAAAATAAGTATATCACACAAAAATATATCACACGAAAAATTATAGGTATAGCTCACACAATTTCACAAGTATAAACGAAAGAATCAAAAATGTGTTTTATGTATCCCTAGTTAAATTGCTATATGATTTGTTCGAATTTTCAAAGTACGTGGAGCAGAGGAGATAACAGTGCAATGGACTGATACAGCCCAATGTAGTATCATGCTTATTCCGATATACCTCGAAAATTCAAACCAATAAATGTTTTCTTTTGAGATTAAAAATTTACTTATATCAAACTTATTTAAGGTTTTGAAGCTCGGTGGACGTGCGGCCTAGGTCTATCGACTAGACACAAGATTTCGTGGTTTCAGAAGGCTAGAACGAAAGTACTAACAATGGAGTGAGGCAAGACTCGTTTTTGGACACCACGGAGAGCGAACTCCCTATCGACTCACTCACAGAGAATGAACATCAGTCTGTGGGCCTTGAGATCTAGTTAAACAAACCTCAACACCAAAATTAGAACGAACGAACTATGAATGCCCCTTACTCTGTAGAGAACCTTATGTTGTCAGTACCACTAAAGTGCATAAAAGCCGCCCTCAACCTCATAAAAACGCAAGCGCTAGTATGAAGGGTTAAGGCTAATATCAACATTAGTGACCTTACCTATTCCTCTTCCCCTCAAAACCAAAAACAAACTCAACATAAATAGACTTTTAAAACTCCCTAACAATTTAGCTAGTTATACAAAACATCACACGAAATTTACATGTATTTATAACGGCTTGGTTCTTAAGGTCATCGATTATGTAAGTATGTAAATGCCGAAACTTAGAATTTCTAATGTCTTTTATTCACACAACTTTAAAATTTGAGGTACGTGGAGCAACGGCGCCAAAAATTGATGGAGATGTTATCCAAGCACAAAGTACCTGCAAAACAACTTCATACACATAATACCCTTCTTTTGTCAATTGTAGTTAGGACAAGTAGGGATCGTTCTATCCGGGGAAATCAAGAGCTTTCAATCACACAAAGTGTTGCACATAAGGGGGTTGTCGATTTTTATGTCTAATTACCTACTGATTTTTACAAAAATTAAAACCTAAATTATTATTTACAATTGATCAACATCTTCCACACAATCACAAGACACAAAACTCATTACACATGCGATGAAATTAAAACAAGCAATAGGGGCAGCAAGCTAAAATCGGATTCAAGTTCAATTAAGTTCCAATTTAATTAGAGCCAATGCGGTATATCTAATTATTTAAAACATCACAAGTATTTAGAATCCACAATGCGTGTAATCCTAAACATGGTACTAATCGGTTTAACAACACTATGCGTAGAAATTAAACACAAATAGCACATAAGCACAATATGTCGAATTGGAACATGTTAGCAAGTATGGCGTCACTCATCTCACATCGACATGTAAATTTTCAGAATTACTCTAGCCCTTAGATAAATACATATTAAAACATAACATGCGTATGTTCCAACATATATTAAATCGGCAAGTGAATTCAATACCTAGATAATACTCATGGCCTTCGAATGCATCTAGATATCTCCTTCGGTTGCACACGAATTAAGGAAATAAACCTAATTAAATCAAGAAAACATGCAAAAACCTACTGCCCATCATATATATTCAATTACATAGCATGCATAAATCGATAATTAAACACAAGATAACCAAACAATTATAACAAAGATTCGAAAATCCCATGAATAATTAACAAAACCGAAATTAAAACCAAGAATCCAAACATATTTCATAGACAAAATAATGTTTAAATACAAAGAAATCAAAGCCATCGAAATATTACAATCCAAGTTGACAACCTTGTTGAAGAAATCGGCAATAGGATTGGTGATGATGATTGGAAAGGTTTTGTGAAAGGTGGTGGATGGTGGTTCGGCCTTGTTCTTGGTAAGAATTTTTGGAGAGAATTTGGCAGAGTTTCGGCAAGCTTTTTGTGTGGAAGAGAAGATGATTTTTCTGAATTTATGGAGGAGTATTTATAGAGGAGAGGGGAGCACTAGGGTTCGGCAAGGCTAGGGCTGCTAGGGTTTCGGCAAAGTCTTCTCATCCTTCATGCAATTGCCGAATTATCCCTTGAATAATAGCTGAGTTGTTGTAAAATAATCTCTTCAATTTTCTCTTTTAATTCGGCAACAAGTAAATGTACAAGGCTTCAATTCAGTCCACATTCATCCCTTGCATTTCTCTTTTCTTCTTTTCCGAAAATCTCATAGATAATTGCTGAATAAATCTTCAATTATCACTTGTTGTTGCCGAATTATCTCTTCACTTTTCTTCAATTAAATCTCTTTGATTCGGCAACAAGTCTATGCACAAAGCTTCACATTGAGTCCCCATTCATTCTTGCTTTGCCCTTTTCTTCTTTTCCGAAAATTCTATGTGAAAATAGAATTAAATCCTCCTTGTTTTCTTCTCTTGGCCGGCCATGAAGAGATCTACACAATCTCTTCCTCAATTCTCACTCACGGCATAAGCTAGGGTTTGCCGAAAATTACTTCTTCAATTACCATAGTAATTCGGCAGAGATTCCCTCAAGATATTATCTCCTCAATTCTCCATTTATCTTCTCATGAATTCCTGAAAATAAGATTAAGAAATAAATCACAAAGAAGATAAAAATATGTAGCACAATTATCATGAGTAAGAGTCCTAGATAGATAAGGAATCCTAGTCCAACAAGGAATTGTATTTTCAATGAAACTCTTTCGACTTTACAAAAACGTCGAGCATTTATAGACTCCTTGTCCGACTAAAACTCCTATTTTCATAGACTTCAATTAGGACTCAAACTTGTAGAATCCTTATCCAACTGGGACTCCTACTTTAGTAAGGATTCCTTTTCCAACTAGAGTTCTAGTTGAAAAAGGAGTCCTAGTTACAATCAAACTCTTATTAGAAATCCTAGTTCAATAAGGACTCTACCATAATTATGCATTTTTAACATTTCTAGAACAAACCGATTCCACACATGATTTAGAAACGAAGAACAATAAAGAATTCCATTCCGACAAGTTTCCTAGTCAAAACAGGTTTCCTAGTCCAAACAGGATTCCTAGTACAACAAGGACTACTACTCAAACTAAAACTCTTCAAAATTCGACATTCCTGCATTTTTAGCTCAATTTATTCACCAACACTTGCCAACGACTCCAACATGACTCAATGACTCTATATTACAACAATAAGGGATAAGAATTGCATAAATGGGGGTAAAAACATATTAAGAACGTCGCATTTTCTGCTCCTATCAACTACCCCACACTTAGCCTTTGCTAGTTCCTTAGCAAAACAAATAAAAAAGACTCAATACTACTGCCCCTAAATAATTGTCTCAGGATCTTTAAACACATAGCTTTCGAGTTAAGTATTCAATGTAAGGACAATAATCCCAAGCGTCATAGACATGTATCATAGCATGAACAAGTAAGAAACGAAAATAGCAAGCAATGACATGTTATGTTCATTTCATCCTCCTCACTAGGCATACTCTCTTCTTTTCACTCATTATATGGCAATTCACTCAAAGTATATGCAAGAAAATAGATTGAGAGTTACAAAGAGTAACTTGCATATTTCATCAAATAAAGACACTTTGTGAATAGATCTTTCAGGAAAAACTTCATATAACAGCTATGTGCACAAATGAACCAAAGTCATATGCTCATTCTTGACAAAAATCTCCACTAATCAAAGTTCACCCATTTTAAGAATCATGAAAAGATTAATATAAAGGTGATAATGGGGATTGGCATAAGGCATTCATATTTAGGATAATGGTGATAAAATGTCACCAAGACTTAGCAAAATTCAATAAATCCTTATGACTTCACTTCAAAGGGCCAAATTTCATCATGTTGGGCCCAATCTTCATTCTTTTTCTTCCCCAAAACATAGTGAATATGAACAAAGATCAAATATAGCAATGTAAGACCTTCAATTATCAAACAATCTCCAAATTCACCATAGAAACTCATCCAATTTTTCTCTTCATTGCCGAAATTTTCTTTATTTTTTTCATTTTAATTCGGCACAATTTTTGTTTTCATTTTTTTTTTTGTCCGAATTTTCTTTTCTTTTCTTTTCTTTTCTTCGGCAACACATATATTTTTTTACCATCACCGTATTTAATCATAACAATTAAATGCTATTTCATAGTATTTTTCAAAATTTGACTTCTTTTACATAGTTGTTTCGAAAAGTTATACACTTAAGTATAATCTACTAATCAAGTTATACCGCATTAGTAAGCATGTTGTCATTATAATGGCTAAATTCACAAAATGAAAATTTTGACCGTCTGATGTGATCGTTATAGTTAAATATGGGTAGAGTAGAAAAATCAACTCGTTTCGTGAACATTCGATGCTCGATCGAAACGGTCAACTATATTTTCATAAAACTTATCACACGAAAATGCTATTACGTACATTTAGATGACTTTGTTTCGTCCACTCTTCCAAACATTAAACTCTCAAATAAATGAGACATAATCAGCCATGTAAAAATTTGGGAACGTTTACCTCCCGATACTATGACTCTCCATAGAGAGAGATAAGTTTAAAAAATGTTGACCGCATCGATCGGGGCTCTAATTTTGTCGGATTTAAGTGATTTTTTTACCATCACCGTATTTCATCATAACGATTAAATAATATTTCATAGTATTTTTCAAAATTTGACATCTTTTATATAATTGTTTCAAAAAGTTGTACACTTAAGTAAAATCTACTAATCAAGTTATACTGCATTAGTAAGCATGTTGTCATTATAATGGCTAAATTCACAAAATGAAAATTTTGACCGTCTGATGTGATCTTTACGGTTAAATATGGGTAGAGTAGAAAAATCAACTCGTTTCGTGAACGTTCGATGCTCGATCGAAACGGTCAACCATATTTTCATAAAACTTATCACACGAAAATGCTATTACGTACCTTTAGATGACTTTGTTTCGTCCACTCTTCCAAACATTAAACTCTCAAATAAATGAGACATAATCAGCCATGTAAAAATTTGGGAACGTTTACCTCCCGATACTACGACTCTCCATTGAGAGAGATAAGTTTAAAAAAGGTTGACCGCATCGATCAGAGCTCTAATTTTGTCCGATTTAAGTGATTTTTTGACCATCACCATATTTCATCATAATGATCAAATGTTATTTCATAGAATTTTTCAAAATTTGACTTCTTTTGTATAGTTGTTTCGAAAAGATTTTGCATTTTGCACTAGGTTCATCTAGTATAAACTGTCATGAGTTAGACGAATCACACTTTAGAAGAACCTTGAAGATGCTTCGGCAAATGATGAATTCGAAGATGAAGAGTTGCGATTTGGAAAGGTGGTGGTGGTTCGGCTTGATAAATTTCTGTATAGGATTTATGGTTACACTTTGGTAGAGTTTCGGCTAGTATTTTGTGAGAGAAAGAGATGGTTTTTCAAGAGCAGCCGTACCCTTTATATAGGAGAGAGGAGGGTGCTAGGGTTTTGGCAATTAGGGTTTCGACAACAAGAGTTGTTGCCGAATTCTTCTTCTTGTGTCTTGCTTTGTAAGACTCTTATTTTCCCTTTAATTGTTGCCGAAAATCCCTTCTTTTAATTCTGAAAAATTCGGCAAGAAAACCTAAATGAACTTGTATGGAATTGAGTCCACATTCGTCATTCAATTCTTCATGTGCACGGCATGCTTTCCTTGTTTCTTGATCGACAAGTTTCATGGCATGTGCTCGGCATGCTTCTCATTTATATCCAAATTCCTTTAGTTTAATTTCCTGTAAATAGATAAGAGAAAATAGATATTAGGAAAATAATAATAATGTATGCCGAAATTAATTAGAGTAAGAGTTCGATTCCATTTAGGTTTCCTGGTTCAACAAGGAGTTCTACTTTGTTTAAACTCTTAGAACTTTCGACGTTTTCAGAAACGTCGAGACATTGTAGACTCCTAAACCGATTAGGATTCCTGATGTAACAAGGAGTCCTACTTTGAATCAAACTCTTCATAAAATCATCAAATTTCGACATTTAAGCTCATCTCATATATCAACTCTACCAAAGACTCCGACTCGATTCAACGACTCTATAAAACAATAATAAGGGTTAAACAATTGCATAAATGAGGGTAAAACACTTTAAGAACGTCGCATATTATGCTCTATCAACTACCCCACACTTAGCTTTTGCTAGTCCTTCAATTATCAAACAAACTCCAATTTCACAATCAACTTAGCAAAAATCACTTTGAAACCGTGCCTTCCTTTTTCTTTTGTTTCGGACTAACATTTTTCTCTTTCTATTTTTCTGTCCGAATTGTTTTCTTTTCTTTTCTTTTAGGCACGGCATTCATCAATTTATAAACAATGCTAAGTTCACCCCACACTTGTTTCACAACATCACTCCAAGTTACAATTCCATGATAATAAGTTTTACCAAGTCTTGAGAACAAAGGTAAAGGTATAGCTATTCTAAGCATATGAAATATGTATAAGGTGATGAAAGATAGACTCATAGGGGTTAAAACTAAGGAGTCCCACGACGGGCACAAATTTGACACATGCTTTATTTGGCTTTGGTGGTAATCCTAACAAGATCATCTCAATCACATTCGAAATCAAGGCATAGTCATGAATAAAAGTCTCAAAAATCATCAAGAGTGAGTTCTAGCATTCTAAAGTTCATTAAAATCTATGACACATAGTCATTGAATAATCAAAGAATGATGAAGTTTAGAATAAACTTCTGCCATTTATTATATTTATCGCACAAGAAGAAAGTATTTGGCACGAAAGCTCACATAGGGTATTATGGAAACAATTTAACTCAAACATGCATGCTTTATTATATGTCAATCATAATCTCACATGTTCATACCAATCACAATATCTATGAAACTCACAATTAATTTTTATGATTATGCAAAACAATCATCTATGCATTCAAAGATATAATCATCATCGACTCATTTAGGGGCATCTAAGACTCGATTTTTAACTAAACAAACGAAATTTTTTAAATTTTTTTGAACTTTTTTTTTTCTGACTCGAAAACAAATTAAAATGAATTAAACAAAAACATGGAAGCATGTATCACTACCCCACACTTAGAAAATTACATTGTCAATGTGAATCAAAATAATGTTGTAATTTCTAAGCATATCATCACACATCTCCATTTATATAATTCAACCAAAAAGAGTTTAGGGATTAGAAAATGCGAACTCTCGTAGACGGCTCCTTCACAATTTTAGTTGAAATGGGTTGTCTCCCATGCAGCGCTTAATTATTTATAGTCCTTTAGCCTAGACTCTTTCCATACATACTAGGATCTTGGTGCGTCCTCTATATCAAGTTCTTCAACGGTGTGCTCCTCAAAAGGCTCGTAATAAGGTTTGAGTCGATGCCCATTTACCTTAAACGCTTTACCTGTTTCAATACTCTTTATTTCAATTGCACCATGAACAAACACATTAGTCACAACATAAGGACCAACCCAACGTGATCGTAATTTTCCAGGAAATAATCTAAGACGAGAATGAAATAACAAGACTTTTTTGACCAATTTGAAACGTTTTTCTCCTCAATTGCTTGTCATGATACACTCTCGTCTTCTCCTTGTAAATCTATGCGGCATCATATGCATCATTTAGTATTTCCTCAATCTCGCTTAATTGCAATTTCCTGTGCAAACCTGCCGAATCTAAGTTCATGTTGAACTCTTTAACGACCCACCACGCCTTGTGCTCAAGTTCCACTGGGAGATGGCATGCTTTGCCGTATGTATGCCTAAAGGGAGACATCCCTATAGGCGTCTTGTAGGCTGTCCTATATGCGCACAAAGCATCATCAAGTCTGTCGCTCCAATCCTTCCTTGTTGAGCCAACAATTTTCTCTAATATCTTCTTGATCTCCCTATTTGAAACTTCTGCCATTCCACTTGTCTGAGGGTGATATGGGGTGGAAACCTTGTGAGTTACTCCATATTTCTTGAGTAACGCCTCTATAGTTCTATAGCAAAAGTGAGAACCTCTGTCGCTTATAAGAAAATGTGGTACTCCAAATCTGAAAAATATGTTAGTTCTCAAGAACTCTGCAACAACTTTAGAATCATTAGTCCTTGTGGCTTTCGCCTCCACCCATTTTGAAACATAATCAACAGCCAATAAGATATAAAGAAAGCCTTTGGATGAGGGAAAAGGTCTCATGAAATCTATACCCCATAAATCAAAAATTTCAACCTCTATAATATGAGAAAGTGGCATTTGATCTTTTGGACCAATGTAACCTGTTCTTTGGCATCTGTCACACGTCTTACACATGGTATACGCATCATTAAAAATTGTAGGCCAAAAGAATCCACAATCCAATACCTTAAGAGCTGTCTTCTTAGGTCCAAAATGACCTCCACACGCCTCCTTGTGACAAAAAGCTAGGATCGGCCTATGCTCTTCTTGTGGGACACATCTTCGAATGATCTGATCACTACAATGCTTCCATAGATATAGATCATCCCATATGTAGTGTCGAGCTATCTTTTTTATCTTTGTCTTGGCTGCATTTGAAACTGTACTAGGAAAAGTCTTAGTAACTAAGTAATTCACAATATCAGCATACCAAGGTTCATGTGTCTCAATACGAAAGAGCTGCTCATCTGGGAAGGACTCTCTCAATGGGAGTGTGTCCTCCTCTTGCACAATTCTGCTCAAGTGATCCGCCACAACGTTTTCACTTCCCTTTTTGTCCTTGATTTCGATGTCAAACTGTTGTAATAAGAGGATCCATCGAATCAAGCGTGGTTTGGCATCTTTCTTCTTCATCAAGTACCTAAGAGCTGCATGATCTGAATACACAATTACTTTAGAGTTCAAAAGATAAGAACGAAATATCTCTAAAGCAAATATAAGAGCCAAAAGCTCTTTTTCTGTGGTGGAGTAATTCATCTGGGCATCATTCAAAGTTCTAGAGGCATAATATATTGCATTTGGCCTCTTCTCATTTCGTTGCCCAAGCACAGCTCCAATGGCATAATCACTTGCATCACACATGAGTTCGAAACGAAGCTCCCAATTAGGTGGCCCCATGATTGGTGCCGAAATTAATAACTCTTTGAGCTTCAAAAATGTTGCCTCACATGCTGCATTCCACACGAATGGAACATCTTTATGCAAAAGAGAACACAAAGGTTTTGCCACCAAAGAGAATTTTTTGATGAACTTTCAATAAAAACCTGCATGGCCAAGAAAAGAACGAACCTCCCTCACAGTTTTAGGGGAGGGTAAATGTTGCATAAGATCAATCTTGGTCTTATCAACCTCTATTCCCTTAGCATATATTATATGTCCCAAAACTATCCCTTGATTAACCATGAAATGACATTTCTCCCAATTTAGTACAAGGTTAGTTTCTACACATCTTTCCAAGATTAATTCCAAATTTTCTAAACATGCATCAAAGTCTTGTCCATAAACAGAAAAATCATCCATAAAGACTTCAATGATATTTTCAATGTAATCTGAGAAAATGGAATACATACAACGTTGAAATGTACCTGGTGCGTTGCATAAACCAAAAGGCATGGGTCGATAGGCAAACGTACCAAAGGGACATGTAAACGTTGTCTTCTCTTGGTCATCCGGGTGAATGCAAATCTGATTATACCCGCTATACCCATCCAAAAAGCAATAGAACTCGTGTCCGACTAATCTTTCAAACATTTGGTCCATGAAGGGCAAAGACATGTGAACCTTGCGTGTAGTAGCATTCAGGTTTCTGTAGTCGATGCACATCCTATGACCTGTCACCAATCTTTGTGCCACGAGTTCATCCTTGTCATTCTTCACAATTGTGACTCCACTCTTCTTGGGTACAACTTGGACGGGTGAGATCCATTGGATATCCGAGATATGATATATTACGCCACAATCAAGCAATTTTATTACCTCGTCCTACACAATCTTCATCATAGGGGGGTATAAACGTCTCTGCCCCTCTCTTGTAGGCTTGGCTCCTTCTTCGAGCAAGATCATATGCACGCATGTAGTAGGGCTTATACCATTGATATCCGCCAAAGTCCATCCAATGGCGGTCTTATTCCTCTTAAGCACATTAGTCAATTGGGTTTCTTGCTGCTCATTCAGCTTTGATGACACAATAACTGGTAGAGTGTCATCGTTTCCCAAGTACATGTACTTCAAGTGATCTGGTAGAGCCTTAAGCTCTAATGTTGGGGTCTGTTCCACAGATGGTAGAATTTTGTTAGTGGAAATTGGAATTGACAAGAGTTTGCTATAACCTACATATTGGGCTGCCTCAATTTCGGCAACTACTTGTGCAATACACGGCTCAAGTTCGAGCCGTGCCTCCTCTGAAATCCGATCTCCTCTTTTGTCAATTCCGGCCCCTTGCTCAATAGCTCGTTGCTATTGATCCAAGGCTTCTCATAAAACCTGTGCACAAGAGTCAATAACATCAATAGCATAACACGGTTTTAGATCATAAATTGGATACCTCATTGCTTCAAACACATTGAAGCTTATCACTTCACCATCAAACTCCATGGTGAGATTTCCCTCGGCAACATCGATCTTAGTTCTTGCCGTTCTCATGAATGGTCGCCCCAACAAAAGTTGAGTAGAATTTAGGGGCGACTCTTCCATATGAAGCACATAGAAATCTGCAGGAAATATCATATTATTTACCTGCACAAGAACATCTTCAACATATCCCTCAGGATATTTGTTAGACATATCCGCAAGTTGGATAATCACATTGTCTTTTTTCAAAGGTCCTAAACCTAGGGACTCATACACATTGTAGGGCATCACATTAATTGACGCCCCTAAATCTAGCATTACATTCGAAAAGTGTGATTGCCCAATAACACATGGAACGGTGAAACTGCCTGGGTCTTTCATCTTTGGAGGAAGCTTGCGTTGGATAACAGCTGAAACTGTCTCGCTCATCTTAACAACTTGCTCCTCTCGTGTATGCCTCCTTGTTGTACATAGTTCTTTTAAGAACTTGGCATACTTGGGTATCTGCTTGATGCATTCTATCAAGGGTATGTTCACCTCCACCTTGCGAAAGATGTCAAGCACTACCTCATCTGATTTGTCCTTTTTGGACTTGTTGAATCTTGAGGGAAAAGGTAAACATGAAGATGGGTTAGTTTTAACTAAACCACTAAGATTGAAATCGTTTACCTTAGGTACTTCCTTGTTGGAAGTTGCCTGATCTTTTTCTAGATCCCTCTTCCTCATTATTTCGAGCTCTTCCTTGCTCGTATCACGTTCGGCTTTATCCTTGCCGTTTGCATCAATTTCAGCCTCCTTTGTTTCGGCCTCTCCCTTCTTCTTTTGTGCTTTAGGGATTGGTCCCTCCAACACTCTACCACTCCTTGTGGTTATGGCTTGTGTTTGCTCCTTGGGGTTCTTTATAACATTAGAAGACAGCCTCCCTTGCTCATTAAATTGGCCCATAAAGTCAACAACCTGCCCCATCTGATTCTTTAACTCAGTTATATCCTTGGCATTGGTTTGTTGTCCTACCAACAAAGCTTGTGTAGAGGCATTCAATTGGCTTTGCCCCATTGCTAGAGACTTCAGTATCTCATCAAAGTTAGGTGTATTAGGAACACCTTGATTGTGTGGAACGAATGGGGGCCTTTGGTATGGTACGGCTGCCCTTTGTTGAAATGGCACGCCACTTTGTTGAGCATTTGGTGGCACATTAGGCTTGAGCACATTATCATTGTTGCTCCATCTGAAGTTAGGATGATCACGATACCTTGGGTTGAAATTCTGAAATCCTCCTCCTTGGTATCCCAAAGCATTGACCTCCTCTATGCTTTCTCCTCCCATTCGAGGGCATTGATCTGTCGGATGTCCCTCAGCACACACCCCACATACTTGAGCACTTTGAGCATTTTGAGCACTTTGAGCACGTTGAGTCTTCACAAGTTGTGCCATCATGTTGGCAAGTTTGTCAACCTTTTCTTCTAGAGCCGGATTGGCCCTAGTCTCATTCACTTGTTTTGCACGGATTAGCGTTTGAAACTGTTGGTTCTTCAATGCTCTAGTGTCCAACAACGCCTTAGCTTCCACATTCCCTTTTTCAAGGAAAGATCCTCCAACTGCTGAATCAAGGAACTCCTTGTCATAGTCGCGCATCCCCTCATAAAAGTATTGAAGGAGAAGGCCCTCACGAATACCAGGAGCTGGACAAGAGGCAATTAAACTCTTGAACCTATCATAGTAATCACAAAATGGCTCGTCTTGAGCTTGTCGAATTCCTGTGATCTGACTCCTCAGTTGAGTCACTCTTGATGCTGGAAAGTACTTGAGAAGGAACTCATGTACCATAGTGTTCCATGATGTGATCTTTCCACTAGGCACGGCAAACAACCAACTTCTTGCCTTAAGATCAAGTGAAAATGGAAAGGCTCTCATCTTCACAAGTTGCAAATCTGCTCCTCTTGGACACATGGACTCACATATAAATTGAAAATGTTGCAAGTGAGAATTCGGATCCTCACCCGCTAGTCCATGGAATTTCGGCAATTCACTCATAAAACCACCACGAAGCTCAAAATCTTCAGATTTGCCGACTGCTATGGCCAGATAGGTGATGTTTGAAGGCACCATGCCTCCTTCTGTCAAGTGTCCATTCTGCTCTCTGATTGATGCCATTTGTGGTTGTGGATCAGGTAGATCAAAGTTCAGATTTGTTGGGAATGGACTTGTAAGTAGCTCAAACTCCGGATCTTCGTGGAACAAAGGATTAAGTTTACACGAAACGTTGGATGTAAATGGTGATGATGGAGATTCTATGTCACGCTCAAAGAGTGACGATGTGGGGGAGACAAATTGATGTTCGAAAAGTGGTGTGCTCGGTGATGCTTGCTCAGTTCTATCTTCATAAATTCTGTTTAAACGATCTTCAATTTCTTGTGACCAACCTGGAATGATGGACATTCATGTACCTGAGAATTTGTGAAGATCAAGTTGTTAATAACTAAAAACTAAAACGAAAAGCAAGTAACAGCTTGTATAAATATAGTTAGAGTTAGGGGTTAGTAATATGAGTTAGTGATATCAAAACAAATAAGTAACGAAACTTTACATTAACAACGTGTAAGAGTAAACGAGTATTGAAGTATAAAACAAAAAACAAAGTATTACTATCACAAAAATTTCGAACAAGTATAATATAGAACACACAAAGTATAGGTATCACAAAATTTACAAGTATCATCAGGCATTCAGTTTTAACAAAGGATTCGAACTCAATTTAAACAATATTTCCGAAAATATCAAAGCATAACAAACATGTCAAACACTTAGTGTCTAACTGCTTTTATTGACAACTTTAAAATTCGAGGTACGTGGAGCAGAGGAGATAACAGTGCATTGGGCTGAAACAGTCCAAGGTAGTATCATGCTTTTATCCGATATACCTCAAAAATTTAAAGGTAACGTTTTAATTCAAGCTTTAAGACGTACTCATACTGAATCTACTTTAGGTTTCGAAGCTCGGCGGTCGTGCGGCCTAGGTGCTATCGTCTAGACACAACATTCCGTGGTTTCAGAAGGCTAGAACGTAAGTTCTATCATGAAGCAAGGCAAGACTCGTTGTTGGTTACCATGGGGAGCGAACTCCCTATCGCCCCCTTCACTGAGAAGAGATAGTTGTCTATGGCCCATGAGATCTAGTTAAACAAACCTTGACAACATAATAGAGACAAACGAACTAATAGGCGAACCTTTTTTTTGCCCCTTACTCAGTTTGGAATATTGTGTTGACAGTACCACTATTGTCTAATAAAAGCCGCCCTCAACCTTATAAAAATGGATTTGCCAAGTCGTCGCTCGTATGCGTGGGGGGCCAACAATGGAACAATTTCATTATTGAGCAGGGCCCGTTTCTCAATCTACATAAAAGGCGGATCTGCCAAGGCATCATTCGTATGAAGGGTTAAGGCTATAAATTGACAATAGCGACCTTACCTATTCCTTCTTCCCCTCGAAAACCAAAGTAAATAAAATATAAATAAACCTTTATACTTCTAGCAATTTAACTAAGTGTAACAAACATATATCACATGATAAATCATATAAATTTCGGCAATATTGAAAAACCAAAAACGAAAATCTACTTAAGTTATTACAATTCTGAAAAACTTATTATACAAAACCGAAAACTATAAAATTTAAACAATCCAAAATATGAACAAATAAACAAATAAACAATTGTTACAAAGTAGCACTTCATCAAATTAAACAATTTTAATTTCCCCGGCAACGGCGCCAAAAATTGATGCGACCATGTTACGAGCACAATTTGTACCTATAAAATAATCTCATACATATATTACCCTTCTTGTGTCGAGTATAGTATTGACAAGTAGGGATCGTTCTATCCGGAGAAATCAAGGGCGCTTAATTCTCACAAGGCATTACATAATCATATGGGGGGTTGAGATTTGTATCTAATCAACTACTAAATGTAACGAAAATAAACCTAAAACTATTATTTACATATGATCATCTTCTCCACAAGAACACATAACACGAAATCACTTTACACATGCATTAATCGAAATAAAAGATTCAAGGCAGCAATATTTCACATAGCACTTAAACAAATTTAATTCCAATTCTAATTAGAGCCCTCAGCGGTTCATCTAATCGTTAAGACTTCTTAATTATTTAGAATTAACTCAGCGTATAATTTACTATATAACATTTGTGGGTTTTCCTCTTCCTACTGTTCCTTCTACTGTTTGAAATTGTTCAAAGCGTGCGATGCGTGCGCCACACTGTGCTGGCTCTGTTCTCGCCTTTTCTTCTGCGTCGTTCGTTGCTTACCTGCTCCCATTTGCTTTGTGGAAGCCACGATCCGATCTACTTCTCTCTCTTATTACGAAAATTTGGTCACCACTTTTCATCCGGATATTTTCATCTGCCAAGCAGTCCGACATCTTCGGTCGTTGATCTTCTACGCCGCTGAGTGATAGATCAGCCTAATCTCATCTTTTGATCCGAATTTTTCATCTCGCAACCGGTCCGACATCTTTGATCCCTCATCTCCTACGCCGCGAGGTGATGGATCAACCTAATCTGATCTTTGGTTCTTGAATTGATCATGTCATGTTATTTGGGTTTTTAACTGTGGTTTTTTAATCGTTTGTGCATATCAATTCCTCTTGGGTAATAAGTTATTGTTGGACGCAGGAGTTATTTGGGTTGAAGGGTGATCTCTCTCTCTCATCGTCGAAAGAGATCGAGAGGATTTTAGAAAGAGGGCCATCGCTGGCGTGGCCTGGGCACCAAGTGTGGGGTTAGGTTTGGTGGCTGGATTCGATTTATTTTTTGGGTTTGATTTTTTTGCCCGATTTGTTTTCATGGTTCTTGCGTTGCTATCTTCGGTCTGTTAGGTTCAATTGGTTGGCGAGTTTGGTTGCTGTGTGAAAAGGCCGTGTTCTTCGTTGGTTTGGGCTTTGTTTCTCCTCTGATTGATTTTCAAAGTATGTTGTCGATTTTGCGTTTTTTTTCTTCATTATTTCAATTCGATTATCGGTGCTTCATTTCCTGCTATGATTGGATGGTGTGTTTTAGGTTTGTTTGGTTGTTTGTGATAGACGGACTGTGTGTGCATATTGTGTTTCTTTTGTTAGGTTTAGTGTGGATTGTCACGGTTGTTAGATTTATGGTGTACATCGCTGTTCACAAATGGTTTTCTGTTTGTAGTACTGTGAAGGTCAGGGAGGAGATTGTTTGGGGTTAAGAGATAGTTGTGGTCTTCCTGTGAGAGAAAGGTAAATTTTCAATGTTATTATGTTTTGGGTTTTTATTTTTCCCCTTTATTTTAAGATGTGGTCTATTGAGACAATGGTGTATATATTGTGATTACTTCATGGATAGCAATTTTAGAAATATGAATTCAAGATTGAAATTTAGAAATGAGGTCGTCTAGGTATGCAATATGCATGTGAAATTTAGAGGCTGCTGAGATGCACATATAGTACTTCATGTGTGTCAATGTTTGCTATTATGATTATGGTTTAAATATATTATGGGCACGAAATTGTCATTATTGGGCAGATTTTGAAGCACATATTTGAAAATGTTTTGTAGTTATGGGGCGGAGGAAGAAATTGGTGCTGCCCGTGGAGTCCATTGAGGCAATCTCAGGGGGCAACATTGACAATGTGTGGATAGCAGACATGATGCAGATTTGGACCAGCTTATTTCAGGTGGTATATATTATGAATTATTGTGTTTTATTTTCGATGGAGTTATTAATAATGACTGAGATGATGCTGTTGTGGTGTTACCTGATGATCTTAATCGTATGTTTGCTACGGTGCCTGATGTTGGGACTTTTGTTTTTGTCTGACATTCACCGAATTTTTTCTGGTGACGTTATTCATATGCACATGTAACACTAATCAATTTTCTAATTTTCCAAATTAAACCAAACTTAATTAAATATAGAGATTACCTTTACAGTTCAGAAAGATAGCACAGGCTTATGATTAAAGTGACATAATTGGATTTTTTATGCTTTTGGATTTTCTATACCTTTGGAGTTTAGGATGGGCCTGTTTGAGAATTGCTGCGTTTGTTAAGCCTTAACATAGCAATAGAGGTGTCTGCATAGAGTCTTCCACTGGTTGAGAATATGAATAAAGATATCAGTTGTGATGTTTGCTTTCTATATGGGAATGTAATTTTGGCTTGAATTTTTATTTTTTTTTCCTTTCGTTCTTTGATTTGGAGTGTCGCTGACATCCATTTTATTTCCGCTTTTGAGCTCTTTTTGTTTTGAGCAGGAAAACAAAATTTGCCTCTTATAATTATTAGTGTAACGTTTGATTATGCTATGATGAAGAAGTGCTCACGTGGGTGCGAGGTGGTGGGGACAGTTGATCCCACGGGTATTTTCAGATTTGCATTGTGCAACTCTTCATAATACCTGTTGGATCAGCTGTCCCCATCAATTGCACTGCATCCAAGCCTTCTTGAGCATGTAATTTTTTGGGTAATGTAAGTTTTCAATACTTTTTGGTTTTCAAAGAAGGTTTTTATTGGCCTTTCAAATGACCTGTATGCAATATTGTTGTCATCAGAGGGTGATGTGTGGGTGAGTGTGGTGAGGGCGTTGGATTACATGAGAATTTAGAGAATTGCAGGGTTTTCGTTGTCAGGGTTCTGAGCTTTTTTAGTTTTCGGAAGGAAAAATAAAATTGCATCTTTTAATTATTAGTGTAATGTTTGATTGTGCTTTGATGAAGAAGTTCTCATGTGTGTACGAGGTGGTGGGGACAGTTGATCCCACGGGTCTTTTGAAACTTGAATCGTGCAAATCTTGATAATACCTGTAAGGTCAGCTGTCCCCATCAATTGCGGTGCATTAAAGACTTCCTGAGCATGTCATTTTTTGGGTAATGTAGGTTTTCATTACTTTTTGGTTTTCAGGGAAGGGTTTTTCGGCCTTTTCAAATGACCTGTATGCAGTATTGTTGTCATCAGAGGGTGATGTGTGGGTGAGTGTGGTGAGGGCGTTAGATTACATGAGATTTGTCAAAATTGAATGGTCTTCATTGTCAGGGTTTTGAGCTCTTTTTGTTTTGGGAAGGAAAAAAATATTGCATCTTATAATTATTAGTGTAATGTTTGATTGTTCTACGATAAGGGAGTTCTCATATGTGTGCGAGGTGGTGGGGACAGTTGATCCCACGGGTATTTTGAGATTTGCATGGTGCAAATCTTGATATCACCTGTGAGGTCAGCTGTCCCCATCAATTGCAGCGCATCCAAGACTTCTTGAGCATGTAATTTTTTTTGGTAATGTAGGTCTTGGATACTTTTTTGTTTTCAGAGAATGATTTTTTTGGCCTTTCAAATTACCTGTATGCAATATTGTTGTCATTTGAGGGTTATGCGTGGGTGAGTGTGGTGAGGGCGTTAGATTACACGAGAATTTTCAGAATTGAATGGTTTTCATTGTTAGGATTCCTATGTGGTCTGCCACTCTTATTGCAATTTATTTATCTATTCTTCCTCAATATGTAATCTTATGGGTTTTATTTTCCCCCTAATTTGTGGAAAATGGATATTAGAATATGAAATTATCTTTATCTCTTTTGAATGACTTGGCATTTGGTTTTTATTTTTTTTATGCCGTAGATCTATAAACATATTATGCGGAGAGTTTTGTGGCTTGGATCTGCTGTTGTTGGGGATTTTTTATGGATCTATTTGGATTCATGTGTCAGGTATGAGGAGAAAAAGAAAGTTGGATGTGCTGCCTCAAGGAACATCAGGGGAGAATCTGAATTTGACAAAAAAACGGCTTCTCGGCATGCCAATTGATATAGATCTGGCAAATGATGCAGATGTGGATGAACTTATTTCAGGTAGAATTATCCTGAATTTTTAGTTTCTGCTTGTATTTTTCAGTGTTGTAATTAGATTCGAGTTTTGTTATTATTGCGCACTTGCATGTTCTTTTTTGGGAATATTTTTTATTGTTGAAATTGGTATCACTATGTTCTGGTTTCTTTGGATTTTATAATACTGATAAAACAAATGATTGAATCATGTTGTCGATTGAATCATATTTATATATTTCAAAACTTATTGCATGGACATGTTTTGTTTATGTGGTGTACATGTGAATACTAGAGGAGAAAGAGCATAACTGTTTAAGCCTCTTAGTGCATTGTCTTCCCACAAGAGAACTCGAAGCAAGAGACTGCACTTATTGTTTGGCTCCTTTATATATAGAAGTAGTCTAAAATGATGTGCTTTTTTGTGCCTTATTTATACTGGTTGTATTTGGTTGTAAGATTTGTCTTCACTGAGTCGAATCTAATCTTTGCTGTTTTGTTTGGCTGATTATTTTGCTTCTTGGTGAAGCAATTATATTTTTTTGCCTATGCGGTTGTGGGCTACGTTTTGTCATTGTTGTCTGACAGTGTATTAGTTTTATGAATTTGTTGTTGTCCAAAATATGGATCAACCTGATGATATTATTGAATTGTTCATTCTTTATAGGGGTCAGGTTTGTATTAATTTTTAGATGAATTGAACTATCCTCGAGTGATCAATGGGTTCAGCCAACTATATGGTCCTAGGTCAAGTAATTGCATATGTTGGAAGTGTGCTTTGAAGATATGATTTTAAAACTTTGTCTGAATTTAAAGATTGTCATTGTTCAAGAGCAACCTATGAATGTTTTCAATCTGTATTTCACATTGAAATTGATGTTACAGATATAGTGTCGGAGGACAATAAGAGCACTGCTAGAAAAGAGACACCAGCAATGTATGGGCCTGTTGGAGCAATGTCTTCACAGAAGAGATCCCGAAGCAAGAGAGAGCGCTTATTGAGTGCTGTTGTTGGAGAATCTTCATCATCCTATCAGACTGAAAGAACACCTGGTAATATTGCTGATGATGAACATGTGCACCAACTGATTTCAGCTGGTATATATTGTGGATAATTTTCTATTACTTTGAATTTCTTTCATATCATTCACTGAGATAATTCAGATGTGATGTTGCTCTTCTGTTTTGCTTATGTGGTCATCATTGCTGGTATTATTTAGTGGTTTTGCACATGGAAACTTTGTGTGTATCTGTTTTTAGGATTATTTATATATATATATATATATATATATATATATATATATATATATATATATGCATACAGTGGTTCTGTCATTATCTTGGTTATTCATTTGGGTCAAACTAATAGTCATTTGGGGAAAATTGTATTGTTGAGTTGTCAATGATTGAGAGCAGGCAAACATCAGTTTATTTTCTGCTGTAAAAGAAAAACTAAAATTCCAGTGAACTGGTAGCTGCTGGAGCGTGTTGAAATTTGGAGTGGATCAATTTTTTCTATTTTGTTTGGCTGAGTAATTGCTTCTTGATCAGGCGATTCAATTTTTTGGCTATATGGTTGATGGCTAGGTTTTGTCATTGTTGTCTGTCAGTGTATTAGTTTTTTGAATTTGTTGCTATCCAAGATATGGATCAACTTGATGATATTGTTGAATTGTTCATTGTTGATAGGGGTAAAATTTTCCTGAATTTTGGAAACGAATTGATCTGTCTTCGAGTGATTAGTGGGTTCAGGCAACTATGTGGTTCTAAGTCAAGTAACTATATATGTTGGAAGTATGGTTTGGAGATATAATTTTAAAGTTTACTCTGAATTTAGAGATTGTCATTGTTTCATAGCAATCTATTAATGTTTTGAATATGTTTTTTAGGCTGAAATTGGTGTTTTGGATATGGTGTGGGAGACAAATAATAACAGTGCTGTTATTCGGGATGTCAGAGTTGACTTTAGCTATTAGAGTTTAGTTTATCTATCAAACTTGACTTATTTAGTCGCCATCTGTTTTCTTCCTTTCCAGAATCTCAAGAAACATCGGACAAGGACAGTGGTAGTGAAGAAGATGTTTGTGAAGTTGTTCCAGGTATTGCGTATATATAGTCATTTATTCAGTGATTTAATTATTTTGCCATTTTTTTTTATTATTCTGATGAGAATGGTTCATGAAATGCAGATTCTGGAAATGGTATTTTTGGCCAGGCATCCTATCAGAGGAGTCATGAAGGTGCATGTCATGCTATAATCAATTAATCATTAAAGTATTAATCAATCATATCTACATTATCTATTATCAAAAATCTGACTTGGATTTTTGATAATTGTAATTGCAGGTGTGGTTGACGATTATGAAGGCTGTGGTGATGATTCACATATATGTAGTCATTGTGCTGCATTGTTTTGGTCATCAGAAGCTCTGAAAAAAAAGAAAAAAAATGAATTAGTATATAGTCACTGTTGTGATAAAGGCAAAGTAGATATTCCATTATCATGTCCGACTCCATGTTTTCTTGATGAATTGTTAAATCCAGCAAATGGACGAAGGAGTCTATTATTTCGAGAAAATATTAGAGTTTATAATTCTATGTTTGCCTTTACTTCTATGGGTGCTAAAATTGAACATGGCTTGAATAGTGGAGGAGCTCCTTATGTTTTCAAAATATGTGGACAGGTACATCATAAGATGGGTTCTATTTTGTCTCTGATGGGACAATGTCCAAAATATGCTCAGTTATATGTTTATGATACTCAGAATGAAATAGCAAACCGTATAAGTGCAATTGCTGGTGGCGGTGTCAATAACAAGATTGATGTCGATATTGTCAAAGGATTAATAGAAATGCTAGATCGTTCAAATGAATTGACCAAAACTTTTAGATCGATTAGAGATAGTTTTCAGAATCAATCATTGCCAAATTTTAATATGACTATACTTGATTGCGAAAAAACTGATGGTAAACAATATGAATTGCCCTCTGCTTCTGAAATAGGTGGATTAATAGTGGGTGATATAGGTGAATTCGATTCAAATAGAGATATAGTTGTTCGATCTAATGACGGATTGCTGAAACGAATCTCTAGAATTCATCCGAAATTAATGTCGTTACAATATCCACTCATTTTTCCATATGGAGAAGATGGGTTTAAAATAAATATGAAATTGAAATCAATTGAGGATGATAGAAAAAGGGGTAAGTTAACCATGAGCAAATTTGTGTGTTATCAAATTCATGATAGAGACAATCAATCAAGTACTTTGTTGAAAGGTGGCAGATTATTTCAACAATATTTGGTCGATGCATATGCAACTGTTGAAGAAAATCGTATTGCATATATAGAACATCATCAATCACAACTTAGATGTGAAACATGGAAGAATATATCTGGATTTGTTTCTAATGGTGTTGTGGATTGTTCTGATGTTGGAAAACATATAATTCTTCCTGCTTCTTATACAGGTAGTCCAAGAGATATGATAAATAATTATCAAGATGCGATGGCAATTTGTCGAGAATATGGTACTCCTGATTTATTTATTACTTTCACTTGCAATGTTAAATGGCCCGAAATCTATAGATACTTTGGAAAAAAAACCTGGTCAGAAACCAGAGGATCGTCTTGATATTGTTTGTCGAATTTTTAAAATAAAAGTCGATAATATGATTGCCTATATTAAATCTGGAGAACCTTTTGGCAAAGTTTGTGCTCATGTATGTACCATTGAATTTCAGAAACGAGGTTTGCCTCATGCTCATATATTATTTTGGCTAAAAAGTAAATACAAATGTTATACATCTGATGACGTGGATTCCATAATATCAGCAGAGTTACCTCATAAAGATGTTAATCCGTGATTATTTAAATTAGTTAGTGAATTCATGATTCATGGTCCTTGCGGTCAAATTAATCCAAATTCTCCATGTATGCGAGACAAATTATGCACAAAAAATTTTCCAAAACCATTCATTACTAATACAATTTTTCACACAATTAAGGCCCCCCAGTATAGACGTTGTGATGATGAGTCACGTTTTGTAGTTAAAAAAAGAGTTCACATCGGTAACAATTATGTTGTCCCTTACAATGTTAATTTGTTATTAAAATATAATGCACATATAAATGTTGAATCATGTTCTCAATCTATGCTTATAAAATATTTATTTAAGTATATAAATAAAGGGCCTGATACAGCTCGCGTCTTAGTTGGTGAAAATGTTAATGATGAGATTCAAAATTATTTAAATTGTCGATATTTAACTCCGCATTAGTCTGTGTGGCGTTTATTTGAATTTTCTATTCATAACAGATTTCCGGCTGTTCAGTATTTAAAAATTCATTTACCCCAGGAGCAAACTGTTTGTTTTGAGGAAAATAACTTGCTTCAAAATGTGTTGCAAAAACCACAGGTTCAAATAACTATGTTGACTGCTTGGTTTCAGGCAAATAGGACTTATAAGAAGGCAAGAAAGTTGACATATACTCAATTTCCAAAAAAATTTGCTTGGGACAGTCGTGACAAAATGTGGACTCCAAGAAAACAATATTGTACTCTTGGTAGGATAGCATATGTGCCGCCAGTTGCAGGTGAATTGTATTATCTTAGGATGCTTCTAAATGTTCAAAAGGGTTGTGCCGGTTTTAATTCAATCAAAACAGTCGATGGTATAGTACATTCTACATACCAAGAGGCATGTCGAGCTTTAGGATTGTTAGGTGATGATAAAGAGTGGATAGAAGCATTGATGGAATCTACTTTTACTGCCAGCTCTTCTCAAATTCGTTATTTATTCGTCACAATTATTCTTCATTGTGATGTCTCGGATCCCCTCACTTTATTTGATACTTTTTGGATTAAAATGTCCGATGATATAGTAAATAAAATGAGATCAAATTTTATGATGTTAGATCTCACAATACCTAATGAAGAGTTAAAGAATGCTGTTTTATATGAGCTTGAAATGTTGTTTAACATGTCGTCCACCAGTTTGAAAGATCATAAATTACCAATGCCAAAGATGCAATTCATAGATCAATTAGAAAATAGACTTATTAGAGAAGAATTAGATTTTGATTCTGAAGTGCTCAAAGAAAAACATTCTGACTTGCTAAGTAAATTAAATAGCAATCAAAAAAGTATATATGATCAGGTCATTAAAGTTGTTGAAGAAAAAAATCCAAAATCATTTTTTGTTTATGGTTGTGGAGGCACTGGAAAAACTTTTTTGTGGAATGCTATAATTTGTAGGTTAAGATCTGGAGGCAAAATTGTTTTAGCAGTTGCTTCGTCAGGTATTGCTTCATTATTACTTCCGATAGGTAGAACAGCTCACTCGCGTTTTAAAATAAAACCGGTGATAGAACAAAATTCAAGTTGTAATATAAATAAAAAAACAAATCTTTCTTATTTAATAGAAAAGGCTGAATTAATTATTTGGGATGAGACTCCTATGTGTAATAAATGGTGTATTGAATCAGTGGATAGAACATTGCGAGATATTTTATCCAAAAAAGAACAACCGTTTGGAGGAAAAACCATTATATTTGGTGGAGATTTTAGGCAAACATTACCTGTTATACAAGGTAGTGGTAAAGAAGAAATCATTCAGGCATCATTTAATAATTCATATTTATGGCCATTTATTACAATATTTCAGCTGACTGAAAATATGAGATTGTCACTAGAAGGTTTAAGCAGTATAGAAAAAGACGAGATTAGAAATTTTGTTGAATGGATATTGAAAATAGGAGAGGGTCGAATAGAATCAAAAATTCCTACAGGTGATCCAGATGTCAGTTGGATTGATATACCATCTGAATTACTTGCAGATCATACAATTCATCCTATACAGTCAATTTTCGAAGCAACTTATCCTGATTTTTTGAGCAAATATAATAATATAGATTATTTTAAAGAGCGTGCTATAGTCACACCCAAAAATAGAACTGTTCATGAAATAAATAATTATGCAAATAGATTATTACCTGGTCATGGAAAAATATATTTGAGCTCTGATTCAATTTCTTATAATTCGGGTAATTGTGATAATATCAATCTTTTATATCCAATTGAATTTTTGAACAAACTTGAATTTAGTGGATTACCGACCCATGAACTTAATTTGAAAATTGGTATGCCTATCATGTTGTTACGAAATTTAGATCAAATACGTGGTTTATGCAATGGTACAAGATTGATTGTGACAAAAGTGTTTGATACATTAATTGAAGCAAAAATACTTACAGGAAACAAAATGGGAGAAAAAGTTCATATTCCAAGAATTGCATTGTATGCAACAAAAACTAAGTGGCCGTTTACATTTAAAAGACGTCAGTTTCCCGTTAGACCATCTTATGCAATGACAATAAATAAAAGTCAAGGCCAATCACTAAATCAAGTAGGTATATATTTGTCAGAACCTGTGTTTACTCATGGACAATTATATGTTGCATTCTCTAGAGTTACGTCAAAGAAAGGTCTCAAAATTTTTATAAATAATGGTGGTAATATTCCTAATAACCTTACCAAAAATATTGTGTATAAAGATGTGTTGCAAGGTATATAATACAATGTATAATAAGAAAATGATGTGGATATTTTAATGGATTTATAATTAGTGTGAATATAAATGATTTCCAAAATGATATTAGTTGGTGTCAATTCTTGAATAATTTATAATACAATTTTTCACAATAAAAGTTTTTGCCGATTTATTAATTTTTTCACATACAAAATTAATTTTGTGTGTAGAATATAAAGTAAAAAAGGATTTTTTTTGTCCCACTTAAATTTTTTATAACCATTTCCTGATTTCTTTATTAAGTACCCCATGTGAGGTTACAACAAAAAAAAAATTTGATAAGTCAGATGGATTAGGTTTGCCATCGTATCCTATCTCATGTTTTCTTTCTAGCACGTGGAAGGTTATGGCTAAAAGCCTAACCAGCCTATGCGCCATCTAATCTCTCTCCATCACCATTCTTTTCTTAACCAGTATTTTCCCTTCTTTTCATTGAGACAGCACCCCCAAAATCTTGGATTTTTTCAACTGCTTTTCTCCGTTCTAAATCTATTCGTAACTAAGTCAACCCTGTATTAGACTGATAGCCATATTGTTCTTCACCTAATCGGAGCAATCACACTCTTCCTACTGATTGGAAACCGCTGCAAATCGATTTTCTGTCATGTCTAACGACGTGCGATTTCTGAAATCGTCATACAGAACACACCATCAGTTCATTTACATGGCGACGTGGCATCTCTGTTCACTGCTCATTGAGGCCAGAGACATTCCCTCCATCACCTCGATGACGTCATCGTCGATGCAGATTCAAGGCATCGACGAGCCTATAAAAAGATTCAAGGCAGAGTGCCCTTTCCTTCTTTGGTGCCAAGGAGATAAATTATCACCCCAGTTTATACAAGGTCTTTTATTGAACTCTTCTTTCGTGGATCTTTTTTTTCTTCAATGTATCTCCATTGTACTGATTGGATGAATCTATGTTTATTCGATTTCCTTTTTTAGGTTGTGTGTTCTTTCTGCTGAGTCGCAATTGCCCAAAAAGTATTCCTTTTTCTCCACTATCCATTTGTTATGCACCACTTCTTAATCTGTTTCTGGTTGATCATGTCGTTCAAAGGATTACCGCATCAATAGTGTGTTCAGCATTAAAAAAACTCCCGTTTGTATGATCTGTATTCATGTTTGAGATATCAGGGAAAATAACTCAATTCTGTGGACTTAATCAATTCATAGACTGCTGTTGCTGATTGATGTCTATGTTTTTTGTTTGATTCATTGATGAAATTCAAATCTTAGAGTAAGGCCTCTCCTGATTAGCACTGTGTCTTCCTGTTCTAGGTGGCATTAATGACTTTTTATGATATTGTTTTGTTTTCAAAAATGTATTCCTCTGAGGTTCTCATTTTGGTTGTCAAAACTATGGTGGCATAATTTTTTCTTACATATTTGTCTTTTGCTTTGTTATGTGTTACTCAAAATTTCTATTGTTCTTGGACAGCTCAGTTTAAGATGAAAAAGTTAATTAGTGAGATTAAACCATATTCTGCCATCGGTATCACTATCAGAGTTCGTGCTGTACTAAAATGGAGACCCCGTATGTTTGACAGTACTGACTACAATGGACTCCATTATCTCCTGGTGGATGAACAAGTGAGTGATTTTTTTGACCCAAAACAACTTATATTGTCAATGTTCTATTTATATTCAATTTCCTCATTATTAATTTATTGGGTTCTATTTGTCGTGTCACATTTATTACTTTGATTATTTCATCATCCATAATTTGTAATCTTAGTTAGTTTATATGTTTTGGTTATTTTCAATATATATTTGTCAAATACATTTATAATTATTTGATCTTTTTCACATATGCCAATCTTTGTTGCAGGGTTCTTCGATACATGGAATGATCGAAGAATGTTATTACTCACATATGCAAAACCTGATGCAAGTGGAGAAGATATATGATGTATCAAAATTTGCTTCAAAGAAGGATACTGCCAGACACAGAGTTGCCAACCACGATGCAATTTTGTGTTTCTCAGAGTTTACTCAGTTTGAAGAAATTGAAGGTGAATTGCCCAACTTTCCAAAACATTCCTTTAAACTGCGACAATTTGGACAGCTGGCTGCTGAGGCGCAGCAACAAACTCTTCTTGCAGGTGAAGAGATATTCCTCTTCCATGTTATAAATTTACATCGATAAAACTATGTTCTATATTTAAATATATTGATCATTCTTTTTGAACTGCAAGATCTCTATGGTTGTATCAAATCTGTAAGAGCACCACAAGTAGTTGATGTTGACAATCCAAAGGAAAAGGAAACTAGGACTGACCTCTCCATTCAACTCATAGGGTAATCGTGATGTATCTTCTTCTCTTCTGTTTGAATAAATGTGTTACATTTGTCAGTGAAATTGTACTCATAACGTGCATCAAAGTAACAGAAGAGAGGAACTGAAGATCTCTCTGTGGGCTGATGTTGCAAGGTTATTTCCTGTGCAAGAGATAACACAACTGCCTCCACCTGTGCTTGCAGTTTTCACAGGAATGAGAATCTCTATGTATGAAGGTATTGTGTTTCAATCTGTATGCTCTCCTTTTTTTCATTGCCTTTTCAGCCAACTTCATAGTTTGTTTTGTGTTCAAAATTATGCAGGCCGTGTTTCAGCATACTTGCTTCGTGATTAATCCTGACATTGAAGAGAAAGAACAATTTGAAACTGAGTAAGTTAATTGCTTAAATAATTGCAATCAAAAATAGTTAAATATCAAATCAGTTATGTGGATTTTATATGACACAGTTTTATGTTAATGTTTATAAATTCGATGCCAGATTTTCAAGGAATGGGGACAAACTGGATGTGTCCACTACATACTCCAGTTTGATGTCAACAGGAATAATTAATGATGCTGACAGAAAGATTGTGCCTGAATTGAACGTGCTTGATCCAAGTCTCCATGCGGTATTTCATTCTGTCATTTGCTTTTCGACATATTTTGAAATAAGAATCATTTGATGTAACGGAGTAAGCATATAAATGTATGACGTTTTGATCTGTAACTCTTCAGAATTTTCTTTTCCTGTTTTATCACTTTCAATCCAATATGAAAGGTGTGCAATTTCAAATTTGCCTAAGAAATTGACGGCTGAAACTATTCAATGTGCAAACGATTGTCGGCAAAATTTTTTTTTTAATATATATGAATATGTCCAGCTGTACTATATTAATTTCTGGCGGAATTGAATTGAATGTGTGTTTCAGACCAAGTCAGTTTACTGTAGCGTCGTTGTTAGAAGATTTTTTGTGGACAAAGCATGGTTTTACAGATGTTGCCCTGTTGACAAATGCTATAAGCATATGTTCAAGAAAGAGGAAATTGGTAATCGTTACATCTGTGTTGCCCATGGCGAGCTGAAACCAAAATTAAAGTGAGGCAGCCTATTTTATTTCTAATTTGCATGCATATCTTTTTCTCAATTTCAACATTAACTGAACTGAAATATTATACCTTACCATTATTTAATGCAACACCAGGGTGTATATGGTAATTCAAGATGACTTTGATCAGGCAAGGGTGACACTAATGGGAAAGTCAGCTGATGAATTCTTTGGAGCAACATGTGAAGAACTCTTGAACGAGGTGGCCCATCCACCGGAAATAAATCTCCCAAGCCAAATCACTTCAAAAGTTGGCCAACGGTTCATGTTTGAGATAAGGATCAGCCAACGTGGTGAGCTCTTTGTGAGAAGCAGCCGCAAAAGTGAAGTCTCTGCTGCCACAACTGGAGGATCTGCCACTGGAGCAGAAAAAGTTTTAAAGATAACTGAATCAAAGGAGCCATTTACAGAGACTCCTGATAAAATCACATCTGGGAAGAAACGTGAAATCCAAACTTCTGCCAAACAATTGTTTGGGTCCACTGGAGCTAAGAAAACCAGAAGCTATAATCATATTTTATTCCGTTTTTTTTCTGTTGGTGGATTACAGTGATTGTAATTTTGTTTTGTCTAAATTTATTTAATCTTTTATTAAGTGACCGACGTGCTGGATCGTCATCATCGAAAGACATGGCAGAAGAACAGGCAGAAGATCCGGAGAAGAAGTTTAAATGAGGTAAATTATGTCTTCCCTAACTCAATTAAGATGGTCATTTCTTTTCTGGCACTCAATTCCACAAAAAAAACTAAATGGTGTGAAATTTTTAGGATTGTTTGTTGCATTTGAGTTCTCTTCATATATAATTGAATATGTTGTTTATACAATGTCAAACACTGTTGTTTTTTTTTTCCCTTACAGGTTGGACTATCAAACAGTCCTATAAGTATGATGAAGAGTTGCCTTTTGTTTGGGACAAATGTATTTTGCTTACAAACTACATGAAGTATGGCAACTTCTTTGCTTACTTAGATTGCTTAGTTAAACAAGTCATGTGAATACCATGAAGACTTGCCTTTTGTTGGAAGCAAATGTATTTTGCATATAGACTACATAGAGTATGGCAGGTCTTTAGTAAGTTAGGTTAGTTAGTTAAGTAGATGATCCTATATCCACTTATGTTGTCGTGAGTGAAAGTAAAGATAGCTAATGTCGTGATCAGGAATCTGCTCTTGATCTGGGGATTAGCTCTTTTCTGCATTTACTCATGTAATGAAACTGAGTGAATTAGCTCTGGCTGTGGTCTGAGCTTATGTACTAAATATCTTATGTTTAATTTCTATGTCATGGCTTTAACTATGTGTGCTTAAATATGCCAAATGTTTGACTACATGGATTCTATACAAAGATTCTCCAAGCTTTATCTTACTTTGGCTCATGCTTAGCAGCATGGGATCCATAATGTGCCAACACCAAAGTACACCGATTTGGAAGATATGGATTTGCCATATCTATCATCAACAAGATTCTCCATTGGCCTCATATGCATTTGAGTTCTCTTTGGATTCTTATCTGCCAATATTTCAGCCACATTATGGTATCACATGTATACAGTATATTGCATTATATAAGTTTGCATCGATTTGTGCTTCTTTAACTACACCTGTATACTTTCTATCAAAAAACGTACCAACAAAGTTTAGTCCAATATTGCGAAGAGCAGTGCTTCCTTGAGCCAGTGTAGTGTTTTGAATTCCCAGGTTTTCGTCAAAAGAATCACACCAAGTTCGCTCCATACTCTACTTCATTCCTCATACTTTATTCACCGGTTATACATTTCTCCATTCATGTTCAAATATCATTCCACATCACAAACATGAATAGAAAGATGATAACTGATATTCGACGAGGTGAATCTGACTTTCATATCAATGCTCGCGTTACAAGACTATGGAGACCTCGCGTTTATCAAAGTCGTCAGTTTGATGGATTACATTATGTTCTAGAGGATGAAAGTGTAAGTTTTTAAATACCAAAATTAATATAGTAAACATATTGCGCTAAACTTTCTATTAATTATTCATGAATTTATACTTGCAAAATATAGAGATCACCAATCCATGCAATCCTTCCTCAAGAAGACTTTCGGCAAATCCATATTCCAATGATAAAAGACAGAATTTATCGAATAACAGAAATTTCTTCTACACGAAATTATGAGCGAGCTACAGTGGGAAATCATCGAGCAATGCTATATTTGAAAACTGTTAGTGGATTTGTTCGAATTCAACTACAATTACCAATGATTCCGCACCATTCTTTTCGACTCCTTCAATTTGATAATTTTACCCGGCAAATACAACAACAAAGACCTAATACAGACCAGCTATTCACAGCCAAGTAATTCTTCCTTGACTAATATAATTATCTATTTCATGAACCATTTATTATTTATGTCATATTATATTGTGCAACTACAAAGAATATTTACAACTCTGCTTAATCTACAAAATATACTAACATTGTCTTTATTAAAATTAAAGATGTCTACCGTTGTGTCAAATTCATCAAGCCCATTGAAACTGTGCATAGATATCAAACGTGTGAGATGATCATGTATAATCTGCGGTAATTTACCTTGCTAGCCTTTTTTATTCAATCTGTTTACAAATTTATACAACATATTGATAATAAAATTGTCAGAAAATATCTTTTACTTTGTTTAGTTCCTGAATTTGAATCAAACACAAGAATTTTTATGCGCAGAAGGAAGGGATTGAAAATAAAACTATGGGAAGACATTGCAGGCAGAATTGATATACCATATATGCTAAATTTACAAACATCAGTTTTGGCAGTTCTTACCACTTTGCAAATTGAGTTTTCAATGGTATGATTTATTGTTCCATATAATTACATCTAATAAATATATTAATTTTCTTTTATTCACTTCCAATATTAATATGAATATATGTAGATGAACTTCTGGGACGAAGTACAAGACATACTTGCATCATGTTACATCCCAGTATTCCACAAACAGAACAATATCAGGCTGAGTAAGTCAATATTTCAATCATAAAGTTTCAAAATAATACTTCCTCTTTTCACTTTTTGCGCATCTTTTTTCAAATATTAAGTTGACTATGTCATTCATTAATCCAAAAACTTTGGATCAATATTTAAAACAATTTTTTTTTCATTTTTTTTTCCTTTCAGTTTCAAAAGACCAGCTGATAAAATTAGACTGTTGCCGACTCATGAGTAGAATAAAAATCCATCTCTACAAATTTCGTACTTCATTATGTTCTTCATTGAATACATTTGTTAGATAAATAAGTATTCAATGTAATTCGGCTTAGCCAAAATAAATAATTGTAACATACTTGGATCATCCAGTTTAAGGTATTAGTTTTATTTCAGTTTTGCAAAATTAACAACTAATTACACAATATGTAATTTAAGTAGGCTATGACTAGGCACTTGATCCCGGAAATCCCAATCTGGCTTAGTTCCGAACCGTTCAACATAAGGACAATGTGAGTTTAAATATTTTCAAAAAAAATCCATCATACCTCGCCCCATTTGAATAAAATAAGATGGAATTTGCATTTATTTTTTGTGTAAGTAAGAATGTGACATCCCAAGCTGACTCAATTATTACATCTAACACAATAAATGCAAATTCTTTGAGAGCAACAACGGCGGTCAAAGAGCCTAGCGTTTGCAAAAAGCCAGAGACGACATTTTGTGAATTGCGAAAAATGATTCAATTTTTAGGTTCAGGTTCAGTTAGTGATTCAGCACATATTGAACAAACAAACTGAAAGCCACGAAATCAAAGAGGATTGAAAGCCAAAAAATTGGAAATGCTTCGAGCTACAATAAAATGGTTTGATTATACAAAATCAATAGGGGCTAAATAATCTGCGTTTAACATATGAATGCTCATAGACAGGCTTAGCATCTTGGGCCACACAGGGCCTTAACATCTTGGGCCTGTGGCTTAGAAAACTAAATATTGGATAGCAAATATACAGGCCCGATTTTTCCACTATTTTCAATTCGTTTATAGTCCCACCTGCCGCCTAATAAACGCAGCTATCGCCATTTAAACCAGCTTACCAACTAAATCAGCTCCGTTCTACTACTAACACTTGACCACTGTAGTTCCTGGGTGCGAACACAACATCAAACGCTCAAACCTGTTCCTCAAAGCAGGTCGATCCCTTCATCTCTTTCAATTTGTTGTTTCAATATCTATCTCACTCTGACCATAAGAGATTCAACAACAGGATGATTACGTTTTGAATACATGTATGCATGATGATGAAATTTGGGTTTTTTCCACTTTAATTTGCTGATTCGTTAATTTTGAATACTGGGTTTTGGTGTCTCTCATACTTTCATTGATCAAAGTAAGCAGAATTTAGTTTTTGAGAACTTTCCGTTTCATACATTGCTTCCATGGTTCTTATTGATCTCATAAATTAGTTTCGTCAAAATCTGCTCATTGTTAAAAAAAATTAGTTTCCTTTTATTGTTTATGTTTGCATGTGGTCACTGAGAGTTCAGTTTGAGTAATACACTTCAGCTGATGTGTCTGAAGTCTTTAGATCTGAAATGTACATTTTGCTTTTATATATTGAATTTGATTTCTATTTTAACCAAAAGCTTAATACTGGTTTTTAAGTTAATATGATTCTATCTTTGTGTTTATAATTTTGAATGCATAGATGAGAATCAAATATGAAATCCCCAGATTTCTAACAGTGGTTTTACATTATATCAATGAGAATTCAGTTCTTACATAGTCTGATGCTTTAATACATTCTTGAAATATGAATATGTTTTCTTTTTAAATTTTACAATGCACAGTCTAACCTTATATGCATTGCTGTAATAATGTGAATTACATAATATGGACTTTTATAAGAATCATTTCTTGCATTAGTTGCAAAGTTCTGCTTCCATATAACATCATGTGGACCTATGTTCTGAACACTCGACATAGATTGTTATCACTTTCCTTCATTTTGTTATATCATTGCTAATGTCCTGCTATTTAATGATATGTTCTATAATTCTTCTCTCTGCATTTGTCCTTATGTATTCCTTTAAATTACCTAGCCCACCTTCTACTCACACTGAATCTGTCACTCCACATAAATGAGTGGTGAAGCAGAAACATCAACACCCAAAACAAGCAAAGATCCACAGAGATGTTCTGCTGAATTGGATTACCTCATGCACCAGATTCACGCACTTAAAGATAGAACAAGGTATGAAACAAAATTGCTGATAATAAAATAAAGCAATGGAATCTATCATAATGTCAATCACAATCTATTTTTCTCAGCGAATGCTTGGAAGATGCCGGTGCTGCTGCATGCGCAAGACGTCAACGCATGAAACCAGAAACCAAAATGATCGAGAATCAACCGAAGGAGGCAAAAAAAAAGTCAGGACAGAAAAAATACATCCTGCTATTGCACTTGGTGAGATTGTCTCTGGATTTTATCAGGATGAAGACGCTAAAAGGTACAACAGTCAGATGTTTTCCATTGAATAAATTTATAGAACATATTATGATGTCGATTTCTCAATCTCTTTCAGGTATATAATGGAGAAAGCTAGGGCTTTAGCAATGGTGACAGCTCCAGCTACAACAGCGTCTGATGCTTCTGTTTCGACTGCAAACAAGAAGAATCAAAAGGTCCAACCAGAGAAGCCAAACAACAGGTCTCATTTTAATCATTCCAGAATAATATAAAAAATATTTTGGGTTTCCATTTACATACCATTGAATAAATTTCTAGAACATATTATGATGTCGATTTCTGAATCTCTTTCAGGTATATAATGGAGAAACCTAAGGCTTTAGCGATGCTGACAGTTCCAGCTACAACAGCGTCTGATGCTTCTGTTTCGACTGCAAACAAGAAGAATAAAAAGGTCCAACCAGAGAAGCCAAGCAACAGGTCTCATTTTAATCATTCCAGAATAATATATCAAATATTTTGGGTTTCCATTCACATATTTATTATTTTTTTGTCAGCACACTAGAAGGAAAGGCTGCTGATCATCAAAAGAAAGAATATAAGACGAGAGGCCGCTCACAAAAGATCACTGAACAGCCAGAGCAAAGCTTGGAATCTGAACTTAGGTTCCAACTAAATTCACTTTTTCTGCATATTCTTCTATATAATAAATGATATGAATATACAAAAAAACCTGTACAAAACTAATCAGTAAATCGTTCTGCATGTTATACATTGACAGCAAATTGCAAGCACAGACTGCTACCAATGAAGTCATGAAAAGTAAGAAGAGGGGCCGGCCAAGGAAAATTGCTCAACAGCCCGAAGAAAGTTTGGAACCTGAACTTAGGTATGACCGTCAATAACTGTTTCTTCAAACCAGCCTTATATATATATATGGAAAAGCAAACTGATATGTTACCATATTGTAACTCATATATATCTTACGGTCATATTCCATGAAATATACGATCTCATTCATTGTCAACTCTGATGGAAATATAATTTGACATATAGAAAATACATTAAGTCTTGGTTGTCAAGGCATAAGCAACCAACCAGTTAAAGAACGAATATCAAGAATTAAGGATTCTACAGTACAACAATAATCTTTCCCCCTAATATATAACTGATTTTCCAATTTTCCTTTCATATATGAAAAGGATCATAATCAGAGTTCTCTATATTCAATTCAATTTTTATTTATATTGGTCTGAGCTCACTCAACATTAGTACAATCCTATATCAATTAAACTGATATGCCTTTGGAAATCTACATTTCAACATGTAATGGTGTACAAAAGTCAGAAGAAATCGTGCCGTATCATAAGTTTCTTCTCACTGATTCAATACATTACTACTTATTGAAGAATATCCAGGATTAATGTATGGCCTACGCAATCTTCCAAATTCAGAATACCCATCTAATCCAAAAAAAAAAAATATTATTCGTATGTTTGTGTTCTAAATACTTTTGCTCTCCTTCTACGCATCTGTATGAACACTAGACATTATCTAATTAACTTTGACTCATTTTTCACAACTTTTTCTATGGATAATCCAAAAAGCCAAAAACACTGATCCTAATTACTGCTGTATTTTATTCATTTGTAGACACTCAGAAGAAGAGCACGTTGGCTGTCAACCAAAGACAAAGAAAGCCAGCTCTGGTTGGCCTAAAAACAAGCCCAGAAATCCTACAAAAAGGTTTTATTTCTGACATGAAACACTTCTTTATTTTCATTTGTTGGGCTATCACTGATGACACTTCCGTGCAGGCTGATATGGGAACAAGAGCAGCTCAAAAAAGCCGCAGAAAAAGCACAACAACAACTCTCGGCAGAAATAGAACAGCGACAACCGGACTTGCAACAGCAAAAACAAGAGACACCACAGCGAGGACCAGAGATAGCAACAGATATCCAAGAAGAAGAGGTGCAGCGAGCAATTGAAATCCATGACCAGCAACCAGAAACACAGCAGGAGATGCAACTGGAAGAAGAACCGCCTATCATAAAACGTCCAGAGGAACCTAGAAGAGAAGAAGATGGCAACAAAAGCGCTATCTGTGCTGGGCTGGCCAATATTATGCTACACATGACCAAGATCAGTGGTGAACTTGCAAAGCTCATCGCCATGATTTCAGGTATGGTGGATTCTAACTTATCACAGAATATGACATTTCATTGGTGACATTGAATTACATTCCATTTAGTACTTCATGTATCCTTTACATTTTTCCTTTAAAGTATAACCAAGTTAAATTATTATTTTATGTGTCCTTAAATTTTTTCCATGTATTCTCATCATTAGAATGTTGAGTTAAATTGACCACTTTACCTTGAGAGAAATTAGGCACGGCACCATAAAATGACTGAGCCTAACTAACACAGAACACACAAGCTATTCCAGTAAAGCAAATTGGTCTTGCTTTTTCTTAAATACATCATGTGGAAAATCTCAAGGAGCTACAAAAAGAGCTGCCAATGCTTATGATAGTGTTAATACCAGTGCTTTTGTTAATACGCAGCATATGCTCGAACTACAGTACACCTCATAAATGTTGGGCATCACAGTCAAATTTTCAAAGTTATGGCTGCTATACATAGTACAGTCACAGTCATAATATATATACAGTTAGATGATAGAAGTGCTCATGTTTGTGTTGATAGTTACTGATTTATTTAGTCGAATTGTTGTTCCATTCTTTGAATGAATCTAAAACGAAATTGTTTTTCACTGTTATTAGTTCTTTGTTTCAACCATATACTCTTGGCTCCACAAACTGCTCCATTTCATATAAGTTTATCAAATTCATCAAGTATAATGATTCGGTCATTTTTGTGAATCAATCTTCACAGGTGGATCCCAAGAAGATTAGGCTGAAGAGAGATTGAAGTTGGCTTTTGCTGAAGATAGGATGTATTTTGTATGAAAAAACTACTATCTTAAAATTTCTGATGCCTAAGTAGATGATAATGCAATGTAAGTTAAATTTATAATATGTAATATTATGTGTAATCTATGACAGAATGAATCTCCGTGATGTGGTCGTGCTTTTCGGTTCTTTTGCTTATTATGCGGTTGAGGGATTTGGTGCGTTTGGTGTTTATTTGGGTTTGCATGTTGCTGGATTTTCCTTTGGTTTTGGATTTTGTTCTTTGAATCTTTATTTTTGGATTTTGATTTGGGTGTGTGTTGCTGCCTCTAGGTCTCCTTTTAGAAATCTGGTTTTCGATTAGCGTGGTTGCTTCATGCGTCTACACGAAGGCATGCCATGTCTTCTGTTGGGTTAATGTCTATACGCAGGTCGGTTTGGTTGCGCTGGTACAGTTTCGTGTTCTGGTATATATTTGCTTATTTGGTGTCTCGCTGACTCGATGTGTCTTCCGTTGTGGTTCTCTATGCATATCGAGTTGGGTGAGGGTTTAGAGTTGGTTGCTAGATCTTTGTTGTAGGTGGTGGTACTGTCTTAATGCCTCTCACTATATTCGTTGTTTTATCAGAGGTTCTGTGATCGCCGGATCGGTCCAGTGTTCGTCTGCATGTCGACGGAATCGTCGATAGAGTCTGTCAACGTGGGTATGATTTAATTGGCTTGGGCTCTAAACCATGATTTAATCAAACCTTTTGTTTAATTTTGTCTGGGTAGCGTTCCGTTTCCCATACTAAGAAATTTCTAATTTCTTTCTTGATTTGTCGTATGCATACTGCATGTTGTGTTTGGTATTTGGATTTTTAGTTTGTGTTTTGATTTTTATGAGCTGTGACCTGTGAATAGTTCGTAGTGTGTATATACTTTTTGCGGTAAGAAGATTGATTTTCGAAATCAGGTGCAGCCTGATGCTTACATGTGTCTTTGAAAGTCATTGGTTCTTGGTTGCATCTGTCTTCTGTGTAGTAGTTGATAGATTTGTTAGATAGAATATGAATATAGAGGTAAAATTTTATTACTCAATGACGGAAGTGTCCCTGAGATTATAAGATCAATAATTAATCGCTCCACAATAGAGAATGTTCTGGTCTTAAGTTGGACTAAAGCTTTTTTCAGGACAACTTTTCATGGTAACAAGTTTTTAATATATATTTTTTTTTCATGGGTTTGTTCTGTTCATTCCAAATATGATCCAGTTTTCCCTTCTTTTTACCAGTTTCAATATGACTCACAAGTCACAACACATTACAGTTAAGTAAACTCTATATGAAGCAAAGTAAAGCTGAGAAGTGAGTTTGTTTGGCCTTGCGTGATGTTCTACCACCTCTTTTTCATCCTTTATTATGATTCTAATTTACAAGATAAGACATTGTTTAGTATCGATCACTATGCGCATCTGTTTGGTCTTAGTTCAGGAAATTCATTAAAATTATTTTTGTTTTGGATTTCCAGATTTGAACCCGTGCTTCTTTGAACCTATGTCCAGTAGCGTCCTTTGTTTGAAAGGTTGCTTCGGAATTCATGTTCACCCTATACAAAGTTGGATTTAGTTTTGTGGTCCTTTGTTGCTCTTCTTATGCTTACTGTAGCTTAATGATGTAATACGTTTCGTCTGTATTAATCTTTGTTGTGAAAAAATTAAAAGAAGATTCGAGAAATAGTTCAAGATAGGCAGAGTGTATCTCTTCGCTTTTAATTGCTAGCATCTTCCGCTTACTCTATTACTTCATCAGTGTTATCTTACTATTGAATCTAAATCAGCTTGATCAACAAGTCCTCACTTCAAATCATGTAATTTTTTTTTTACCAAAAAAACTAGCCTGCTTTTGAATGGACATTTTTTGCGTGTGGTAGTTTGCTCAATAGTACTAAAACATTGACTGATGTCCGGTAAAACTTAGTTGTCTTTCTTATCTACTTATGTTGCTGTTAGTATGACTGGAAAGCTATTGAAATTGTTTCTGTTCTTTAAATCAACTTAAAATAAGTCATCACGATGTCAGCTCGCAGCAATGCGCAAGGCTAATATATGACAGCATAAACCTCTAATGTGTAATCTAACTATGAAACATGTACGCTATCTATGCTCATGAATGCTGAAAAAAGTCTAAATTTATAACTATACTTTGCCCTCATTAGAATCATATAAATGCACTATTAGCTGACACAAATCTTAATTCTCAATTTCTTTTTTCTTGCTTTCACACTCTTTATCACTGCTACCCGCGCCCCGTGCGCGGGCCCCACACCTAGTCATAAACATAGTGCTAATCAGTTTACAAACACTCAGCGTCGAAGGTAAACACGAAGAACACATAAGCACAATAAGCCGAATCAGAGACATGCAACAAGTATGGCGTTATCTCACCTTGCTTTAACATGTAAATTTTCATGGTTATAACCGCCCTAATAAACAATCTAAATCACAGCAACTCAGCGTATGAAGCAATCTAAATTATTTTGGTAGATAAAATCGGTACCTAAGGAGAAGCCACAAAGTCGGCCCTTAAGCACACGATTTGTGATGCACGAACTCATGAAAATTAATCAAATAACATCAAAATAACATGCGAAACCTACTGCCATTTACCAATTATTTACGAAATCAACATGTATAAATATATACAATATATCATAGGAACCCTGAATCAAATTCGAAAGCAATATATAAACCCTGAATCAAATTCGCAAGCAATATATAAACCCTTAATAAAATTCGGAAATCCTTAATAAAGTATACAAACCAAAAGTTATAATCCAACAAATCATACAATATGATATTGTAATTCATACAGAAAATTAAAGAAGCCATGAGTTAGACGAATCACACTTTAGAAGAACCTTGAAGATGCTTCGGCAAAGGATGAATTCGAAGATGAAGAGTTGCGATTTGGAAAGGTGGTGGTGGTTCGGCTTGATAAATTTCTGTATAGGATTTATGGTTACACTTTGGTAGAGTTTCGGCTAGTATTTTGTGAGAGAAAGAGATGGTTTTTCAAGAGCAACCGTACCCTTTATATAGGAGAGAGGAGGGTGCTAGGGTTTCGGCAATTAGGGTTTCGGCAACAAGAGTTGTTGCCGAATTCTTCTTCTTGTGTCTTGCTTTGCAAGACTCTTATTTTCCCTTTAATTGTTGCCGAAAATTCCTTCTTTTAATTCTGAAAAATTCGGCAAGAAAACCTAAATGAACTTGTATGGAATTGAGTCCACATTCGTCATTCAATTATTCATGTAATTCGGCATTAACCCTAAATGAATGTGCATGGAATCAAGTCTACATTCATTTAAGATTTCTTCTAGTAATTCGGCAAAACCATTCGAATGCCGAATTCTTCTTTCCTATGTAATCCGAATTCTTCTTCTCCTCTTCATGTGCACGGCATGCTTTCCTTGTTTCTTGATCGACAAGTTTCATGACATGTGCTCGGCATGCTTCTCATTTAGATCCAAATTCCTTTAGTTTAATTTCCTGAAAATAGATAAGAGAAAATAGATATTAGGAAAATAATAATAATGTATGCCGAAATTAATTAGAGTAAGAGTTCGATTCCATTTAGGTTTCCTGGTTCAACAAGGAATTCTACTTTGATTGAAACTCTTAGAACTTTCGACGTTTTCAGAAACGTCGAGACATTGTAGACTCCTAAACCGATTAGGATTCTTGATGTAACAAGGAGTCCTACTTTGAATCAAACTCTTCATAAAATCATCAAATTTTGACATTTAAGCTCATCTCATATATCAACTCTACCAAAGACTCCGACTCGATTAAACGACTCTATAAAACAATAATAAGGGTTAAACAATTGCATAAATGAGGGTAAAATACTTTAAGAACGTCGCATATTATGCTCCTATCACTATGACTCTCCATAGAGAGAGATAAGTTTAAAAAAGGTTAACCGCATCGATCAGGGCTCTAATTTTGTCGGATTTAAGTGATTTTTTGACCATCACCGTATTTCATCATAATCATCAAATGGTATTTCATAGAGTTTCAATGTCAGAGGGAGTTCTGTCGCCAAGATTTTCATCATAATGATCAAATGTTATTTCATAGAATTTTTCAAAATGAGTTGCTGCAAGTCTTGGTTGACGCTGTCAAACGCGGATGGCGCGATCCTCAAAGTGGCAGGACTTCACAATTTTCCAGACTGCACCACCATTCCCATTTAAAACACAAGCAGAGCTAGTGTTAGCTTGTGCAGGACTTCACAACTTTCTTCGTAAGGAATGTCGTTCTGATTTATTTCATGTTGAACCAGAGGATGAAGATCCAATAGTAGTGGATGATCCTGATGATGAATTTCAAACCCAAGAACAAGAAAGAGAGGAAGCTAACGATTGGAGAATGGAGATAGCTAATCATATGTGGAGAGATGCAAGACCACAACTTGATCCTCAACCTAATTCTGAACCCAACCATGAACCCGTTGTTGAGGGCAATAACAATGAAGCAGAATAATCATGAATGTGAAGATGAAAGATTTCAATTTTTTACTTTTGAGTTATTTTAGTTTATATGACTGTCTTTACAATGCTACTAATACAATTTTATATGTAGCTATTTTGCAACAACATTATGAAATAATGAATGACTCACCAGGTTTTCCATTTGATATGTAACTCAGAATAATCTTTTTTCTTGATCTCATATCTAGAATGATACCAACATGCACCTGATTTTCAACAAACAGTACGATTAGTACCCGTATATGATCCCTGCTTATCCTATACTAACATGATCTTTTGCAGGGTTTTATTGATATGGTTATTTATTATTTGTAAATATTTTTCGTAAGTAGTAGCTTCATCACCACTGCATCGGTTGGACGACCTATGAGGTCGTTACTTATGCTTGGCAGTGTACTATATATGGCATCAACACACTACAAACTTGAAAATAAATTCAGCATAAAGAACATTACCTTTCTAACTTAGAAATCGGTCTGAATAGAAAGAAAGGATTGAAGTTGTGATGGGGTTGACTCGAAGAGAGTGGGCTGAGAATTGTGGCGAATTGAAAGCTTAGAGGAAGATCTAAGAGACGCCCATATTCTAGAATGGAGGCATAAAGTTTTGTATTATTGTAATTTCGAAGGAAGAGGAGATGTGAGGAAGATAATTATCGAGTTCGAGTAGGATTGAGTTCAGCGTGGCGGTGGGAAAGAGTGGTTGCATCTGTTGCTTAACCGTAGTTAATTAAAAATAAGGGCTAAATGGTTGAGCCGAGCTGAGCCGCGACTCTGACTTGTGTTTTCGTATATAGTAAATATATCTCGTGATCCATTCATTTTACATTCGAAGCTCCACAAATAACTTGAATCATATTTTAGTACCGCTCCAACGATTCAATAGTAGTCTGATATCATTATATACTTGATCAAAACCTCCGGAGTCCCAAATGCGCGAAACCCTAGCAGATCAGAGTTAATTAGTTCTGCTCATAAGAGGGTCTAATTTAAGATAATTTATTTATACTTATGTATTCATAATTGATATAGGGAACTAAAATTCCCACCCCAAAAAATTGAAATCCCCACCCTTCTGATTTTTTTATTAATATTTTTTCCCACTAAATTTTAGTTTCCTAAATTACCCTAACCTTTTTTTTCACTGTAGTCTTTTACTTTACAGGGGGGGGGGGGGGGGGGTTAGGGATTCAAGTCATCTTCAGTCTTCATTTGCAGAATTGCAATCCTCTTCTCCTCCGTCTCAGTCGGGGATTCAAGTCGGACTTCTCCTCCGCGTCTCCGTCTCAGCCGGTCATGTACTTTTCTGGAATAGGCAAATGAGATCCCGTCTTTCGTCTCCGTCTTCAGTCTCTATCTCTCTCTTTCTTTCTCTTCAAGTTGATTAGGTTGAAGAACTAAATCAGGTATGTTCTCTTATTTCTCTCTACTCTTCTTCTTCTTCTTCTTCCGTCTTCATAGCTGTTGACTCTATTCCTTCTTCTCCTAGATCTGAGCCGGTCTGCACCCGATGGAGGAAGCGCTTGAACTTGAACGCGTCAAGGACACCAAGGAGCGCATGGCCGGAGTGGAAGGCCCTTTGGATGCTGAGTTGCAAAAAAATGCTGATATGGTGACCTCAGACAATATGGAAGAGGAGCTGTATTTTACCCATTCGTCTAAAACCATAGAAGACCTGACTGTTGTTGGTAAGTTTTTCTTGCATTTTCTTTTTGCTAAACCTTAATAGCAATTTCATTTTGTTCTTTACAGTAATAACCCTTAGCTAAATGGATCTTGTTAGATATAGCTCTAAATATAAATCTGGTTATTTATGACTTAGGAGATGGAGACCTGTTTGATCGATGCTTCTGATGAATTTCTCCCACTAACAACCAAAGTTTATGAAAATCGAGAAGATCTTATTAGTGATGTTCATAGGATTGGATTGGTGCAAGGGTTTGTTGTGGTAACTAAAAGGTCTAGGCCTAATAAAGTGAATGTTACTTTGGGTTGTGATAGAGGGGGTTCCTATAAAACTAGAGTTGCTGATGGGAACAGGAAAAAAAAATTCATCTCGAGTCTGATTAATTGTCCTTTTGAAATAATGGGAAGGAAGAAAGCTGAAGGGGTGTGGAAGGTAGAGATAATTACGTTGTTACATAATCATGTGCATTCCACTAACATGTCTGGGCATCCATATTGTCGTCGATTTTCTAAAGAGGAAGCCAAGCAACTTAAGCAAATGGATAGGGCTGGCATAAAACCACGCCAAATTCTCTCCTCATTGGGGTAAAATAATCATAATCTTCTAGCTGTTTCTAGAAATGTATACAGCAAGACCGCTCAGCTTAGGAAGGAGAGCCTATGTGGGCGTTCAGTAATTCAAGCATTATTGGATGAGCTTGGGGAGGCTGGTTTTACTCATAATGTCAAGCATGATCACTATGGTAATTTGACTCATTTATTTTTTTCTCATCCCACTTCCATTGAGCTGACTAAAAGCTACCCTAATGTCTTTGTGATGGATTGTACTTATAAGACAAATAAGTACAAGATGTCATTACTTGAGATTATAGGAGTTTCGAGCTTCAACAAATCATTCTACTCTTGCTTTGTTTTCTTGCAAAAAGAAGAACAAGAGGATTATGAGTGGGCTATGGAGATGTTTAGCAAGTTGTTGGGTGTTGGTGATCATTCGTTGACCATTGTTACTGATAGGGAATTAGCCCTAATGAATGCAATAGAAGTGGTGTTTCCGTGGAGTTCTAATCTCTTGTGCATATGACATATTAATAAAAATATTGCTGCACATTGTAAGGGTCATTTCAAGGATGATGCAGATTGGGTTGTTTTTATGTCTTCATGGGCTGCCTTAGTGAAATCATGGAATGTGTCATTGTTTACTGAAGCTTGGAATAATTTGCAAATTGTGTACAAAAATTATCCTAAAGTTCTTACTTATATTGAGAATACTTGGCTTCCATGGAAAGAGAAATTTGTATTTGCATGGACAGGGCAGATTTCCCATTTCGGTAATAGTGTTACTTGTAGGACAGAAGGTGCACATGCAGCCTTAAAGAGGTATCTTGAAGTTTCAAGGGTTGGACTTCGTGAAGTGAAGGAAAAAGTTTGCCTTGCTATTGAAAATCAGTTTCAGGAATTTAAAACTCAACTTGAAAATGAGAAGATTTGTGTTCCTCGAAAGCTTTACATCCCTTTCTTTAAAGAGACGGTCAATAAGGTATCTTTTCATGCTTTGTTTGAGGTACATAAGTAGTATGTATTGGCAAATACCAAGGACTATTCAACACTATGCAAGGGGTAATTCTACAAAACCATGGGTCTTCCATGTGTGCACATGATCAAAGAGAAGAATATTGAAGTGTTACCTGTAAATCAGATTCATAAGCAGTGGAGAATAGACACAAGATCTTTTGAGGATGATCACCATGCAAGTTTGGTTCAAGAAGATCCACTTACTAATCTCTTGTCTGATATTAAACAGAAGTATGAAAAACAACCACTTGTGGAGAAAGAAAGTACCATAAGACAACTTTCTCAGATTTTCGGTGCATCTTCTCCTTTGATATTTGAACCTACTATTCAACCTCACAAAGTTCGTCCAGTAGGTGTTGCAAACAAAATAAAGGAAATTAGCTCTACAAGGCGGGAACCTTCATTGTTTGAGATAGTGGAGAAGACACCTCGAAAGTGTAGTAGATGCGGTACTATCAGCCATTACAAAAACAAATGACAATCTATTAATAACTCTATTGATCTTGGAACACAATGAGGTAAAGCGTCATTCTATTAGTGTAGCAGGATATCTATTTTTAATGTTTCTCTTTATGTTGATTCCATTATGTTTTTGCTTGTTCTTATTTTCTACTGTTTTTGCATGTTTTCAGTCGGAGACATGTTAACAAGTATGACGTCACTCATCTCGCATCGACATATAAATTCTTTAAACTACTCCATCCCTAAAAACAACATAAATCAAGACAACGTAGCTAGCGCTAGACTCGACCTATGTTTATTTTGGCTAATGAGATCGATACCGGATAGGAGCATAAAATGCGACGTTCTTAATATGTTTTACCCACGCTTATACTTTGCTTTAACCCTTATTGTTGTAGAATCGAGTCGTTTAATAGAGAGTCATGAGTCTTTGGTAGAGTTATATCGAAAACGTGCTAAGTACAGAGGAAATATGCAGAAATTTGTCAAAAGCTGAAATCTAGTCAAGTTAGGAGCCTTTAAATGTTTCATTGATTCTGTGTAAAACCTCGACCTTGTTTTTGATGAATTTTTCTTCTCTTATAAGTAGTAGACATGTTGATGATTTGGCAATGGAAGGAGCTGTGACAATCGGACCAAAAGAAGCTGCCAAGAATTGCAAGGGAAATCAGTAAGTTCCAGTAAATTCCTGAGCACATTATCCAACTTCCATAATTTCTCCAGGATGACTCACAAAGAATTAGAAGACAAACCATATATTCACGAAAAAATGTGTGAGTCTAATTTCCAGAACATTTACAATCGCATCCATAGCTATTTTTTTGAGGGAGTTATGCTGAAATCATTACCGGAAGGTCAGATCAGCAGAGAAGACAAACCTATTGCCTGCTGAGAGGAAGAAAGCAGTTTATGCACCAAAGTTGTGTCCAAATGCATCAAATGAGAATTGCTGAGCTAAATAAAGCATATGGAAGCTGGCCAAGCAAATAGGAAAGTGCAAATAAGAAACGAAGAAGTTCTCTAGTCCTAGCAGGAAAAGGAAAGCAATCGACTGGACTAGGAGAAGAGTTTCTGGCCCAACTAAGGGAAGCTTGCAGCTGCATCGTGGACTATTATCCATCAAGGAATGTTGCAAATTCCATTAAGGAGTCCATGTTGTGTGAATCCATGAAGAAAATCGGAAAAGAAATCTATAGAGAAAAGGAGAGAATCACAAGAAGAATCATGATTAAACTCGGGTAAATTCATATGCACGTCATCCAATTTGGACAGACTCTCTAGGACAGCTCACATTAAACCAGATTACATAGATAGAAAGCTACGGGAGTTTAGTTTCTAAATCAATTGGAATCACTTCAATAACTATTTTCTAGAGGGAGATATTCTGTATTCATCACACGAAGGTCATATCTGCTAAACCAGGATTTCTTAACCTAATTGGATTAAATTGCTGCCGATTTTCTCCCAAGACTTCCTTTATATAAAGCACGACTTGTGGACAGAAGAAGCATTACATCCAACACCAAAACACAAGCCTCAAACTCTACCAAATATTTTGTAATAGGAAAATATAGAATAGAAAGCCGAAATTCACTCCACCACCACTTCAAATATCTTCCACCCGAACCATGTTCTAAAGACTCGGAATGAGCAACCACCTTTTCATGCATTAGAGACACCATTGCGAGTGGTTAGAATGCGTGATCTAAACTCCTCTATTGATAGGAGCATTATACGCGACGTTCTAAGTATGTTTTTACCCTCATACGCAATGCTTAACCCTTATTGTTGTATTATAGAGTCGTTTAGTCAAGTCATGAGTCTTTGGTAGAGTCGGTTTGTGAAATGAGCTAAAACGTCTAAAAACGCTGAATTTGTGAAGAGTTTGAGTTGAACTAGGATTCTTAAGTCAAAAGTTTGATTCAAAGTAGGACTCCTTATGCAAATAAGAGTCTTAATCGGTTTAGGAGTTTACAATGTCTCGACGTTTCTGAAAACATCGAAAGTTCTAAGAGTTTCAATCAAAGTAGAACTCCTTGTTAAACCAAGAAAACCTGAATGAATCAGGAATCATACTCTTAATAACTCTCCTACATTTTATATTGTCTTTTAAATATTTCTTCTCTATTATTTTCAGGAATTAATTGAGGAAATTCGGTGGAGAAAACAAAGAAGAAATCGTGCAGAAATTATTACCTATTGTCGAATTCAAGAGAAGAGTTGCAATGCAACTAGGACAAGAAGAGAGGGTGCCGAGCACATGCCAAGAAAGAGATATTGCAAGGATATTCAGTAATTATTCAAGGGAAATTCAGCAACAAATTTAAGAAAAAAGGAAAAGATAATTCGGAAAAAGAAGAAGAAAAATCGCAAGAAACCCTGATTAAAATCGGCAGAATTCTTGTGCACCTCATCCAAATTCCACGGACTCTCTAGGACAGCCCATTTTGAACCAGATGGCGTATCACATATGGATGGAAAGCTACGGGAGTCTAGTTTCCAAATCAGTTTGAATCACCTCAATAGCTATTTTCTAGAGGGAAATATTCTGTAATCTTCACACGAAGGTCAAATTTACCAGCAAGATAAGTTTGAGAAAAACTAGGTTTTGTAAACCTTAGTTGCTGCCGAATCCTTTTACCTTTGCCTCTATATAAAGAACGGTTTTGACACATAAAAAGATATCTCTTCTCTCTCACTTTCACAAGCCAAAGTTCTGCCAAAATAACTCCACAAAAATCTCATACAGAAAGTAGAACAACCGTACCATTCCCCTACATCAGAATCGCACCATCTTCCCTTTGCCGAATCCATCTTTGTTGAAGTCTTGTAAAGTTCTTCAAAAGTGTAATTCGAACATCTCTTATGGCTTTATATTTTCTGTATAAATTCAATACTTTGTCTATGAAGATTGAATGGATTGATGTATGTTGTTTTGGTTTTATAAATTATACTTTGGATTTCTGAAATTCTGTTATGTGTTTTGGTTTTCTATTTGTTTAATTTTTATTCATAGTGTTTCTGCCTAAACCCGGGGGCCTGGTAGATACAGATGAATCCAACTCGATCTCCTGCAAACCTGCTTACTAAGGGGAATACCGGGCGGGCCGGCATTCTCCTCTCCGATGCCTAAGTTAGTATAGTTGGGATATATATAACTTGAGCACGTATGTAAGCGGTGAGTGAGATAAGTTACCTATTAATGAGGGTAGTTGGGGCCCTTATATAGGTGGTTGGGGGTGAGGGCTGGCCTCACCCTTCGATGTGGGACTGGTTCCCCCCGAAGGGCAGTTCTGGTGACCTCTTTGGCAGGCAGGCCCCCCCGGTCCCAGGGTCCCTGGCAGCCGGATAGACTGCTGGACCCCGAGGCCGGGTGCTGGTGGTTCGGTCCCGGGCCTCGGGCCGGGCCCTGGTGCAACTGCTGCGGGTCTGTGGGCCTGCTGTAGCCTCTCTGCGGCTACTGTCAACAAGTCCCCCAAGTTCCCGGTCAAGTGCAATCTTGAATGGGGACTTAAAGTCTGTCTTGCTCTTGTCCCGCAGACCCGCAGGGTTACCGACCTAACGGTGCCCAGTCCCCCAAGTTCGGATTGAAGATTGGGCGTGACCGGGCGTTGGGCTGTGCTTGGTATGAGGCGGAGTTGACAGGACCTCGACCGGGCGTTCTGCCACATCGAGACGGGTCCCGGATGAACTTGCAGTCTGGGCCTCGACCGGGCGTCCTGCCATATCGGTGTGAGGCGGAGTTCACGGGACCTCGACCGGGCGTTCTGCCATATCGAGACGGGTCCCGGATGAACTTGCAGTCTGGACCTCGACCGGGCGTCCTGCCATATCGGTGTGAGGCGGAGTTCACGGGACCTCGACCGGGCGTTCTGCCATATCGAGACGAGTCCCGGATGAACTTGCAGTCTGGACCTCGACCGGGCGTCCTGCCATATCGGTGCGAGGCAGAGTTCACGGGACCTCGACCGGGCGTTCTGTCATATCGAGACGAGTCCCGGATGAACTTGCAGTCTGGACCTCGACCGGGCGTCCTGCCATATCGGTGCGAGGCGGAGTTCACGGGACCTCGACCGGGCGTTCTGCCATATCGAGACGAGTCCCGGATGAACTTGCAGTCTGGACCTCGACCGGGAGTCCTGCCATATCGGTGCCAGGCCCCCAGAGTGCGCTAGCCTACGGGATGGCCTGTTGGTGCGTGGACTAAGCCAACAGGTACCCCGGAGAGTGTTACGGCCGTATTGAGGCATCGGTCAACACTTGCTAGTTCTTCTCAGCTTTTGTTGGATAAGCGTTGAGGTATATGTGCAGGTTTGTTAGCCTGCGGGGAGACTTGTTCTGTGTTAGCAAAACAATCTGCCCGGTGGAGTGGCGTTGAGATAACGAGTCTCGCCATGTATCCCTAAATGTATCACAGTTCAGTGTGATGTAGGGTTTTTATCCTGCTGGACAAGAGTACATGGGTTAGATGTAAACTCGCCCGGGTTTATAAAGCCCATGCGTTTAGAAGCCTCGAGTTGTTGCTGGCTCGTTCCTGCCCGTAGGTGAAGGAAAGTGACAACCGGTAGAATGCTTTGGAGTTGGTTGAATGTCACATGTTCGGTGGAGCGCTATGGCTCCGGGCGGAGCTCGACCGGGCGTTCTGCCATATCGAGACGAGTCCCCCAGTGAAATGGCGTGCAGCCGGTTGAATGATCATAACCGGTGAGAGGTCTTCAAGTCATGCAGCAAAGAAGCCATACAGCCGGTTGAATGATCATAACCGTGAACTGCCATGGTACCGGGCGGATGGCTCATACCCGGGACGATGCTCTGGAAGCGGTTGAAAAAACCATAGCCGGTGAGAGGCTGCGGAGCCAGTTGGTTCGAGGTTGGCTTTCTGGGAATGGACGCCTCGTGGTGCGCTCCTATCTCCCCGTGGGACAGGTGGCGAACATGCAATAAAGGAGAGAGCCCATCAGTCCCATCAGTTATGATAGTGTGGGATCCCTTATTGATGCTGGGACACGTGTTGGCAGGGGGCGGTCTGAGATGGAAGGGATCCACGGTTGGGGTTGCCTCACTTTTTCTTGTTGCCCTATTTATCATCCCCTCTGTTTTCCTCCCGCCGCATCTTGCTATTCTTTGCCTGTTGTTTGTCTGTGCTTCAGAGGTGAATTTTTTTGTTTAGGCTTTATGGCGTCTGGGAGATCTGCGTATTCTGCCGGTGCAAACCGCGGGCCTATGCGGCATGAGCTGCTGGATGGTGATAGGGTGATTTTCTGTGATGAGCCAATCAGAAGCATGAATGATAGAGAGATCAGGGAGTTTCGGGCGAAGTGGGATATCGACAACTCCATTAAGCTTCGAGGCCTGCATCCCGGGGAACTAGCCTGTAATCCGGAACCGGGTTGGGTTGCCGTTTTCGACGATCAGTTTCGACACGGACTATCGCTGCCACTGCCGCCATTTGTCCAGTACATGCTGAGCTCGATAAAGCTTTCCCCGGCCCAGCTTCCGAGCAACCAGTGGAGGCAGCTGCTTGGCCTCGGGTGTCTGTTCAGTTTGAGCTATATGGACTGGCCCACGGTTAATGAATTTCGGGCGCTGTACAAGATTTCCTACTGCAGAAAGGCCCAGTGCAGTGGTTGTGTGAATTTTACCGCGCGGGACTTCAGTCCTGCCATCACTCATCTACCGTCGACGGTCTCAGATGTCTGGAGGAGGTCGGTGGTGCTGGCCGGTGGCAGGTGGCAGCGCACTTGGAGGGGCCATCAGGTGCCCGGGGCTTATCAGCCGATCGATCGGGAACAGACGTACTGGGTGGGGTGCGCTTCTGTCACCATCGGGGTGAGCTCACATATGAAGTCTGCGGCTGCCTGTCCCTTGATGGCCGTTCGCGGGGCATAAGTGATGTCGAACTCTCCCAGTTCAACTGCCCACCGCACGAGCCTACCGCTGGTGTCTGGTTTTTGCAGGATCTGCCGCAGAGGGTGATTGGTATACAAGGTGATGGAATGAGCCTGGAAATAGTGTCGGAGCTTCCGGGCACTAACAATCAGGGCCAGAGCCAATCTCTCTATGTCGGGGTACCGGCCCTCGGCTCCAGTAAGTCCCTTTCCCGCATAATATACCGGAAGCTCGAGCGTGCCCTCCTTCCTGACGAGAGCCGCGGAGACGGCTGTTTCGGATGCGGCTATATAAAGGTATAGCATCTCGCCCGGCACTGGTTTGGATAGGAGAGGCACCGCAGACAGATATGTCTTGATAGATTGGAATGCCGCTTCATGCTCCGCCGCCCAGTGGATTTTCCTGGTCTGCTGTGCTTTGAGCAGTTTGAAGAACGGGGCGCACTTATCGGTTAGGCGGGAGATGAATCTGGCAAGGGCGGCTAACCGGCCGGTCAGCATCTGGACCTGGTTTCTCTCCCCTAGCGTTTCCATATCTAGAATTGCCCAGACCTTCAGCGGGTTGGCTTCTATCCCTCGCTGACTGATGATGTGGCCTAGGAACAGGCCCTCTGAAATCCCGAAAATACACTTCTTCGGGTTCAAGCGCATTCCGAATTTGAGCATCTTGCCGATGACTACGGCCAAATCCCGGACGTGGGCCCCTACAGTCAAGCTCTTGACCAGCATGTCATCTACGTAAACCTCTACGGTTTTACCCATTTCTTGCTCCAGCATTCGGTTCACCGTCCGCTGGTAGGTGGCCCCGGCATTCTTTAGACCGTACGGCATCCTCTTATAACAGTAGGTACCTCGGTCGGTTGTGAATGATGTGTGCTCCTCATCATCCGGGTGCATCCTAATCTGATTGTACCCGGCGTAGGCGTCCATGAAGCTGAGCAGCTTAAAGCCGGACGTGGAATTTATAAGCTGATCAATCCGGGGGAGCGGGAAGCTGTCCTTTGGGCACGCCCGGTTTAGATTGGTGAAATCCACGCACATACGCCACTGGCCGGTTCCCTTCTTCGGCACCATGACCACGTTAGCGAGCCAGCGAGGGTACTGGACTTCCCGGATGAAACCTATACCCTTTAATTTCTGTATCTCCTCTCTGATCGCCTTATACTTTGCCGGACTGAAGGACCTCCTCTTCTGCCTCACCGGGAGAACGTTGGGCAATGAATTTAGCTTATGGACGACTATCTCCGGGGATATGCCTGGCATGTCCTCGTAGGACCATGCGAAGACCGAACTGTTGTCCCGGAGGAAGGCGATGAGCTCTTGCCTGACAACCGGATCGAGCTGCGTCCCTATCACCACATTTCGCTCCGGGTGGTCTACCGAAATGCAGATCACTTCGGTTTCTTCCACGACAGAAGGTGGCTCTAGCTTTTTCTTGACTGAATCGGAGTCATCGCGGGGGTCAATACTTAGATCTGGCACCGGTGCTAACTGAGTGGCCGTGAAGACCTCGGCCCGCTTCCTCCCGTGGGTTAGGGCCTCCGCATAATATTTACGGGCGAGCCTCTGGTCCCCGCGCATGGTAATGACACCGGCCGGTGAAAGCATCTTCAACATCAGCATATGGCCGGCTATAAATGTCTTCAGTTTCCATAACCCTGGCCTACCGATTATGCCATTGTACGATGACAGGCAGTCCACAACGATGAATTCAAGGTGCACCTTTTTTGTCTTGTTTCCCTCGCTGAAGATCAGTGGTATGGCAGAACGCCCAGTCGAGGTCCCGTGAACTCCGCCTCACACCGATATGGCAGGACGCCCGGTCGAGGTCCAGACTGCAAGTTCATCCGGGACTCGTCTCGATATGGCAGAACGCCCAGTCGAGGTCCCGTGAACTCCGCCTCGCACCGATATGGCAGGACGCCCGGTCGAGGTCCAGACTGCAAGTTCATCCGGGACTCGTCTCGATATGGCAGAACGCCCGGTCGAGGTCCCGTGAACTCCGCCTCGCACCGATATGGCAGGACGCCCGGTCGAGGTCCAGACTGCAAGTTCATCCGGGACTCGTCTCGATATGGCAGAACGCCCGGTCGAGGTCCCGTGAACTCCGCCTCGCACCGATATGGCAGGACGCCCGGTCGAGGTCCAGACTGCAAGTTCATCCGGGACTCGTCTCGATATGGCAGAACGCCCGGTCGAGGTCCCGTGGACTCCGCCTCACACCGATATGGCAGGACGCCCGGTCGAGGTCCAGACTGCAAGTTCATCCGGGGCCCGTCTCGATATGGCAGAACGCCCGGTCGAGGTCCCGTGAACTCCGCCTCACACCGATATGGCAGGACGCCCGGTCGAGGTCCAGACTGCAAGTTCATCCGGGACTCGTCTCGATATGGCAGAACGCCCGGTCGAGGTCCCGTGAACTCCGCCTTGCACCGATATGGCAGGACGCCCGGTCGAGGCCCAGACTGCAAGTTCATCCGGGACTCGTCTCAATGTGGCAGAACGCCCGGTCGAGGTCCTGTCAACTCCGCCTCATACCAAGCACAGCCCAACGCCCGGTCACGCCCAATCTTCAATCCGGACTTGGGGGACTGGGCACTGTTGGGTCGGTAACCCTGCGGGTCTGCGGGACAAGAGAAAGACAGACTTTAAGTCCCCATTCAAGATTGCACTTGACTAGGAACTTGGGGGACTTGTTGACAGTAGCCGCAGAGAGGCTACAGCAGGCCCACAGACCCGCAGCAGGTGCACCAGGGCCCGGCCCGAGGCCCGGGACAGAACCACCAGCACCCGGCCTCGGGGTCCAGCAGTCTATCCGGCTGTCAGAGACCCTGGGACCGGGGGCGCCTGCCTGCCAAAGGGGTCACCAGAACTGCCCTTCGGAGGGAACCAGTCCCACATCGAAGGGTGAGGCCAGCCCTCACCCCCAACCACCTATATAAGGGCCCCAACTACCCTCATTAATAGGTAACTTATCTCACTCACCGCTTACATACGTGCTCAAGTTATATATATCCCAACTATACTAACTTAGGCATCGGAGAGGAGAAGGCCGGCCCGCCCGGTATTTTCCTTAGTAAGCAGGTTTGCAGGAGATCGAGTTGGATTCATCTGTATCTACCAGGCCCCCGGGTTTAGGCAGAAACACATAGCATGCTTCGAAATTAATCAGGGTTTTGGGGCAGCAATTTCGCATGCAATCAAAGTTTATGTTTTGGTTTATTTTCTGAATTCGTATGCACAAAAGTGATACACATGAGGGCTGCCTAGGCCGTGGCTTCTCCTTAAGTGATAGCTTCATATGCCGAATACAATATGAGGTGAATTATGCACAAAGTTGATTGATCTTATGATGGTTCTAAGGACTAGAGTAATTCTGAAAATATACATGTTAAAGCAAGGTGAGGTGACGCCATACTTGTTGCATGTCTCCAATTTGGCTTATTGTGCGTATGTGTTCTTCATGTTTACTTTCTACGCCAAGTGTTCTTAAACCGAATTACATATGTTTAGGATTAATCACCAAGATAATTCTAAATACTTGAGAAGTCTTAACGATTAGATGAGCCGCCAAGGACTCTAATTAAAATTGGAACTAAATTGAATCTTGATTTATTGTTTTATTGCTGCCGTAAATTCCTTGTTTGATTTTGTTACATGTTATGTGAGTTTTGTGTTTAGTGTTATGTGTGAAAGATGATGATCATATGTATATATTAATTTAGTTTATATTTTCGTAAAATTCAGTAGGTTATTAGATAAAAATCCAAATCCCTCATATGAATATGTGATACTTCATGAGATTGAATGCTCTTGATTTCCCCGGATAGAACGATCCCTACTTGTCTTATACTACTATCGACACAAGAAGGGTAATATATGTATGAAGTTATTTTGCAGGTACAAATGTGCGTGTATAATAATCTCCATCAATTTTTGACGCCGTTGCCGGGGAAATTAAAATTATTTAATTTCATGATGTGTTATTTTGTATCATTGTATAAAATGTGATTTGTATAATTGTTCATAGTTTTGGTTTTGTATAATTTTTAGGTTTCGGTTTTGTAATAGTAATTAGGGTTTTCGGTTTTGGTTTCTAATTTTTGCCGAATTATATGATATAACATGTGATGTATGTGTGTAACACTTAGTTAAATTGCTAGAAGTTTAAAGGTTTATGTATGTTTGATTTACTTTGGTTTCGAGGGGAAGAAGAAATAGGTAAGGTCACTTTTGTCAATATTAGCCTTAACCCTTCATGATATCTTTCGAGGTTTCATGAGGTTGAGGGCGGCTTTTATATGACACTTGTGGTACTGTCAACACAATATTCCAAACTGAGTAAGGGGCATAAAGGTTCGCCTATTAGTTCGTGTGTCTCTATTATGGATGTCAAGGTTTGTTTAACTAGATCTCAAGGCCCACTAACTGATGTTCCTTCTCGGTGAGGGAGTCGATAGGGAGTTCGCTCTCCGTGGTAACCAACAACGAGTCTTGCCTTGCTCCATAGTAGAACTTTCGTTCTAGCATTCTGAAACCACAGAATTTTGTGTCTAGACGATAGCACCTAGGCCGCACGTCCACTGAGCTTCGAAACCTAAAGTAGATTGAGCATGCGTGAGTCTTAAAGCTTGAATTAAAACGCTGTCTTTAATTTTTGAGGTATATCGGATAAAAGCATGATACTACCTTGGACTGTTTCAGCCCATTGCACTGTTATCTCCTCTGCTCCATGTACCTCGAATTTTAAAATTGTGAATAAAAGCAATTAGACACTAAGAGTTCGACATATTTGATGAGTTATATGTTTTCGGATACTTTGAAAACTTTAAACCGAATTCCTTTCAAAAATACATGTAAATTTTCGTGAAACTTTGTGTAAATTTCGTGTGAAAATTTTGTGTGATATACTTGAAATAATTTTGTAGTTTTTTTTTTATATATAAAATTCGTGAAAAAAAAATTGTAACTCTAACCGTACTTGCTAACTCTAAATCTAACTTTCTAACTTTTATATTTTTCTTGTATGTATGTCTCCTGTAACATGTTGTAACTACCCTCAATTTTCGTTAAGCATTTGTCTTTGTTTATCTAACATACTTGTAGAGTTTGATTGACAGTTGCGGATCATAAGAAAGAGGTGAAGAATTACATTGTTAACAGTTGATTGGAACTCTCAATAAGTTGGGAAGGACGACTTGTGTTACAAGAAGAGACTCCATACTCTAAACTTGTGTTCATGATTTGCAATTAAATTCTACTTAATTAATTGTTGTATATTGGTACACTAACTTCTACTGACTTTTGCTAATTTGCTAACTTTATACTAACTCATTCTTTGAATTCTACAAAAGATCTTGTGGCTGAAGGAACTCAGTTTATCAAGGACCTTGTGTCCTCAAATATTCATGTTGGGTTCCCACTTTGGCTCTCATTATTGTTCTCTATGATGATGCTATGTGGATTATGAGTGAAGTGACCGGCAACAAGTTTAGATGGAAATCGATTAAAGCCTCATATGAGCAATTGGAAGAGCGACTTTTGGTGGATGTACACCTCCAAGAGGCGCCAATTACGAGCGAATGAATAGAGAAGAGTCTAGGCTAAAGGACTATAAACAATTAAGCGCTGCATGGGAGGCAACCCATTTCAACCGAAATTGTAAGGGAGCCGTCTACGAGAGTTTGCATTTTCTAATCCCTAAACTCTAAGGCTTGTAATTTTATAACTTTATAATTCTATGTCTATGTAGGCTGTATGTTTTTATGGTATTTATATGTATGTCTATGTATGTATGATTTGAATGTTTGGTTTTGCATGTTAGTTTCGTTTTTGAGTCTTATTCTTGTCTTCATGATTTCAAGTTTCTGATTCAAAGATGTTTACAAAACATATATGTAAACGTGATTTGTTTTAAATTGTAAGTTAGGTCTTAGGGAATCATGTTTCGATTTATTTCTTTTCTTTTACTTGGTTTATTCTTTAAACTCGTGTGCCTTAAAGATTGACGGTCTATGCAATTGCAATGTATGGGGTATGGACGAGTGTCATAACCGAGGTAACAATATGCGCAATAATAAACCCTGTAAACCGTTAGTAGCATATGATAAATAGGGATCGTTCAGTCTGGGAATTAAGGGTACTTGACATGTAAAAGGTTAAAAATACACATAATCACACATTTATACAAACAAGAAACAAAATTGGGGTAATTGAGATATGGATCAGCAGCAAGCTGCCCTATAACCTAAGACACGAAAATAAATCCAAAATTACTATATACAAGTGATCATCATCTTTCACACAAGACACACACTGCAAAACTCTTTAACATGCAACAAAGTCGTGAAAGAAAGTAAGGAACAAGTATCGACATGCTTAAGACTCAAATCAGTTCCGACTACAACCTAATTGTAAGACTTCTCAAGTTTTAAGAGCAAACGGGTAGTTCTAGGCCCTAAAGTTTATGTTAATCCGGGTAGGACTTAACAATTAAGCACAATAGTCTAAATCGGAGACATATAAACAAGTAAGGGTGTCAATCTTCTTATTAAACATGCAAGTATCTAAAGTATTAAACTCTTAGGTGAGCAGCACAAATCAAAACAACCGGGTAGGTCTAGCTTAGCTTGTTATTACTCTAGCCGATTAAGCCTAGCACCTAGATCATGTTCAAGACAACACTAAGTACCGATTTTCATGCCCAATCCTTAGATTACTAACCGATTTTAAATCCTAAACATGCATCATATACCTACTGTCCTAATTATCTAAACACACGAAAATTGTTACATGAAAAAGATTACAATTTGTCATATAAAATTCTCATGCATTTAAAGTTTGTAAATAAAGAATAAAACCAAATTCGACAACCATAAAAACATACAATTTTCATAGATAAAGTATTGTAAAACTACAAAAAAATAAATAAGCTATGAGAAGATGGAGCACGCCTTGTAGAAACCTCAAAAGAAATTCGGTAAGGGTGTGGGACGGATTTACATGGTGGTGGTTGATAGGAGCATAAAATGCGACGTTCTTAATATGTTTTTACCCCCATTTATGCATTTCTTATCCCTTATTGTTGTAATATAGAGTCATTGAGTCATGTTGGAGTCTTTGGCAAGAGTTGGTGTATAAATTGAGCTAAAATGCAGAAATGTCGAATTTTGAAGAATTTTAGTTTGAGTAGGATTCCTTGTTGAACTAGGAATCCTGTTTGGACTAGGAAACCTGTTTGGACTAGGAAACCTGTTTTGACTAGGAAACTTGTCGGAATGGAATTCTTCATTGTTTGTCGTTTCTAAATCATGTGTGGATTCGGTTTGTGCCAGAAATGTTAAAAATGCATAATTATGGTGGAGTCCTTATTGAACTAGGATTCCTAATAAGAGTTTGATTGCAACAAGGAATCCTTTTTCAACTAGAACTCTAGTTGGAAAAGGAATCCTTACTAAAGTAGGAATCCCAGTTGGATAAGGATTCTACAAGTTTAAGTCCTAAATTGAAGTCTATAAAAATAGGAGTTTTAGTCGGACAAGGAGTCTACAAATACTCGACGTTTCTGAAAAGTCGAAAGAGTTTCATTGAAAACACAACTCCTTGTTGGACTGGGATTCCTTATCTAAACAGGACTCTTACTCATGATAATTGTGCTACATATTTTTATCTTCTTTTTGATTTATTTCTTAATCTTATTTTCAGGAATTCATGTGAAGATAAATGAAAAGAAATTGGGATGATTTTCGGCAGCATTATGGAGAGAATGGAGGAGAAGGCTTTGCCGAATGTGGACAACATCTCAAGCAAGATTCATTGATAATTGCTGGATTATTTGTTGATTAAATCAAGAGATAATTTGAAGACTTATTCAGCCATTATCTTTGGGATTTTCGGCAGAAATTAAAGAGAAAGAAAAGGGATGCATGTGGACTTGTTTTGATGCTTGGTTCATGACTTGTTGCTGAAATTAATTAAAGATAATTGAAGAGATAATTCAGCCATTGACCAATGTGAAGGCCGGCAACAACTTTGAAGAGAAGAAAGAAGGGTTTTGCCGAAACCCTAGTGCTCCCCCTTACCTCTATAAATAGCACCCCATAAATTCAGAAAAATCATCTTCTCTTCCTCACTTAAACTTGCCGAAACTCTGCCGAATTCTCTCCAAGAATCCACACCAAGAACATAGCCGAACCATCTTCCACCACCTTTCATAAAATCATTCCAATCATCAACACCAATCCACTTGCCGAATTCTTCAACAAGGTTGTCACTTGGATTGTAATATTTCGATGGCTTTTATTTCTTTGTATTTATACATTAATTTGTCAATGAATTATGTATGGATTCTTGGTTCTGATTTTGGTTTTGTTATTTATCCATAGGATTTCCGAATTCTTGTTATATTGTTTGGTTTTCTTGTGTTTAATTACTGAATTATGTATGTGATTTAATTGAATATGGTATGATGGGCAGTAGGCTTTTGCATGTTTTCTTGATTTAATTAGGTTTATTTCCTTAATTCGTGTGCAACCGAAGGAGATGTCTAGATGCATTCGAAAGGCCATGAGTGTTGTCTAGATGTTGAATTCACTTGCCGATTTAATACATGTTGGATCATACGCGAAGTTGGTTTTAATGTGTATTTATCTAAGGGCTAGAGTAATTCTGGAAATTTACATGTCGATGTGGGATGAGTGACGCCATACCTGCTAACATGTTCCAATTCGACATATTGTGCTTATGTGCTATTTGTGTTTAATTTCTACGAGAAGTGTTGTTAAACCGATTAGTACCATGTTTAGGATTATACGCGAAGTTAATTCTAAATACTTGTGATGTTTTGAATAATTAGATATACCGCGAAGGCTCTAATTAAATTGGAACTTAGTTGATCTTGAATTCGATATTTGCTTGCTGCCCCTATTACTTGTTTTAATTTCGTTGCATGTGTAATGAGTTTTGTGTTTTGTGATTGTGTGGAAGATGTTGATCAATTGTAAATAATAATTTAGGTTTTAATTTTCGTAAAAAATCAGTAGGTAATTAGACATAAAAATCGACAACCCCCTTATGTGCAACACTTTGTGTGATTGAAAGACCTTGATTTCCCCGGATAGAACGATCCCTACTTGTCCTAACTACAATTGACAAAAGAAGGGTATTATGTGTATGAAGTTGTTTTGCAGGTACTTTGTGCTTGGATAATAGCTCCATCAGTGGTGGTTTGGCTAAACTATTTTCTGTATAGGATTTATGGTGAGGCTTTAGAAGAGCTTTTGGCCTGTGCTTGTATGTAGGATGAGATGATTTTTCTGTAGGAAAATCGTGCCTTTATATAGAGGAGAGGCTAGAGCATTGCCGGCAGCAACAAGGAAACAAAAAACTTAAACCGAGTTGGTTTTGGTTACTTGTCGGCCACTCCTTGGATTTTCTAGACTTTTCTCTCCAATTTCTTCATGGATCATGGCTGCATAGACTCCTTAATGGATCAGCAACTCTTGATTTATGCATTTGGATCAGTCTTTGGTGCAATGAAACAGAAATTCCCCAAAATGGGCAGTAGGTTCTCTCTCTCGGCAGACAGTGACCAGCATAACTTTCTCCTCAGGACGGCTTTTGATGCGATTCTAAATTTTGTAGAAACTGGACTCAAAGAGCTTTCCGTTCATATATGGTACGTCTTCTAGTTCTATGTGGATCGTCCTGGAGAAATTCTGGAAGTTGAGTGACGTGCCCAGGAATTTACTGTCACTAGCTGCATTGCGGCTAAATTTTCCTTGTAATTCTTAGCCGCTTCTTTTGCTCCGATTACTCTAACTCTTTCCATTGATCAATCATCAACATGTCTATTGCTCATAAGAGAAGAAAAATTCAACAAAAGCACAGTGGAACTTTTACAGAACCAATGAAACATTTAAAGACTTCAAAATCGGCTTTTGACAAATTTCTGCCTTTTTCTCTATACTTAGCACATTTTCAATACAACTCTACCAAAAACTCATGACTCTATTATATGACTCGATTCTACAACAATAAGGGTTAAAGCAAAGTATGAACGAGGGTAAAACATATTAAGAACGTCGCATTATATGCTCCTATCAACTACCTCACACTTATCTTTTGTTAGTCCCTTAGCAAAACTAAATTAAACTAAGACTCTAAACATACTATTGCCCCTAACGTTTTTGTCTCAGGCTCGTATGAACACATAGCTTTCAAGTTGATGCATGAGAATGCTAAGCACGAAAATTTCAAGTTTCATGAACATGCATAATCAATATGAACATGCAAGAACCAACATATAAGCATGAAAACATATATAGCTAATCCAATCCTCCTTACTAGGCATACTCTCTTCTTTTCACTCAAGACATGGCTATTCACACATAAGTATATGCAAGAGAAAGATGATAGAACACGAAATAACTTGCAGATGTCAAGAAAAACGAAAGCTCTTTGTGAAATTTTTATGGAAAACCTCATGTTACAACTATGTGCACCAATGAACCAAAACCATGAGCTTACTCTTGAGAAAGACACCACAAATCAAAGTTAACCATCTTAAGAATAATGAGGCTCGGCAACATAGGATGTGAACTTTTTAGGATATGTGGTGCTAAAGACGTCTCTTTAACAAAGCAAAGCTCGATTTTCCTTATGTCTCCTCGCCAAGGACCGTATACCATCTTGTTGGACCCCTTCTTCATTCTTAACACCCCATAAAACATCATAAACATGGACAAAGGTCAAAATTTTTACAATGCTAGACCTTCATAAACATACAAACTCCAAATTCACAACAATTTTTCAAGACTGTATCCATACAAATTTTTCTTTTTCTCATCCGTGCCTATTTCTTTTCTTTTGTTTCGGATTTCTTCTTTTGATTTTTCTTTTTGATACGATATTTTTTTTTTTACGCACGGCACAACACAATTTTCGTCTATGGATAAGTCTCTACCCCACACTTATTTTCCTACATCACTTTATATCAAAAACTCCATCAAAATCAAGCTTTGCCGAGTCCATGAAACAAGGGAAAGGATATACTATTCTAAGCTCAAGGAATTTTTATGAGAGTGATGAAAGAAAAAGGTTAATCGTAGGCTCAAGGGGGTTAACTAAGGTGTCCCACGACGGGCGCAAATATGGCTCATGCTTTATTTGGCTATTGTGGTAAACCTAGAAGATCTTTTCATTCCTTTTCAAAATCAAAGTATTTTATGACATAAAATGTTTTGAAAATCAACAAGACTAAGTTCTAGCATTTTAAAGTTCATTACAAAGCTATGGCACATAATCATTGAATATGCAAAGAATAACGAAGTTCTTAACACTAAGCTTGCTTGAAATTTTCAGAAATTTACACTCATGAAGAAAGCAATTTGGCTCTAAAACTCACAAGGTTTTTATGGAAACAAACTAGCTAAAACATGCATGCTTTATTAATCAACAAGTTCTACATGCTCCTACCAATGTACATTATTCATGAAACTCACAATTTTAAAGTATGCACAACTATCATCTATGTATTCAAAGAGGAGAAATAACATCATTGACTAATTAGGGGCATCCTAAGACTTGAAACAAAAATTTAAACACTTTATTTTTGTGGAACAATTTTCTGGAAATTTTCTTTTCTAACTAGGCACACAAAAACATAAACGAAACATGTAAACCTACCCCACACTTAGAAAATTACATTGTCCTCAATGTAAGCATAGAAATATAGAATGAATTTCCTAAGCATGTAATAAGCTAACATGTTTCAAACATATCATCACAAACCAATGAAAAAGAGAAGGTTTAGAAATTGCAAACTCTCGGTGATGGCTCCTTCGATTTTCATGGTCGAATTTGGTTGCCTCCCAAGTAGCGCATAAGTGTTTATAGTCCTTTAACCTAGAATCTTCTCCGTGTGTTCATGTGATCCTTATGTTGCTCGGCAGTTGGATCTTGGCAGGCTGAGCAGTAGGGTACTCGGCAGGAGCTATGGGCAGCTTGGTGCTTGCTTTTCTCGGCATGAGCTTCTCTCGATCAAATAACAGGAACAAGAATTCTTTGACGAGCAAAATACCACCTGGAATTAAAATTTAATGTTGCTGGTTGTTCGTGCATATGTAGCACGTTTCCAAACTCCAAACGGTTTGAGAGATACGCTCCTGCAAAGTTAGAGAACAAGTAGAAAATCTCACAGCAAGGCATAGAGGACCTTTACCTCTTAATACCTGAATTTCGATATGTTCAAGTGATCTAATGCAAAAGTGCTCTAAAGAAATCTTGTAGCAGACACACGGAGCTTTCCAGAGGTATAAAGCTTGCTTCAATCCGAGCAACAAAAGTATTCCATGTTTTGCCTTTTATCAGACATATCTGCACAGTTTTCTGTTTTACTGGATGGACCTTGCTGCATTCAAATTAAAACTGTGAACAACTAGAGGCTCCAAATTCACTTCTGTAAAATACTACATAAAATAGACTCAGAGGGCTTTCTTTGCATATAAGACATGCCTTCCCAGGTTTTGTGAGCTGGAAACGGCAGCCATCCAAAATTGAAGAACTACACTGCCGAAATCCTGTTTTGGGCACAATTTGGTGTTTCCTGCACTTTTTCTTTCCAATTCAACTTGCACACACACAAGACATATAAAAACGAACAAAAACAAAAATAAATATATGCAAAAATGTTGAGTTAGATAATATGAGTGAATATGTTAAAGTTAGCAGAGGTTAGCAACAATTACAAGTTAGAATCAAGTTACAAGTTAAAATTAGCATCGAAAAATTTATACAATACATACATGAATTAGCAAAGTTAGAGAAAATTTTTACAAAAACCAAAAGTAAAGCTATACGAAATATTCACAAATATACAAAGTTAACACTTTAAACATATCAAGCTTTTATAATCCCCGGCAACGGCGCCAAAATTTGACGAGTGCCATAATCGAGGTAACAACACGCGCAATAATAAACCATGTAAACCGTTAGTAGCATATGATAAATGAGATCGTTCAGTCCGGGGTTTAAGGGTACCTGACATGTAAAAGGTTAAAAACACACATAATCACACATTTATACAAACAAGAAACAAAATTGGGGAATTGAGATATGGATCGGCAGCAAACTGCATTATAACCTAAGACACGAAAATAAATTCTAAATTACTATATACAAGTGATCATCATCTTTCACACAAGACACACACTGCAAGACTCTTTAACATGCAACAAATTCGTGAAAGAAAGTAAGGAACAAGTATCGACATGCTTAAGACTCAAATCAGTTCCGACTACAACCTAATTGTAAGACTTCTCAAGTTTTAAGAGCAAACGGGTAGTTCTAGGCCCTAAATTTTATGGTAATCCGGGTAGGACTTAACAATTAAGAACTATAGTCTAAATCGGAGACATGCAAATAAGTAAGGGCGTCAATCTTCTTATTAAACATGCAAGTATCTAAAGTATTAAACTCTTAGGTGAGCCACACAAATCAAAACAACCGGGTAGGTCTAGCTTAGCTTGTTATTACTCTAGCCGAATAAACCTAGCACCTAGATCATGTTCAAGACAACACTAAGTACCGATTTTCATGCCCAATCCTTAGATTACTAACCGATTTTAAATCCTAAACATGCATCATATACATACTGTCCTAATTATCTAAACACACGAAAATTGTTACATGAAAAAGATTACAATTTGTCATACAAAATTCTCATGCATTCAAAGTTTGTAAACAAAGAATAAAACCAAATTAGATAACCATAAAAACATACAATCTTCATAGATAAAGTATTGTAAAACTACAAAAAATAAATAAGCTATGAGAAGATGGAGCACGCCTTGTAGAAACCTCAAAAGAAATTCGGCAAGGGGTGGGACGGATTTACATGGTGGTGGTGGTTTGGCTAAACTATTTTCTGTATAGGATTTGTGGTGAGGCTTTGGAAGAGCTTTTGGCCTGTGCTTGTATGTAGGATGAGATGATTTTTCTGTAGGAAAATCGTGCCTTTATATAGAGGAAAGGCTAGAGCATTGCCGACAGCAACAAGGAAACAAAAGGCCTAAACCGAGTTGGTTTTGGTTACTTGTCGGCCATTCCTTGGATCTTCTAGACTTTTCTGTCCAATTTTTTCATGGATCATGGCTGCATAGACTCCTTGATGGATCAGCAACTCTTGATTTATGCATTTGGATCGGTCTTTGGTGCAATGATACAGAAATTCCCCAAAATGGGCAATAAGTTCTCTCTCTCGGCAGACAGTGACCGGCATAACTTTCTCCTCATGACGGCTTTTGATGCAATTCTAAATTTTGTAGAAACTAGACTCAAAGAGCTTTCCGTTCATATATGGTACGTCTTCTAGTTCCATGTGGATCGTCCTGGAGAAATTCTGGAAGTTGAGTGACGTGCTCAGGAATTTATTGGGACTAGCTGCATTGCGGCAGAATTTTCCTTGTAATTCTTGGCCTCTTCTTTTGCTTCGATTACTCTAACTCTTTCTATTGATCAATCATCAACATGTTTACTGCTCATAAGAGAAGAAAAATTCATCGAAAGCACAGTGGAACTTTTACAGAACCAACGAAACATTTAAAGACTTCAAAATCGGCTTTTGACAAATTTCTGCCTTTTTCTCTATACTTAGCACATTTTCAATATAACTCTACCAAAATCTCATGACTCTATTATATGACTCGATTCTACAACAATAAGGGTTAAAGCAAAGTATAAACGAGGGTAAAACATATTAAGAACGTCGCATTATATGCTCCTATCCGGTATCGATCTCATTAGCCAAAATAAACATATGTCGAATCTAGCGCTAGCTACGTTGTCTTGATTTATGTTGTTTTTAGGGATAGAGTAGTTTAAAGAATTTACATGTCGATGCGAGATGAGTGACGTCATACTTGTTAACATGTCTCCGACTAGAGATTTTGTGTATATATGCTAGTTGTTTAATTTCTATGTCTATGTAGATTGTAAATCGGTTAGCTAAAGATTAGGGTTATGCGCTGAGCTAATTCTAAGTATTTTTGTAAAGTGTATTTCGATTAGATGACCGCTGAGGCTCTAATTAGGTTGAAACTAAGTCGAGTCTAGAATTAATTGAACTTGCTACCTTATTTCCTTTCTTTTGTTTATTACATGTTATGTGAACTTTTGTGTGAGTGCTTTATGTGAAAGATGTTGATCACTTGTAAATATTAGATTAAGATTTATTTTCATGTCTTGTCTTTTTAAATTCGTAGCATGTTAAAATCAATTTCAAAAACCCCCCATTTAATTTCATGTTTGTCTATATGTATATATGTATATATTTGTGACGTGAAGTATATATGTGTATATAATTCCGTGTGATATGTGTTGTTAATGCTTTAAATGTTTTGAGTACCCTTTAATCCCCGGACTGAACAATCTCTACTTGCTTTATACTACTAACGATCTTTTGTAGGGTTAAATTACGTGCGATTATCTTCGCCGTCAGCACAGTGCAAAGAAGAAGCTCCACCTGGTTTTGGTGGAGAGCGAGAAAGCAAGAGAACGAAAGAGAATAGAGAAAGAGGTGGTGTGTTGTCAGGCTGAGGGAGAAGTGAGGTGTCAAGGCTATTTATAACCTTGATCGAACGGTCCAATCTACGCACCTTGTGTGCCTTATCTGTTCTAGATAGGCGGCGTGTCGTTTTCTTTGTTAAGTTGGTACAACCTTCTAGTGGTAGGATGAAACTATGTGTCACCCGGTTTATATTCTCACGACAAGATAATGGGAAAGCTGTGCTATTGGTATTTATCCTTCGCAGTAGTCGAGTTATCTTTCCAGTATGTCACTGCTATATTAAAGCAAATAGAGTAGTTGATGCCTCGTTGAGTACTTGTTGGTGGAGATTTCTGATATTATTTCAGGTCTTTGTAATTCGGGGTTTAAGCTTCATGTCTCTCCTTGTTTTCGATAGTTTCATTAATAAAATTTTAAGGTAGCCGCACCAGCCCTCTATTTAAAATAAAAATAAAAATAAACACTGTCTTGACTCATGACTCATGTTACACGGAAGCCGATGTTGAGTCACAGTAAAAAAAAAAAAAGTGCCAAGTGGGGATCTTTGTGTAACGAGGCGCGTGAGGTGGTGACGTGTTAAGTGCGGGTGTAGATCTCCTGGTATTGGTTAAAAAGACCGGACCTTGACTGGACACGACCACAGCCTCTCCTGGCTCCTTTTTCTCCTCCTCCTCCTCCCAAGTAGGTGAAAAGCAAAATTAGTAGTAGTGATTGTGCTGCACTCTCTCTTACCTAATCCAATTTATTAAACCCAACAAAATAAAAGAAGCACCACTGCTGCCTCCTCCCACTGCTTATTAGCCTTTTCCTCTTGCAAGCAAATGAGATAATAATAATAATAGAGACAGCCAGGCCAGCGGGGACAGAGGCCACCTCAAAACTCTCTGGGAGAAGAAAGAGAGAAGTAAACTCGGGGGTTGTGGGGGTTGGTTGCTTCTTTTAAACTCCATCCATCTAAAACCCTAAGAGCAACTCAGATCGCCACTCGTCCTCCCCGATCTGCTCTGCTCCTCCCAAATGCTGCTCAACCCACCATGTCGGCTTCTCTAGCGGCTTTTGAGCGCCCCCGCCCCGCTGCTTCCAACACGGTTCCATCCATCTCCTCCTTCCCCCTTTTTTATTTTGCATTTTTTTATTTTTATTTATAGCAAGCTAAGTGACACTGAATTGAATACCTGATAATGAATCTTATTTTTTTACTTTCCTTTTTTGGTTTGTTATAGGGTAGAAATGATTCGCCTTACTTTTTCTGCTCTGATTCGTTTCACTCTGTTTGGTAGCAATGTACTTGTTGAGATCATTCAGGCTGTTGTTACCTTATTATTTTGAACTAGTAATTGGGCCTGCAGCCATTGCTGTTTTGTTTCCTTCATTCAGCAGAGGTTGAAGTTTCCCTAGTTTTTTTTTTTGGAGTTTATGAATTACAAACAGAACAGCATTTCCGATCAGAAGAATCTTAATAATTTGACATGATGCTTTCGGTGTTCCTCTCACTCTGTTTGTGCTTAATTTCACAATTTGCTTAGTGGGAGCTCCTTATTCAAGCTTTCTAACAAATGACGTAATCTTGCAGGTCTTCAAGAGTGGTCCATTATTCATATCTTCTAAAGGTCGGTGAACAATTTACATGTCTGCTTCTTTGTTCAGACATTTTTTCTTGTTTGATAAACACTTACTTTCATTTATCGGCACAAAAAGAAACAATAATACAGGAGGGAAGTATAGTACTTATCTAAAGCTGCAAAATCCAAAAAAGACCAAAATCATAAAGTAGACTAGAAAAAGAGAACTAACCTCTCTTCAGCCTTTGTTCTCTCTAAAAGTTTCCTGGTACTCGTCTCCATCCACAGGACCCCAAAAAATTTGCTCATATCACATCTCCTAACTCCATGCTCATGTGTTTTCCACCAAAGAACTAATCCGTCTCGCAGGCACGGGCAGTAGGCATTACCAGTGTATGTGGCTGTGGTTTGATGGCTAATTCGTGGAAAACATTTTAGTGAACTGGAACTGGATAGTTTACTTTTAGAATTTTAACTTTACTTCGATTTCATTTTTACCTATTTTTTTCTCAATATTAATATTGTTGAATCTCTAAGTTAAAGTGTCTTTATTAAGTGTACAATTTTATCAACTGTAATTTTAAGTAGTACTTTCTTATCATACATTAATAGTAATTCAGAATCTTGTTTATTGACTTTGCAGGAATAGGGTGGAAGTCTTGGAAGAAGCGGTGGTTTATCCTCACACGGACTTCTCTGGTTTTCTTTAAAAACGATCCTGTTAGTATCAATCAGTTATCTCTTTTATCATGTTTTTGGATATTATTATTCTTATGTATATATCTACAATTCTTCCTTTTATAACTAGTAGTGTTTTTCTGCAGGATTCAATGTTATTATAGAAAAACAATTGTTGGTCATTAAGATTTATAGTTCATATATGTTAGTTGTATCGACTGTACAATTTTGGGAACTTGGGTTTTAAGTTTACATATCGGACAAGGGTTATAGATATTTTACTTGAACAGAGTTTGCCAATTGATAAATTTTTCCAGGTCAATAAAGTTAACGAGAAAAAAACTTTTAAAGACTAAATTCTCTCTCTCTCTCTCTCTCAGACACACACACACACTCACACGCGCGCGCACACACACACACACGCGCGCGCGCACGACACACGTAGACATGCACAACACTGGGGAAGAATTGCAAGAACCTCAGGGATGATACACATCCATAGTATTCACATACATTGAACTGCATTTGTTGTGAAACATGACTGCAAACAATTCCAGGGTTGCATTGTTCAGAAAGTTAAAAAGTCGATAATAGTTTGGATCTTGTGTTTTTGTTAGCCATCATGGTGCCTGGTTTTTAGTCACATGTTCACAAGTCACAACTACTTAAACACTTCACAATTTCAAAGTAACTGATAAGTGACTTGATATTTTTTTTCAAGTGTAATGTAATAATTAATAAGTCTATTCAATATTATCATAATATTACATCAGTAATATATAAAATATCTTTATTACTCAACTCATACATCAAGTTTGTTAATTTGGAGTTATGAATTTAATTAGTCTTTGTCATTTTCCTTCAATCTTTCAGAGCACACTTCCACAAAAAGGTGGTGAAGTATATTTGACTTTGGGAGGAATTGACCTGAACAATTCTGGGAGGTACGCATGGCCACTTTACCCAATTGGCGAATTACTCTGTGCAGTGTGCCTGATGATCTCTATGCTATCTGCCTAATGAATGCTCTGTTTCTTGCAGTGTTGTTGTTAGAGAAGATAAAAAGCTGCTGACTGTTTTATTTCCGGATGGACGTGATGGGCGGGCTTTCACTCTTAAGGTGATTGCCATATATTATTCTTGTTACTCTTTTGTGAATATAGACTATAATTGCCAATTTCCTTATATTTATGTACAAAATTACTGACATTGTTCATTCACAGGCTGAGACATCAGAAGACTTGTACGAGTGGAAGACAGCCCTTGAACATGCCCTTGCACAAGCTCCAAGTGCCGCTCTTGTCATGGGGCACAATGGGATATTCCGAAATGACACAAATGATACAATAGAAGGGTCTTTCCATCAATGTTTGTACTTTCCCTCTAATAAATTTTTATGTTTCATGATTTCTCTATATTGAGCTAGTTTATATGTAAATATTTTTCATCTTTCAGGGAGGGATAAGCGTCCTGTTAAATCTTTGGTAGTTGGAAGACCAATTCTGCTTGCTCTAGAAGATATTGATGGAGGTCCTTCTTTCCTCGAGAAAGCTCTTCGGTTCCTTGAAAAGTTTGGTATGTTGTGATCTCAATGACACAAACAAAATTTCAAAATGAAGTTGATATTATTATTATTATTATTATTATAAGCACGGTTTATAGATTTTTTACAACCTTTTGTTATCTTTTTCCAATAGGTACTAAAGTTGAAGGAATTTTGCGACAGTCTGCTGATGTTGAGGAGGTAGAACGCAGAGTACAAGAGTATGAACAAGGTATCTATTTATTCATGCTGTCACAATCTTTATAGATGATGGTAAATCGTATGGATGTGGTTGCTGGATTGTGAGGTTACCCTAACCAATTTTTCATAATTAGGCAAGACTGAATTTGATCCTGATGAGGATGCACATGTTGTTGGTGACTGTGTCAAGGTACTCCTTAGAACTACCTGATCTTGATAACAAATATGAGTGATGTATTTACTTCCAATATTAAATCATGCTGTTTGACCTGCAGCACGTCCTGAGAGAGCTGCCCTCATCTCCCGTACCAGCTTCTTGCTGCACTGCCTTGCTGGAGGCTTATAGTAAGTTTAGCTTAATTATGCATATTTATTTATTTGATTGCATGTGACCAATAAGGGTGTGGAATTAAGTAATAGGAATTATCTTGCGAGTATGTGAAAAGCATATATAAGATATATAGTTGCTCTTTTGTATACAAAATATTGGCCGGCAGTCTCATTTTAGCTACCTATACATAAAATTATAACTCTGAATGCATGATGTGATTTTCTTTGCACTCGTAAATGATTTAAACTGTTCATTTTGTTCTGTTTGAGAAGAAATTGATCGAAAGGAAGCTCGGATCAATGCAATGCGGTCCTCAATATTAGAGACATTTCCTGAACCAAACCGCCGTTTATTACAAAGGTAATCTGTACATCAATCTCTTACTTGATATGAGATGCCTTCTTTAATCTATTCTTGGAGAGAAGGTGTGTGGCCTTTTAAGTCCAACTCATTATGGTTAAGACTTCTAGTTTTCCGTAATACACTCTCCAGTGACGTGTGAGTTTTTACGCGATGAAGTAGATTAATCATAATGCATGTTAATTGAAAGATGATGAGTGCAAAGTGCAAACACTATATATTGGATTAAAGAATATTCCTAAAACTAATAAGACAGCACATGTTTTAAAACTTGAAATTTTAAAAGCAACAGGAATTTTTTTAATTTTTTTTTAATTCTTTCTAAATTCTTATGAGGAACGTGCTTTTTTAACACAGAAATATAACTATGCGTTAGGAATTGTTAAGCTAATTGATAATCCTTCTATTAATCAATTACATAATAGCATGATATGACTCTAGTTTCCATAGTGTGGCACTACTATTACCCAATCATTTCAGTCAGAAACTCACTAATACTGTTTATTACAAATTTTTTTCTTTCTTTGCAGAATTTTAAAGATGATGCATACCATCTCTTCTCACTCTCATGAAAATCGAATGAATCCATCTGCAGTTGCTGCTTGCATGGCACCTTTGCTCTTACGACCTCTATTAGCTGGTGAATGTGAGTTGGATGATGACTTTGATATTAATGGCGATAATTCTGCCCAGCTTCTTGCTGCTGCAAATGCTGCCAATAATGCTCAAGCAATAATTACTACACTGTTGGAGGAGTTCGATAACATTTTTGATGTAAGTAGGCAATTTTTTACTCAAGGAATAGTGGGCTTATTGCTTTCTCTGTTCTGGCTAATTTTCTACCATGGAACTTAGATTAATAATTTGTAGTGTCTCAGACCCAACATAGACTTTGAAGTTTACTCTACTGTCCTATGATATGTTCAAACCGTGTCAGACTCCTCTTCACTGTTCCTACCATGGCTGTTTCCTTTTGTTGATGTTTGGAGGTAGTATTGGTTTAGCAAAGATCAGTGGGTGGTTGAACTGCTGAAGAAGTTGAATTTGGTAATGGCCCTTGCCAGACGAGTACAATCAAAACTAAGATTGAGATAGATGTCTAAAATCTAGGAATGAGGAACGTTACAGAGGAAATTTTTGTTTTAAGGATAACCCAGATTTAGCTGTACCTCAGGAATGAGGAACGTTACAAATATATCTTGAGAATATTTGATAAAAGGGTTGGCAAGTTTTATTTTTCGGTATCTGGATAAAAAGATGGGTTGCGTTGCCTTTTTGTGTAATTTGGGGATACTTAGCCATGAAATGTTAGATCTGTTTGTATTGCAGTTTGTTGTAGGGCACTATGTTGTATGTGTGCACATAATAGATAGGGAAGTTCGTGAGTTGTCGTTTCCAGAGTTTAAAACTGGCCTTGTCAGATTTAGCAGGGAGTGGCAGGGGTTTGGGAGGAATTTGTCTTCTTGTATGAACTCAATAGTCCAAGATGGTACTTATGGGGATGATTTCAAGTTTTGATGTGATTACATTTGTCTTTTGACAAACCAAATGGGAGCTGGGTGGCGTTGTGGAAAAAGTCTTGACAAGTTTATCTCAAGCATGATTTTGTTTCTGCATAATAGATGGGCAACAAACTAAGGAGTTGTTGTTCTCAATTTTTATGGTGGAGAGGCACATTGCATTTTTGAGAGAATGAATGGCGTGGGGTTGGGGAATGAAAGATCAACAGCTTTACTAGATACTGTGAGTGCGAGGAGAATTAACTATGAACTACTCTCCGTTGAAGTTGTGCAGGCGGCTTCACAACATATAAATTTAAGAGGGAGGAGTGTTTTGCATCAGTAGGAAGGATATTTGTTTTAGTTATTGTTTTTTTTTTTCTTTTTTATTTACAAATAGACGGTTGATACTGTTATTAAAAATGTTGAGTTAACACATTTCTGGTGATTTTAAGGAAACTGAATAGTGGTAGTAGCTTGCTTTATGTAAGCAATTTGACAATTTTGGGGAAGTTTGAGACTAGGAGTACTGATCTGTATCTTACGAGAGACAGGTGTGAACTTAACAATACTTGAAAGATGTCACTTTTTGGGTAGAAATATCTTCAAGGCAAAAACTTATTGTGGAGAGCTAGGATACGAAGAGTGGAAACCTAGCTGAATAAATAAGATGACATTTCTAGTAAAGTAAATTCAAATGAACTTTATAGTTAAACATGAACTTCACTATCAAACTTCATTCGGGATGGTGACAGTGATTTACTTGACCCTTTTTTTAAAAAAAGAAAAAGAAATGAATGGCTGTCAGGCTACCCTCAGGTCTTTATTGATGAAACATATTAATACATAGGGATGAGAATTTATTGGTTTATTGGGTTTTATTGGTTTTCACTTACTGGACTATTTTTTCAGGATGAGAATTTACTGCGGTGTTCGATTTCAGCTGATTCTCGAATTGAAAATAGTGGCAGCGATGATTCGTCCGACGATGACAATCTTGATATAAAAGAAAATGGTTACCATGATGCCGAAAATGAGGTTGATGTGGAAACTGATGATGACCCAGATCGTGTACATAGTGGGAAATTGAGTGAAAGCAGTGGTTATGCTGGCAGTGACCTCTATGATTATAAGGTTCCTCTCTCTCTCTCTCTCTCTCTCTCTCTCTCTCTCTCTCTATCACATGTAGTGCTTCATGTAGAAATATTATTTATTTTGAGCCTTGAATTCTTTTCCTGCACAGTATTTCATAGAGATTGTTTCTACTGTCCATTGTCACTTTTACCTAACAAAATAAGAGGCCCTCCAGTGTTGTTGTTGACTCTAACTTCATGAACATTAACTTCCAGCAATAGTTTGGGGTTCTCCAGTTACTTGTTTTAGAGTCGGACAAAATCTTTTTGTGGCCTTTAGATCTTTTAGTTCTATTGCATGAGTTTGCTACACACTTGGAAATTTGATGGTTGTACAGCCTGTTTGATACATTATGTTGATATTCTGGTTGAAGATACGTAAAGATCCTTTTCTGTCATCAGAGATTGCAATTTCAATGGAAGTTCGTTATTATCTGTTTGATTTTTTTTTCCTTCTGTTTTTTTTTGTCTGTCCATTCAATTGTACCTTACATGTTCATTTTAGTTGACTTGTATGTTGATGCACTCATACAGGCATTTGGGGTTGATGATTCTGATGCTGGATCGCCTAATGGAAATCATGCTCCAGCTGAAAGTTCAAAATCATGTATTCATCAGCAAAAACCAAATGTTGAAGGGATGGATAGAGGAGGCAACCACATAAAAGAAACTGAACCTTCAATTAGTGAAAGTGGTGAAACAAGCATACCAAGCGCATCACCTGTGGGAGAATCGTATAAATCAATGGGAGAGATTCTTTCAGCAATGGATCAAGGGCATGCTTTACCAGTTTTGTCTGAATCAGGAGCTGTTAAGGCAACGGGTAAAGTAACAGGGTCCAATCATAGTGCAAAACGATCAGCATTTTGGGGAAGAAGCAATGTAAGTTGTCTTTTGTTCATATATTGGTTTACCAAATACGGTTTCAGACACTTTTTTTTAATTTTTTCTCCAAATTGCAAAAAAATTGTTCTAAATAAGAGATGTTCTATCGTAATTTAGTCAAATCTTCAAAAGCACGATTCTAGTCCTGGACTCCTGGGGTTACTTTTTCATTTGCATTTATATCCATCAAAAGTAGTTATTTCATTTAAAACATCGTACAGTATAAAAACTGCCTTCCGATAGAGAAAATAGAAATTTATCTTAGGTGTTAATGATTATGATTCTACGAGCATTAGTGTGATTTTCATTTTGAAGAACCAGAAATAACAATATTTAGTCATTTTTATCTGACAGCAGTATCTAGTGTGACATGTGCAGTTTGTATCATGCAATGGAGTGGCATCTGATATCGTATATTATTTTTTGTACAGGCAAGAAAGACACTATCCATGGAATCAGTCGATTCTTCTGGAGAGGAAGAGTAAGAAACTCGATACATACATATTCTGTGTACCATGCATATCTTGCTCATCATTTCATGCTCCATTTTTTGTTCCTGTATAAAGAGATTGTGCCTTTTTAAAACCTTTTAAATTAGACTGTTTTGTAGAGTGGAGTTGTTAATGGTTTTAAAGCTGCTCCATTTACACAATCCCTACAAATGTTATGAGAAAAATAATTTCGCAACTTATTGCCTTCAAATAAGTGGTCAAAGGTGGACCTTAGATTATGGTCCTCATTTGTGACTGCAAAGAATTCTAAAAAATCTGCTATTTCAACCTTTTCGTCAACATGCTATGTTGGATCCTAATAAAAATCTGAACTATGTTATGATTTTCTTTTCTTGTATTTTTCAATGAAAAATATTATGTTTTATGTTTTCTTTCTTAGGCTTTCTATTCAGAGGCTTGAGATTGCTAAAAATGACTTGCAGCACAGGATTGCGAAAGAGGTAGTGATATTTGTACTTGAGTTTTATATAGATCTCAAATTATGAGAAGTGGCTATGTTACTAACAGAATCAACCACCTCCAATTGTAGGCTAGAGGAAATGCAATTCTACAAGCTAGCTTGGAGAGAAGGAAACAAGCTTTACATGAGAGGCGCCTGGCCCTGGAACAAGATGTATGTTCTTCATGAAATCATTCTACCTAATTATCATTTTCCCCCATGGTATTAGTTATTTTCAAACTGTCGCAATCACATTCTGGCTATAGCCTAAAAGCAATTTACATGGCATGTATCCTTCTCTTTTGGTAGGTAATCATGAAAAATATGAACAGTTATTTTACAGGGGCCTTGGCCTGTTCAGATATCTATATTTCCCAACATTTTTAATGCCGGAAAACAGTTGCTTCGTGTCGTTCGCTCTTTATATGCTTAATCAGCGATTTAGAATAATTGAATAAACAATCTGACAATATTAAAGGGATTATTAATCAAAGGACCCTACCATATTGTGATGGAAGTAGAACAAAGGTTCAGTTGATATATGCCATTTGAAAATGTTCTGGGGTTTCTCTTCACTTTGACAGTGGGAAGGGATTAACTGCTCAAACCTCGGCGGTAGATAGTGCGGAACAGGAGACATTTTTGTTCTTTTTAAACTGAATGGGTTGGTAGTGAATCCAATGATGGTGGATTTATCTACAGCTTTGTTGCCAACAAAATCTAGGCAAGTGAAGGTGCTGGTGCTGCCATTTGCTTTGTCGTCAGGCTAAATACTTGATTATTAGTAGTTCAACAATTTTACAGGTTTTCTATGTCATTTATAATTTTTAAAAGGTAAAGATATCATATATATATATATGTGTGTGTGTGTGTGTGTGTGTGTGTGTGTATACAACCTGCCTTCTGTGTGTTTAACTATGTATCCTATCATTAATTTTAGGTTGTGAATCTGGGAGGTTAATCTACTGTAAGTAGCATGTGTGTACAATCTAATGGCGTTCTGGTACTACATTAATACAAAATCTTAAAGAAATGTCCTTCATAGCTTCTCTCAGTGTATGCAATCGCTATTTTACTTTTTATCTCTATTTGTCTTTAATCTGTTGGTGATATTATAGGTTTCGAGATTGCAAGAACAGCTTCAAGCTGAAAGAGATCTTAGAGCTGCATTAGAGGTTGGTTTGAGCATGTCTTCTGGGCAGTTAACCAATTCACGTGGCATGGATTCAAAGGTTTGTGTATGTGTATGTTTACAAGCTTCTTTGTTCCATTCTATTTAATGTTCTCATATATTTTGTAATTACATTCTTCTTACTGTATTAAAAAAAGAACTAATTACTCTATACTGATTTGAAGACAAGAGCTGAACTTGAGGAGATAGCTCTTGCTGAAGCAGATGTGGCCAGGTTGAAGCAGAAAGTTGCAGAACTCCATCAGCAACTCAATCAGCAGCGACAGCATCATTATGGCTCTCTCTCTGATGCATGTGACCGTTACCAGAATGTCCAAAATCATAATTCTCAACAGTGAGTGTGCAAAACCGCTTGTCCTTTTAATTGATATTCCTCCTGTGAAGTACTGTAGATTGTTGCATGACAATCACACCTGACAAATTGACTATTTAATCACCTGAGATGGATTCATATTTATAACCCTCTGAAGGCCATTACCTGATTCCACAATATCTTGGTGTTAAAAATATAACCCTCCTTTGAAGTATTGTAGATTTTTGCATGACAATTACACCTGACAAACTCACTATTTAATCACCTGAGATGGATTTATATTTATAACCCTCTGAAGGCCATCAAACATTCGTTAACCTGATTCCATAATATCTTGGTGTTAAAAATATAGCTTTTTAGTAAACTGAAAACTTGTTCACATTACAAAGTAGATTACATTGTGGTCGTGCTATCTGTCTAAAGCAATTTGGTTCTGGTGAAACAGCAATAGGTCATGGTATTTTACCATTTAAAATATGAATCAAGAGAAAAATAAAAATGACATAAATAAATTATTGAGCTAGTACATGTGAATGCACTTTTGAGTATGTTGAGTATCTGTGATCCCTAGTGTCTCAGCAGCTTGTGATGCAGAGATTTGCATTATTCATGAAAAAGGGTGGTATGGAAAATATTGCAGTTATATGCAAGACCCAAAGTTGATGGTTCATGCATTATGGTTAAAAGAATGATGTGATAATAATGAACATGATTATTTATTTCAGCCTTTTAATTCGAAGAATTGTTTTAATTTCTGCAGGAGGTTTCTTCAGCAAGATTTTGACGCAACCCTCGCTTTTTGTAATCATGAACGGAAACAGAGGAATGAGGTGTTATGTTTTTCTAATTCATTATGAATTATTCACTCTTAGAATATTTTTATTTGCTAAATTATAATTCATGCATACATCAATGTAGTTTTCTCAATTATTTGTTAAAGTTAAATCGGTCAAAAGGTGGTCTGGGCCAACTATTCCAATATATGAGTAATGTGACGATATGAGGTTATTTAAACTTTTCTAAAAACCTGTTATTTTTGTTTTCAGTGTACATGATCAAATTTCTAATACATAATTGTTTCATGCAGGAGAATTTGTTGGGGGCGGACTGGAGGAATATCAAAGGACAAATTCTAGCATCTGGAAGTGGCACGAGGCAGCCGTCAACGAAGCAATTCACGGACCTATGTAGCTTAAGTGAATCCAAAAGTACTGATGTATCCACAAGTTTGTCTGTCGATGAGCTTTCTGCTGTAGATTCTGCTTCCATTCCCTCCACTTCAAGAGCAGCAGAGGCGAGTGTTCATTTTTACTGAGAATATCTTTTCAAGTCGATGGAATTGTTAATGATTTACATTCTCATTTCGAAGCCGAAGCTATTAAATATTGCTATTCGGATCTTTCTAACCTATATTTGCATGATCTTGTTATGAACTCTGTAAATTATTAGTCCCACACTCTATTCCTTTATTGAGTCCTTCCTTATGCTTTGTGACTATGGTTTCAGATGGTGGATTATCCAAGACATCCATCAACAGCATCTTCAGCGTTGGTAGAATTAACAACTCGTCTTGATTTCTTCAAGGAAAGACGTTCTCAGCTAATGGAACAGCTTCATAACCTTGATTTAAATTATGGTGCAACATCTTTGCAAGACTCTGTCTATAGACCTTCCTCCCCACCATGGAATTGACTTGCCAGAGAAGATGCTCATCAGATGATTTGGAAGATGAATTTCGAACACCTTATTGTTGTATAGTCTACGATAATGTTGCATATAGTTGTATCTTATGTGTGCTCTGTTTAATATTCTTATTTCTCATAGTGTTTTCTTTTCTCAAGTGAGGATTTCAAAGGAATTCGTGAGAATTTTGTGGTTGGTTGTCAGTACTCTGTAAGTGAACCGCTCTGTGTTGTTGTGTCCATAGGTTGGGTGATGTTATTGAAACAAATAATTTTTATAGTGCGCAAAACTTCTCGAGGATAAGACGCTCCAGATCTTTATTAGTGCTTACTTTCTATAGTTGTATGAAGTTGGCATGAACAGTTTCTCAATTTATTCAGTTATATCAGGTTTTGTTCCTCAAATTTATATATTGGCTCTGTGGCTCATTGCTGTTTCGGAAGGAAAGGCACCATTAGACAAGTAAAGAAGTCATGTTAATGTATTTTGTGCAGCCTTCAATCCCTTAATGACATGTTCTCAAAAGTAGGCAATCTTTTTGAGATCGTCATTCAAAAGAAAAAGAAAATCTGCCTGTAATTTATACTACAGAATGCCTAGATGTAAGGCCTGGCTATTTTTTAGAGATTTTGTCTCGGCATTTCCGTTTTTCAGAGATTCACTCAATTTAAAGTTTTTAGTTTTGTTACGATTTTGTTTTTTCGTTTGTAATGTGCCCATGGTAAACCTGCAAAGATGAGTCTACCTGGGCAGCTTTGCTACTAAAGGCTACGCTCAATAAAACTCATATCATAAGAAATTTCATTTCACATTGATGTCAACTTTGTTCATATTTTGCACGATTTCTTCTTTTAGTCAATTTGTTAGTTTGATTTTAATAACTTCTTCCTAAAATGTATTTGGTCTTTGGATGTAACTTACAGTTGTTATTTGGTAAGTGAGGTTTTCACACTTGGTTCTTGGCCTTTAAAAGAGGTTTGGGTTATACGACTTATACCCATGCAGATTAAAACGGATTGGTGGACATGAAGACAAAAAAAAAAGCATAAACTGATATAGATAATATTTATAGTATGGAAGACAAAAAAAAAACATAGACTGATATAGATAGGGGTCATCATTAAGCCCACGGATCAAGTGGGCCGATGGAGGCCCGCAAGCCCGATGGACTTCAAGCCCGGCCCGGCCCGTCTAAAAGCCCGCTTAAGTTCGGGCCCGGTGGGTAGAGGGCCGGGCTTAGTTTAGGGGTTAGAAACTCGGCCCGGCCCGTAGGCCCGGCCCGTTAAGAGCCCGTCAAGCCCGCTCCATCAAAAGCCCGTAAAAGCCCGGCCCGTAAAGCCCGTTAAAATCCATACCTCAATAATTAAAGAATAAGTTACCCCCATATAGAGTTATTTTATATTTTTGACACATTAATATATTAATTAGATCTTTATTTTCACACACTTTAATGGATATTCACACTTCACTAGCACAATATGGATTATCTTTTTTATTAAACTCATTTATTTTATCATTTAAGTTCGTTAAAAATAATTATTATATTAATATTTTTAAGAATTTTAAATTATAGTCTAAAAATCACGAAGTAAACATATCATCGATCGAGGCTTTAACTTTGTCGGATTTAAGTGATTTTTTTACCGTCACCGTATTTCATCATAACGATCAAATTCTATTTCATAAAATTTTTCAAAATTTGACTTCTTTTATATAGTTGTTTCGAAAAGTTGTACACTTGAGTATAATCTACTAATCAAGTTATACCGCATTAGTAAGCATGTTGTCATTATAATGGCTAAATTCACAAAATGAAAATTTTGACCGTCTAATGTGATCGTTATAGTTAAATATGAGTAGAGGAGAAAAATCAACTCGTTTCGTGAACGTTCGATGCTCGATCGAAACGGTCAACCATATTTTCATAAAACTTATCACACGAAAACGCTATTAGGTACCTTTAGATGACTTTGTTTCGTCGACTCTTCCAAACATTAAACTCTTAAATAAATGAGACGTAATCAGCCATGTAAAAATTTAGGAACGTTTACCTCTCGATACTATGACTCCCCATAGAGAGATATAAGTTTAAATAAGGTTGACCGCACCGATCGGGGTTCTAACTTTGTCGGATTTAAGTGATTTTTTTACCATCACCGTATTTCATCATAACGATCAAATTCTATTTCATAAAATTTTTCAAAATTTGACTTCTTTTATATAGTTGTTTTGAAAAGTTGTACACTTGAGTATAATCTACTAATCAAGTTATACCACATTAGTAAGCATGTTGTCATTATAATGGCTAAATTCACAAAATGAAAATTTTGACCGTCTGATGTGATCGTTATAGTTAAATATGAGTAGAGGAGAAAAATCAACTCGTTTCGTGAACGTTGGATGCTCGATCGAAACGGTCAACCATATTTTCATAAAACTTATCACACGAAAACGCTATTAGGTACCTTTAGATGATTTTGTTTCGTCGACTCTTCCAAACATTAAACTCTTAAATAAATGAGACGTAATCAGCCATGTAAAAATTTGGGAACGTTTACCTCCCGATACTATGGCTCCCCATAGAGAGATATAAGTTTAAATAAGGTTGACCGCACCGATCGGGGTTATAATTTTGTCGGATTTAAGTGATTTTTTTACCATCACTGTATTTCATCATATTTGTTATGATTGTATTTGTTATGATTGAATTTGTTATGATTGTATTTTAATATGACAACTATATATATATATATAGGCGTGGGGATGAGCCTCCTGGTTATGAACCGGGTTCCAAACCCTTTTTTGAAAAATAATATCGGATATTTATTTATTTTAATTAAAGCCCGGCCCGGCCTCAAACCGCCGTGGGCCATTCGGCCCGGCCCGCAAAAGCCCGTTAAGCCCGCCGTATATTGAAGGGCTTGGATCCTAGAAATTTTTAAAAAACCCGGCCCGGCCCGGCCCGCTATTTTTAAATTACATTGTAAAGCCCGGCCCGGCCCGCTCCAAGCCCGTTATGAATGGGCCGGGCTGGGCCCGGCCCGGCCCGTTGACGACCCCTAGATATAGATAATGTTTATAGTACGGAATAATATTTATAGTATGGAAGAACGATATGTGATTCATAGTTTGGAAGAAATAACTACGACCAAATCAATACGTTTATAAATTTTTTAGAAAATATTTATTTAGTACTAATTTGACCCCCTCATTACCCATTTTAATGACCATCTTAGTTTCTTCCCCTATTAAACATAAGATAACAACTCTTATTGCCCATTTAAACAAATCTTTTCAACCCTAGTACAGTTTTAATTTTTTTCTTCATTTTTTATCCTTTTGTCTTATCTAACAGATTTTGAATTATAACGTGCTGAGAAAGTGAAAAATAGACTAACTTTGCCGAAAGGTCACCCAACTCCGCCGGCGTCCCATGTCCGGTCGCCGGATTCCGGTCACCAAATTTTTTTTGCCGGATTTTTTTTTATTTTTTTCGCCTTAATTTTTTTTTTTCAATATTAAATTACTGACTCTGACTTTAAGCATGTTACTGGCTCTCAGTAATCAGGTTACTGACCCCCAGTAAGCATTTACAGATTCTAGTAAGCATGTTACTAACTCTCAGTAATCAGGTTACTGACCCCAGTAAGATGAATACTGACCCTCAGTAAGATGATTACTGACCCCCAGTATGCAACTTTGCTGACTTCTTGTAAACAATTACTGATTTTTTTCTTCAAATGAAACTAAGTAGCATCATATAACACAGGTCACAATTCCAAAAGGGATTCCAAATCCAAATAAATGAGGTCTTGCATACTTCTTATTTAAGAGATATATCATATAACACATTTCATAAAAGATTCTAGTAAGATGATTACTGACTGGCTCCAAGTATCAAGGTTACTGACCCCCAATAAGATGATTATTGACCCCCAGTATTAACATTACTGACCCCCAGTAAGGGTTTGCATATGCAAAATTAGAGAGAAATCGAGTCGGGTCCTTGAAACCTAGATCATCTCCTGCATCTTGGACTTGGCCATGGCTTTGCTGACTCGAGTCCCGCGCGTGCCTCTCTAGCTTGGCGCCCAACGCGCCCTCAGTTCTCTCTACTCCACTGCCACCTCCTCTTCCCCCACCACCTATGAACGCCCTCCTCCGCCTGCCACGTCGTCCCCGGCGGGACTCTCCAAGGAGGCGGAGTTCGTGATCTCGAAGGTCAACACGAGTCGGGTCCTTGAAACCTCGATCATCTCCTGCATCTTGGACTTGGCCGCCACACGTGGACGATGTCGATTGGTGAGAGGAGGAAACGGGAGAACTCCGACGATGACTCCAAGAAGTCGTTGGCGACGGAGATGGCGGCGATCTTGGTGCGCAGGAAGGAGTGGACGTCCGAAGAGGCGATGGAGCCTTGGGGTAGGGCAAGGAGCGGACTTCGAGGCGGACGACGGAGATGCCGAGGGAGGCTGCGGCGGAGACCACGCGCTCCGGCGTCGAGGGATTGAGGTAGGTGGCGGCGGTGGAGGCCGAGTTGGTACAGCCGATGAAGGCGGAGGCTGTACTGGCGGTGGAGGAGAGGAGGAGGAGGGTGAGGGTAGTGAGGATCGGAGAGTAATTGAGAAGAGTGAAACCATAGCTTGAGAGAGAGAGAGAGAGAGAGAGAGAGAGAGAGAGAGAGAGAGAGAGATGTGGTTTTAGTATAGGGTAGTTAGGTATTTTTGCCAAGATTCATTGGAGTGGGTAGGTAACATTGGAATGAGCAAGTTTTCTCCCATTTTTGTACAAATGGTCATTTTCCCTAAATTTTTATCATTAATGGAAGTCTTCATCCTTGATTTCTTGAGAGCCTTGATTTTATGTTTCTTTGTTTTTTAAACGAAACATGTGTCTAAGGGTTTTACAATGGGTAAGGGTTTTCCCAAAGTTTTTTAAACGAAACATGTGTCTAAGGGTTTTACAATGGGTAAGGGTTTTCCCAAAGTTCAATACTTGGCCTTTCAAGCGACATGAAGAAATAAAAGCGTGAGTGCAGCCTTTTCACATAATGCATGAAGCCTAGTTTGTAATTTAAATTACATCTACTAACCCAATATATAAAAGACTCGTCTTTAACAGTGCAACATAGGTAATATGAAGAGGTAATTACCTAAAACTACAATTTTGTAGTGATATTTACCAGTAGTAAAATTGTTTTTTTTAAATTACCACTAGCAAGTTTCCATCCAAAACTAACAGAATCCGTTAACTCATAAATTACAAAAATACCCTCAGAAATCAATACCACTAAGGCAAAAAAAAAATCAAAACTATGTATCTCTAATGCTACTGAATCTCAAATCTCAACCTAATACCACTGAGCCTCAGAAGGTCCGCCGTCCTCCGCCGCGTTCCAATACCATTGAGCCTTAGAAGCTCCGCCGCGCTTCTAATACCACTGAGCCTCAGAATTCCGCCTTCCTCCGCCGCGTTTCCAATGTCACTGAACCTCAGAAATTCAACCTCCGTCGTCCTTCGCCGCACTTCTAATGCCACTGAGGCTCAGAAAAATCCACATCCGCCGTCCTCCGCCCCCTTCTAATACTACTAAGCCTCAGAAAATCCACCTCCGTCGCGCTTCCAATACCACTGAGCCTCAGTAATCAAGATCTGAGCCAGATCTGATCAGATCTCAACCATAAACAACACACATAGCAAAACCCGAACACACAAACTCAAACCAACCATAACCAATCTCTAAAGCCTAAAGCCGGACCAGGATCGGCCGGAGAGAGAGGCGGCGAGGGAGTCGTCATTGGCGGCGGAGGAGGAGAGAGAGGTGGAGACGGTGAGGAGTGAGAGAGAGTGTGAGGGCCGGGCTCGGGGGAGGAGGAGATTGGAGTCGGAGTCGGAGTCGGGCTCGTGGAGGAGGAGATCTGGTCGATGCGGCGGAGGAGGAGATCGGAGTCGGCTCGCCGTCGAAGTGCCTCGGTTGGCTCGCTGCCGACGTGTGGGAGCGAATCTGAGGGAGGAGGTTTGGGCGGAGAGGCAGCGGGAGTTGAGGAGAGGGAGAGAGGGGGCGGGAGTTGACGATCAGGCTGACGATCTCGGGGATGTGCTTCTCGTCGGCGGGGTCTTCGTCGTGGGACGTGGCCTTGACGACTAGAACTTCCAGGTCCGGCGCGATGGTGCCGGCGACCTTCGCTAGGCTAAATGCTAGTCTGGTCCTTCACGGCGCAGATGGCCTTGCGAATCGTGCTGGTCCGGCGCAGATGTACTTCTCATCGGCAGTTTTGGGTTTGCTAGCTCGCTGCAGGTTTTGGGTTTGCTCGCTGCAGGTTTTGTAACTTTTGGATGACAGGTTTTGTTATTTCATAAAATTTTAGGGATATTTATGTCATCAGGTTTTGGATGGGCGGCTAACACACTTAACGGTTTTGTTGGAGTGCATGGTATAAAAAAATTAGGGTTTGTTATTGGTAAATATCACCACAAAAATGTAGTTATTAGTAATTATGTATAATATGAATTGAGAGTGTGGTGTTGATAAAAATGTGTTGAAGAGTTGAGGACCATGAAATAAAATAAAAGAATAGGATTTGTAGCGGATAGGATATCCTCTGTCCATCATATTCCAACCCAACCCAGCAGCATTGAATTGGAATAATTCGTTTTGGGGTATCCATCTCTCCGGCTGAACCTAACCATTGACGTTTTCCGGAGGTGCGTCTCCTTCTCCTTTACTTTTCAATTTTTGCCGTCAATTTTGAAATCGTTGCTGGTTTGATAGAATTGTAGATTCCAGTTGTTGATTATGTGTATTCTACATTTCATGTTTGATTGAATTGATGGTGTTTTGTGCAAAATTGATTGATAGGTTAAATTGAAGGGTATTGTGATGGTGGTGGTGGGTTAACAAAATGAACTTTGGGTTTCTTGGTAATATCCTCTGGTTTAGAGCCCAACCAAACAGTGATTTGGAGACAACTCTCAAACCAACTAGTGTTTTTCTTGAACAACAACCTGAGCACAAGCCTGGTTTTGATCTCAAGTTGTTGGGATTGCCCCTTGTTTCCTTGTTTCCATGGGTGGCTGTTCATCCTAAGGAAAAGAGTGGAACACCATCCACTATCAACCGCCAGTTGAGAAGGCGTGCCCAGCCACACCGCAAAGCTGCTCCTCGTGACTTTCTGCGCTTCCGGCCTTATGTTTCCAGGGTTCCATGGCATACTGGTGTAAGAGGCTTCCTTTCTCAGCTGTTTCCCAGATACGGCCATTATTGTGGACCTAATTTCTCGAGTGGCAAGGATGGTGGATCTCCTGTTTGGGACCAGCGGCCCATTGATTGGTTGGATTTCTGTTGCTACTGCCATGACATTGGCTATGACACTCATGATCAGGCTGAGCTGCTCAAGGCTGATTTAGCATTTCTTGAGTGCCTTGAGAAGCCTAATATGAGTACTAAAGGAGATGCCGGCGTCGCTCTCCTGTATAAGACAATGTGCACTACAGGTTTGCATACCATTTCCATTCTGTAGCTGGCTTGATATTAACATGTGTATAAATTATGTGAATGCTGAAATTTTTGTGATAAAGACTGGCTCTGTTGGATGGCGTTAGTTGTCATCTTTCTCAGTGCGATGACTATTTTTCTTTGGCATTTTTGTATGATTGACAGGTCTCAGGAGTTTCCTTATACCGTATAGAACTCACCTTGTGAAGCTGACATCAGGACAACCTTTGATTCAGTTTGGATGGCTAAGCAATGTTAGATGGAGAGGTTGGAGTTTTCAGAAAACCTGAGATGGATCATGAGCTTGACAATTGGTAACCAACAACACTGAGATATTGCCCATTGTGACAAATGGTTTCTTTTCTAGTATTTTATCTTTGCCAGAGGAAACTAATGGATGGAATGTTCTTGGCCTTGTTTAAACTTTAGGAGGTACCTGAATCATGCATTAGCATTCTTTAATGTATGGTGTGCCTCAAGTGTACTGATTAGCTGGTTTCGTAGTATATGTAAATAATGAACAAGTTTTTTTTCTTCTTTTTTTATGTAAGGTTCATTAAGTTTCATTATACAAGTCTACTGTGACCTGCTTCTCTTAGGACTTGGGCTCATCTAAAATGTAGCAGTTTCCTTTCAAAAGAAAAATGGATGCATCATTGGCTGTGAAGTATGAGAGGGAAACATGTGTTAATAAGCAGGATGGCCAGGGAAATGCTCTCCTCCGCGTTGTAGTATGAGATGAAATCCCTCTACATTGGGTTGGTAAACATTCTTCTAGGTATCAAATGAAATCCCATGTGACCTGATGACCATTATCTACCAAGGCATAGGTATTAAAATTTGCTTCCCGCCAAATGTGATTGAATTCTATACTATGAAACATGTATAGCTACAAGATGGTGGATGTCTTGGAACAAAGTATTAATCCTCCAAGGAGTGTGAGACTTGTTGTTAAGACAATCACGAAGTAATTTTGAATCTCCTGCAATTGTATATCCAAACTAAGAAAAGATTATTATCAGAAGCAGGAGGATCAACGAGAACATTAGAATGATGCCAAACATAAGCAGAAAAAGGACAACAACAAAAACAGATAATTCATAACATCTAAACATGATATGATTAAGGTCTCGAGTTTGAATACTCCCCTGGTAACTGTCAAGAAAAAACCTTTACTTTCGGAGGAAGTGGCACTTTCCACATTTTAGACAGAATAGAAGACAGAGAGTGATCTTCTCAAAAATAAAAGAAGACTGAGAGTGAGTTGTGAGCAATGAGCATGAGTATTAGCTATAAAGAAAGACTTGAAGTATAATTGATAGTGAAAGCCGTGACCGGTAGGACCCAAACAAAGTGATCAGAGGTAGGAAAATTAGGTAGGGGAAAAACAATTGTATCTAACAAAATGAGATAGTTTAAGTGGTAAGAGCACTATTGAAGAGAATCAATTAAAAAAAGATGTTTCTATCATTTTGGCTTAAAAGGATGGTTACAGATGCGGTCCATATATATACACGAGTGTGCTGGCATTCCAGCTGTATAATTACAATTACAAAAGAATCTAAAAGCTTCTAAAACATTCTAAAAGCTTCTAAAACATTCTAGAGCTACTTAGCTTGCTTACTAAGTTTCTGTTGGTTTTGATCTGATGAAGAGGAGGTGCATGGTAATGCAGAAGAAGTGCAGCACTGCTGCTGTGGTGCAATATCCCCCCTCAAGCTGAGGGGCGTAGCACGGACTGGAAGCTTGCCTCAAAGAAACGAAAAACGATCCTTGGATAGGGACTTGGTGAAGATATCAACAGGTTGGTGGGCTGTGGACAAGTAGGAAACGTGAAGAAATTTGCTGAGAACTAGTTCACGCACATAATGATAGTCCATATCAATATGTTTGGTTCCATTATGATTAACTAGATTGGAAGCAAGTGCCAAAGTACTGATATTGTCACACCAAATGCAAGGCGCCTGAGGAAGAGGAAAGTGATAGTCACGAAGGAGTTTGCATATCCAAATGACTTCAGCAGCAGCTTGAGCCAAGGCACGATACTCAGATTCAGTAAAAGATCGAGAGACGGTGTGTTGTTTCTTAGAGGACCAAGAAATGAGATTGGAGCCAAGAAATATGCAGTAGCCACTAATAGAGCGTCGGTCAATAGGGTAGCCTGCCCAGTCTGCATCCGAGTAGCCATGAAGGAGAAGAGGACCCTTTGAAAATTGAAGACCATGATGAATAGTGCCTTTGAGATAACGAAGAACTCGTTTCTCAACCTGTAGATGAATATCCTGAGGAGAGTGCATAAATTGGCAGAGCTGACCAACAACAAATGATATATCAGAACGAGTCCAAGTAAGATATTGAAGAGCGCCAACAAGAGATCGATAGTCAGATGGATTAGAGAGAGGTGTGCCAGACATGTCTAGTTTTGAAGAGGAGGAAGGCGTGGCACAATGGTTTGCACCAGTCATGTCATATTTGTGAAGGATGTCAAAGGTGTATTTGGTTTGTGAAAGAAAGAGTTTGTCTGAGGTACGATGAACTTTAAGGCCAAGAAAGTAATGTACTGGAGTAGGTGGTTTAATGGAAAATTTGGATTGAAGTTGAGTAATAATGAAGTCACAAAGTGAGTTGGAGGAGGCAGTAACAAGGATATCATCAACATAAACAAGCATGAAAGCTATATGATTTCCACTGGTATAGAAAAACAATGAAGTATCATTTGGAGGAGAGAATCCAATATCAAGTAGGGAGCTGAATAATTCATCATACCATGCACAAGGGGCTTGTCGTAAACCATAAAGAGATCGGTTGAGTTTACAGACCATGGGAGTAGAAGATGAAACTTTGAAGCCCGGAGGCTGCTCCATGTAAACCTCCTCTTTCAAGTGGTCATGAAGAAAGGCATTATTCACATCAATTTGAAATTATCGGCCAAGAGAATTGAACATCAAAGGTGAAGAGTAGACGTATTGTGCTAGGTTTGGCAACTAGAAAGAAAGTCTCAGCAAAATCAATGCCTTGCTGCTGATGATAGCCCTTTGCAGCTAAACGTGTCCGCTTATAACGATCAATGGTGCCATCCGGATTATGCTTGATACGATAGACCCATTTGTAGCCAACCACATTCATGTGAGGCTTATGAGGAACCAAAGTCCAAGTGTTGGTTTGTTGAAGAGCATGTAGTTCTTCTTTCATAGCTGCAATCCACTCAGGGCTCTTAGAAGCTTGTGTGAAACAAGAAGGGGTAACAGGCATTGTAGAAAATGAGGTAATAGCAGAAGGTAAGGGATGTTTGGTGGCAAGGAGAGCTTTTGGTCTGCTGTTGCCCATTTTGGAACGAGTAAGCATAGAGTGATCAGGACTATGAATGACATGTCGTCTTGTCCGAATAGGTTTGACAATTGGAGTGGAAGAAATAGTAGTAGGTGGTGGAACAATGGAATAGGAGGAGGTACTGGAATAGGATCAGAAGGTAATGGAGAGGGAGTGGATTGTGATGTACTGAGAGTAGGTGAAGGAGCTGTAGAAGGGGTTGAACAATTAGTGGGTGATGGTGAAGTAGTAGATTGAAAAAAACTAGGAGAGTAGGGTTCTAAGAAAACAGGAAGCTCATAAGTGGATGGAGTTGTGTTGGAGGTAATGGATTGATAGGAAAACGAAGATTCATCAAACTGAACATGTCTTGAAGTGTAGATGCGACCATTAGATGGATCAAAGCAATTGTATCCCTTGTGATCATGATTGTAGCCGATGAAGATGTAGGGACTACTACGAGGCTCAAACTTGTGAGATGTATAAGGACACAACTATAGAAAACAAAGACATCCAAATGGCTTGAGAAAGAAGTAATCTGGAATTTGATGAAATAGCTTCTCAAATGGAGAGTCAGAGTATTGAGAAGGAAGTCGATTGATAATGAAACGAGCAGTTTGGAATGCATCAAGCCAAAAGTGGAGTGGTAGTGTTGACTAAGCAAGAATAGTCCTGGCAGTTTCAATGATATGTCTGTGTTTCCGTTCAACAGTACCATTTTGTTCTGGAGTGTATGCACAACTAAATTGTTGAGAAATGCCATGATTTGCAAGATATAATCTGAATTGAGCACTAGTGAACTCTCCCCCATTATCACTTCGTAAAATTTTAATGGAAGAAGAAAGAAGATTCTCAACACGTAACTTGAACAAATGAAAGGCATTTGGTACATAAGGAATTATCCAACAATACTGGGACCAATCATCTATAATTGTAAGAAAATACTGATAGCTAAGTCTTGAAGCTTCATACGCTGGTCCCCAAATATCAACATGAAGAAGCTGTAAAGGTACATAGGTGGTACTTTTAGATGGAGAAAATGGTAGTCGATGGGCCTTGCCTTGCATACAGTAGGTGCAAATGGAGTGTGAAGCAGCAGGAGCTTTGACAATACTGAGGATCTTATTTAGAACTCTAGAGTTTGCATGACCAATTCGGGCATGCCAAAAATTACTAGAAAGTAAAGCAGTACTATTAGCGGACCATGTGCTAGAGCTGAGCAGTGATGTGATGAGGAAGATGGAGTGAAGGTGATGGGATAGACACCATCACGCACCGGTCCTTGAGAAAGAGTTCTCTTGAGTCCCAAATCCTTGATCATAGAGCTAGATGGAGTAAGTACAAATGCACAGTCATTATCAGTGACAAACTGATTCACAGAGAGAAAATTCTGAGTGATTTCAGGCACATGTAAGACATTCTTCATTTTGAAAGATGCATGAGGTGTGTGCATAGTAGTTGAACCAATATGAGCAATATGCAGGTGATTACTATTACCAACAGTAAGAGTGGAGTTACCATAGTAAGGAATGGCCTCATAGAGTGTTGAGAGATCATGAGTCACATGTTGAGAGGCATCGGAGTCAACAAGCCATGTAGAATTGGCAATCGGAGCAGAGTAAAAATTGATTACTGGCGAAGTAGGAGAGTATGGAGGATGAGTAGTAGGTGTTTGAGAGAATGTCTGAGAAGACATAGGATGTGTAGAAGGAGAATATTGAGCATTGAAGGCCATTGGAGCTTGAGTGGTGGCGGTCGGTGTTGCAAAAAGAGCTGTGAGATTGGCCGGAGGAATGCGACCAACATAGGCATGATTCATGCAGTTGTAGCAGTCAATGGCAGAGTGTCCTTGATGCTCACAAATTTGACATTGAAGTTGAGGTCGAGTAGAAGCAGAGGTAAAAGAACTGGCATGAGATTGAGTTCCGCCATATCCTCCGCGAAAATTGGGGCTTCGTCCTCGACCACGAGACTGAGCACGGCCATGGCCACCGCGAGAACCGCCATGGGAGAATGAAGGAGCAGCTGCAAAGGCAGTGGCTGGAGAAGTGAGCTCGAGGTTTTGTTGCTTGCGGTCCACGAGAAAAATCTCTTCAGAGAGAAGCAAATTGTGTAGCTCGGTGGAGGAGACCGGAAAAATGCCCATTTTAGTGTGCAAAGCAGTGGCAAAAGCAAAATACTCATCGGAAAGACCTTGAATACAGTGAGCAACGAGATCGTTGTCGCTTACCAGAGCTCCGAGAGCGGCAAGATTATCAACATAGCCTTTGATGAGTTGTAGGTAAGCAGTCATAGAAAGAGATCCTTTCTTCACAGATTGAAGACGAGCTTTGAGTTGAAGAAGATGAACTTGAGAAATTCTGGCAATTCGAGCCTCAAGAGCGAGTCAAAGGTCACGAGCATGAGTGTGACCGATGACATAAGGAAGGACTAAATCAGAGAGCGTGGAGTTGATCCATATCAGAAGTTGTTGATCACGCTCAAACCAGGCAACGAAGGCATCGTTGAGAACAAGCTCGCCGGTGGCTGAACGGATCTTCTCCGCTGGACAAGGCTCAGAGCCGTCGATGATGGAGAGCAACCGGTACTTGTGGAGCATAGGAAGGAACACCGACTTCCAGAGATGATAATTTGTCTCAGTGAGATGAACGGGAATCACAGGGGCAAGCTTTTGCACTTGCATTGAGGAGGTTGATGTAGAAAGAGGGAAGGTCTGGTTAGATTGTGGGAGAAAAAGAAAGGGAAGTCATTGTTGCAGACGAAGCTCAAGGTTGAAGATGAAGGATCTAGAAAAAAAAAAAGCAGTTATGCGGAGGTTCTTGATACCATGAAGAGAATCAGAGCAATTAAAAAAAGATGTTTCTATTATTTTGGCTTAAAAGGATGGTTACAGATGCAGTCCCTATATATACACGAGTGTGCTGGCATTCCAGCTGTATAATTACAATTACAGAAGAATCTAAAAGCTTCTCAAACATTTTAAAAGCTTCTAAAACATTCTAGAGCTACTTAGCTTGCTTACTAAGTTTCTGCTGGTTTTGATATGATGAAGGGGAGGTGCATGGTAATGCAGAAGAAGTGCAGCACTGCTGCTGTGGTTCAATAACTATTACCTAGGTATGTTATTAGGTCCTATGTTTGAGTCACGACAAGGGAGTAGGTGTGAAACCCTTAAAAATCTCTTTAATTTAGAAAAATATATTCCTCCACAAGTTTCAGAAGTCTTCATTCACTTTAGCCAATTTGTTGAGCTTCTCATCCATGCTGCTTTCCAACATTTGACATTTGATTTGGAGTTCTCATGTTTTCAGAAAGGAATATATGTTGGTGCGTACGTGCCACATCGCCTCGTATAGCCTCCTCGAAGGCCGCATGCAACTGGTCGTACACATGGACGCACATACTCGACTCAAGATTAAGTGCAACACAGTTAGTTGTCTACAGCTTCGCCTGCGCCACCCACAAGGGTACGCTTCTATAAAAGGGCTCCAGAATCTCCCACTTCCCAAATCTTCTCTCCTCCACATTCCCCTATGATGTCTGATTTGAGAGTCGGAGAAGGTAAAACCACAGGCTGCCTCTAGTCACCCCTTCTATTGTTGTGTTCTCTCTTGCAGGTTGCGTAAGTGTTTACAGCGTAAAGGAGTTTAGCCAAAGGATTCGTAGCGGAATCTTATCCCTTAGGAGCCAACTTACCGTAGCCTCGCTACCACCCCACAATTGTCACGTCCCGAACCCAATTTTACTGAATTACTGAGTTTTATGCTAGTTACCGACGAACGTATTTGTGCATGATAATTTAGTAAGGTAATAGTTACAGCAATTATCAGAATTTTCTTGTTATTAAGGAATTGTCTCTTGTGATTCCAATGTCGTAGAGTTCAACGGTACGAGTTCGTCGGTAATTTCAAAATATTTTTCGGAGTTTCTGATTATTAGTTATGAATTTTCGAAGTGTTTAGTAAATCTATTTACCATTTCACACTACCAGGAAAAATACCTTAGGCGACGAAATATATATAGTTTCCTCACCTAAGAGTTCTTAGGAGACGAAAAAAAATTCGTCCTCTAAGCTAGAAATTTCGTCGCCTAAGACCATTCTTAGGCGACGAATAATTATTTTCGTCGTCTAAAGAACACTTTAACGACGAAAATTAATTTCGTCGTCTAAGTAAAGATCTTAGGTGACGAAAACAAATTTCGTCGCCTAAGGTTTTTACTTAGGTGACGAAAAAAAATTTCGTCGCCTAAGATCTTTACTTAGGTGAAGAAATAATTATTTTTCGTCGCCTAAATATTCAACTTAGGCGAGGAAAGTGAATTTTCGTCGCCTAAGAAAACACAAAGACGCCGACAAATATTTGTCGTTAGAGCTATTTTCTAAGACGACGAAAATAAGATTTACACTTAGACGAGGAAACCATATTTTCGTCGCCTAAGTGTGTATCTTAGGCGAGGAAAGTAACATTTCGTCGCCTAAGTAAATATTAGGTCAATAGATTTTTTAAAAAATTACTTTTACTTAGACCACGAAATAACCATTTTCGTCACCTAAGTTCTTACTTAGACGACGAAACTGTTATTTCGTGGTCTAAGAAAGCACTTAGGTGACGAAAATGGTTATTTCGTGGTTTAAGTAAAAAACCCTAAACACATTAAAATTAAGCCGCAAATAGATTTAAAAAAAAATTATTTTTTCTTAGACCACGAAATAATCGTTTTCGTCGCCTAAGTGTTTACTTAGGCGACGAAACTATTTTTTCGTCGCCTAAGTATGTATCTTAGGCGAGGAAAGTATTATTTCGTCGCCTAAGTAAACTTATCACACGAAAACCCTATTACGTACCTTTAGATGACCTTGTTTCGTCGACTCTTCCAAACATTAAACTCTCATATAGATGAGACGTAATTATCCATGTAAAAATTTGGGAACTTTTATCTTCCAATACTATGGCTCCCCATAGAGAGAGATAAGTTTAAATAAGGTTGACCGCATCGATCGGGGCTCTAATTTTATCGGATTTAAGTGATTTTTTTTACCATCATCATATTTTCATAAAACTTGTCACACGAAAAAGCTATTACGTACCTTTAGATGACCTTGTTTCGTCGACTCTTCTAAACATGAAACTCTCAAATAGTTTGGAGAGTTGTAGATTTGGCATTTGGTGTCCGATTGACGATTGTAATACATTTTCGGAAAGGAAACGACGCCAGGAGTCAAACTCGTAGCTTTGCTACGATGTGTGGGCTTTTTCGGGTTTTCGAGTTCGTTTAGGCCTTCAAAACGGCAGTTTTATATGTTTTAAATAAGGTTGACCGCATCGATCGGGGCTCTAACTTTGTCGGATTTAAGTGATTTTTTTACCATAACTGTATTTCATCATAACGATCAAATGTTATTTCATAGTGTTTTTCAAAATTCTACTTCTTTTATATAGTTGCTTCGAAAAGTTGTACATTTGAGTATAATCTTATAATCAAGTTATACCGTATTAGTAAGCATGTTGTCGTTATAATGGCTAAATTCACAAAATGAAAATTTTGACCGTCTGATATGATCGTTATAGTTAAATATGAGTAGAGTATAAAAATCAACTCGTTTCGTAAACGTTCGACGCTCGATCGAAACGGTCAACCATATTTTCATAAAACTTAAAACACGAAAACCCTATTACGTACCTTTAGATGACCTTGTTTCGTAGACTCTTCCAAATATTAAACTCTCATATAGATGAGACGTAATTATCCATGTAAAAATTTGGGAACTTTTACCACCCGATACTATGACTCCTCATAGAGAGAGATAAGTTTAAATAAGGTTGACCGCATCGATCGAGACTCTAACTTAGTTGGATTTAAGTGATTTTTTTACCATCACCGTATTTCATTATAACGATCAAATGCTATTTCATAGCGTTTTTCAAAATTTGACTTCTTTTATATAGTTGTTTGCATAAGTTTTAACACATTTTAATTAAGCAGCCAATAGATTTAAAAAAAAAATTAACTTAGGTGACGAAATATACATATTCGTGGCCTAAGTTTTTACTTAGGCCACGAAAATATCATTTTCCTCACCTAAGTAAATACTTAGGCGACGAATATGTATATTTCGTCGCGTAAGTTCATTTCAATTTTTTTGGAAAAAATTTTTGGCGGCTTAATTTTCCGAGCCAATAAATGTTGCCAAAATTTGAAATTATCTTAGGAGACGAATAATTTGTTTCGTCGCCTAAGTATACATTCTTAGGAGACGACACTTGTTTTTTCGTCGCATAAGATTTACTTAGGAGACGAATTCTTAGTTTCGTCGCCTAAGTTAGACTGATATAATTTCCAAACCGATACAATTCGATCAGTTCATTCCTCAAATCCCTAATTCTCTGAAAATTCATCAGTCCTGCCCCAGCCTCCGCTCAATCCCAGACTCCCCAACCTCTGCCCCAGCCTCCGATCACTGCTTCTTCTTCTTCTTCGTCTTCATCTCAATCCTCTTAAATCCCTAAATACCCTAATTTCACAAACCCTTAAACATCACAAAGTTGCAGACTTTTTATCTCAATTGAGATTTAAAGAGTGAGAATTAGAGATATGTCAATTTGGAGCTTAATCCAGGACATGAGGTTTTCTCTGTCGCAGCGGGTGGTTCAGGACCGGTCGGCGGCTGTGGTGCCGGAGTTGGGGGACTCGGTGAAGCAGAGTTGCTGGGCCCACATGCCTCAGGAGCTTCTGAGGGAGGTTCTCATGAGGATAGCCGCCTCTGAGGCGGCTTGGCCGCCGCAGAAGAGCGTCGTCGCCTGCGCCGGAGTGTGCCAGAGCTGGAGGATTTTGACGAAGGAGATCGTTAAGGCTCCGGAGCTCTCCGGGAAGCTCACTTTTCCTATTTCCGTCAAGCAGGTCTGGGTTTTCTCTTTGTCTTGATTTTGATTTAATCATGATGATAATTTTATGTTATTTAATATTTTAATTTAATTGATTGAGGTGATTGTTATTTAATTAGAATTAGATATTATTTTTCATATTGAGTTTGCTGTATTTGGGTGGCTTGTGAATCTGTTTTGCATTGCAATATACATAAAATGATGAGGTTTGTGGAAGTTATTGATTGGTTGGGATGATTTTAGTTAAGTGCAATGCAATGCTTGTTTCGAAATTTGGTTTTAGGTGGTTTTCTGATATGGTTGTGTTATTGTTTTGATGAGTGCAATGCTTTAATTTGATTGGTAGATTTGTTAATGAGGTGGGTTCGTTTGTTTTGGTCCTGGGAGGGTGGTTAAGGTGGAAAGTCTTTTTGCTTTCGGTTTCGAATTTCGGTAGTAGGGATGAAATGGATTGGAACATTGTCAATGGCATTAAGGCTATGTTAAAATAACAGCTTTGTATGGTTGTGCGATTGTTCATATCACGCAATGGTGAAAAGTTGCAGCTTTTCTACGAGAAGTGGATACAATGGGAAGGTTATTAGGCTCAAAGTTGGAAAATTTCTTGATAAAGGGTTTAAATTCGAGTATTAGGAATGAAATTGAATGTATCATTTGTTTTAGGCCTTAAAGATTTGTCGGAGATCACAGAAGTGGATACAATCTGAAATGTGGATACGTTCAAGTAATGATTATTATGTTTTCCCTATTTATTATTGCTGTGTTTTGAATTTATGCATATCAATAGCGACGAAGGTTACTAATATTGAACTCTATGGACTATGCTTGTTGCTGCTTGTCAAAGCTATCCACTCAAATTAAAATTTTCAGTTCAGAAAATGCTTCAGAAAATGCTTTCCCTAAGGACTTTCCCTAAGGGGTGGACACTATATAAACTTAATTTAGCATTCTGTAAAATTTTACTTTTGTCTTATAATTGTCTCTGAAATAATATTCATATATTGCATTTGATGCAACAGTGCATATACAAATTATTGATTGGTTGGGATGATTTTAGTTAAAGTTTGTGGTGGTTATTGATGATTTTAGTTAAAGTTGTAATCTTTACTAGAAAATTGCTTATCAGTCTATCTTCTTTTGTGAATTCTGTTACATGTATTAGTGTAAACTTTGTTATTTTATTGATATAAAAACGGTTCCTAATACGGTATCACAATTTGATAGCCTACACTACCGCACTCTAAATTGGAAATATTTCAGCTTCAAGGGTTTCGACTCCTTTTCTCTAATACAAAATTTATCACTTGTTATCTTCCCATAGGTACCTGGGGTGACTGATCGAGGTTTGGTGCCTAGACGAGTGACTAAGGTTGCCGTCATTGGTGGAGGGTTGATGGGCTCTAGAATAACTACAACATTGATTCTAAGTTATCCAGTGATTCTTAGTAAATTAAAATATTTAATTTGTATTAATAATTTTTTAAATATATCAATTAATATTTTGTCTCAATTTCGGTTTTTTTTTAATATAAATTCTTACTTAGGCGACGAAAATTTTGTTTTTCGTCGACTAAGTAAATCACTTAGGCGACAAAAATGATAGTTTCGTCGCCTAAGTAAATCCATAGCCGACGAAAAACATCGTCCTCTAAGAATTTTTTTCGTCACTAATCCTTCTTAGACGAATTATATTCGTCGTCTAAGTACTTTCTTAGGCGACGAAATTTATAATTTTCGTCGTCTACTTGCTTAGGCCACAAACTTTAGACGACGAAACTTAAGAGACGAAAATCACTCTTAGGTGACGAAAATTTTTCGTCGCCTAATGGTGTGAGCCGCGAGGCTCACACAAATAATAAACCCTACAAAAGATCGTTAGTAGTATAGAATAAGTAGGGATCGTTCTAACCGGGGATTAAGGGTACCTGAAATATGAGAATGTTAACACAAATTTTCACAAATACATATATGCACACAATTGTCACACTTATATACATATATACAAATTTATCATGGGGGATGAAGATGAGGTTCGGCAGCAAGGGCTGCCCTTTAACACTAGACACGAAATTAAAGTCCTAATTTACTATATACAAGTGATCATCATCTCTCACAAAACATTTAGCACCAAAGACTCTTTAACATGTAGATTCACATGCAAGAAGGTAAGAGACAAGTATTCAGCATGTTCAAGACTCAAATTAGTTTCGACCATAACTAGAGCTTCTGCTCTGTACTTAGTTACTAGACTCCTCAAGTTCTTTAGAACAAACTTCCGTTCTAGCCCTAAAGATTTTTATGCGAATCCGGTCAAGACTTAACATATATCGCACAAGAGTCTTAAATCGAAAACATGTAAACAAGTAAGGTTGTCAATCATCTTATTTAACATGCAAGTTCTAAGATTAATAACCCTAAGTGAATAACACAAATCATAGAGTCCGTCAGGTCCATCTAGTTTGTAATTACTCTAGCAGATTAAACCTAATACCTAGATCATGTTCAAAGACAACACCAAGTATCGATTTGCATGCCCTCATCTTAGATTACTAACCAATTTAAATCCTAAACATGCTTCTAATACCACTGCCCTAATTATCAAACATACAAAAACTACAAGTTACATATTACAAATTAGCATGCAAAATTCATTGTTCTCGTCGAAACCTAAACTTAATTCTAAGCATCAATTCAAACAAATCTTTAACATACAATTCATAAAACCAAAATTGATTCATACATAGACATATAAACCAACACCAAACATACATGATTGTTTCATAGACAAAACTAAACATAACTAAACAAAAATTACAAAACCGAAGAAGGGAGTGGATCACACTTTGAGACACCTTGAGAGCTTCACGTCATGTGGATCCGGCGAAGTATGGAGGCTGGGGTGAGGCTGCACGGCAGTGAGTCACGTCGGCAGTAGATTATGGAGGCAGAAAGTCCAAGGTTTCGGCAAGGGCAGAAACTTGGTTGAAGTGAGGTGGAGATGGTTTTCGGTTTAGGTTTTTGTCTAGGATCTTTGGGGAATTTTAGTAGAGTTTAGGCCTTGTGTTTATACTTGAGATGAGATGATTTTCAGAATGATAAAGTGAGGCTATATATAGAGGAGAGGGGTGCCGGCTTCCCTTTAGCATAAGGAAATCAGAAAACCAAGTGGATTAAGGATTTGAAACCTTCCTTTCATAGTTCAATTAGGTTTTCTTTTTCTGAATTTTTTCTTCAAGGCTTGGGCTTCACAACTTCATGGACTTCTTGAATAATCTTTGGACTTCATTTGATAGGCTTTGATCCAGCAAAAATTATCCCAAACCTGCCGTCATACATTGTCGGCAGCTTAGCAGTCCGTTCGGCAACCTTCTCCAGGCTTGACTAGGAGATGCAAATTCCTTTAATTTTTCTTCATTGCTTCAGCTAGGTGTCATCCTCTAACCTTTCTTATGCTTGGACCATCTTCACATATGCATTTGTACACCATATGATCCATCAAAAACAGAAATTGCGAAAAGGAGGCAGTAGCATCCTGAAATAGGCAGAAACGACCTTGTTGTAGTAACTCCGGCTTATCTCCCTCCTCGGAGCTCCGATTGATGCGATTCTAAGTCTCAGATAAACTAAACACACATAGCTACCTCCATATAAAACAATTCGATCAAATTCCTTGTGAGTCGTCGGGAATGATTTTTCGAAGTTGGGACACAGTCCCAGGAAAATCCTGGAAGTCCCTGGTGATCTTTGCTCGGACTGCCAAGTTGCAGCCATCTTTTGGGTGACTTTACGAATTCCGATTGATCTGAAATTTTAACACAACATTCCTCAGTATATGAATAGTACGCACAACAAATTGCATTAAATTCGGACAAGGATAGATCATATTTTTACTCATCTCAGACTCACGAAAAAGACAACTTGCATTATTTTCCAGATTTCTCAAACTTAGTCATTTTTCGAATTCTAAAGCACATTTGATAAAAACTCTACCAAAATGACACTAAACTAAATTATGACTCAATCTTAGATAAATAAGGGTTAAACAAAGCATAAACGAGGGCAAATACATATAATAACGTCGCACATTGTGCTCCTATCAACTACCCCACACTTATCCTTTGCTAGTCCCTTAGCAAACTAAATTAAACTAGACTCTAAACAAACTATTGCCCCTAACAATTTGTCTCAGGCTCGTATATACACATAGCTTTCAAGTTATGCATGAGAATGCTAGGCACAAAAATTCTGAGCTTCATGAACATGTAACATCAATAAGAACATATAAGAACAAAAGTAAGCATGTAGACATGTTAAGCTAATTCAATCATCCTCACTAGGCATACTCTCTTCTTTTATCTCGAAGCATGGTTATTCACACATAAGTATATGCAAGTGAAAGATAATGAATTACAAAGAGTGACTTGCATATATTAAAGAAACGAAAGCAGTTTGTGAATTTTTATGGAAAAACCTCATATGATAACTATATGCACCAATGGACCAAAACCATATGCTCAACTCTTGAGAAAATCTCCACAAATCATAGTATGTCATCTTAAGAATCATGAAAACGTTATAGGGGAATAAATATGGGGCTCGGCTATAGGGAAGGAAATTTAGGATAAGTGGTGCTTAAAAACGTCACCAAGACTTGGCAATTCTTGATCCTCCTTATGGCTTCACTCCAAGGGTCGGATATTATCTTGTTGGACCCTTCCTTCATTCTTTTCTTTCCAAAAAATCATAAACATGGACAAAGGTCAAAATTTAACAACACTAGACCTTCAAATACGAACTAAACTCCAAGCTCACAACATTTCAAGGATAGGACTTAGCAACTTTTTCAATCAAAACCGTGCCTCTTTTCTTTTCTTTCGGACTAACATTTTTCTCTTTTCTTTTCTTTTTTGTCCGTTTACATATTTTTCACTTTTGCTAGGTACGACATATACATTTTTCACACAATTTCTAGCTAAGTCCACCCCACACTTGTTTCATGACATCACTCTACATCAAACCTCCAAATCGATTTCAAACTTTTGCCAAGTCTCGCGAGGACAAGGGTCAAGATATAACTATTCTAAGCATAGAAATTTTAATAAGGGTGATGAAAGAAAAGGCTCAACGTAGGCTCAAAGGAGTTTTCTAAGGAGTCCCACGACGGGCACAAGCTTTATTTGGCAATGGTGGTGATCCTAACATAATGTTTTCAATCCTTTTCAAAATCAAGACAATTTTCATGACTATCAAGCTTCAAAAATCACAAGAGCGAGTTCTAGCAATACTAGAGTCCATGAAAAGCTATTGCATATAGTCATCGAATAATCAAAGAATTATGAGGTTTCATGCTTCCTATGTAACTATCGAATTTTATCTTTTTATCACTCGAGAAGAAAGCAATTTGGCTCTAAAGCTCACATAGGTTATTATGGAAATAAACTAGTTAAAACATGCAGGCTTCAATATCAACAAATCCTACATGCTCCTACCAATGCACAAAATCCATGAAACTCACAATTTTAATTGTATGCAAAACCATCATCTATGTATGTAAAGAGGAGAAAAACATCATTGACATATTAGGGGCATCCTAACACTCGAAACAAATTTAAACACTCTATTTTTGTGGAACAATTTTCTGAATTTTTTTTTTTTCTAAACTAAGCACATAAAAACATAAACGGAATACGTTATCCCACCCCACACTTAGAAAATTACATTGTCCTCAATGTAAGCATAGAATTATAGCAAGTAACTTCCTAAGCATGCAATAGTCTAACACATTCTAACAAATCATCACAAACCAAAGAAAAAGAGAAGGGTTAAGAAATTTCAAACTCTCAGTGATGACTCCTTCGTTTTTCTTGGTCGTATGGGGTTGCCTCCCCACAAGCGCTTAAGTATTTAAAGTCCGTAGCCTAGACTTTTCACCGCGTGTTTTGTGTATTCATCATGCCATGTGCTTGGAAGTTGGGGCAGCAGCCCCTCTCGGCAGTATCAGGTTCTTGGCAGGCAAGCTCCTCTCGGCAGGCAGGGTATGCAGGTTGCAGCATCGCGGCAGCAGCAGGGCAGTAGCAGGGGCAGCAGCTTTGCGGCGTGTCAGCAGGGTACGTAGGCTGCAGCAGGAGCATGGCAGCAGCAGCGTGCAGGGGCAGCAGGCAGGAGCAGCAGCATCGAAGCGTATCAGATGGCGTATCTGTATCCGTATCGGATTCGGTCAACAGTAGCACAGGCGTATCGATATGCGTATCGGATACGGCTACTTGATTGGATACGTGTCAGAATTGGTCTTGGATACGGCAGGATACGGACACGTGGATACATAGGCAGGACTAGGCTTGTGGGCAGCGTGCGTGTCCTGCGCAGCAGCGCGCATAGGCTGCGTGGTTGTCAGGATATTTGGCAGCGTGAGGCTGCAACTTGGCTATGGCATGAGCAGGGGCAATGTGCTTGGCAGGATGGTTTAGGTGTGTGCTGGCCTCGGCATGCAGGGTTGGCTGCAGGACAGAGGCAGGGGCAGGGTCTTCGGCACATGTGTCTGCTTCTCTTGAGGCCTGATTATGGATGTAGTCCACTATCCTAATGTAAAAGTGTTCTAAATCAATGTTGTAGTGGACACATAGAGCTCTTCAATGGTATAAAATTCGCCTCAATCGCACTAGCAGAGCTACTCTTTTTTTGGCCTTTTATTGGACCTATTGATCTGCCCAGTTTTCTGTTCCGTCAGATTGACCTTGCTTCACTCAAATTGAAACTGGAAATGGCTCGAAGCTCCAAATCCACTTCTGTAAAATCCTACTGAAAGTAGACTCAGAGACCTTTCCAACGGCATATGGCTCACTTTCCCAGGTTTTGTGAACAGCAAACGGCAGCCTTCCAAAGTCGACTGACTGCACTGCCCGATTTCTGTTTGGGCAGAACTTCCGTATTTCCTGCACTTTTTCTTTCAAGTTCGACCTGCACACACACAAAACACATCAAAACGAACAAAAACAATAAACTAAAATGCAAGGATATACAGATTCATACAAGCGATGGTTTCAACAAATTTTTCAAGGTTAGAAGAAGAAAATACAAGAGTTAGAACGTCATGTTAGAGAGTTAGGATATATAAATATACGTTAGAGTTATAGACACAGGTTGTTAACAAACTTTACATCACAAATATTAACACAGTTTAACATTCACATAAAACAAGATTTTATAATCCCCGGCAACGGCGCCAAAAATTGATGTGAGCCTTAGCTCGCACGCAATAATAACCCTACATTCGTTAGTAGTATAGAATAAGTAGGGATCGTTCTAGCCGGGGATTAAGGGTACCTGAAATATGAGAATGTTAACACAAATTTTCACAAATACATATATGCACACAATTGTCACACTTATATACATATATACAAATTTATCATGGGGGATGAAGATGAGGTTCGGCAGCAAGGGCTGCCCTTTAACACTACACACGAAATTAAAGTCCTAGTTTACTATATACAAGTGATCATCATCTCTCACAAAACATTTAGCACCAAAGACTCTTTAACATGTAGATTCGCATGCAAGAAGGTAAGAGACAAGTATTCAGCATGTTCAAGACTCAAATTAGTTTCGACCATAACTAGAGCTTCCGCTCTGTACCTAGTTACTAGACTCCTCAAGTTCTTTAGAACAAACTTCCGTTCTAGCCCTAAAGATTTTTATGCTAATCCGGTCAAGGCTTAACATATATCGCACAAGAGTCTTAAATCGAAAACATGTAAACAAGTAAGATTGTCAATCATCTTATTTAACATGCAAGTTCTAAGATTAATAACCCTAAGTGAATAACACAAATCATAGAGTCCGTCAGGTCCATCTAGTTTGTAATTACTCTAGCAGATTAAACCTAATACCTAGATCATGTTCAAAGACAACACCAAGTATCGATTTTCATGCCCTCATCTTAGATTACTAACCAATTTAAATCCTAAACATGCTTCTAATACCACTGCCCTAATTATCAAACATACAAAAACCACAAGTTACATATTACAAATTAGCATGCAAAATTCATTGTTCTCGTCGAAACCTAAACTTAATTCTAAGCATCAATTCAAACAAATCTTTAACATACAATTCATAAAACCAAAATTGATTCATACATAGACATATAAACCAACACCAAACATACATGATTGTTTCATAGACAAAACTAAACATAACTAAACAAAAATTACAAAACCGAAGAAGGGAGTGGATCACACTTTGAGACACCTTGAGAGCTTCATGTCATGTGGATCCGGCGAAGTATGGAGGCTGGGGTGAGGCTGCACGGCAGTGAGTCACGTCGGTAGTAGATTATGGAGGCAGAAAGTCCAAGGTTTCGGCAAGGGCAGAAACTTGGTTGAAGTGAGGTGGAGATGGTTTTCGGTTTAAGTTTTTGTCTAGGATCTTTGGAGAATTTTGGTAGAGTTTAGGCCTTGTGTTTATGCCTTGTGTTTATGCTTGAGATGAGATGATTTTCAGAATGATAAAATGAGGCTATATATAGAGGAGAGGGGTGCCGGCTGCCCTTTAGCATAAGGAAATCAGAAAACTAAGTGGATTAAGGATTTGAAACCTTCCTTTCATAGTTCAATTAGATTTTCTTTTTCTGAATTTTTTCATCAAGGCTTGGGCTTCACAACTTCATGGACTTCTTGAATAATCTTTGGACTTCATTTGATAGGCTTTGATCCAGCAAAAATTACCCCAAACCTGCCGGCATGCATTGCCGGCAGCTTAGCAGTCCGTTCGGCAACCTTCTCCTGGCTTGACTAGGAGCTGCAAATACCTTTAATTTTTCTTCATTGCTTCAGCTAGGTGTCATCCTCTAACCTTTCTTATGCTTGGACCATCTTCACATATGCATTTGTACACCATATGATCCATCAAAAACAGAAATTGCGAAAAGGAGGCAGTAGCATCCTGGAATCGGCAGAAACGACCTTGTTGTAGTAACTCCGGCTTATCTCCCTCCTCGGAGCTCCGATTGATGCGATTCTAAGTCTCAGATAAACTAGACACACATAGCTACCTCTATATAAAACAGTTCAATCAAATTCCTTGTGAGTCGTCGGGAATGATTTTTCGAAGTTGGGACACAGTCCCAGGAAAATCCTGGAAGTCCCTGGTGATCTTTGCTCGGACTGCCAAGTTGCAGCCATCTTTTGGGTGACTTTCCGAACTCCGATTGATCTGAAATTTTAACACAACATTCCTCAGTATATGAATAGTACGCACACCAAATTGCATTAAATTCGGACAAGGATAGATCACATTTTTACTCATCTCAGACTCACGAAAAAGACAACTTGCATTATTTTCCAGATTTCTCAAACTTAGTCATTTTTCGGATTCTAAAGCACATTTGATAAAAACTCTACCAAAATGACACTAAACTAAATTATGACTCAATCTTAGATAAATAAGGGTTAAACAAAGTATAAACGAGGGCAAATACATATAATAACGTCGCACATTGTGCTCCTATCACCTAAGATTTCCATTGTTGTAGTGTCAGTAACTAATATATACTCATATCAATAATAAATTGTTATTCTTTTAATCTGGACCATTGAAATTTATGTAGGGATGATCTAAGCCGTCGAACTACAGAATAAAAGAAAGGAAAAATATGGAAAAAAAGGGAGGGTGGTTCGGGGGAATTCGAGAGGAGAGAGAGAGAGAGAGCGACTTTGGGGTCGGGAGCTGCTTTGCAGCGACGGAGCTCTGCCCCTCCTCCCTTATCTGGCCGTCTCTCGACGCGGTGACGATGGCCACGGCTTCACCTTGATGTCGTGGTCGTCTCTATGGTTTTGGTTTTCCAAGACAAGCTTTGAGGAGGGGGATTCGATGAATTGAAGCTCTGGGTGGTTCTCTACTCTTGTCTGGTGACTGGTGATTTCGATTCAGGTAACAAAAGTAATCCTCTTGTCGAGCTCTATCTCTCTTGTAATTGGTTTCCAGTTGGTTGGGAATTGGAGAAATAGACGTATTGGGTTTTGGGGTTTTACTGCTGTTGCTGCTGTGGTTACTGTATATGGTGGTGGTTGCCAGAATTGATTTTAGGTTTTACTTTTTATGCGGAATGTTATTCCTTATTCCCAGTGGGTGGGTGGTTGCGGTTTGGGAGGAAATAGATTTTTAGTTGGTTAATGGGTTCTAATTCGGACCTATTTCGGTTTCCGGGGGAAATTCTGGAACGGGTCCTCACAATTGGTATCAGAGCCATGGTTCAACCCCTCGGACCATGATTTATATAGTTTCTTAGTGATTTCCGAATACTCTGTTACATACTCTTTGTTGCTAGTGAAGATAGTACTATGTACTGTTTGCTGGGGCCAAGTTTTACTTTTTCTAGTACCTCTGTATTCTCCTGTAGATATCTGGTTACAGATATGTTGATTCATTCATTCACATTACAGGAATTAGGGATAAGCACACACATCAACTGTGAACTTGGAATTGGGTATAACTGAAAAGGAAAATTATGCAGTTTTGTTCTGAATTTTTTTTCTTTCTGGAGTAGCATATATAATTCATGAGCAGTATTGAGTTCACCTGGCCATGTTTAAAGTCTTTTTGGGTTTTTGATAGTAATTGTGAATGTTGTTAATGCAACCCTTTGCGATGTGAACAATCTGCCCATTTTACCAAGGGACATCTTAGAATTAGAGTATATGGTGTTGCTGTGCTATATTTAGTATGAAGTACATGCAGATGCTCACATGAATCATATCAAGTTATTTACATATACTCATCTGGTGTTGATAACTTGGTAACGTATTATGATGCACCCCATATTTAGAAACTTGGGAATGTTCCTTTGTTGTCAAAATAGAATCAAGTTACATGATCTTGGTTGAGTTGTGTTGATACTGTACTTACTGAATTATTTGTCTATACTTTGTAATGACTTGTTAAGCGAATACATCTCTTAATTGAACCGCTTTGTCAAAGACACTTTCTGGAAACTATAAGTTTTGGTCAAGGAGAGTTATCTGAATTGGTACAGATTTGGAGGACCAAATCTTTGTTGCTTGGTTATTACCATTGTGTATTTTTTTGAACATCTGGAAAATGTTGTGCGGTTTGATAAAGTGGTTCCATCATAGTGAATTTCTAAAGTAAGTGTTTTGTGCTGGAATTTTCTGCAATATGCAGTTCAGCAGTTTTGAGTTCGAATTTTGGTAAGGCTTAGGATTCCGTTTTACTTGAAATTTTGGTATTATGTTCTCAGATGTGTGTGCTTTTGATCTAGAGAATTTTTTGCTATTTGGTTAAGTGGTTAATTTATAGAGATTTTCTGAAGTTAAAGTGTTTAGTGCTGAAAATATTTTGTATTTACCAAGCAGCAGTTTTGGGTTCGATTTTGATTAAGATCTAATTTTTCGTTTGGCCTGAAATTTTGTGGAATTGTTCCCCAATGTTTTTAAAATTGATGTGGAGAATTTTGTGTTTGGTGAAGTAATTGGCTCATACAAGTTTTTCTAAGTTAAGTGTTCAGAGCAGAAACATAGCTGTGTCAGAACAGCTGCTTTTAATATGAATTTGATGGAGATTTTGGACTCTGTTTTGCTTGAAATTTTGTGGAGATGTTATTCTATGAGTGTACTGTTGATCTGGAAATTTTCATGCATTTTGGTAAGGTGGCTTATTTATCGATATTTTCTGAAGTTAAGAGTGCAGTTCAGAAATCTTTTTGTATATTTTCAGTTCAGCTATTTTGGCTTTGAATTTGATTAGGATTAGAATTTCGTTTCGTTTGAAGTTTTGTGGAACTGTTCTACCATGTGTGTATGTGATTCTTTTGCTCTTGACTTAGCTGTACTTTCAATATCTGGTTTAAACTTATTTTGGCCTACAACAACTGTGTTTAGGCTTGTTTTGGTAATGTGCTTTGGTGGCTGGCCTTGAGTATTTTTTTTATTTTTTTGAGAGAGTCAGTATTAAAAGTAACGAGTTTGGCAGCTTGGCCTGATTGCATGGCATTACTCTCATGTGTTTTATGGTGGATGCACGACCTTAAAGAGGAGCTTGGCATGGCTTGTGTATGTATGTCTAATGCTTGTTTGCTTCGAATTACTTTTGATTAGCGTAAGCTTGTTTAAGTATCAATGTGTTCCTCTTTGTCGTGGATTCCCTTGGCTTGAGCTTGAGTTTGGTATGAGCATGTACTTGGGCTGATTTTTGCGTGGCATTTGCATGGGCTTGGTTAATTTAGCATGAACTCGGTATGAGGTATAAGTTCATGCAATTAGACTAGGTGCCACATCTTAAGCTTGAATTTTGTTATGATTGCATACTACCATTATTTCTTCTAGATTTGATATCTTTTGAATCATTCTTCAGTGGTTTCTCTTGAACCTGTGTGGTGTCAAATAAGTTGTGATTGTGGCCGAACTGCAAAGTTATGTAAGGCAGGTAGCCTTTGACATGGGAGGATTTTGTACATTGAAAGTGGAGTATTTGGGTACCCAAAATGATAATTTGGGTGTAAGTAATTTATTATCTATTAGAAGTGCATATGCTTGAGCAACTTGTTGTGTGGCTGCCATCATCTATATGCCTTCAATTTTTATAATTCTTGTAATATATATATATATATATATATATATATATATAATTAAAATCATTCTAATCAATTGTCTTAGAGACGTGTTCGGTCGAGTTGGTTTTACATCAGTACTATTTCCAGACTTCAGTACTAATGTATAATGGTGATGAGGCTTATTGTAGGCGGTAATTGATTTTAGGAATGTGATTCCATGATTTATGAATTTCACGACAGGCAAGACATGTCGGATATATTTCATTCGAGGCTACTTCTTATTTTTTTATATTTATAACCCTCAGATGTGCGGTTGGGGACCGTACAGATTTATGATGTATTGAGGGAAGTGTGGTTTTGGATTTGTTTTGGCTTTGTTTTTACACCATTTATTGGGTCGTCTGATGTTAGCTAGCCGTAGTGTGGGACGCTACTTAGAGCCTGATAGGTTCCGACCCGAGCCTGGGAGGCTCCGATTTATTGGGTCGTCGTGTTGCTAGCTAACTGTAGCGTGGGACGCTACTTAGAAGCCTGAGAGGTTCCGACCCGAGTCTGGAAGACTCCGATTTATTGGGTCGTCGTGTTGCTAGCTAGCTGTAGCGTGGGACGCTACTTAGAAGCCTGAGAGGTTCCGACCCGAGCCTGGGAGGCTCCGATTTATTGGGTCGTCGTGTTGCTAGCTAGCTGTAGCTTGAGACGCTACTTAGAAGCCTGAGAGGTTCCGACCCGAGTCTGGGAGGCTCCGATTTATGGTGTAGCCACTTCCCATCAGTTTATATTTTTTGAGTTATGAATTGGTTTGTTTTTTTATAAATGTTTAATGATTCATTCAGTACACCAACCAAGGGGGTCGTCGTATTTTATAGAGCCACAGGATGGTTCCTACCCACGAGTTGGGTAGTCGCATATATTAGAGCGTGGGACTCTCATAGAGCACTGGGATGGTTACGACCCTAGTCTGGGAGGCTGTTTATTGGTTTGGTGTACTGATTTCTGATAGGAGCATAAAATGCGACGTTCTTAATATGTTTTTATCCCCATTTATGCATTTCTTATCCCTTATTGTTGTAATATAGAGTCATTAAGTCATGTTAGAGTCATTGGCAAGTGTTGGTGAATAAATTGAGCTAAAAATGCAGAAATGTCGATTTTCGAAGAGTTTTAGTTTGACTAGGAATCCTATTTGGCCTAGGAAACCTGTTTTGACTAGGAAACTTGTCGAAATGGAATTTTCATCATTTGTCGTTTCTAATATTTGTGTGGATTGGTTTTGTGCTACAAATTGTGAAAATGCATAATTATGGTGGAGTCCTTATTGAACTAGGATTCCTAATAAGAGTTTGATTTGTCTAGGACTCCTTTTTCAAGTAGAACTCTATTTGGAAAAGGAATCCTTACCAAAGTAGGAATCCCAGTTGAATAAGGATTCTACGAGTTTGAGTACTAATTGAAGTCTACGAGTGAAGAATTTTAGTCGAACAAGGAGTCTACAAACGCTCGACGTTTTTGAATCGTCGAAAGAATTTCATTGAAAATACAACTCCTTGTTGGACTAGGATTCCTTATCTATCTAGGACTCTTACTCATGATAATTGTGCTACATATTTTTGTCTTCTTTTTGATTTATTTCATGATCATATTTTCAGGAAATCATGAGAAGACAAGGAGAGAATTTTCGGCAATAATATTGATGCTTGGCGTGTGGAACAAGAATTAGAAATCCAAAATGGATTTGGAAACTTTCCTAATCTCCTAACCTTACCTATTACATATATGTCTTTTTAAGACATCATTTGTCTAGATTAGGACAAGTTTAATATATGGATTAATTGTGTTTCTTTTCTTTATTTTCAGATTTTATTTGGAGATAAAGAAGGAGATGATATCTTGATGGAGTCTTTGCCGAATTACCATGGTAAATGAGAAGTAATTTTCGGTAAACATGAAGATGTGTTGCCGTGAGTTTCAAGAAGGAAGAGATGGATTCAAAGACTTCATGGCCGGCCAAGAGAAGATTTAATGAAGATATAATTCTATTATCTTGATAGAATTTCGGAAATGAAGAATTAAAGGAGAAGCCTTGCCGTGCAAAAGATAATGAAGAAGGAGGAAACAAATTCGGATTTGGTTTCCTTGTAACAACTTTGCAAGGACTTCTTTGCCGAATTAAAAGACAAGATTAATGAAGAAATTTCAAGAAATATTTCGGCAAAGGAAGAAGGATAACATGGCATTTATTCAGCCATTATCTAAGAATTTTGGAAAAGAAGAAAGGAGAAAAGCTTGGAATGCATGTGGACTTCATTGAAGCTTGATTCATTGACGAATTTTATGAGGATTAAATTGAAGATTTTTGAAAGGATTTTCGGCAGCAATATACATGGAGAGGAAGACTTGTTGCCGAATAAAAGAATAAAAGAATAAAAGAAAAAGAAAAGAATTTCGGTGGATTAATTCAAGCCTTTGCCGAAACCCAATCCAAGTTGGTTTTGGTTTTCCTTGTGCTTCACACTTTGCCGAAACCCTAGCTCCTCCTATCCTCTATATATACACACTTTGTATTCATAAAAATCATCTCCCTTTCCTCACTTTAACCTTGCCGAATCCCTGCCAAATTATTTCCACAAATTATATACCAAGGAGCAAAGCCGAATCCACCTTCCATCTCTCACAAAAATCCACCATCACCAATCCTTGCCGAAATCTTCATAAGGTTGTAATCATGGATTGTATTATTTTGGTTTTTGTTACTTTGTATTTAAACATAACTTTGTCTATGAAGCATGTTTTGGTTTATGGATTTAATTTCAGTATTGATAATCATATATGGGATCTTTGGATCTTTGTTATAAATGTTTGGGATTTTTATATATGATTGCCGATTTATGCATGTGATATGATTAAATATGTTGTATGGGCAGTAGTTTTTAGCATGTTTTCTTGATTTTAATTAGGTTTATTTCCTTAATTCGTGTGGAACCGAAGGAGATATCTAGATGCATTCGATGGCCATGAGTGTTATCTAGGTATTAAATTCATATTCCGATTTAATACATGTTGAATTACACGCATGTTGGATTTGACATGTATTAATCTAAGGGTAAGAGTAATTATGGAAATTTACATGTCGATGTGAGATGGGTGACGCCATACTTGCTAACATGTTCCAATTCGACATATTGTGCTTATGTGCTAATTGTGTTTAATTTCTACGCATTGTGTTATTAAACTGATTAGTACCATGTTTAGGATTACACGCATGTTGGATTCTAAATACTTGTGATGTTTTGAATAATTAGAATAACCGCATTGGCTCTAATTAAATTGGAACTTAATTGATCTTGAATTCGATATTTGCTGCTGCCCTATTACTTGTTTTAATTGTATTGCATGTATAATGTGATTTGTGTTTGGTGATTGTGTGAAAGGTGATGATCAATTGTATATAATAGCTTAGGTTTTGTAAAAATCGTAAAAATTCAGTAGGTTATTAGATAAAAATCGTAACCCCCTTTAATACAATACTTTGTGTGATTAAAAGCCCTTGATTTCCCCGGATAGAACGATCCCTACTTGTCAATACTACACTCGACACAAGAAGGGTATTATTTGTATGTAGTTGTTTTGCAGGTATTTTATGCTTGGATAACACCTCCATCAGTTTTTGGCGCCGTTGCCGGGGAGATTATAAATTTTTGATTCATAAAGTGTTGTTTGTAACTTTGTATATTTGTAAATTATTTAATTTCTGCAATAGTTTTGGGAATTGTATTAATAGGATTTTCGGAAGTGTAATAGTAAATAGGTTAATTTTCCGATTTTTGTATTTATTTTTGTTTTTGGTTTTTGCTCTTAATTGCCGATTTGTGTGATATTATTGTGATTGTTTGTGACACTTAGATAATTTCTAGGAAGTTGATAGTTTTTGTGTATGCTTGTAGTTTATTGTAGTTTCTAAAGTGTAACATGTAGGTGAAGCCTCTTTTGTTGATCATAACCATAACCCTTCATACGAGTGATGCCATGTTAGGTATGTTTTTGTGTAGATTGGGAAACGGGCCCTGCAATGTTGGAATTAGTCCATCGTTGGCCCCCCACGCATAAAGACGCTAACTTGGTATTATTTTTTATGAGGTTGAGGGCGGTTTTAATCAACACTTGAGACCGCTAGGGATCCGAGTTTATTTTACCAAGTATAGGGCAAGTTATTTTCATTGAATGGTTCGAGGTTTGTAAAACTGGTTCTCAAGACCCATAGACTGATGTTCATTCTCTGTGAGTGAGTCGATAGGGGACTTGTCCTCCGTGGTTAAAAACTTTGAGACCTGCCTTGTTCCTAAAGAGAGTTTACTCTCCGTGAATTTTAACGACATCGCCTTAGAAAAGTAAAATACGTTCGACCTAGACGACAGCTTGTGCCGAAGCATCACCTCACTTTAGACGCTAGAAAATAACTTAAGCATATGTAGAATCTATTTTTCTTCAAAAAGGTAGAATTCGTCTTTAATTTTTGAGGTATATCGGAATAAGCATGATACTACCTTGGACTGTTTCAGCCCATTGCACTGTTATCTCCTCTGCTCCACGTACCTCGAATTTTAAAGTTGTGTGAATAAAAGACACCTAGAAATCCTAAGTTCGGCAATCATAATACTTACATAATCGATGTAATCTAAAAACCAAACCAACATAGATACTTGTACAAAAATTTTCGTGTGATGTGCATAACTAGTTTAAATTGTTAGGGAGTTTTGAAAGTCTACTTGTGTTAAGTTTGTTTATGGTTTTGAGGGGAAGAGGAATAGGTAAGGTCACTAATGTTGCTTTTAGCCTTAACCCTTCATACTAGCGCTTGCGTTTTTATGAGGTTGAGGGCGGCTTTTATGCACTTTAGTGGAACTGACAACATAAGGTTCTCAACTGAGTAAGGGGCAATCATAGTTCGTTTGTTCTAATTTTGGTATTGAGGTTTGTTTAACTAGATCTCAAGGCCCACAGACTGATGTTCATTCTCTGTGAGTGAGTCGATTGGGAGTTCGCTCTCCGTGGTAACCAACAACGAGTCTTGCCTCACTCCATTATTAGTACTTTCGTTCTAGCCTTCTGAAACCACGGAATCTTGTGTCTAGTCGATAGACCTAGGCCGCACGTCCACCGAGCTTCAGAATCTTAAATGAGTTTGACATCAGTAAATTTTTAATCTCACAAGAAAATGTTTCTTGGTTTGAATTTTTGAGGTATATCGGATCAAGCATGATACTACCGGGGGCTGTATCAGTCCATTGCACCGTTATCTCCTCTGCTCCACGTACTTTGAAAATTCGAACAAATCATATAGCAATTTAACTAGGGATACATAAAACACATTTTTCTTTTGTTTATACTTGTGAAATTGTGTGAGTCTTATTTGTGAATTTCGTGTGATATACATCTTTGTAATATACTTGTAACTTTTTCATGTAACATATACTTGCAAATTTTCGTTTGTCATTATACATTTACACGTTGAACTTTTATGTAATATACTTTGAATTTTTCTTACACTTATACATACTTGAAATTTCGTGTAACATTTTTACATATTTATAGTTGAATTTTCGTTGATACTTATACTTGTATAATATTCTTACCTTAACAATATTTATTACATACTAACTATACACGTTTGTTTTCTTTATAAATTCATTTGTTAAACACCTCGAAATTTAAATAATTTCAGGTACATGAATCTTGGTTGGTCACAAGAGATTGAGGATAGATTGAAAAGAATTTGCAACCAAGAAGAAGAAGAGCCAGTTTTGCCGAGCACTTCTACACCAGAACATCAGTTTGTTTCTCCCACCTCATCACTTTTTGACCGAAATTTTGTTGCACCACCATCACCATTTCCATCAGAAGCTTCGTGCGAACTTAACCCCTTGTTTCACGAAGAACCAGAATTTGAGCTACTCCATAGTCCAATACCAATTCAGTACTTGAACTTTGATTTACCTGATCCTACATTCAGAATGACTTCACTAAGAGAGGAGAATGGTCAGGTAGATGCGCCACAAGGAGGAGTAGTAAGACCAAGTAATGTAACATATCCTGCAGTTGCACCTGGTAAGTCAGGAGAATTTGAGTTGAAGGGTGGATTTATCCACCAATTGCCTAAGTTTTATGGACTCAGTGGAGAGGATCCTAACCGCCACATTCAGAAATTCGAATTCAGATGTGAATCAATGTGCCCAACTGGGGCAGACTTACAACATGTGAGAATGAAGGCGTTTCCTTTTTCACTGGAGGATAGAGCGCAGGAGTGGTTTTATGCTATACCACCAGGGAAGATGGTTTCTTGGACTACAATGGTGAGGGAATTTCTCACCAAGTATTTTCCTTCATCAAGGGTGACGCAGATCAGGAAGGAGATCACTTCAATCAGACAAGAGCCAGATGAGAGCTTTGATGTGTACTATGACAGGTACAAAGCTTTGGTGGCAACGTGTCCTAATCATGGGATACGTGAGGGTCTTCTTCTACAATACTTTTATGAAGGGTTGCGTCCCTTGGAGCGGAGATTTCTAGATTCAGCAGCTGGTGGATATTTAATGGAGAAAAGCAGAGAGGAGGTTAAGAATCTGTTGGAGATGCATTTCACCAATCAACAACAATTCGGGTCTACTTCCTCTAGGCGAGTCAATGAGGCCAGCGGTTATGAGGAATCAAGTGTTGTCAAGGAGCTTAAGGAAGATGTGGGGAAACTCACTCAGATGATGTCTCAGTTTATGAAGCAGAAACATGCCCAAGTCTGTGGGGTGTGTAGCATGGAGGGGCATTCATCAGATGTGTGTCCACAAGTTGGTGGAGGTGATAATTTTGAGGAAGCTAATTCAGTTGGTTTCCAAGGGCAGCCACGTTCAACTTTTCAGAATTTCAATCCAAGGTACAACGATCACCCTAATTTTCGTTGGGCCAACAACAACAATGTGCAGAACCCTACACATGTGGCGCCACCACAAGCTAACCAAGGAGGAATGGTGTTTCAACCAAGACCTCAAGGGCAATACCAAGGGTTTGCAAGACCCCAGCAGCAACAATTTTACAACAATAATGCACAAGCATCGTCAAATCCCAACTATGACGCCATGCTTAAGTCTTTGAACGATGCAACTCATACATTGTTGCAATCTACAACCTCGAACACCAAGGACATTTCTGAGTTGAAGAATCAAATGGGGAAGGTTGTGGATTTCATGGGGCAGATTCAGGAGCAAGGAAGATTACCTGGTGGGGTGATTAAGAACCCCAAAAATGAGCAAGCTAATGCAATTACCACAAGGAGTGGTAAAATCTTGGAGGGGCCATCGGTTAAGAATAATGAGGACGTGATTATGGAGGAGTGTAATGACAAGGGTGACGTGCTAGTGCATGTTGATGCCGAGCATGAGGAGATACACGGCAATGATGAGGAGGCACACGGCAATGAGGACAAAGGAAAGAAACCGAGCAAAGCTGAGCTCGAGAAAATGAAGAATAGGGACATGGAAAAAGATCCCGCTACCTCAGAGACACACAAGGTGAATAATTCTAACTCAAGTGGATTAGTTAATGCTAACCAATCTTCTTGTTTGCCTTTTCCTTCTAGGTTTGCAAAATCGAAGAAGGAGAAAGCAGATGAGGAGGTACTTGACATTTTCAGACGTGTGGAGGTGAACATACCATTGCTTGAGTGTATCAAGCAAATTCCCAAGTATGTCAAATTTTTAAAGGAGCTGTGCACAACGAGGAGGCATACAAGGGAGGAGCAGGTGGTCAAAATGAGTGAGACGGTTTCAGCCGTTCTCCAAAGAAAGCTTCCACCTAAAATGAAAGACCCTGGCAGCTTTTCTGTGCCATGTAAAATCGGACAACAAGATTTTGATAAAGTTTTGCTAGACTTAGGGGCTTCGATTAATGTAATGTCTTATAATGTTTACAAGTCCCTAGGTTTAGGCGAGTTGAAAAAGGACAATGTAATCATTCAACTCGCTGATAGGTCTAACAAATATCCTGAGGGATATGTTGAGGATGTTCTTGTGCAGGTAAATAATCTGATATTTCCTGCAGATTTCTATGTGCTTCAGATGGAAGAGTCGCCCCTAAATTCAACTCAACTTTTGTTGGGGCGACCATTTATGAGGACAGCAAGAACGAAAATTGATGTGGCTGAAGGCAACCTCACCATGGAGTTCGATGGTGAAGTGATTGGCTTCAACATCTTTGAGGCCATGAGGTATCCAATTTCTGATTTAAAACCTTGCTATAATGTTGATGTAGTTGACTCTATTGCGCAGGTTTTGTCAGAAACTTTGGATCAATAGCAACTAGCTATTGAGCAAGGGGCCGGAATTGACACAAATGGGGAGAGAATTACCAAGGAGGAACGGCTCAAACTTGAGCCGAGCCTAATGCATATTGTTGCCGAGCTAGAGGCAGCATCCCATGTGAAAAAGCAATGTAAGTATATGTCAATTCCCATTTCCACTAATAAAATTTTACCATCTGTGGAACAGGCTCCTATTTTAGAACTCAAGGTGCTTCCGGATCATTTGAAGTATGTATACTTGGGAGACGATGACACACTACCAGTTATTGTGTCATCACAGCTGAGTGAGCAGCAGGAAGCACGTTTGACTAGCATGTTGAAGAGGAACAAAACCGCCATTGGATGGACGTTGGCGGATATCAAGGGAATCAGCCCTACAACTTGTGTCCATAGGATCTTACTTGAAGAAGGAGCCAAGCCTACTAGGGAGGGTCAGAGACGTTTGCACCCTCCTATGATGAAGATTGTGAAGGACGAGGTGATCAAATTGCTGGATTGTGGAGTCATTTATCCCATCTCAGATAGCCAGTGGATTGCACCTGTCCAAGTTGTACCTAAGAAGAGTGGAGTCACGGTTGTGAAGAATGACAAGGATGAACTCGTGCCCCAACGATTGGTGACAGGTCATAGGATGTGTATCGACTACAGAAAGTTGAATGCTACTACACGCAAGGATCACATGCCTTTGCCTTTCATGGACCAGATGTTGGAGAGATTAGCTGGACACGAATTCTATTGCTTCTTGGATGGGTACAGCGGTTACAATCAGATATGCATTCACCCAGATGATCAGGAAAAGACAACGTTCACATGTCCCTTTGGTACGTTTGCCTATCGACGCATGCCATTTGGTTTATGCAACGCACCAGGTACATTTCAACGTTGTATGTATTCCATTTTTAGTGATTATATTGAAAATATCATTGAAGTCTTTATGGATGATTTTAGTGTTTATGGAAAAGACTTTGATACATGTTTAGAGAATTTGGAGTTAATCCTGAAAAGATGTGTAGAGACTAACCTTGTACTTAATTGGGAAAAATGTCATTTCATGGTAAAACAAGGGATAGTTTTAGGACACATTATATCTGCAAAGGGTATTGAGGTAGATAGGGCCAAGATTGATATTATGCTTCACTTACCCTCCCCTACAACTGTAAGGGAGGTACGTTCGTTTCTTGGCCATGCAGGATTTTACAGGAGGTTCATCAAGGATTTTTCGTTGGTGGCCAAGCCTATTTGTGCCCTCTTGCAGAAGGATGTTCCATTCGTATGGGACAAAGGGTGTGAAGATGCATTTGTCAAGTTGAAGAAATTGTTGACATCAGCACCAATTATGGCGCCACCAGATTGGACGCTACCATTTGAGATCATGTGTGATGCTTCAGACTATGCAGTTGGAGCGGTGCTTGGACAGAGAAAAGAGAAGAAGCCAAATGCCATTTATTATGCTTCGCGCACACTGAATGATGCTCAATTAAATTACTCTACAACTGAAAAAGAACTGTTGGCTGTTATATTTGCTTTAGAAAAATTTCGTTCATATCTATTGAATTCTAAAGTGATTGTGTATTCTGATCATGCAGCCTTAAGATATTTGATGAAGAAGAAAGATGCTAAGCCACGCTTGATTCGATGGATTCTCTTACTCCAAGAGTTTGACATCGAAATCAAGGACAAGAAGGGGAGCGAAAATGTTGTGGCAGATCACTTGAGCAGAATTGTGAGAGAGGAGGAAACGTTACCACTTCAGGAAACTTTCCCAGATGAGCAGCTTTTTCGAGTGGACACAAAAGAACCTTGGTATGCAGACATTGTCAATTATTTAGTTACTAAAACTTTTCCAAGTACATGTTTGCAGGCAGCCAAGACAAGGATTAAAAAGAATGCAAGACACTACATATGGGACGACCCATATTTGTGGAGGACTTGTAATGATCAAGTGATTAGACGTTGTGTGCCACAAGAGGAGCATAGGCCGATCCTAGCATTTTGCCACAATGAGGCATGTGGAGGACACTTTGGAGCTAAGAGGACAGCGCTCAAGGTATTAGACAGCGGGTTTTATTGGCCAACAATTTTCAAGGATGCATACACTTTTTGTATGACATGTGATAGGTGCCAAAGGACAGGTAACATTGGTAAGAGAGACCAAATGCCCCTAAATCCTATAATATTTGTTGAAATTTTTGATGTTTGGGGTATAGATTTTATGGGACATTTTCCTTCATCTAAGGGCTTTCTTTATATCTTGTTGGCTGTTGATTATGTGTCTAAATGGGTGGAGGCGAAAGCCACAAGGACTAATGATTCTAAAGTTGTTGCAGGTTTCTTGAGAACTAACATATTTTCCAGGTTTGGAGTACCTCGTGTGCTTATAAGCGATGGAGGTTCTCATTTCTGCAACAGAACAATAGAGGCTTTGCTCAGAAGATATGGAGTCACCCATAAGGTATCCACACCTTATCATCCTCAGACTAGCGGAATGGCGGAAGTGTCCAACAGAGAGATCAAGAGCATATTGGAGAAAACTGTGGGCCCATCAAGGAAAGATTGGAGTGATAGACTTGATGATGCACTTTGGGCTTACAGAACGGCATACAAGACACCCATTGGGATGTCTCCATTTCGGCTTACATATGGCAAGGCATGCCATCTTCCAGTAGAGTTGGAGCATAGAGCATGGTGGGCGGTCAAGCAATTCAACATGGAACTTGACAAGGCTGGACTTCACAGGAAATTGCAGCTGAGCGAGCTTGAGGAAATCAGAAATGAAGCATATGATGCTGCATGGATTTACAAAGAGAAGACGAAATTGTATCATGACAAGATGATAAGAGGCAAAACGTTTCATATTGGCCAGAAAGTCTTGTTATTTCATTCTCGTCTTAAATTATTTCCTGGCAAATTGCGTTCTCGTTGGGTAGGCCCATATATTGTTACTAATGTGTTTTCTCATGGTGCTATAGAAATTCAAAGTACGGAATCAGGAAAAGCGTTCAAGGTGAATGGTCATCGACTTAAGCCTTACTACGAACCTTTTGAGGAGCACACCGTTGAGGAGATTCAATTCAGAGACGCACCAAGATCCTGATGATATGAAGAAGAGTCTAGGCTGAGTAGACTATAAACATTAAGCGCTGCATGGGAGGCAACCCATTTCAACCAAAAGTGTGAAGGAGCCGTCTACGAGAGTTTGAATTTTCTAAATCCCTAAACTCTTTTTGGTTGAATTGTATAAATGTGGGACTTGTGATTTATCATATGCTTAGAAATTACTACATGATATGTGTACATTGAGGACAATGTAATTTTCTAAGTGTGGGGTAGAGATACATGTTTCACATGTTTGTATTTGTTTTGAGTTTTTGTTTTGAGTCATAAAAAGAAAAGAAAATAAAAAATCAGAAAATCAGAAAAATTTAAAAAAATTTCGGTGCTTTTTGTCTTTATTTTCGTTGCTTTTTAATTTTGTTTTTAATTATTGAGTCTTAGGTGCCCCTAAATAGTCTATGATGATTATATCTTTGAGTACATAGATGATGGTTTCGCATAATTTTGAAAATAATTGTGAGTTTCATGGACTTTGTGATTGGTATGAACATGTGAGACTTGAACTTAATTGTGTAAGAAGCATGTATATTGTGTTGATTTTGTTCCATAATAACCTTTGTGAGCTTTGATTGCCATATACTTTCCTTCTCGAGTGATAAAAATGGGCAGAATTTTTCAAAACTTCATCATTCTTTGAACATTCAATGACTATGTGCCATAGATTTTAATGAACTCTAGAATGCTAGAACTTGCTCTTGACAATTTTTGAGACTATTATTCATGAAATGCCTTGATTTTGAAAAGGATTGAAAAGATCATAATAGGATTACCACCAATGCCAAACAAAGCTTATGCCTAATTTGTGCCCGTCGTGGGACTCCTTAGTTTTAACCCCCTTGAGCCAACATTGAGCCATTTATTTCATCACCTTGATACACTTTCCTTGAGCTTAGAATAGTTTAAACCTTACCATTGTTGTCAAGACTTGGTAAAATTTAATGGAATTTGTGAATTGATGTGATGATGAGAAGTAATTGTGGGGTGATCTTGTCCAATTGTTGAGAAAAGAAAAGGTGTTGCCGAATAAAAGAAGAAAGAAAAGGAAAATCGGATAGAAAAAAGAAAGAAAAATAAGAGATCCGAAATAAAAAGAAAAAGATTCGGCAATGGAAAATTTTGGATGAATTTTATGGTGAATTTGGAGTTTGTGTGGTAATTGAAGGTCTATTGTTGTTATACTTGACCTTTGTTCATTTTCACTTTATTATGGGGAAGAAAAGAATGAATTTTGGGCCCAACATGATCAAATTTGGCCCTTTTGAAGAGAAGTCATAAGGAGGATTGAATTTTGCCAAGTCTTGGTGACATTCTATCACCACTTCCTAAATGAGAATACCTTATGCCAATCCCCATTATCACCATTATGTTGATCTTTTCATGATTCTGAAAATAGGTAAACTTTGATTTGTGGAGATTTTTTGTCAAGAATGAGCATATGGCTTTGGTTCATTTGTGCACATAGTTGTTATATGAAGTTTTTCCTGAAATATTAATTCACAAAGTGCGTTTATTTGATGAAATATGCGAGCTATTTGTTGCCTTACAATCTGTTCTCTTGCATATACTTTGAGTGAATTGCCATATCATGAGTGAAAAGAAGAGAGTATGCCTAGTGAGGAGGATGAAATCAACATAACATGTCATTGCTTGTGATTTTCGCTTCTTACTTGTTCATGCTATGATACATGTCTATGACGCTTGGGATTATTGTGCTTACATCGAATGCTTAACTTGAAAGCTATGTGTTTAAAGATCCTGAGACAATCATTTTAGGGGCTGTAGTGTTGAGTCTTTTTATTTGTTTTGCTAAGGGACTAGCAAAGGCTAAGTGTGGGGTAGTTGATAGGAGCATAAAATGCGACGTTCTTAATATGTTTTTATCCCCATTTATGCATTTCTTATCCCTTATTGTTGTAATATAGAGTCATTAAGTCATGTTAGAGTCATTGGCAAGTGTTGGTGAATAAATTGAGCTAAAAATGCAGAAATGTCGATTTTCGAAGAGTTTTAGTTTGACTAGGAATCCTATTTGGACTAGGAAACTTGTCGAAATGGAATTTTCATCATTTGTCGTTTCTAATATTTGTGTGGATTGGTTTTGTGCTACAAATTGTGAAAATGCATAATTATGGTGGAGTCCTTATTGAACTAGGATTCCTAATAAGAGTTTGATTTGTCTAGGACTCCTTTTTCAAGTAGAACTCTATTTGGAAAAGGAATCCTTACCAAAGTAGGAATCCCAGTTGAATAAGGATTCTACGAGTTTGAGTACTAATTGAAGTCTACGAGTGAAGAATTTTAGTCGAACAAGGAGTCTACAAACGCTCGACGTTTTTGAATCGTCGAAAGAATTTCATTGAAAATACAACTCCTTGTTGGACTAGGATTCCTTATCTATCTAGGACTCTTACTCATGATAATTGTGCTACATATTTTTGTCTTCTTTTTGATTTATTTCATGATCATATTTTCAGGAAATCATGAGAAGACAAGGAGAGAATTTTCGGCAATAATATTGATGCTTGGCGTGTGGAACAAGAATTAGAAATCCAAAATGGATTTGGAAACTTTCCTAATCTCCTAACCTTACCTATTACATATATGTCTTTTTAAGACATCATTTGTCTAGATTAGGACAAGTTTAATACATGGATTAATTGTGTTTCTTTTCTTTATTTTCAGATTTTATTTGGAGATAAAGAAGGAGATGATATCTTGATGGAGTCTTTGCCGAATTACCATGGTAAATGAGAAGTAATTTTCGGTAAACATGAAGATGTGTTGCCGTGAGTTTCAAGAAGGAAGAGATGGATTCAAAGACTTCATGGCCGGCCAAGAGAAGATTTAATGAAGATATAATTCTATTATCTTGATAGAATTTCGGAAATGAAGAATTAAAGGAGAAGCCTTGCCGTGCAAAAGATAATGAAGAAGGAGGAAACAAATTCGGATTTGGTTTCCTTGTAACAACTTTGCAAGGACTTCTTTGCCGAATTAAAAGACAAGATTAATGAAGAAATTTCAAGAAATATTTCGGCAAAGGAAGAAGGATAACATGGCATTTATTCAGCCATTATCTAAGAATTTTGGAAAAGAAGAAAGGAGAAAAGCTTGGAATGCATGTGGACTTCATTGAAGCTTGATTCATTGACGAATTTTATGAGGATTAAATTGAAGATTTTTGAAAGGATTTTCGGCAGCAATATACATGGAGAGGAAGACTTGTTGCCGAATAAAAGAATAAAAGAATAAAAGAAAAAGAAAAGAATTTCGGTGGATTAATTCAAGCCTTTGCCGAAACCCAATCCAAGTTGGTTTTGGTTTTCCTTGTGCTTCACACTTTGCCGAAACCCTAGCTCCTCCTATCCTCTATATATACACACTTTGTATTCATAAAAATCATCTCCCTTTCCTCACTTTAACCTTGCCGAATCCCTGCCAAATTATTTCCACAAATTATATACCAAGGAGCAAAGCCGAATCCACCTTCCATCTCTCACAAAAATCCACCATCACCAATCCTTGCCGAAATCTTCATAAGGTTGTAATCATGGATTGTATTATTTTGGTTTTTGTTACTTTGTATTTAAACATAACTTTGTCTATGAAGCATGTTTTGGTTTATGGATTTAATTTCAGTATTGATAATCATATATGGGATCTTTGGATCTTTGTTATAAATGTTTGGGATTTTTATATATGATTGCCGATTTATGCATGTGATATGATTAAATATGTTGTATGGGCAGTAGTTTTTAGCATGTTTTCTTGATTTTAATTAGGTTTATTTCCTTAATTCGTGTGGAACCGAAGGAGATATCTAGATGCATTCGATGGCCATGAGTGTTATCTAGGTATTAAATTCATATTCCGATTTAATACATGTTGAATTACACGCATGTTGGATTTGACATGTATTAATCTAAGGGTAAGAGTAATTATGGAAATTTACATGTCGATGTGAGATGGGTGACGCCATACTTGCTAACATGTTCCAATTCGACATATTGTGCTTATGTGCTAATTGTGTTTAATTTCTACGCATTGTGTTATTAAACTGATTAGTACCATGTTTAGGATTACACGCATGTTGGATTCTAAATACTTGTGATGTTTTGAATAATTAGAATAACCGCATTGGCTCTAATTAAATTGGAACTTAATTGATCTTGAATTCGATATTTGCTGCTGCCCTATTACTTGTTTTAATTGTATTGCATGTATAATGTGATTTGTGTTTGGTGATTGTGTGAAAGGTGATGATCAATTGTATATAATAGCTTAGGTTTTGTAAAAATCGTAAAAATTCAGTAGGTTATTAGATAAAAATCGTAACTCCCTTTAATACAATACTTTGTGTGATTAAAAGCCCTTGATTTCCCCGGATAGAACGATCCCTACTTGTCAATACTACACTCGACACAAGAAGGGTATTATTTGTATGTAGTTGTTTTGCAGGTATTTTATGCTTGGATAACACCTCCATCAATTTCTCTTTTTCTTGAAATATTGAACCAATGAGATTGACTTATTTTTCTATAAATATTTGTATGAATATAGAGACGGCCAATCGCGGATTAAAATTATTGTGTCGGTTTATGAGTGCAAGATATGAGTATATATTTATATTAACATGGAAAACGAGATGAAATGAATATGAATGAGAGAATGAAAGATGCATTATTAAAATTCTTAGGATGATCTATGCTTTGTTAAAATGTGAAACCCTTAAAAATCTCTTTAATTTAGAAAAATATATTCCTCCACAAGTTTCAGAAGTCTTCAATCACTTTAGCCAATTTGTTGAGCTTCTCATCCATGTTGCTTTCCAACATTTGACGTTTGATTTTGAGTTCTCATGTTTCCAGAAAGGAATATATGTTGGTGCGTACATGCCACATCGCCTCTTATAACCTCCTCGAAGGCCGCATGCAACTGGTCGTACACATGGACGCACATACTCGACTCAAGATTAAGTGCAACACAGTTAGTTGTCAACAGCTTTGCCTGCGCCACCCACAAGGGTACGCTTCTATAATAGAGCTCCAGAATCTCCCACTTCCCAAATCTTCTCTCCTTCACCTTCCCTTATGATGTCTGATTTGAGAGTCGGAGAAGGTAAAACCACAGGCTACCTCTAGTCACCCCTTCTATTGTTGTGTTCTCTCTTGCAGGTTGCGTAAGTGTTTAGAGCGTAAAGGAGTTTAGCCAAAGGATTCGTAGCGGAATCTTATCCCTTAGGAGCCAACTTACCATAGCCTCGCAACCACCCCACAATTGTCACGTCCCAAACCTAATTTTACTGAATTACTGAGTTTTATGTTAGTTACCTGATAGGAGCACAATGTGCGACGATATTAATATGTTTATGCCCTCGTTTATGTTTTTTTAACCCTTATTTATCTAAGATAGAGTCATAATTTAGTTTAATGTCAATTTGGTAGAGTTTTTATCAAATGTGCTTTAGAATCCGAAAAAATGACTAAGTTTGAGAAATCTGGAAAATAATGCAAGTTGTCTTTTTTGTGATTCTGAGATGAGTAAAAATGTGATCTATCCTTGTCCAAATTTAATGAAATTTGGTGTGCGTACTATTCATATACTGAGAAATGTTGTGTTAAAATTTCAGATCAATCGGAGTTTGGAAAGTCACCCAAAAGATGGTTGCAAAACAGCAGTTCGAGCAAACCAATCCAGGGACTGTGTCCCAACTTTGAAAAATCATTACCGACGACTCACAAAGAATTTGATCGAACTGTTTTATATGGAGGTAGCTATGTGTGTCTAGTTTATCTGAGATTTGGAATCGCATCAATCGGAGCTCCGAGGAGGGAGATATGCCGGAGTTACTACAACAAGGTCTTTTCTGCCGATTCCAGGATGCTACTGCCTCCTTTTCACAATTTCTGTTTTCGATGGACCATATGGTGTACAAATGCATATGTGAAGATGGTCCAAGCCTAAGGAAGGAAGGAGGATGACACCAAGCCATGACATTGAAGAAAAATACGAAGAAGAAGTTTTCCTAGTCAAGCTAGGAAAAGCTGCCGGAAAAGGCAGATTTGTGCCAGTTTTGTTTGATAGGCCGGCTGGGAGCATTATACCATGGATCAAGACCTATCAAATGAAGTCCAAAGATTATACAAGAAGTCCATGAAGATATGCAGCCCAAGCCTTGAAGAAAAATCAGAAAACAAAGTCCTAGAAGAATTAATTTAGGAAGGTTTCAAAATCCTATTGTATTAGGTTTTGTTTTACCTAATTGTACCTAGGAACTGCTCTAGGGTTTGCCGGCCTCTCCTATATATATAGAGGGCATTCTCCACAGAAAAAGGTGGTCACATCTTGTAGCCAAAACTCTAGTCCAAAGCTCTACCAAATTTTCTACCTTAAGTCCTACATAAAATTCTTGCCGAAACACATCCCTCACCACCATCCAGAAACTTACTGCCGAGCCTATACTACTGCCCGTGCAGCCTCCACGCCATTCTCCATCAAGATCCACACGAGTTGCTGCCTCCCAAGGTGTCTAAATGTGTGATCTACTCCCTTTGGCTTGTAATTTTATGGTTTTATGCTTTTATGTCTATGTAAAACATATGTTCTTTTGGTATTTGTTCTTATGTCTATGTATGAACAATTTGTTTGTTTGGTTTTACATGTTTAATTCAAAGCATGATTTTGATTCTTTGTGTGTGATCAACTCTAAAGTTTTGATTTCATGGTTTTATGAATGCATGTGAACATAAATTGTAAATAAGTAATCGGTTTGAACTTAGGATGCATGCAATGACTTGATTTTGAAACTTGTTTTTGGTTAACTCTTTAAATTCGTGTGCCTTAAAGATTGGTGGTCTAATTGAGTCATGACATTTAGGGTATCAATCTAATTTGCCGAAATTTACATAGATTAAGATTAGCGCGAAGTTGTCTTGATTTGTGTTGTTTCTTAGGGATCGAGTAGTTTAAAGAGTTTCCATGTCGATGTGAGAAGAGTGACGCCTTACTTGCTAACATGTCTCCAACTAAAAAAGGACTTATGTGCTTCATTGGTTAATTGGTTATTTTCTACGCGAAGTGTCTATAATCAGTTAGCTAAAGATTAGGGTTATGCGCGAAGCTAATTCTAAATACCTATGTGAAGTCTAAAATCAACGGAGAGCAACCGCGAAAGACCGAGTTGGGTTGGCACTAAGTCGAGTTTAGAATATTTCAGAGCATGTTTCTTGATTTCCTACTTGTTACTTGTTTTGATTTATGATAGTTAGTGATGTGTGTTTTGTGTGAACGATGTCGACCAACCTTGTACATAATAGAGTAGAATTTTATTTCCTTGTCTTTAATTTTTGTATGCTAGTTTTAGGGGCAGCCCTTGCTGCCGACACCATGACCTCCCCCATATGATGATTTCGATGTGTATATATGTATATAAGTGTGACAATTGTGTATATATGTGTTTGCGAATATTTGTGTTAACATTCTCATATTTCTGGTACCCTTAATCCCCGGCTAGAACGATCCCTACTTGCTTATACTACTAACGATCTTTTGTAGGGTTATTATTGTGTGCGAGCCTCGCGGCTCGCATCATTACCGACGAACGTATTTGTACATGGTAATTTAGTAAGGTAATATTTACAGTAATTATCAGAATTTTCTTATTATTAAGGAATTGTCTCTTGTGGTTCCAATGTCGCAGAGTTCGACGGTACGAGTTCGTCGGTAATTTCAAAATATTTTTCGGAGTTTCTGATTATTGGTTATGAATTTTCGAAGTGTTTAATAAATCTATTTACCATTTCAGTAACTAATATATACTCATATCAATAATAAATTGTTACTCTTTTAATCTGGACCATTGAAATTTATGGAGGGATGATCTAAGCCGTCGAACTACAGAATAAAAGAAAGGAAAAATATGGAAAAAAAGGGGGGGTGGTTCAGGGAAATTCGAGAGAGAGAGGCTACCAGAAAAAAGGCTTTTCCCGACGAAATTTAAAAAAAACGGCCGACGAATTAAAATTTTCGTCGGTAATTCCAACGAATAGCCGACGATTTTTTTTTTCGTCGGTGGAAAAACAAAATCGTCGGCCATAGTTTAACCATAGCCGACGATACTGTTTTTTGTTGGTATAAACAAAAATCGTCGGCTATATTCATATTTCAGTCGACGATTTGGATATTCATCGGCCTTTGTCTGAAACATTAGCCGACGAAAATTTTTGAAATTTTGGCCGACGAAATTGACATTTTCTCGTCGGCTATAACTATATTGAAAAATACATATTTTATTTTAGACAGAAAACGACAAAGGAATAGCCGACGAGTATGTGTCTCGTCGGCTATGATTTAAAACAACAAAAAAAACAAAAAATGACCAGATTCCATTTTCTATCACTAACGATAAACCATTGCTTCATCCTTCAAACAGAAAAAAGTCGTGAAATAAGATATGACCAAAATGATAAAATACGTTTACGGTTGAAAAATGACAAGATTCCGATAAAATACGTTTACGGTTGACCATTCCGATCGAGCCTTTAACGTTGTCAGCTGAAGTTAGATTTTTTTCCATACATGTATTTAATCTTAACGGTGATATCTGACGGTTCGAATAGATTTTCTAAACTTTTAGATTCAAAATCAGAATATATGCACTAATGTTCTTTAACTTGTTTACTAAGTGTTAAGTGAATGTATAGTTTCAAAGAGTTACTATACGTAGACTCTTCAAATACAAAAATGTTGTGAAATAAGATATGACCGAAATAATGAAATACGTCTACAGTTGAAAAATGACAAGGTTCTGATAAAATCTGTGTACCGAATGTTGCGGTTAACTGTTTTTTACTTTCGTTTTCCTATGGGTAGCCTGACGTTCGTTAAATCAATTTTGTAAAATTTTTATATGATTAGTTGCGTCTCATTGATTTGAAACTATTATCTGTTGAAGGTCAGGCTAGAAACCGTCGTTTAACTAGACTAATTTCCGTTTTTAAGCGTTTAGAGGTTTGACTTAGTGGTTTGACCTATAGTTTAGCCGACGAAAATTATATTTTGTCGGCTAAACTCTTGCGATCCGTGCCTTTTTATTGTCCGCCGTTAGATGGCTAAGATCCGACGGCTGTTGATCTTCCAAAGTATAGCCGACGACATTCAAAGAATAGCCGACGAAATCTTGTAAATCGTTGGCTAAACTCTTGCGATCCGCGCCTTTTTATTGTCCGCCGTTGGATGGCTCAGATCCGACGGCTGTTGATCTTCCAAAGAATAGCCGACGACATTCAAAGAATATCCGACGAAATTTAAAGAATAGCCGACAAAATCTTGATCGTCGGCTATTCTCTCTGCTATAAAATCTGAAAGTCGCAGACAGCCCGACTTTTCTCTCCTAAACCCTAAAACATCTCCTCCTCCTCCTCCTCTTCCGGCCTCCTCCTCCTCCTTCCCCTCCTCCTCCTAGATCCGTAGGTAATTTTGTTTTGTTTTTTTGTAATTTATTTTAATTGTATAATTTAGGTATATAATTTAGATATTTAAGTGTGTGTTAAATTGTTATATATATTGGTTATATATATAAATTGTTAGATTAATTATATATATAAATTTGTAGATTAATTATATAAATTATTATATATTTGTTAATATATACACATATTTGTGTATATATATATATATATATATATATATATATATATATGTTAATGTATATTTTAATTGTTATATATAAACTGTTAAATTAATTATATATATAAATTGGTAGCCTAATTATATAAATGGTTATATTTATGTTAATATATAAATGGTTATTTGTATGTATATATATGTTAATGATGAAATATAGTTATATTTGTATATAAATGGTTATATTTATGTTAATGGTTAGTATTATTTAAAATTAGTTAAATTATAAATATTAATTTGTTAGTATGTTTTAAAATATGTTAGTATTATTGGTTATTATATTAATTAGAATTTGTTATTTAATGTAATATAATTTAATATTAATTAATGTATTAATTTATTTGTTTGCAGATGGCCGATGCATTTAGACAGCTATTCGGAGGCCGTCGTTCCAAATCTAGGGGTTCTGGAAGTTCTGGCGGATCCGGAGACTCCGAGAGGACCCCTAGCCAGCCTGAGAGGACCACCAGCCAGCCTCAGAGGATCGATTCATCCCAGCCGCGGAGGAGTGTGAGCAACCGGCACCAGACCCTTTTATCGGCGGGGCGGCCGTCGAGCAGTTCATGTCCCCCTCTCCGGCCAGATCCTCCGAGATGTAGTACGCAGCTATTTCAGGACGACATAGCTCCAGACGTTCATCAGGTCCGTATGCCTGAGGTTCATCGGGAGCCGATGACGAGTCCTGCGCCGTCTGCTGCTGACTCTACTGAGGGGCCTACTCTCCCTAATCAGCTATACCTGCCATACAACATTCCTGCCATACCCGATGTCCACCAGCGTGGTGTGCCCATATGGCCTGCTAGGCCTCAGTACGTGAGTGTTGCAGAGGCATACCATTATGAGCCATTTGAGAGACCTGAGCTCCTGATTTCGGCGAGATTAAAAGAAAAGTCGACAGACGGGTCATCGAGTTCAGGTAACATTTGATTTTATTAATTAAATATTTTATTAAAATTAACGCACTAATATTTAATTTTATTAACCAATTGTCGTTTATGTGATAGGGACCGCCACTAGCAGTTCAAGCAGGAATACGAGAGGTGTCATATGTTTTGATACGCTCAGGAAAAGTGTTGAGACCAGCGGGAGGATCCAGATCAACGAACCTCCTAATCAGGATGTTAAGGGGAAAAAACGCCGCGATTACGCGGGTTGCGTGGGAGCACTAATTAGGGATAGAGTCCCTATGTTGTGGACACGGTGGGCTGATGTGCCGGAAGAAATCAAGAGGGAGGTCAACAACGCGGCGTCAGTGAGTAATTTAAAAAACTTAATTTCTTTATCGTAATATTTAATAATTTTCGGTATTGTTATAATTTTAAAACTAATAAAATATTATCTTTCAGGCATACTTCGAGATTGCCGAACACAAGCAGGCTTGGGCGTACGCGATGCAGAACTCGAGGTACGTTGGGAATTCCTCATCTTATAATTTGAAATATTTTATGATATTAATAATATTTCTAATGCACTTTTGTTTTTTCCGTAGGTTCAAAGAGTGGAAGAACGAGCTCCGTACCCACTTTACCGAATACGACAAATATGGTCGTATGGGTACTCCAAGAGAGTTCATGTTCAGGGAGTACGAGTGGCGTTGGTTGAAGACAGACTTCAACAACCCAGTTATGCAGGTAAATACTAAACTTAACTATAAATGTTTATTTGGTTAATATTTTAATTATTAGTTTAATTATTTTATAATTATTACACTAATATTTTTTTATGCATTTTTCTAATATTTTATTATTTGTTTGAAGGAACGGTCTCGGATAAACTCTGCGAACCGCCGCCGTAACACAACCCCCCATCATGGTGGTTCTAGGCCATTTTCACAATATCAGGAGGAGGCGCTTAGAGATCATCCTTTAAGCAACCTGTACGTAGAGACGTTCAAGAAGGCTTATCCATTAGCGACAGAAGAGCTTGTAAGTCGTTGATTACGATTTTAAAATTTTAATTATTAATTTTACTTAATTATATATTTGTTAGAATATTAATTTTTTTTTTCCCGTTCAATTAGGAGAGGGTGAACCGGGCCGAAGAAGAAGCGTTGCAGGAAGTAGTTCGGGAGACACAACCGAACATTTTAGAGGAAGATCTGCAAGAAGCCCTGAGCTAGGTCGACCGATCGAATGTCCAAACTGCAGCGAGGATATTCGACGCAGCCTTCCCAAAACGGCCAAACGACTACTACTGCCGGGGTTTGAGAAGTTCTGGAATAAGGGTCCTGAAGACCACTAAGGGAGCTCAAAAGAGGGGAGGCGGGGACACCCAACAAATGAAGGGGGAAATACAGAGATTGGCAGAAGAAAATGCAAGATTGGCGGCCCAGTTCCAGAGAACACAGCAGTATCATATGGAAATGGAGCGTTAGCATGCTGAATGCGAGAGAATTCGGTGACAGAACTACGCCGGCCGGCAAAACTGGTGGTATGCTATGTTCGCGGCACAACAACAAGGCCTTGAACCCCCGCCTCCGTTTGAGCCGTTAGATGAACCTCGAATGCCGAGAGCTCCCGAGTTCATTCAGCCGAATGACGAGCATGATGGACAACAGGATGGTGGCCAGGATTAGGGTTTAGGGTTTATGGATGGAACAAATTAAATAATTAATGAAAAACGTGTTTATTGTTGGATTGTCATTGTGAATTGCAGGTTGCTTGGAATGGTAATTTAGAAATTAATTTAATTTTTTTTCCCTAAAATGTAAGAATAGCCGACGATATTGACATTATTTCGTCTCTGTGGTTTTGGTTTTCCAAGACAAGGTTTGAGGAGGGGGATTCGATGAATTGAAGCTCTGGGTTTTTTGCGTGGTTCTCTGCTCTTGTCTGGTGATTTCGATTCAGGTAACAAAAGTAATACTCTTGTCGAGCTCTATCTCTCTTGTAATTGGTTTCCAGTTGGTTGGGAATTGGAGAAATAGACGTATTGGGTTTTGGGGTTTTACTGCTGTTGTTACTGTATATGGTGGTGGTTGCCAGAATTGATTTTAGGTTTTACTTTTTATGCGGAATGTTATTCCTTATTCCCAGTGGGTGGGTGGTTGCGGTTTGGGAGGAAAGAGATTTTTAGTTGGTTAATGAATGTTATTCCTTGTTCCCAGTGGGACGGGTCCTCACAACAACTATATGTTTTTTTTTTATTCTTCTCGAGGACCTGAACCAACACTACATCATCACAACAGCTTGTGAAATCACTTAATCTGAAGCAGCGATATAGCAGCTTCCGGATTATACATTGGGAGTTGTGAGATTGAATTATAATCAGCAACCTTTAGGTTTGCCAAACAGCTAGTCCAACTGAAATTAACAATTAAGCAGCATAAGCTGCTGCAACATCGGGCCTTAGAAACATTAAAGTTATAAGTGCATGTTTGGTACAAGGGACTAGTTGGTATTGCACTAAATAAGAGGTACAAAGTAGTGTGAGTTATGTTTGGTGTGGGGGAGTATTAAAATAAATGGTACTAGTTAAGACCTGTTTTTTCTCTCAACCTCCTTAGGTAGTGTTATTGTGGGTACTCATTTTTGAGACCCCAAGTTTACATCACCTCTCTCCACCTTTCTCTCTTTCTCTCTCTCTCTCTCCTCCTTATGTAGTACTACCTCACCAAACATAGTACAAATTAGTATTGGGTAAGCCTACTCAAATGAGGGTAGACCAAGTATTGATAATAGAGTGACTCACAATAATCCCGAGTACCAAACGTGCACTAAAAGATATACCGAGGCCTATACTCTGCCACAAATAAAATAACTATTAGGTGTGCGAGTAAATTTTTTTGACCCCTAATAACATAATTGTATGACCATCATGTGACAACAAATACTTTGCCACTTTAACAACTTGGGGTTCGAAGTTGGAAAGCACACCCAACTTAGTTTAGCGCTTACTTGGAGTTTTCTTGTGTTTAACATTCCTCCCGGTGTGTTTGGATGAGAACATTATGAAATCAATGAGAATTTATAATTGATAATATCTTAAACTCCATCAATTTGAAATTCATCATTTCCAAATTCCATTGTTTGGTTATATTTATATGGAATTTGAAGTGTGTTATAGATTAAGAAAGTTTTTAAAAAATTAATAAAAAATAAAATAAAAAAGTCTTATTTTAGAAAGATATTTGAATACTGCAAAGAAATTTGTAAATGACACATATTTTGTGAGGAATTCAAGACAGGAATTTAAACAATGAATTCATTCGTAATTTCCTATTTGATAATGCCAAACGACATAATTGATTTTTAGGAATTATGAAATCCTCACTTTCAATTAAATTCTTCTAGATTTTCTGTCATCCAAACACACTCCTAATCAAGGATTAAAATGTCGATATCGGTAGAGATATCGGTCGGCCGAAAAAAATAGATATCAGAGAAATTCCGAAAGAATTTTTTTTTATTTAAATATGAAATTTATTCATTTTACACATAAAATCATAAATACATACAAATAATAGCTTCATTTAGTACAAAAAAGAGACTCTAGGTGCTTCAAATTCCCCACGCTGATCCACAAAAGTACAATAATCTGACCAAGACATTTGACCCATATAGTATGAATTGTAGTGATTAATATGATAATCATATATCTCTTCGGAACTGCCGACGGTATCCCCTATAATGGGATAGTAAGGATGAATCTAATGATATGATTGGTCATGCACTTCTCCATATTGACCATATTCAAAAATATTATAACCAAATTGATTATTGCCTTCATGCGATTCATTTGATGTTCCACTACGCTCTGTGCCTAAACTGATAGACTCAAAACTTAAGGCAACTGAAGCAACATCTGATGGGGTACTTTGATCATCAATTGCACATCTAGTCCTGTTGCCATGCCGATTCTGCTTTTGCGCACCATGACGAGCTTCTCTAGATCCGTGGTTTTCATCTTGGGTGACATGATCAAAATTACTTTCATATGTAAACTGGTTTATGTCTCCACCCACAGAAGATTGTCCATATTGGAACCCTGTATCTCCACCATTTTTTTATATCCCTCGAGGTGATCACTGATTACTTATTCAATTACTTTTCTCTTAAACATTCTCGAATCTCGAGAAAAAAAAAATTATTAGAAAATTTTACAGATATTTCGTTAAAATATAGAAAATATATCGCAAATATCTTAAATATCGGAGATATTTTAAGTTTTCGGAGATATATCGTAGATACGGGAAAAGAGAAGATATTTACCTCAAAAATATATCGGTCGGCCGAAAAAAGGAGATATCGGATATATCGCAGAGATTTTAAACCCTGCTCCTAATCTCTATTAATTAAGCGAATTTGGCTTATAGAACTGCCAAATTCTTTATTCCTACAATGCCCATAAAAAAATAATCAACAAAACATGATTAAATAAACGAAGGATAAAACAGTAATAATTTAATAAATAAGGATATTACAATTGATTTCAAATTTCAAATGATCTGTTTTAGCAAACTAACCACCACATTTTAAGGAGAAAAAAGATTTGCTGACTCCCACTCTATAACACGTTCTTTAAAAATGACAAAACTATTCCAAAATGATAGTTGTTGGGGAGGTGGTGTTAATAAATTTTTAACTATTTTTAAAAAGTAGTTTTATTTTTGTGGAAATTAATAACTATGATAAAATTATGTAAAGACGTGGTGGCCTAGTCTCCCAATGTGTTCTAATCATCAAAATTTTATATATTTTCATATATCAATACATGGTTAGGTACATTATTTTATGTTTATTGCATGCGTGAGAGTTAATTAATTTGTAAGATTTTTTTATTAAAAAAGTATTTTAAAAAATATTTGAAACATGACTACATAAGAAATACCATGTATATGTTTAACGTATTTCACTCGAAAAACAAATAGATGCGCGTGCATAATGCCACAATCTAATTTATTTTGTTCATCGAAAAAAACCATTCTTCTAATCTAAACAGTCCAGACAGAAGACAGTATTTGAGAGAGAGAATTTGCCTGCAACAAATACACACTTGTCCTCTGGCTCAGTGGGTCGATCAATTTTGAAAAGCCAGACAACAGAGATGTTACGGATATCTCATCTTAGACTCTCTCTCACTTCCACTCTCAACCTCTCGACTCCTTTAAACCTTGACAAATTTTCTTCTTGTTCTGCTGCTTCTCCACCTTGGCGTCTCTCCCGCACCTTCAAACCCACTTCCACCAGTTCCTCCTTTTTGACCTCCAACCGGGTTCTTCTGCGTGTCGTCATGGGCACTCAACCTCCCAGGTTTTCAGGTATCCAATCCCTTTTTTGTTCACTTTGTTTGTTGCTTCTTTATATTCCATGTTTGCTTCTTGAGTTGAGACAACAAATTAACCATGGCAATTTCAATTGGTCAACGAACTCAATGGGTTTCGTCACCAAACTGAATTTTGAAATAACTAGTTAACTAAATGGTCCACTCAAGAAATGTGTCTTTCATGTTTTCAATTGATAGTCAACCCGAACTACTGTCATGTATATTAATCCCCCATTTACTTGATTACAATTACAATGCAAACAATCTCCAATCTGACAATGTTTTTGCTGCACGGATGTGAGCACAGTAGGTGCCACTAGTAGGAATCTCTATCCCTCACTCCTTGAGAACTTGCTCACTTACATTTATATGCGCACACACACACACACACACACACACACACATTGTGTCCCTCTCTTTCTATATCTTCCTCACTCTAACACTACCATACTCACACTCCCTGTTCAATTACATTTCCTTTTATTGAAGAGTTGTAGTGTATGTTCCTTTCAGCTTCATTTAGTGCTGAAAGTAGCTCTGGTGATGGAAGGGAGATATTGGTCCAGCACTTACTTGTTAAAGAAGACAATCTTAAGCTTCTGTTAGATCTTCAGCAGAGAATTTCACGAGGTCAGATCTCAAGCTAACTTTTACAATCTATTGCGTTTATTTATTTCAAAATTTAAAGTTTTGAGTGAGTTTTATGTTTTCATATATATGATGGGTGGACTCTATGTGGATTTCATTTTGTATTTGTGTAGTTTGATTATAAAGTTCTTGTTACTGTAAAAGGAAAGTAAATCAATTTTCACTAGAGGAAAAAAAAAAAATCAAACATAATGGTGAAAATGTCTAATGTATAATTCATTCTCTTTTCAATTTTTTTTATTTCATGCTGTGCTGGTCTCATGCTATTTGTTAATTCAGGTGAAGACCTTAGTGATCTTGCTGCAGAGTACTCAATATGTCCTTCCAAAGAAGAGGGGGGAATGCTTGGGTGGGTGAGAAAGGGACAGATGGTATGTTTATGGGTTTATCTGCATTTCTTAAGCACTTAAATTTACTTGTGTAATTGTGGTTCTCGAGTTTTTGTTACATATGGTAATTCCATCAGATTCAGCTATTGTTCTTTTATTTTCCCCAGCTTGGAGATATCCATTTTCTCCCATATTTCTATCTAGTTCAGCTGTCATATGTCTTCATTGATTATCTAGCTTGTTGTAAGGATGTGCTCATTCTACAGATTGGAGCCAAATGAGATTAGTATTTACGAAGAAACCATGATATATGCGTGAATAACTATGACACTGGAATATTCTAGTTGCTTAATGGATTATTGTTGTTTAGCATCAGTAGCTATGTTTGAATTTAGTATCATGTAAAGATGAAATGTATGGCAGCAGAAAGGTTGATATAAAAACTTGAAGTATAAGTTTTTCCTAAAATTCCAATGTTTTGTTTCTGGCACTAATATACTTTGACAGATATCTTATGTTGCATGTCCCAGGTACCTGAATTTGAGGAGACTGCGTTTAGTGCATCTTTAAACAAAGTTGTTAGGTGCAAAACAAAATTTGGATGGCATTTATTGCAAGTACTGTCAGAGAGGTATGTCCTTGAACCTGTTTCTTACTAATATCTTACTAGACAATTACTTTACTATCTATATTAATCCGGTTTTTTATGTGCATTGTATGCTGTTAGGGAGGAATCAATACTTCAAAACATTCAATGCAAGGAGCTTCATGAGAAAATGCAAGATCCAAGATTCTTAGAGGAGGCACAGTTGATTGATGTACGAGAACCTGAAGAAGTGTATGCTCTCATCTTTTATTCCTGCTCTTAGCTGTCTAGTGATTTCTTTGTTTTTGTAAGGGATTCTGATTTAAAAGCTCTTAAGGTCACTAAACTAAAGTTTTTCAAGTTTTGGCATGGTGGCTTTCGTTGGGTGTGGGGGTAAGAGTGTATAGTGCTTTTATAAATGATCATCGTATAGTGAGGATTTCAATTAGAATGTTACTAATTGACCATAAAACTATGGACATATGGTTTGTGTAGTATCATATAAGAGATTTGAGCTGCAATGTTATTAACAATTGTTATAAGATATCTGACAGAAACTGTGTAGCTGAGAAAATCCTTGTCTGGGGTGAACTGAAGAAAATTGCACTTAATTTTTGGCATCTCTGATACTCAATTTAATCTAAGGAAATGCCATGTAGGTGTATTGTGTAGTGACTGTTGAGCTCTTGCATCATGCTCACTCAATATAATTCCTAAATCTTGATTCTTTGTTTTCCCATAACTGCAATAGAGTGATGGTTACGTTCCAGTTGGTTTTGGTTTTCTTGCTGTTCGAGTGGTTATTTGGAAAACATTGCTATATCTTTAATTCTGTATAGAAATATATATTTATCAAAAGCTGATATTTTTTCTTTATGTTAGAATTTCATGATGAAAAGGTTGCGTCACACAAGGACCAAACCATTATAATTTTTTTTTTCCTCAATACAACTCTCGAACAGCTTTTTGGCACTGGTCAGCATGCATTTGTATAGGCTACTATTTCTTCAAGTTCTCTTTGTTTGACAGGGCCCAAGCTTCTTTACCGGGTTTCCAGGTTCTTCCCCTTCGACAATTTGGAGGCTGGGGACCTGACATAACCACGAAATTCAATTCTCAAAAGGATACGTATGTTATGGTAAGGTGCAAAACTCTCTGTTGAAAGGGTTTCTTTTCTTATTTTAATAAGAACCTAGTTTTGGGTCATAATAATAATAATTTTTTTATTGAAAAGTATAATAATATATGTTTATATTTGAAGTTAATAATACCACTTATTGGTTTGTCAAAATTTTAACAGTTAAGAACTGAATTATTCTGATACTTTAAGTCCTATCTCCCAATTTTGGCTTTCATCGGAGGCTGGTTGTAGCTTTCAGTTTTTAATAACAAAGAACGAAGAACTAGGAAGTGAGTTTGACAAAGGACAGTCATCTTGGGTATTACAAGTGATCATCTTTGTTTTTAGCACTGCGTTGATATTGCATCCTTGTTGTTGTTTTAATTACTGGATTAAGATGCTGTGTGTCGGCTATTAGCCTTTTGGTCAAATTTTATCTTAGTTCTATGTCTGTTGTCACGTTAATTATTGATGCACAGCATATGACACTTAAGCACTAGGTTCCATTTTAACAAAAGGGCGAACTTCCTCGCGTCGTCTTGTTTTTACATATAGCTTACTGCTTGTTACTGACATTTCATGTTTCAAAATGCAGTGTCACCATGGCATGCGATCTTTACAGGTTGCCCAGTGGTTGCAGACGCAGGTAGTTCTCTCTGCTACGTTAATTTACTCTCAAGTGGTCGTCTAAATAACTGAAAATTGAAAAAAAAATTAATACATCCTATAGAACTCTATATCAAAACCAGTTCTTTTCTGCTGTTACAAATTTAATGGAGTTATATCATTAGTCTTTAGGAAAATAAATCTTTCGTATAAGTTCATCTTATATGCCCTACCATAGTATATTTCATATTGTCTTTAGGAAGTGGATGGTTTATTCTTGAAATTTGAGCCAAAGTTAAAGGAAGTGTTCATAAAACTTATATTTTGAAATGTGAAATGAGTTGGGTGTAATGAATTTCGGTTCCACCGTCCAGAACTGCTGAACAGATCCCTCTATACATCAGTCCTTTTATATGGTAATTTATATGTTCATGTAAAGTAGTGAGACTTGCATTACATGGAACAAGGAAATTACGTTTGTATTTTGTTATCAGTGTGATATATGGAATTAGCACTTTTTGGTTCTCTGGAAAGTTTTGTATTATCTCAAAGAGTACGTCACATAGTAATTTAGACCCAGTTTTATTTTTTTTTAAATTAATTAAATTCATCAGTGTAGAGTGAAAAGGTGCGTAGTATCATTTTTTTTTTCTTGAGTGTATGGAGTGAAAAGGATGTATTGAAGAATTTGGTGGGTGAGGAGTCTTCCATTATAATGAAATTTGTAGTAGTGCCGTTATTGAAATTTTAATTTAATTATATGTTAGTTAATGTCTTTTGGCTTGGAGAGATTGAAGATAGTTGGGTACTTGGGTTGAAGTACAGAATAGTACATAGTTATAACTTTGTGGGGTTGTGTGACAGTTTTCTGGGTAATTTGGATGTACCATAGTAGAATTCCTTTTATTGGGAGGCCGAGCGGAAGATATGTTTTTTTTGTTTACACCAGCATTATGGGCATTAGTTTCTTTTGATATTAGGGATAACTCTGTATTATCAAGTTGGATATACTAGATGCTGTAATGTTTGTTATTGATCTTGAGTTTTCCTTGCTTGTCCTGTAGGTTGTAGAGATCGTTGATCTCATTTCTTGAGTTCTAATAAATTTTATTTTTGTCAAACAAAAAGACAGACACACACACACGCGTATGTATAGAAAACTTTGCAGTGTAAATGGTTGATCCGCCACCAAAAAAAAAAAAAAAAAACACCATTTACACACTTTGCGTAGTATAACCAGACCCCGGCCATACTCACTTTATTAAAGCCCAACAGATGTACATCTATAGGTTTGTAAAGGCTCCTTAGGTCGCCAAAGTATGATGAAATGTTCGCCTTTCAAAGCTCCGAATAAGGGGATGCCGAGTCAGAATGGCTTTGATGACTCAAAGATAGCATTACCTACATCTGCTAACCCTCTATCAAGTTTCCGGTCATGTACATTGTTGGATGAAGAACAGTTAGCAAGTAGTTGGACTCAGTTGGACATAAAAATCCAAAGATTGACAACCCCTTGGGATAATTATTTTGCACTGGGTTCACCAAGGTTAATCTGGGTACTGGTATCTCGAACCCAAAGAACTCGGTCAGGGTTTCTTCAGGTTCAGTTAATAATTATGACATGAGATGATTGTAGAAGTTAGTTACGATATTCGTATCAGACATCTTAGTCTCACTGGTCCTTGTCATATCCCTGCTTGGCCATACTTTGTTAATAACAATGATGAAACCAATCTTTTTCTTTCTGTATAGGTAACTATATCTGTGCATACTGTTTTAGGAAGGATCCTTATATGGGATACATTTGCATGCCACATTTTTTTTATATCTGTTTGGAGTCGACTGGGGGAGTTTTTATTTCATCCTTGCGCACTAATTTATAATTTCTTTTTTGTAAGATTTGTTGTTTTGCTGGTTACAACTTTTTCATTGATTCAGGGTTTCAAGAGAGTCTACAATGTTGCTGGGGGAATTCATGAATATGCTCGAACGATTGATCAAACAATTCCCACTTACTGATGATATTTTCCGGATTAGAGATGGGCTTCCCATCACTCGAGACCAGTTCAACATTTTTGTTGTGTACGTTGGAGCTACACTACGTACTATATGATCAAAATGAAAAAGAACTTCTTTCATACACTGGTACTCGCTGTTTCTTAATGGATGTCGATAGCAGCTGCTTCTTATTAACAGCAAAGCAGGGTTATTTATAATTTTAGCACAGGTCTGGATATGTATATATGGTCATGCCTAAAGCAAACATGATTAAGCCTAACAGACTGCCGGTGACGGTTTTGTTTTTCCCGTAAAAAGTTGGGAAATGGAAAGCTAAGCCTCCCACGTATGAGACATAGGGTAAAGACTGTTTCAAACAGGTGGCTTTCTAAGTTTTGAAATAATTAAACTACCAAAACTCCTACAATGCCTCATTATCGGTCCTCTGTAATATCCTCCTCAGTCCAAGCTGTAATCTACCTAATTCCATGCCTCTTAATCTCTTTCTCTTTCTATTGTCTCTCTCCAGCAACCCTTTTTTGCCTCAGCCCCCAAAACCCAACATTTCCTGCCCCATAGCTTGGCCACACCTTAGTCCGAGAGATCTCTCTCTCTCTCTTGCTTTCTCTCTCTCTTCCGCCATGGGCAACTGTTGCTCTCAACGCAACACCGAGGATGCCCCCAACGACGAAAAGGGAGACGACAATGGTGGCCTGGATAACAATGCCAATGTGACAAACAATGCTGCAGGCAACCATAATCCGGCCTCCCAGGGCTACAAGTCTCCTCCGGCATCCCCACCACCCGGGGGAAAGCCTGCCAAGACAGGGCCTATCGGCCCTGTTCTAGGGAGGCCGATGGAGGACGTGCGTTCGACCTACAGTATTGGAAAGGAGCTGGGGCGGGGACAGTTCGGTGTGACGCACCTGTGCACACATAAACAGACGGGAGAGCAGTTTGCCTGCAAAACCATAGCCAAACGCAAGCTGGTGAATAAGGAAGACATAGAGGACGTGAGGAGGGAGGTCCAGATCATGCACCATTTGACCGGACAACCAAACATCGTGGAACTCAAGGGAGCTTATGAGGATAAGCAGTCGGTTCACCTGGTCATGGAGCTTTGCGCCGGTGGAGAGCTTTTTGACCGGATCATCTCTAAGGGGCATTACACCGAGCGTGCTGCAGCCGCCTTGTTAAGGACCATCGTTCAGATCGTGCACACCTGCCATTCCATGGGAGTCATCCACAGGGATCTCAAGCCTGAGAATTTCCTTCTGCTCAACAAGGACGAGAACTCTCCGCTCAAGGCCACAGATTTTGGTCTGTCAGTCTTCTACAAACAAGGTAATTTTATACAATCACTCATTTCTCCACAAATATATGTACGTGCATGTAGACATTGTGGATACGTACGTACGTACATATAGACGTTAGAAATATAGAAGAAAGTATGTAATATGATTTGTGATTTCACAGGAGAGGTGTTCAAGGACATTGTTGGCAGCGCATATTACATAGCACCAGAGGTGTTGAAGAGGAGATACGGACCAGAAGTCGATATATGGAGTGTTGGAGTCATGCTATACATTCTTCTCAGTGGTGTTCCTCCTTTCTGGGCAGGTATGCATGTACACTCCCACACGTACACTAAATACTAATGTCTTAGCGAGCATATTCTTCTTGATTTTATTGACCTGGAATATTAATGACTGACGCACAGAATCCGAACATGGGATATTCAACGCAATATTACGTGGTCACCTCGACTTTACAAGTGATCCATGGCCGGCAATATCTGCTCAAGCTAAGGATCTTGTGAGGAAGATGTTGAATTCTGATCCTAAGCAGAGATTGACAGCCTTCCAAGTTCTAAGTACGTACCCCTATCCTCTATGTGTATGTATGTATTATCCATCGTAACATGGTTGATTAATAGTTAATGCGTGGCTCTGTATGTGTCACTCAGATCATCCATGGATCAAGGAGGACGGTGAAGCACCAGATGTTCCTCTCGACAATGCTGTGCTCAGCAGGCTCAAACAGTTCAAAGCAATGAATCAGTTCAAGAAAGTTGCACTAAGGGTACGTATGACCCATATATCAATGTTCATTTTAATGAAATTAATCTCAACTATATTGCATGCATATGATCGAACTAGTTGTTTTTTTCCATTCGATATCCGATTAACAAATTAGTGAAGTAAAGGGATTAATATGTGTTGAGTCCAGGTTATTGCCGGTTGCCTATCAGAGGAAGAAATCATGGGATTGAAAGAGATGTTCAAGAGCATAGATACGGATAACAGTGGGACTATCACACTAGAAGAGCTCAAGCAAGGTCTCGCTAAGCAAGGCACCAAGTTATCTGAATACGAAGCTAAACAACTAATGGAAGCTGTTAGTAACACCTTCTCCACCCACCCACACACACACACATTTGATCATATTTGTTTTCATTTATTAACTTTATTTCTTTTCATCTGAATAAAAACAGGCCGATGCTGATGGGAACGGGACAATAGACTATGATGAGTTCATCACAGCAACGATGCACTTGAACAGAATGGATAGAGAAGAGCATCTCTACACTGCCTTCCAGCACTTCGATAAAGACAGCAGCGGGTAAATTACATATCATCGATCACGTCTTCAAATTTAATAACAGCAATTATAATATGTAATGGAATTAATAAACCAACCTTGTGAATATAGGTATATCACGACAGAAGAACTAGAGTCAGCCCTCCGCGAATACGGCATGCATGATGGAAGGGACATAAGAGAAATCATTGCAGAAGTCGACTCTGATAATGTAAGTAATTAGTATAGCAGTTTCATTCTTTTCGCTCATATTCGTTCAAACTACAACTGAATTTACTAATTTTGAATATAAATCTGATGCAGGACGGTCGAATCAACTACGATGAATTTGTGGCAATGATGAGAAAAGGAAACCAAGACGCAAACCCGAAAAAGCGGCGGGACGATGTATTTGTTTGATCAATGGATAGCATGAGAAGGAGAAAAGGTAGAGAATCGTCACCACAGTCAGTTACTGTGAATTCCATGCAAGGACATGGTGATGCATATCTAACGAAGCTAGCTGTGGACAGTGGATACGAGAATGCTCTATCAAGATCACCATGTACAGTAAATATGTATGGAAAAAACAGAAGAAAACTTGGGGATGGGAATGTGTTAAGCTAGTCGGGGCGGGGAGGGTTTTGAGGGGAGAGCCGGGGGGTTAAAGTACGTATTGTATGTCGTAAGTTTAAATTGCATGTACGGTGTCTGGTGTGGTCAAAATATATTAACTAATTAGGTCCTTCTTCCATTTGTTTCATTTTCACCATACTCAAATCAAATACGTTAGGGATCCAATTAAAATTTCTCCGTACGTCTACGTCTAATACTAATCGATCGGCACGTATCTCTTCTCTGCATACTCAGTTACATTGTTGTTCGATTTCCACTCATGCACTGCCCACTTTGGACACTCTTTTTTCTATTCTCAATTCCTTGTATCAATTAATTTAAAGGGCGCTGGTAATTGGTAAACAACATCCCTTCATGAGCAACATATATACCCAACTTCAAATTGTTTTCCTTTCCATGAATGTGCATAAGCTAACCATACCATTGAGAATGGAATACTAATTAAGCTATCATTCTTCGAAGCATTATTTTTGTTTGGATTCCAAGTAGCTCATAAACTCTTATTAGAAGTTAAGGAAAAATCGTAATAACCCTAGCTTGCTAATTAATGGCTGCAGACTTAGATTGCATAAAAATTCTTAAGGTAATGAGCAGTAGTTTGTCCAAATTGAAAATAGATGCATGCTTATATATTTGGGGCTGTATGTATATAATAAATCCAAAATTAACGATGAGAAGACACCTGATAGTTGAATAAGACCGTTCACTACTATACATGCAGATGCTCATTAAACAGGACAAATGTAGCAAAATCAATTAAATTAAGTAGATGTAGAGGAAGATCGAGTGCTACAATAAACAAATTCATCATTTAGCATGCTCAATTGATCGAATAACATAAACATACATAGGAGCTATCTGCTCTCTAGCTATGGTGGTAAATATGATATATATTTGGGGTTCTTAATTATTGGTGTTGCTCCTGAATTGCTGTTTGGTCATAGGCCTCTATATCTCGAAGGTTGAGAGGTTGTACTGGCCTTGCATTCCTCTCTGCGTACTGCAGTTAACGTATAATCAAACTTAATATGTATGTCATGGGCTCACGGCTGGCATTTGCTTGAATATATCCTGATATAAATATAATATGAAATGATGAAAAGAGTTGATAATAAGAACCACTTACATCATGCACAGCCGATCGAAGCAGCTTCACTTGTTCCCTTGAAACACTTCGTATCTGATAGAGGAAAATGTGAGATGATTACGATCAATTTAATTATTGCTGCGCGTGTTAAACGGTGACAAGCGTGGCCCGTGGATCAACTGTACCGATATTGTCCTAACTTAACCACCTTAAAGGTGTTGGGTTTCAATCACAAAAGGCCTCGGTGCAATTATGTATTATCCACCCACTTATAAGTTGTATTTTATTTGTCACTTTTCTGATGTGAGATCTCTCCTCTCTAACACGCCCCCTCACGTGCAACCTAGCTCTAGGTAAGCACGTGGAATGAATTGACAATCAATCGGGGAATTTTCTGATGGCAAAATAACAAGCCCAAACAAGCGAAATATTTGAAAGCCCACAACGAGGGAAATATGAAAGACCCACAACAGGCGAAATATAAGAAGCCCATAATGAACCCATACTCGGGCCCACGAAAGATTGGAGAGGGACCCGCTCTGATACCATGTTAAACGGTGACAAGCGTGACCCATGGATCAACTGTACTGATATTGTCCCAACTTAGCCACCTTAAGTGTACGTTTGGTACCCAGTACTGCATTACACCTCCTTAAGTTTTAAAACTGTCCTGTACTCACGTGGACTACCTTAAGTTGTACTAATACTGAGCCATGTTTGGTGTTGCATGGGACTAGAAACAAAAACTTTAAAAATAGGGTTGTCCTATGTTTGGTGGTGCATCATATTGGACTACTTTTTCAATTTAGAATTGCAATGTTATGAAGTTGTGTTGTTCACAATATTTTTTTTTACCATAATGGAGAGTTGTACATTCAAAAAACAAATGTCATCAACTACCAAAGTACATTAGTGATTCACATGTCGCAATTGGTTGCATGAACAACTCCGATTTTTATACAGCAATGGGTTCACTACTTCCACATCAATTTGATTTTGGTACCCCATAGCTTTAATGTTAAGTGTTTCTAGTCACTTAACCTTCTCATAAGACAGAGAGCAATTGAAACATCATCCACCTCATCAAAAAACTTGAGCAAATTGCCAGATTTAGGATGATCCTGTGGGACTAAGAAATCAATTTAAACAACAAGTTTCAATGTATTCACAATACTGAAATCCATAAAAATACCAACACAATGCAGGAATAGAAGATTATAATCACCATAAGAAGCCACTAAAATACCAACACTCATGCAGTTCATTAGTCTAACTTAAGAAGCCACTATAATTGGATATTCACAAGTTCACAAATTACAATTACCATAACAAAAAGCAATATATTTCACTGATGTTAAATGTTCATGATCAAAAAATCAGTGTTAGGATGTCAACCTATTTGTGGCGCAGCTTGTGTCTTGTGGATTTGTCTCAAAAGGTAATGGTCTTACACTACTTCATCTCTAGGCACCACCAGCTAATGATTGTCCATGAGTAAGTTCTGAACAAATACCTCCTTAACCTCATCATCCAATGACTTAAAGATGGAAATGTTTTGTGGCTTCTCTAAGATGATTCTTAATGCAGCAATCTGATCACCAACAGATAGCCCCATGTTCTTCAATTCTTTGGCAATGTCAGAGCGATCTTCATTGCCCTTCATTATGGCCTCAGTCACCATTTGCATTCTTTTTCCGGATTCTTCAAATAATTTCTCCAAAGCAAGAACAATCTTATCAGCTTCATCAACTCTCTTCCTCTTCTTACTACCTTCAGATTGGCTACAATCTTGGTTTGACATGGGGCTGACATTATTCTCATTTACACCATGTTCAACATTAACATCATTATTGCTTTGCACATCTGCCATGTCAGCAGGGGCTTCCGCACCCTTTCCATTAGCACGGTCCTTCCCAAAAATCACAGCAAGACGATCATATATTGGATAACTTTTGTTTCTCCAACCTTTAGCACCTTTGTTATGCTACAACAAAAATAATACATTTTTCAGTTTACCAATTACCAACCAACAAAAGAATTTTCATGGTGCAGCATCCATTTCCGCAAAGCTTACTGTATATGGAGGGTGGGGGGTTTGATTTTGACACCAAATACTAATCAACCAAGTAGACGTTGCAACAATTCTACTTATATGGCTCAAATTATATAGTATCACATAAGACTAGCTTTCATTTTCAGTTTTAGCTATTCAACTAGACATAAGCATAAGCATAACCATGTCATGTTAAAGAAATACAACATAAACTTAAATAAATTTATTTACCTGAACATAAGTATCCCATGCATCATTGCTATCCACTTCAATGCATTTCTTAGCATCATTCCATGCAAAGCCACTTGTGTTTGACATGTCATAGACAATACTATAGTTTTGTTTCCATTTTTTCAATTTTGATTCAATGTGTGGATATGCCTTGAGATTTGATTCAGGGCATAATTTCTCTAAGTCCTTCTCCATTTGAAGCAATGTTCCAGATTTGAAACTCCCTGTTTCACATCGCAGGCCACGAGCAACAAAGTCATCAAGGACAGTCAACAAGGCATCTTCCTCAAAATTTGTCCATTTACGCCTAGTTGCCTTTGCTTGCTCAGAATTGGTGTCACCATTGTCCATTTCTATTCATATTTAAACCAATAAAACAAATTAGAATTATGATCATGAACTAGTGTATAGATAAAGCAATTAGTATAGATAAACATAAGGAATGCAAATAGATACTTGATTCTATTTGATAGACATGCATTACAGTAAAACTGAATTCCTGGATTGATGCACACGTATGGAAAGCCCTTGATGATGAGCCATGCATGTAATATTGATGATACTAACACTTATACAAGAACCTTTCTAGAAAGAAAAAAAAAAAAAAACTATTCAAGGAAGCATGCATTAATTAGGGAATTCTATTGCAACACATATATATGCCTGAGATCAAGTGTCTTCGATTCCCAAACACAAATATATCATTCAGAAATATATCATCTACTGCAACAGTCACAAACACAAATATATCATCTATTGCTGAAACACAAATTTAATTAACAAACACAAAATCAATTAAAAGATAAAAATACTCTCCAGAAACACAAATAAGTATTTCAATGGTATAGTTCTGTGCACAGCAACTACTGCAACACCCATATATCATCTATTACATTGCCATAAATAAGAATAATTGTAATCTAGGATACTACTAATCCAAATCACATCTAAGTTTGGCCTCTAGCATTTCTGCGTCTCCCCCAATCAACAAACATTTGGGAAGCCAAATCATTTCGCCATGCTGTCCATTGATCCGATGCTTCAACAGAGTCAAGCATATCACCATTTTCCATATTTGCTAACTCGTTGTTTCTGCCTAAACCCGGGGGCCTGGAAGATACACGATGAATCCAACTTGATCTCCTGCAATCCTGCTCACTAAGGGGAATACCGGGCGGGCCGGTCTTCTCCTCTCCGATGTCTAAGTTAGTATAGTTGGAATATATATAACCAAGGCACGTATGTAAGCGGGGAGAGAGATAAGTTACCTATTAAAGAGGGTAGTTGGGGCCCTTATATAGGTGGTTGGGGGTGAGGGCTGGCCTCACCTTTCGATGTGGGACTGGTTCCCTTCTGTTTGTACATTCTGGTGCCCTCTTTGGCAGGCTGGCGCCCCCGGCCCCAGGGTCCCTGGAGGCAGGATAGAGTGCTGGACCCCGAGGCCGGGTGCTGGTGATCCGGTCCCGGGCCATGGGCCGGGCCCTGGTGCGCTTGCTGCGGGTCTGTGGGCCTGCTGTAGCCTCTCTGCGGCTACTGTCAACAAGTCCCCCAAATTCCCGATCAAGTGCATTCTTGAATGAGGACTTAAATCTGTCTTACTCTTGTCCCGCAGACCCGCAGGGTTACCAACCTACCGGTGCCCAGTCCCCCAAGTCCGCGTTAAAGATTGGGCGTGACCGAGGTGAGTACCTGGTACCGATGGTAAGTAAAAGTTTATAAGTACGTTTGTAATATAAGTAGTACTGTGCTTAAGTGTTGTGGTGCTAGGAGCATGGAGTGGGGTTCACGGGAGCTCGACCGGGTGTCCTGCCATATCGAGACGAGTCCCGGATGAACTTGCAGTGCGAGGAAGAGTTCACGGGAGCTCGACCGGGCGTCCTGCCATATCGAGACGAGTCCCGGATGAACTTACAGACTGGACCTCGCCCGGGCGTTCTGCCATATCGGTGCGAGGCGGAGTTCACGGGAGCTCGACCGGGCGTCCTACCATATCGAGACGAGTCCCGGAGATGCTAGCCTGCGGGAGGGCCTGTTGGTGCGTGGACTAAGCCAACAGGTACCCCGGAGAGTGTTACGGCCGTACCGAGGCATCGGTTAACACTTGCTAGTTCTTCTTAGCTTTTGTTGGTTAAGCGTTGAGGTAATGTGCAGGTTTGTTAGCCTGCGGGGAGACTTGTTCTGTGTTAGAGAAACAATCTGCCCAGTGGAGTGGCGTTGAGATAACGAGTCTCGCCATGTATCCCCAAATGTATCACAGTTCAGTGTGATGCAGGGTTTTTATCCTGCTGGACAAGAGTACATGGGTTAGATGTAAGCTCGCCCGGGTTTATAAAGCCCATGCATTTAGAAGCCTTGAGTTGGTGTTGGCTCGTTCCTGCCCGTAGGCGAAGGAAGGTGACAACCGGTAGAATGCCTTGGAGTGGGTTAAATGTCACAGGGCCGGTGGAATGCCATAGTGCTGGGCGGATCTCGACCGGGCGACATGCCATATCGAGATGAGTCCCCCAGTGATATGCAACGAAGATGGTGCTAGAAGGAGGGCTCATACTTGGATAGATGCTCTCGAAGCGGTTGGAAAAATCACAACCGGTGAGAGGTCTTCAAGATATACAATGAAGAAGCCATGCAGCCGGTTGAATGATCATAACCGTGAACTGCCATGGTGCCGGATTGATTCGGAGTTGACTTTCTGGGGAAACGAGGGGAGTGGACGCCTCGTTGTTCGCTCCTATCTCCCTAACTGCCGCTTGTAAGTGGGATAGGTGGCAGACATGCGATGAAGGGGAGAGCCCATCAGCCTCTTCAGTTATGATGGATGGGATCCCTTATCCATGCTGGGACACGTGTCGGCAGGGAGCGGTCTGATATGGAGGGAATCCACGGCTGGGGTTGCCTTACTTTTCTTGTTGCCCTATTTATTGTCCCCTCTGCTCTCCTCCTGCCGCACTTTGCCTACCTTTTGCCCTCTGCTCTCTTCCTCCACCTTGCTGCAGATCTGAATTATCTTTGTGTTAGGGTTATGGCGTCTGGGAGATCTGCGTATTATGGCGGCGCAAGCCGCGGGGCCAGAAGGCATGAGCTGCTGGATGGTGATAGGGTGATTTTTTGTGACGAGCCGATCAGAAGCATGGATGAAAGAGAGATTAGGGAGTTTCGGGCGAAGTGGGACATCGACTCTTCTGTTAAACTTCGAGGCCTGCGTCCCGGGGAATTGGCCTGTAACCCGGAACCGGGCTGGGTTGCCGTTTTTGACGATTAGTTCCGACACGGACTATCGCTGCCGCTGCTGGGATTTGTTCAGTACATGCTGAGCTCACTAAATCTTTCCCCGGCCCAGCTTCCGAGCAACCAGTGGAGGCAGTTGCTTGGGCTTGGGTGCCTGTTTAGTCTGAGCTATATGGACTGGCCCACAGTTAATGAATTTCGGGCGCTGTACAAGATCTCCTATTGCAGAAAGGCCCAGTGCAGCGGTTGTGTGAATTTTGCCGCGCGGGAATATGGTGTTGCCATCACGCATCTACCGTTGTCGGTTTCAGATGTCTGGAGGAGGTCGGTGGTGCTGGCCGGTGGGAAGTGGCAGCATACTTGGAGGGGCTATCAGGTGCCCGGGGCTTATCAATCGATCGGGGACCAGTCGTTCCGGCTGGAGGACTTGGAGAAGCAACGGTTATACCGATTGTTTGCTGGCTGGGACCATCTGAGCCGGAGCTCCTATAATTTCATCCGATGGAACGTGCTGGAGATATGCGGGATGGGGAGAAAACCTGGTAAGGTGTCTTGCACTTTGCTTTTGCATGGTTGCTTGTGTTCTGACTGCTCGACTTATCGGTTTGCAGCTAATGCCCCCCGGCTCGCGCTTAAAATTGAGGAGACTATCGAACCGGATGAAGAGCTTGTAGCCTCGAGATTGATGGAGACGGCGGAGACGGCCGCGAAGACTGTTATTGATACGGCTACCCAGAAACGCAGGGAGCATGACAGGCCGGTGCCGCTCGTGTTTCCGGATGCTCACTATGGAAGGCGACCGGGCGGTGAGAATAACTCCCCACTCTTTATTCGGGAAGGGCGGTCTGTGGGACTATCTGGTCCAGAACCCGTGGCACGACCGATGGCGGTACGGACCTCGCGGGAGAGGGAAATGGCAGAAGTGTTCGGGCGCCGTCGAAGCAGCCATGGTGAAGCTCCGACCAAGAGGGCAAGGGCGCTTGACGCCGGGGCGTTAAGTTCGGCTGGGCCAATCGAGCGGGCGGCGGCTCCGGCCGTGGAGGTGGGTGGTCGAAGGATTCAGGTGCCGGAAGCCAGTCGTAGTTTCGGTGGTGGAATTGGTAGGTTCGTGGTCACTACCATCGAAACCTTGGGACTTGACCAGGAGGACCCTGGGACTGGGCAATCGGGCGAGAGCAGGACGAAGCCTGTGGAACTAGCTGTTCGGGTAAGTGTTTTTGTGCTTCATTTTCTCTTGGAGTGACACGAGCTAATGTTCCTTTGTTTACCTTTGGCAGCTGGTTCATAGCCTTTATGCCGCGGAGCCTAGAGGGGAGGCTGCTGCGGTTTTAGAGAGGCGGGTGGAGGAGCTGAGCGTGCGGGTGGACGTGGCTGAAGCCAAGCTTGCGGAGGAAAGAGAGGAGGTTGGTCGGTTGAGCACCGAGCTCGTGCGGGAGAAAGAACTAACCGGTCGGTTGCACCATGAACTCTTGCAGGAGCAGGAAAAGGCCGATCGGCAGGCTGCTGCTCGGGAAGGGAGGGTCGCGGAGCTGGAGGCGAGGGTTTTGGAGCTGCAGACCCAGGCTGTTGCCCGGGAAGGGAGAATTGCGCAGCTGGAGGCGAAGGTTTTGGAGCTCCAGAGCCAGGTTACAGTAGTCGCCCAAGGAAGGGAGAAGCTCACGGAATCCCAGCTTGCTGAAGTGGCCGATAAGGCTGTCGACGACTTCGGGGAGTCGGTGGAGCTTGAGAAGATGCTGGATGAGGCCCGGGTGAAGGGCATTAGCGATGCCTATCTGGAGTGGAGGGAGAAATGATGGCTTGATGCCGAGCAGATGGAGGCTGATATAGCCCTAACCGAGATGGCGGAGCAAGAGCAAGCTCTAAAAAGTGGCGGGCCGGGGATTGGGTGCTCCGGGGGCGGTAGACAGCTGTTTACCTTGTACATGCACATCTTGTAGCTGCTGTAGTTTATTCTTTAATGTCGTAACTGCGTATTGCAATATTGATGCTAAATACACTGTTGTCGCTCTGTGACCGCTATTACTTAGGGTAGAACCGTAGGTGCTGGATATTCCACGGCCGGGTGGAATAGATGCCCTCGGTGTCTATAATGTGGAATGGTGCCGGTCCCACGGCCGCGGTGATCTGGTAGGGCCCTTCCCATGTTGGTTCTAGGGCCAACGGTTTTTTCTGGACCTTTTTCATGACCCAGTCCCCGACTTGTAGCTTTCTCTCCCAGACCCTTCTGTCATAGTACCGGGCGACCCGCTGCTTGTAGGTTTGGTTGCGCATATGCGCCTGGTCGCGGCGCTCCTCAATGAGGTCCAGGTTGAGCAGTAGCCCCTCGGCGTTTGTTTCGGCGTCGTAATTCTCTACCCTGCCGCTGGGTATACCAGTTTCTACAGGGAGTACCGCCTCGCTCCCGAATGCCATGCAGAACGGGGTCTCTCCTGTTGCCTCTGCTGCTATTGTCCGGATGGCCCATAGCACCGCGGGGAGTTCTTCGGCCCAACATCCCTTCTTGGCATCCAGCTTCTTTTTGAGAAGGGTCTTGATAATCTTGTTGACCGCCTCTACCTGGCCGTTGGTCTGTGGGTGCGCCACTGAGGCGAACAACATCCGGGTCCCCATTGAGGCTGTGTATTGGATAAGATCAGCATTATTGAATTGTGTCCCATTATCCGTGACAATAGTCTGCGGTACTCCGAACCTGCAGTAGATGTTCTTCCATAGGAACTTTTTAACCCGTTCCTCAGTGATCTTTATCATGGGTTCTGCCTCGACCCACTTAGTCTGATAGTCCACTGCCACGATGGCATACTTGTATTGTCCCACAGCTATTGGGAAAGGGCCAATGATGTCTAATCCCCATTGTACGAACGGCCATGGTGCCAACAGGATTGATAATGCGATTGCCGGGGCATGAGGTATAGAGGCGTACATGTGGCACTTGTGGCAGCCGCCTGATATTTTTCTTGATACTGCCGCCATGTCTGGCCAGAAATACCCCGCTCGGAGCGACTTGTGGGATAATGACCTTGCGCCAGAGTGATTACCGCATACCCCTTCGTGGATTTCTCGCATGATAGCCTCTCCTGCCTCTTTTGTCACACACCTCAGCTGGGGGAAGCTGTGCCCTCTTCGGTACAACTGTGCTCTCAGGTGGCCCCGGCATTCTTTAGACCGTACGGCATCCTCTTATAACAGTAGGTACCTCGGTCGGTTGTGAATGATGTGTGCTCCTCATCATCCGGGTGCATCCTAATCTGATTGTACCCGGCGTAAGCGTCCATGAAGCTGAGCATCTTAAAGCCGGACGTGGAATCTATAAGCTGGTCAATCCGGGGGAGCGGGAAGCTGTCCTTTAGACACGCCCGGTTCAGGTTAGTGAAGTCCACGCACATACGCCACTGGCCGGTTCCCTTCTTCGGCACCATGACCACGTTAGCGAGCCAGCGAGGGTACTGGACTTCCCGGATGAAACCTATACCCCTCAATTTCTGTATCTCCTCTCTGATCGCCTCATACTTTGCCGGACTGAAGGACCTCCTCTTCTGCCTCACCGGGAGAACGTTGGGTAATAAATTTAGCTTATGGACGGCTATCTCCGGGGATATGCCTGGCATGTCCTCGTAGGACCATGCGAAGACCGAACTGTTGTCCCGGAGGAAAGCTACGAGCTCTTGCCTGACAACCGGATCGAGCTGCGTCCCTATCACGACACTTCGCTCCGGGTGGTCTACCGAAATGCAGATCGCTTCGGTTTCTTCCACGGCCGAAGGTGGCTCCAGCTTTTCGGTGAATCGCCTAACTCGTTTTGAATTGATGCCATCACGGGGGTCAATACTCAGATCCGGCACTGGCGCCTGCTGAGTGGTTGTGAAGACCTCGGTCTGCTTCCTCCCGTGGGTCAGGGCCTCTGTGTAATACTTACGGGCGATCCTCTGGTCCCCACGTATAGTAATAACTCCGGTTGGTGAAGGCATCTTCAGCATCAGCATATGGCCGGCTATAAACGTTTTAAGCCTCCATAACCCTGACCGACCGATTATGCCATTGTACGATGATAGGCAGTCGACAATGATGAACTCCAAATGCTCCTTTTTCGTTCTGTCTCCCTCGCTGAAGATGATCGGTAGGTAATCCGATCCCAGAGGCTGGACAACCTCACCGGAGAAGCTTATAACACTACCAGAAAAGGGGTCATAGCCGACAACGCCATCTCGTCGGCCGTTTCCATTAAATCGTCGGCTATAGTCATAGCCGACGAAGTATCGTCAGCTATTCCCTCGTCGGAAATGCCCCGTCGGCTATAGTATAGCCGACGACACTGAGGCTAAGTCGTCTACTTATAAACTACGAAGTATAGCCGACGAACAAAGCGTCGTCGGCTATTATGAGAACATTGCCGACGATAGAGTCGTCGGCTATAACTCTCCCCTAACCCCTAAACCCCGAAGTATAGCCGACCACTATATCGTCGGCAATGTTCTCATAATAGCCGACGACTCTATCGTCGGAAATGTTCTCATAATAGCCGACGACTCTATCGTCGGCTATAACCTTCGCCGGCACGAAAACGGCTTATTTTTGCCGGAAGCCGGGAGGTTATAGCCGACGAAATATGGTCCATTTCGTCGGCTATAACCCCTAAATATTTAAAAAAAAAATATCAATTTTGTTCGGGCCCAATTCCACTTCGTCTTCGGTTTGCCTGCAGAAAATCCACAAATGTACATCCAAATAGCCAACAAATATCCACATCAATCCATCCGTAATATCCTACTGTACAAACCCCCTAACTAGCCATCTACGTACACTAACTACTCATCACCCCCTAAATGGATGGCGTCGTCGACGGGATCGTTCGAGTTCCGGTGGCTATGGCTACCCTGATCGCCTGGCGTACTCCGATGCTGGGGAGGAGTGGGGACGACGAAATCGGGCATCTGTGGCGGAGGCGGGGGCTCCTCTCCAGCTCGCTGGGCCTCCCAAGATTGCCGCATCCATCGGTACATCTCCGCTGCGGCCGCGTTGCTGGCCAGCTGCACCGAAGCCTGCTGTTGGAGCGCCTCCACCGCCCTCGCCAAATCCGCCTGCGTCCTCTGCAGCTCTGTCTGCAAGTCTCTCCTCGTCGAAGCCGCACGCTGCGTGCTGGGATTGGCCGGCGTGTACTTCAGAACCCCATCTCCCGCCGCGCCTAGGCCTCTCTGGTAGAAGTAGTTGTTGCCAGTCCCTACCGCCGCGTGCATGATCTGAGAGGCCAAGCGCGGCTCAAGGGTGTCGATCGTGGAGGTAAACTGCACGATCGCCTCGTCGGACGCCCCTTCTCCCAGCGTCTCTCGCGCGATCCTCAAGGTGATCGCGTCGGTCTCCGCATCTATTCTCGCCTAATTGACAAGAAAATATAATAAACAAATTAATAAAAAAATATATATAAATTAATTTAATGAAACACTTTTATTGAAGATGGTCCGGATACATCTGCGCATGAATCCACGACAACGGGCTCGGCGGTCGGTCCCTCCTTGCAATCTCTGCCCACTGCCTCCAGGACCGGGCGCCGCCGTGGTGGGGGTGCTCGTTTCTCTTGCGGTTGTCGCTGTTCGTCTTCGAGATTTTCTTTATTATAAGAACGAACATATAAACGCAAATATAAATTAGTAAGTAACTTAAAATATTAGGAACTAACCAAAAAAAATTATAAACTAATTTAGTTACTAACTAATTTAGTTTAATTAGTAACTAACTAACTAATTTAATTTAGTAACTAACTAACTTACTAACTACCTAATTTAATTTAATTTAATTTAATTTAGTAACGAACTAACTAACTATGTAACTAACTAACTAACTTAATTTAATAACTAACTAACTAACTAATTAATTTAATTTAGTAACTACATAATTTAATTACTAAATAACATTAAAAAGTTATAGACTAGGCTAAATTTTCTTACCAAGACCCTGTCGCTCCCGAAGTAGGCTACCAGCCATAGCCACTCATACTCCCTGTACCGAAACTCGTGGGGGGTTGCACCTCGCCCCAAGCCCTTCTCCACATGGTACGTCCTGTGGTGCGTCGACAACTCGTTCTTCCACTCGGAGTACCTATATTAACAGAACACAACTGTTAGATATATTCGTACATCTTTAATCGTCTTCAATCTAACTCGAATGATAGTAAAATAACGCGAAACACATAACCTGTTCTTCAGCTGCTCATCTCTCCACCAGTCCAAGGTAGGATGGACTCTGCTGCAATATTATAAATTAATTAGAAAATATTTTTATATAGTTATAAGGACTCAATTCATAAATGTTTATTTTCTATAATAAAAATACGATTTAACTCACCGACAGTGCATTGTACACTCGCGCCTTGATGTCATCGGGCACAGAGCCCCAGTCGGGCCACAACATTGGGACCCTGTCCCGCACGATCATGCCCGTCGCGTTGATATACTTGGTCGTGGTTTCTCTCCTCTCGATCGGGCGTCCATCCTCACCGGGACCAGGCAGGATCTCCCTGATCCCACCGGCGAGTTCCCTCTCCAGGGTCGACATGTTCGCTGGCCCTCTGGTCCTTCTCGTCCCCGCGGGTTTATTTACGAGGACGCCTGTTTCATAATTAAAATGAATACATGCCTAATAAAAATTCCGTACTAACTAACTAATTGACTAACCAACTACGTACATAATTTACTAACTAACTAATTTAATTTAGTAATTAACTAACTAAATAATTTGCTAAATAATTTAATTTAATAACTAACTAGCTAAATTAAATTAATTTACTAATTAATTTAATTTAGTAACTAGATTAACTAGCTAAATTCTTTAATTTACTAACTAATTTAAATTACTAACTAACTAACACATTTAATTTACTAACTAACTAACTAATTTAATTTAATAACTAACTAACGACCTAACTAATTTAATTTACTAACTAATTATGAACTAAGCTTCGATGTAGTTAAATAATTAATTAAACAATCTAAATAATTAATTAAACAAACTAATTACCTGCGTCGTTGTACTGTTTGTCCTTCTCACGAACACACCACAGGCCGCGGCAGTCCTCTGAGTCGAAATTCCTGTGGACGTAGGCCTCCTCCCAGGGAATCTCGTGCGGCCGGTCGTGCCTCCAAATCTGCCTCCCCCTAGCGTCGTACTCGGGGATGGCAGGGAGGAACTGGACCATGTACATCCCCGATGGCGGAGACATACGGGGCGTGGACCCTGAGGGGCCTGATCCCCCTGTCGGTGGGCCCTGTCGCTGTGGACGTTGTCGCTGTGGGGGGACAGGGAGCATCTCTGGAGGGTCCTGATCGTCGCGCGGTGGGGTCGGCTGCCGATCCTGGAACAGTGCTGAAGTGCAGTGGGGTCTGGAGGGTGCGGCTGTGCGTCCTCCTCTGACGCTCGAGATTGGGCCCGCTCCCGTCGACTCATACGATGAGCCCCCACGTGTATCGCTCGGGGTAAATCCCATCAACGTCTCCTCGCGCCTGTTCATTGGCCGGCGTAGGCCCCGACGACCGCTGGGTCCGCCCCCCCAAGGCTGTGTCCTGCCTGAGCTTCGGGGTCGCTCTCGCTCGGTCTGGCAATCCAGCGGTCTACAGCGCGTCGGTTTTCTGCACAATTAGTATATAAAATCCATAAATTTCACAACAATTCCACAAAAAAATAAAAAACTTCATTAAATATATATATACCTAATTATATATATACCTAAATATATTTATACCTAATTATATATATATATATATATATATATTCTGAAATATATATATATATATATATATATATATATATATATATATCCTCCTAAAAATTCAGTATATATAACACAAAAAAATAAAAAACTTCATTAAATATATATATACCTAATTATATATATACCTAAATATATTTATACCTAATTATATATATATATATATATATATTCCGAAATATATATATATATATATATATATATATATATATATATCCTCCTAAAATTCCACTAAAATTCCACAAAAAAATAAAAAACTTCATTAAATATATATATACCTAATTATATATATACCTAAATATATTTATACCTAATTATATATATATATATATATATATATATATATTCTGAAATATATATATATATAAATATATATATATCCTCCTAAAATTCCACAAAAATTCCACAAAAAAATAAAAAACTTCATTAAATATATATATACCTAATTATATATATACCTAAATATATTTATACCTAATTATATATATATATTCTGAAATATATATATATATCCTCCTAAAATTCCACAAAAATCATAAATTGATGCCTAATTCCACAAAAATCATAAATAAAAAATTGCAAGAGGGGCAGGGGACTACCTGACATGGTGGTGCGACGGGGACGAGGTCCGGTGGTGGTGCGGGGCGGCGGCGACGGCGACAGCGGCTAGGGGCGGCGGCTGCGTTCGCACCTGTTTTGGAATCGGCAGCGGTCGGGAAGGACGGGGAGGGGTCGGGGAGGGGTCGGGTAGGGACGGGGAGGGTCGGAAGGGTCGGTGGTGGTCGGTCGGCGTCGGGGAGGGTCGGGCGGCGATTAGGGTTTTGAGGGGATTCAGCCGAAAATGAGGGAAAACGGTCTGCTGCGCTTTAAATCGAAGGACTATAGCCGACGATGTCCATTTTAATTCGTCGGCTATACTCTGACCCTAAATCCGGGCCGGGCCGAAGTTGGGCTTTGCGAGCCGAGGTACGGGCCAGGCCTTGGGCTTTGCGGTGGGCGGGCCGGTTATAGCCGACGAATTTAGCCATTTCGTCGCCTATAGTATGAATGTCGTCGGCTATACCTTTAATATCGTCGGCTATACTGCACGCGCTCAGCAGCCGTCCGATCTCCCCCATCCAACGGCGGACAATGAAACGGCGCGGATCGCAAGAGTTTAGCCGACGAAGTTAAATATTTCGTCGGCTATTCCTTGGTCAAATTGCAAAGTCAAACCTCTAAACGCTTTAAAACGGAAATTGGCCCGTCTAAATGACGTTTTTTGGCCTTACCTTCAACAGAGAATAGTTTCAAATCGATGCGACGCAACTAATCGTATAAAAATTTTCCTCAAAATATTTACCGACCGTCAGGCTACCCATAGGAAAACAGAAGTAAAAAACAGCTAACCGCAACATTCGACACACAGATTTTGTCGGAATCTTCTCATTTTTTAACCGTAGACGTATTTCAATATTTCGGTCATATCTTATTTCACGACACATTTGCATTTGAAGGGTCTACGTATAGTAACTATTTGAAACTATACATTCACTTAAACACTTAGTAAACAAGTTAAGGAACATTTGTGCATATGTTACGATTTTGAATCTAAAAGTTTGGAAAATCTATTCCAACCGTCAGATATCACCGTTAAGATTAAATACATGTATGAAAAAAAATCTAACTACATCTGACAACGTTAAAGAGGCTCGATCGGGACGGTCAAACTGCAAAGTCAAAGCTCTAAACGCTTTAAAACGGCAATTGGCCCGTCTAAATGACGTTTTTTTGCCTGACCTTCAACAGAGAATAGTTTCAAATCGATGCGACGCAACTAATCGTATAAAAATTTTCCTCAAAATATTTACCGACCGTCAGGCTACCCATAGGAAAACGGAAGTAAAAAACAGCTAACCGCAACATTCGGCACACAGATTTTGTCGGAATCTTCTCATTTTTCAACCGTAGACGTATTTCAATATTTCAGTTATATCTTATTTCACGACACATTTGCATTTGAAAGATGAAGCAATGGTTTCGGTCAATATACTTTAGCCGACGAAATGCAAGTCGTCGGCTATACTTTAGCCGACGAATTGCAAGTCGTCGGGTATACTTTAGCCGACGAATTGCAAGTCGTCGGCTATACTTTAGCCGACGACCTTCAACGTTTTGTCGTTAGCCGACGACTTGCATATTAAATTACCCAGAATGAGCATTATAGCAGACGAAGTATGGTCCATTTCGTCGGCTATAATGCTTATCTTTCTGAAAATTTGCCTATTTCACCTGATAAATTCATGAACATCACACAAACAATTCAATACAATTTCCCATAAACTCCGAAAACGGTAATTAAGGACAAAAATGTATTCATACATGCATGCACCATCGTACACAAATACATACATAATTAGTATACTAAGGATGATAATCAAAATCATCCTCATCACTTGAGTCAGACGTAGTATAGTAGTTAATATCTGGCAACCGGTGCTCGTACTCGTCGTCTGAGTCATTGTCTGCCTGAGATAGACGATTCAGATTAACATCATACATGGGCACCTGACCCCTAGGAAGTTGAACCACTCTACCCGGCGTCACATTATTATTGCGGATGGTGGAGGATTCCGGAATGTCGACGGCGTCCGGCTCTTGGTATGCGGTCGCTTCTTGACACTCTGTGCTCACACCAAGTGTGGTAGCACTGTATATGTCTCGCTGAGACACATGGTTAACTACCTTCCACGTGCCTTTGTTCAATGGATTATCAAGATAAAAGACCTTTTTGGCCGCTGTGGCGAAAACAAAGGGGTCATCTTCATACACACTAGTGGTGGTATTCACCGAAAGTATGCCGTACTGATCGGTCCTTATGCGGTGCGGCCTAGTATCAAACCATCGACACTTGAACAAGTGGACTTTCATGCGGTTCTCATAAATGAGTTCAACAACTGACTGTAGGACACCGTAATAATCCTCGCCCCCCTCTGCACCATCGACCATCACCCCACAATTCTGTGTTTTGCGTTCCCCATCTCTAGCTTCACATATATACTTAACGCCGTTGACATCACACATTGGGCGGACTGTGGAAGATATCGGCTTCATCGACAACAGCCTCAATTCCTCTGAGTAATTTCTATGACCACCCTTCGCAGCCACGTGCATCAGCTGAAAAATATAACTCAAATCACTTGGTGTGTTTATGATTAAAGAATAGGGAACTGTAAAAGAAAGCCATCTAATATATATATTTATACACTTACTCATTGTGGAAAATAATCTGCAAACGTCGTGTTGTGGTACTGGAGATCACCGCCAACTTCCTTGCAGTTAAGATGGGTTCGTTTCCAATATTGTACCTCCGGACAGTTTATTAAAACCCACCAGTGGGCAGTCCCTACCTCATGGTCATGCAACTTGTCCACACCCTTCTTCTTGAAGCTTCCGTATGGTACAACATCGTTAGCGACGATAGATAGGTTGAACTCGGGGTCATCTCGACTTGGATGTTGTGGGGGGTCCTCCATCGCTCCCAAGTACAACTTGGCGTACGTTACACACTCATGCGCAATGTAAGCTTCAGCAATACACCCCTCAGGCGCAGATTTATTGTGCACATATTTCTTGTAGTCTCCAAGTTGTCTGTAAGGTTAACAAGTGCATGTTAAGAGCATGCAAATTTTATTTAAAAACATGTATAAAACAAATTTATGAATAACATGTACCTTTCGATGGGATACATCCAAGTGTAGTGTACGGGACCGGTAAGCAACAATTGTTGGGGAAGATGGATCATCAGATGAGGCATGATGTCAAAGAAGTTTGGGGGAAATTTCCTCTCGAACTTGCACAAGATAAAAACGATTTCCTCATGCATTCTCATGAGGTCTGATTTTCTAACTTCTCTAGCGCATACCTTCTGGAAGAATCTTGACAACGCCACCAACGGCTCAACCACTTCATCCTCCAAGTACGCTCGAATGAAAATAGGGAAGAGGCGTTGAAGCAGTACATGGCAGTCGTGACTCTTCAATCCGTACATCTTGTTGTCTCGGTAGTTAACACACTTGCTTATGTTACCCGCATAGCCATAAGGATACCTGCATAGCCATTAACAACAATTAGATTTCATGCAGTCCCATGCTTCTGGAATACATGCCTAATAAAAAGTTACCTGACATTACTCATCCATCCAAAGATTTCATGTTTCTGGTCCCTGGTGACGGTGTAAGGAGCTTGGGGCATTTTGCTCCTGCCCTCTCTCAACCACAAATGGTCCCGCAGTCCCATATTTCTCAGATCAACGCGTGCCTTGGGGGTGTCTTTTGTTTTCTTCTCCCAATTCAAAACTGTGCCAACCACGGCTTCACACACGTTCTTCTCTATATGCATGACATCCAGGTAGTGTCTGATAGCCAACCTGGACCAATAAGGAAGTTCCCAGAAGATGCTCTTGTGTGACCAGAACCTATACCGATCGGGCCTCTCTGGAATCGTGCGCAACACATCGGGATGATTGCTAAGCGGACCAAAGTCATACTCATTCAACACTGCCAATATTTCCTCCCTTGTCCATCGCTCCGGTGCCCAGCCCCTTTCTTCAGTCCCATCAAAAGCCTGTGCATCGTCCCTAAATGGATGGTCATGGGGAAGCCAACAACGGTGACGCATCTGGACAATCTTGCTGCAATGAGGACTGGAGCAATCAACAGTCATGCACTCTGAACAAGCCCTGTAACCCCTGGTGACGCTGCCCGACAACATACCCCTCCCAGGAAAGTCACTGATCGTGCCAACAAGCATGGCACGCATCCGGAACATCTCATTTTTGAACCGGTCGTAGACCAGGTGGCCTTTCAGACTCAAGTACCGAAGCTCCTCAATTACGGGTCTCAAATACACATCGAGACACTTTCCCGGATAACCTGGGCCTGGAATCAACAATGTGAGCATGTTATATTCCTTCTTCATGCACATCCACGGTGGAAGGTTGTACGGAATCAAAATAACTGGCCACACACTGTACTGAAGCTCTTTCTTGCCAAAAGGGTTGAAACCGTCGGATGATAGCCCTAGCCAAACATTTCGAACCTCTGATGCAAATTCAGGAAACTCCAACACATTCTTCTTCCAAGCCTCTCCGTCGGCGGGATGTCTAAGGGTGTCATCGTCAGGCACATTCCTCTGAGCCCACCATCTCATAGCTTCGGCCGTGAAAGCACACATGAACAACCGCTCAAGCCTATCAATCAGCGGGAAGTACCGAAGTATCTTCACAGCTTTCTTGTTCCCTTTAGGAGTGAACTTATACCGCTCTGTATTGCATACTGGGCAGTATTCAAGATCTGCAAGTCCTTCCCCGTAAAACAGAACGCAATCGTATCTGCATGCATGAATCTTGATGTAGGAAAGGCCAAGATCTTTAAGGATATGTCGCACCTTATGATGACTGGTAGGAAGCCGATGTCCGGGGGGCATTGCCCCACCCCATATCTTCAGCCAATCATCAACCGATTTGACAGTGCCTTTGTTCTCTGTTTTGATCTTCATCACTCCCATGACAGATTCAAGGACAGTCTTACTGCATCCGGGGTACAACGGAGTCTGTTGCAATGCGATCAGGTTGTTGTACTTTTCCATACCACTTGTGTTGACCGGTGATCGGGGTAATGGCTCGAGTGGCTCAATATCAGGGAAACATTCCATCTCCGGAGGAGGGAGTTGCACATCTGGTGCTTCATCAATGACACCGCTCTCACGAGGAAACATATCGTTGATCTAGTTCGTTGTTGGATCATTGGACGAACTCCCTCTCTCGGCAAATTGTCCATGATCATGAGGACCCGCAAACTCTGGTTCACCGTGATAAATCCAATTAGTGTATAGGACCAAAAATCCATATCTAGCCAAGTGTTGCTCCACTTTCTCTATGGAAAAACGTTGTCGTGTGCTGGCACACTTGCAGTTTTTACACGGGCAATAATGAAGTGTAGTGTCTCCACAGTTAGCCATCACAAATTCCAGGAAACTCCTAACTCCATCATGATACGCCTGATCCCATCTTCCAAGGGTAATCCAACTCTTGTCCATCCTGTAAATTCAATAAATAAATATAATTATATATATATATATGCACGTACGTACGTACGTACTAATTAATTAAAAAATTCATCATTACACACACACACAGATATATATATATATATATATATATATATACACACACATCCCTAAATTAATTAAAACATCGTCAATCTCCCTAATTAATTAAACACAATATATTTTTTATATATACCAACAATATATTTTTAATTACAATTACATTAATTAATATATATATACATTTTTTCATCAAATTCATCTAAAATCACCTCTAAATCAACAATCAATCACTAATCTTCAACAAAACTTCAATTCTATCTAACCAACATATCAACCCATTAATAATCTCATCTCAACACATATATATATATATATATATATATCAAATTAATCACACATTTATTCTAATTAAACTCTAAATTAACACACCTCTGCATATAACCAACTAAATCAACACACACAGCAATATACGTACCTTTGAAGCTTATGGCCGAGGTTTTGGACGATTTCAGAGCGTTTTCGAAATTTTTTCGAAAAATTTCGACGAAGTGAGCTCGCTGGTGCAGAATAGATCTGATATAAGGGTTATAGCCGACGAAGACCCTCCTCGTCGGCTATAACAAAAAACTTTTCGTCGGCTATAGTTATAGCCGACGACGTCAAGTAATAGCCGACGACTCGTCAGCTATAATATTATAGCCGACGATGTGGCCGACGAAAGAGTAATTCGTCGGCTATAACCCCTTATAGCCGACGAAGTACTCTTTCGTCGACCGTTTTTTTTCATATCGTCGGCTATGACCCCTTTTCTGGTAGTGTAAGCGGCTCGTTATCCTGGGATAACTTGTTCCTTCCTCTCTGCAACCCTTTGTATGCGTCTTTGAACATTACGTTGACAGAGGCTCCGGTATCGATCAGCATACGACTGGTTATCCAGTGGTCTATTTGGACCGTAATGAGGAAGGGGTTGTTGTGCGGTTGGACCAAATCCTCCGGCTCTTCCTCCTCGTAGAAAGTGTCCGAGTTCCATCTGGTTTTAGCGGCTTGGCCGCTTCTTTCTCCGAAGGCGTACACCTCCTTCCCCCGGATCGATCTTAGGCATCGCTTCTTTGAGCTCCGGGTGAGCCGATCTATACGGTCCCCGCCGTGTATCATGTTAATGCTCCCGTGTACCTCGATCCCCCTTGGAGTGCGGGTGCTTATAGTTCCTACCTGCCGAGCTCGCGGTCGGTCTTTGTTGGGGTCATTCGGGCGGGCCTGGTCGTTCACGATCGCTTTCTGGGGTTTTCGGTCACCAGTCCGAAGGGCTAGATCTTGGGGTTTTCCTGCTGGCGCAATAGCTAAGGCCCGCGGTGGTCGCTCTGCTGGCGTAGCTGCCCGGGGCTGCGCCGAGCGCACAAATGGCGGTCTTCTCCCTGGTTGGGAACCGTTGTCACCGCCTCGCCGGGGTTGCCACTCCTCCCGTACCTCTGCTTTCCTGGTGGCTGCAGGCGCACGGTTGCGATCTAGCTGCCCGGTCTTGCTTCCACGGGATGGCGGTAGGTCGTCCGATATTCGCTTGGGCGCCTTGTCCCCATATGTCTCGTGCTCTGCCTGAGCGTGCCTGACGGCCACGGTCATCAGCTCGTCGTACCCCAGCGGCTCCTGTACTAGTAAGTTGTACGAAAGTTCCCCAGGTCTCAAACCCTACTTGAAGGCCATCCTTGCGATCTGCTCGTCCAGGTTCCTGACCCCGGCCGTGGCAATTTGCCACCGGTTAACGAAGGCGCGTAGCGGCTCGTTGTCAGTTTGCATGCAGTCAAAAAGGATTGTTGATGTTTGGGCTGTCCTGGCTCTGAGAATGAACCGGCCGACAAACTTATCAGCCAACCGCTCGAAGGTTTCGACTGAGTTCACTGGTAGCTCGTAGAACCAATTCAACGCCTCTCCCGAGAGCGTCTCTTGGAATACGTTGCAGCACATGGCATCCGAGTAGCCCCTCGTCCCTGCTTGTGACTTAAAACTGTCCAGGTGCTGGTACGGGCAGCTCGTTCCTGAATATGTCAACTTCAGAGGCCTTTGGTTTCCAGATCTTCCCGATTCCCTAATCCGGCGCGGGAAAGGTCCAATACGCTCGTTGAACCGTGCACCGCCCCGCGGTCGCCCTGCCATCCTCTCGCTGGTCTCCATGCGGCCCTTTATGTCCGACACCGAGGCGGAGAGCGCCTCGAGTGTCCGTGCGGTAGAGCTTTCCTGCTCGCTTGACGCCTGGCCCGTGCGGTACGGGAGCTCGGCCGGGCCGAAGTTTTTCAGAGCTTCCGAAAAGAGTGGCGTGGCCACATGCACGGTCTTTCTTCTTCCCGTAGCCTGCCCTACCTCAAGATGCGGGAATTCGCTAGCCTTGCTCGCTGGTCGCGGTGCTGCTCGAGGAGTGCCCTGCTGACCCTCTCGCTCCAGGGCCGCCAATAGGGCAATGTTCACCGCCTTCAATTCTTGGCATCGGGCCTCCGCTCTTAGTCGATCTTGATCGCCCTCTTCTCGCAAGCGCTCGACCTCTGCCTTCATCTTTTTTATTTCTCCCGGACCCTTCCGGTCGGGGTTTTCTGACTCCTGGCAATCATGAGCCCTGTCTTGGATGGGAGAAAGGGCGAACCTCGCACCGACCTCAGCCTTTATGTTACGGGCCGGGTCGGGGAACTGAATTCGCGCTTTCGACTTTCCGTCTCGGTCGGGGGAAAGGACGAACCTCACACCGTCCGCAGCCCCTGTACCTTGGGCCCGGTCGGGGAACTGAATTCGCCCTTTCGGTCCTTCCGTGCTGGTTTTTATCTTCCTTCCTTCCATAGCTTCCGAACTGCGGATGTAGCTACCTCTCCAAAGGATCAATAGAGTTCTACTCTCTGGTAGAGCAATACAACTTTTTGAACAAATTCCCACAGACGGCGCCAATTGTTTCTGCCTAAACCCGGGGGCCTGGTAGATACACGATGAATCCAACTTGATCTCCTGCAATCCTGCTCACTAAGGGGAATACCGGGCGGGCCGGTCTTCTCCTCTCCGATGCCTAAGTTAGTATAGTTGGAATATATATAACCAAGGCACGTATGTAAGCGGGGAGAGAGATAAGTTACCTATTAAAGAGGGTAGTTGGGGCCCTTATATAGGTGGTTGGGGGTGAGGGCTGGCCTCACCTTTCGATGTGGGACTGGTTCCCTTCTGTTTGTACATTCTGGTGCCCTCTTTGGCAGGGTGGCGCCCTCGGCCCCAGGGTCCCTGGAGGCAGGATAGAGTGCTGCACCCCGAGGCCGGGTGCTGGTGATCCGGTCCCGGGCCATGGGCCGGGCCCTGGTGCGCTTGCTGCGGGTCTGTGGGCCTGCTGTAGCCTCTCTGCGGCTACTGTCAACACTCGTCATACTCAAATACTGCATATTCCATTGGATCAATAGACATTTCCCTTCTAATAAAATTGTGTAAAAGACAACATGCCGTAATTATACGACATTGTGTCTTAGTGGGATAAAAAGAAGGACTCCTTAAAATAGTCCATTGACATTTCAGCAAAACAAAACAGCGCTCTATCACGTTTCTTGCTTTCGCATGCTTCATATTAAAATACTCTTCTTTATTAATAGGCCTAGACCCTTCTCTCCATTCTGATAAGTGGTACCGTGTTCCTCTATAAGGTGCAAGAAATCCCTCACCATTAGTGTAACCACCATCTACAAGGTAATAATACCCTAACCAAAAAAAATAAGAAACCCTATTAGTTACATATATACAATATATAGTAGGAGTATAAAGTATTGTTGTCATAGCTAATTATGGCCTTACTAGTAGGAACTCTTAGTCCATTTGGCCTAGTTACTGCATCACAAAGTACTCTAGAGTCTGATGCAGAACCCTCCCATCCCGGTAACACAAAAATAAATTGCATGTCCCGTGCACAAACTGCTAAGACATTGGTTGCAATTTCAGACTTTCTAGTTCGATATCTTGGCTTGTCAGTAGCAGGTACACGCACTCTAATATAAGTCCCATCTAATGCTCCCAAAGAATTCTAAACCAAAAAAAAGTAAAATTTTATTATAGCTATAAGAATTGCAGACCATAGTAAACCAAAACGAACCACTAGCAATAATTCCATCATAATTGTAATAACATACCTTAAACCACTTCCATCTAGGATCTGTTTCATTATCAAGAACAGGATTTGGCATTCTCAATAGGTTACCTTGTAGTCGTAATACCCCTTGCAATACAGAGTTGAAGTACCTACTTATTGTCTCTCCTGATCGGAAGAATCTACCACTAATAGTGCGATTCTTAACATGATGAGCAAGAGTATGTAAAAACATACATACTTGCTCCTTCACAGATACTAATCCTTCATTTTTTATCCTTCCAGCAGTGCGTAAAAGTTCACATAATAACCCAAAAGCCCTTCTATCCATTCTCAACTCATTCACACACTCAGTGTCACTATTGCCTATTATACTATCTAGATAAATCAAACGAGTCTCATATCTAGTAAATGATCGATTATCCAATGCTCTTTGTTCATCTCGTCTTCGCCTTAACTTTAACATCAATAATGTAAGGATTGTACAAGCAGACATACTCTCTAAATGCCACAGTTCCAACAACAAAATCAACAATAGCTTTCTTCCATCCATATCTATAAGTTAAAAAAAAAAAGAGAATAAACCATCTAATTCATATGAATGCTTACTGGAATATATATGGGACAAATAACACAATAGAAGATAATTTATATATATATATATATATATATATATATATATATGAATATAAACAATAGAACATAGCGATGTTAATTGTTTGCTTGATCAAATATACAAACGAACCAAAATTGAAGGCAAGCTTTACTGGATTTATTGAGGCTTTACTGGATTTATGGAGAAAAATGTCAAGGAAGCTGGTACGAGCTACATAGTATGTGGGATTATTGAGCAAGTCAATGAGACAACACTTAGGATTTCATAGCTACCAAATAGGGTTTGCTGAAAAAATTTATGGCTCCTGCCCAACACCCAAAGTCACGTGCTTTCCCTTCTTTAACTATATATATATATATATATATATATATATATATATATAAAGCCTTTATCTTTATCACCAAAGCTGAAAAATAATAAGCAGACCGGATCTTCTTCTACAGCCACAAGGCCAGAAACCCAGATAAGACTTATCACAATTCACCACTCTCATCCTTCAAGTTTCAATTTTTAGGTACTTTTATTGTTTACTTATTTATCTGTTAATAATGAATGGTAGGTTCAGTTTCGTAGAGCATTTACTGATCACAATTATAAACTCATAAAGTCTGAATCTTTTGCATCCGTGGTGGACATTCCATTGTAAGATGACAGAAGATGTGTGTTTCCTGCATTAAACTACTAAACATTACAGACTGACCACTAGCATAAGCACAATGATCCATCGGGTTCTCAAAACACACAAAATCCCAAGCCTATTACCCAATTTCAGATTTTATTTCTTCCCTTACGAGATTAATCATCTCTGGATCTATCATAAAAGAGAAACAAATGAATGAAGAAGTCAAGGCAGAGATGTAGAAATAGATGAAATTAATTTATGCGAACTGTGTAGTTGGGCGGCGAAGTGTTGAGCGAAGAGAGGAGATCTCGGCGAACTGTGTAGTTGGGCAGCAAAGAGAGGAGGCAGCGAAGTGTTGAGCGAAGAGAGGAATAGAGAAAGAAAGAGAGAGTTAGGTTAGTCCGTCTTATTTAAGGGTGATGAAAATGAGCACCCAGCTTAACACCAACTAAGGAGGTGAAAAAGGAAACACGGGCTTACGTAAGCCCATTTAAGTTTGTACTTTGTAACAACAAACATGGTATTAGCCATCTAGTACTCCTTATTTAAGACTATCCTGGCTAATCGCAGGAAACAAACATGCACTAAAAGTGTTGAGTTTTAATCACAAGAGGCCTTGGTACAATTGGGTATTATCTATCCACTTATAAGTTGTATTTTATTTGTCACTTTTCTGATGTGGGATCTCTCCTCTCTAACACGCTCTCTCACGTGCAACCTAGCTCTAGGTAAGCACGTGGAATGAATTGACAAGCAATCCGGAAATTTTTCAATGGCAAGATAACAAGCCCAAACAGGCGAAATATTTGAAAGCCCACAACGAGAGAAATATGAAAGGCCCACAACGGGCGAAATATGAAGGCCCGGAACGGGCTGAATATAAGAAGCCCACACAACAAGCGAAATACATAATGAACCCATACTCGGGCCTATGAAAGATTGGAGACGCAATTGGAGAGGGACCCGCTCTGATACCATGTTAAACGGTGACAAGCATGGCCCGTGGATCAACTGTACCGATATTGTCCCAACTTAACCACCTTAAAGGTGTTGGGTTTTAATCACAAAATGCCTCGGTGCAATTAGGTATTATCCACCCACTTATAAGTTGTATTTTATTTGTTACTTTTTTTATGTGAGATCTCTTCTCTCTAATAGCGCGCGGTTGTTGGTCTGCCAAGCTTAAATCTAATGAATAAAAAACAGCTTAATTACAACGTCAAGTACCTACTTATGGATTGTCCAAATGACACCTTCAGTACATGGAGGAACAGTAAGTGAGCCCATATATCTATAGTAGTTGTTGCCACCCATTTTGATTTCCCTGGGATCAATCTTCCCAATATTTTTCTCTTCCTTTTGATTACTCATGGATCGCACATGCCTCCTCAACTGAAAAACATTTATACCAGTGTAAAATTCATTCTAAATTTTCTCTAATAACAAAATATAGAAGCGAAACGATATTGATGACATTTCATACTCATATATACACTATATATTTTTAACTAATTGATAGTATATCATTATAAGTGTGGTAATGAAATAGTGATTAATGAGCATATCAGTATTAATGGATCGTACATACCTTGGAAAGAAAGGTATCGGGGTGGCGACCAATCTTGTAAAGGACTCCGACGACAGCAATCTTGTTTGTGACATTGGGATCGGGGCTGAGATGGACCATATGCAGCTCCATGTCATACCTCCTGCCATTGATAGAGTGCTCCGACGGCGAATGCCAGTGACATTGTTTAAGCAAGTAGTTGGTTCCGTTGATCGGACTGACCCGGCATCGCCCTCCCATTGAAGCGATATGTCGTGCCCTCTATTCTTGACAGTGGCATTACTAGATTTGTAACTCCTTTTGAGCTTTCCCAGCTTGGGGAGTATCTTGACTCTCTGGTTTGAAAGATCGATAGGAGATTGCATGCCTCCGTTGTCGCAGGCTGCCCATTCTTTCTTCACTCGTCCCCAATGTTTTGGCCCCTTTTCGCTTCCCTCTACGTAGTCGAACTCTCTCTCATCCTCTGCATCCAGTAATTAAGTTAATCAATTCATCAATCAAACAGTAGCTAGCAACCTAATTCAACGATCAAAAAGTCACGATGGATGAATGCTTACCAACTTCTTGAGCTGTCACGGTTGAGAGAAATACAAGGAAAAGAAGCCAACAAGTAACATTGCAGACGGAATGCTTCATGGCAGATCCAAATACAGATAATTAAGAGTGTGATTAACGATGGCCGGAATTAGTAATAGGGTAGCACAAAACCCCTTAATAAGTAGTATAATTAATCGAGTTGATGATATTATTTCTGGTGTTAACTGGCAGTGATACAGCTAGACCTTGTTTATTATACATGTATATATAAGCAATGGGTTCAATATCAGTCTGATCATTAGCTACACACGCCCTCAGCTGTAATAGTAGGAACCCGGGACAGAGGATTAGCTATATATATAGCTCACATTATTTCCCATTATTAATTTATTAACCGACCATGAAAACGAGTAAGGCACACATGCTGACATATATGCATATTTTCCTATTTCGACTCAGAAGAAAAAAGATGCAAATTATATATGTTTCCATTATTGTTGCGCTAGATGTTTTAGCAGAGATCGATACGAGAGTGATATGATGTGTGTAAAAAATGTGCTACTTGACATAGAGTTATAGACAAATCTAGGCTTCAAAAATGAATAAAATGTCGGTGTGAATCATGTGGGAAGAAGCAAGCGCGTTGGGGACAAATAGAGAAAGAACAAAAGATGGTGTCAAGGTGCCGTGGCATGATGATCTGCTCAATTCCCATATCCTGATACGCGTTAATATAATTCGGCTGGCTGTCCTATATTATGGAATGGAATATTCACGTCTCCACAAACCAAAGAAGTTGCTCAGAAATACAACTTGATTCCCATTCAAAGAAATGATTATAGGGCCTGTTTAGAATAGAATTTGGAATGGAATTTTGATTTCAAATCATGTGTATTTCAAATTTGAGTAATTGAAATGCTAGCATTTTAAATTTAGGGATAATGACCATTTGCACGAAAAAAAGTTAAAACTTGACCATTCCAATGTTACCTACCCATTCCAATGAATCTTAATAAAAATATCTATATACCCTATATTAAACCCTAATATCATCGTATCCTTTTTAACCAACAGACTCTCTCTCTGGCTTAGTAGTGGCTGCGTCAGCGGGAGCGGGAGCGGGAGTGGGAGCGAGGGAGGAGAAGTGAGTGGCGAGGGTGATTTCCTCTGCGACGGCAGTGGCGGAGAGGGGCTGGCAAAGCTTCTCCAGCTCGTCAATGGCGGCGGAGACGGCGGTTTTGGAGCGGAAGACCTCGAGTTGTTCGTTGTTGAGGGATTTGCCTTGGGCGAGAGACTCCTCCATCTGATGGATGCGGTTCTGCTTCTTGCAGAGGGCACAAATGCGCTTGTTGATGAGGCTGAGGACCGGGCCGTCGGACACTTCGGAGCCCGCTATGGCTGCCATTGAAGGTGCTTTTTTTGCTTTTCTAGGGTGTTGGTGGGCTCGGATCGGATGCGGGTGCGGTAGGGTGTGGAGAGATCTGGGGGGTTGATTTAAGGGAGGTGAGGGTGACGGACGGTGGGGATTGCGACACGATTAGAGAGACGCAACTGTTGGGAACTTGGTTCCTTGGAATTAGGTTTCCATGGATTTTTAATATTAATCAATGCGTTTAGTCTTTTTTATTGTTTTATTGCCTTTTGTGTCGTTTTTGGAGAGGGGAAATAGGGATGTCAAGCTTCCTTTGCAAGCTTTGTTTTGATGCTAATTGTGAGATTAGAAACAAAAGTTGAGCTGGTTTAACCAGGGTGTGGGTTTGAATGATAATGCTTCTGAGATACTGAGAAGCACAATCTATATGTATGGTTGTTTGTTTCCTGTGGCTAGTTGAGAAGCACAATTTTGTTGTTTTCACTTGTCTAATCTGTAAAAGAACAAAAACAAAAGGATTATCATTCATATTCAAATATTACTGACCCACAGTAATCAAATTACTGACCCTCAGTAATCGATTACTGACTGATAGGAGCATTATATGCGACGTTCTTAATACGTTTTTACCCCCATTTATGCAATGATTAACCCTTATTGTTGTATTATAGAGTCGTTTAGTCGAGTCAGAAGTCTTTGGTAGAGTCGGTTTGTGAAATGAGCTAAAATGTCTAAAAACGCTGAATTTGTGAAGAGTTTGAGTTGAACTAGGATTCTTAAGTCAAGAGTTTGATTCGAAGTAGGAATCCTTATGCAAATAAGAGTCTTAATCGGTTTAGGAGTCTACAATGTCTAGACGTTTCTGAAAACGTCGAAAGTTCTAAGAGTTTCAATCAAAGTAGAACTCCTTGTTGAACCAGGAAATCCTGAGTGAATTAGGAATCATACTCTTAATAATTCTCCTACATTTTATCTTGTCTTTTTAATATTTCTTCTCTCTTATTTTCAGGAATTAAATGAGGAAATTCAGTGGAGAAAACAAAGAAAAAATCAGGCAGAAATTATTACATATTGCCGAATGCAAGAGAAGAGTTGCAATGCAACTAGGACAAGAAGAGAGGATGAATTAAATCAAGGATAAATGGAATAGATATTTCAAGGATATTCAGTAATTATCCAAGGGAAATTCAGCAACAAATTCAAGAGAAAAAGAAGAGATAATTCGGAAAAAGAAGAAGAAAAATCGGAAGAAATCCTGATTAAATTCGGCAGAATTCTTGTGCACGTCATCCAACTTCCACGGACTTTCCAAGACAGCTCACTTTGAACCAAATGACATGCCACATATGGATGGAAAGCTACGGGAGTCTAGTTTCCAAATCAGTTGGAATCACCTCAATAGCTATTCTAGACAGAGTTATGATGTAATCAATGCACGGAGGTCATTCTGCCGAATTCAGAAAATCAAGAAAAACCTAAACCAATTCGGTTTTGGTTTGTGGCCGGCTTCTCTAGGTTATTTCCTCTATAAATAGCCATGTAATAGTCAGAAAAATATATCTTGTCTCTCACCTTCACAACACCAAAGCTCTGCCGAATTCTATACACAAATTTCATATCGAAAATACATAAGCCAAACCACCACCTTGCCATAAAATCGCACCACTTCATCACCACCGAATTCATCCTTTGCCGAAGCTTTCTTCAAGGTTCTTCAAAGTGTGATTCACTCTACTCTCATGGCTTTATATTTTCTGTATACTTATGATACTTTGTCTATGAAGATTATAAGGATTTGTGGATGTTTATTTGGTTGTATTAATTCTATTTTGGATTTCCGAATTTATTTGGATGTTTGATTGCCGAATTATATATCATGACAAGTTTCGAATTTAATCAGGGTTTATTATTGTAGTATGATCGCATGTGTTCTTGATTTATTTTGGTTTATTTTCTGAATTCATATGCATATAAATCGATGCATGAGGGTAGCCATGACTATGGCTGATCCTTGTGTATTGATTTCAATTGCCGAATATAACATAAGATGGATTATACTCAAAGTTGATTCATCTTGTGTTAGTTCTTTGGGCTAGAGTAATTCTGAAAATTTACATATCGATGTGAGATGAGGTGACCCCATACTTGCTAATATGTTTCCAATTCAACTCATTGTGCTTATGTGTTTCTTGGTTTAATTTCTACACGAAGTGTCTTTAAACTGATTAACACTATGTATAGGATTATGCACGAAGCTGGTTCTAAATAATTAAGGAGTTTTGACTAATTAGAAGAACCACGAAGGCTCTAATTAAATTGGAACTAAAATCAATCTTGATTGCATGCCGAATTACTACTCTATTTACCTTATTCGAATTTGATACTTATTATGTGAGTTTTGTGTAAAGTGATATGTGTGAAAGATAATGATCATGTATATATGTTAAATTAGGTTTTATTTAATTGTTTTTAATTTCGTAAAATTCAGTAGGATATTAGACATAAACTCTCAACCCCCATATGATTTTGTAATGCTTTATGTGGTTAAATGCCCTTGATTTCCCCGGATAGAACGATCCCTACTTGTCAATACTACACTCGACACAAGAAGGGTAATATATGTATGAGATTGTTTTGCTGGTACAAAATGTGCGTGTAATTTGGTCCCATCACTGACCCTCAGTAATCACATTACTGACCCTCAATAAACACATTACTGACCCCCAACAATCACATTAAAAACGCTTACTAATCTATTACTGACCCCCAGTAATCACATTACTGACCCTCAGTAATCACATTATTGACCCTTAGTAACTTGAGTCAAGTGACTGGAATCCGGCGACTAAAGTAATATTGAAAAAAAAAATTCCGGCGAAAGAAAAAAAAAATCCTGCGAAAAAATCTAATTGGGAAAATCTGATTGCTGGGGGTCAATAACCCTAAAAAAATCTGATTATATATAAAAAAAAAAATTCGGCGAAAAAAAAAATTCGGCGAAAAAAATTTGGTGACCGGAATCCGACGGCTCCGGCGAATGCAGCGTCTGGCCATGGGAGCCGACGAAGTTGGGTGACCTTTCGACAAAATTTATTTATCTTCCACTTTCTCAGCACATTATAATTCAAAAATATGTTAGATAAGACACAAGGACAAAAAAGGAAGAAAAAAATTAAAATTGTACTAGGGTTGAAAAAGATTTGTCGAAATGGCCAATAGAGTTGTAATCTTATGTTCAATAGGGGAGAAAAATAAGATGGTCATTGGAATGAGTAATGAGGGGGCCAAATTAGTACTAAATGGGCATTTTCTATTAAATTTATCTGTTTGGCTAATCATTAAATTATGATGATTTAAATTTAAGATTTCAAAACAAATGCATACAATTTTTTTTTATAGATGCATGAAATAGTGGTATGTTATACGATTGACAAAAATATATGCAAGCCCATTAGTAGTTAAGTACAAGTGTTTATGCATACGCACTTTCTTTTTTTCCAAGAACATTGAAACAAAATCTTAAAAAAAAAAAAAAAAAAAAAACTATACACGATTGTATAGGCTTGTAGCATGTAGAAAGAGCCTTTGTCTCAACATATTTGTATTGATAAGAAACAAAGTTCCTACACATACACGAGCACAAACAGCTATCTTTCAATATGGCAGAGTTTAGCATAAACAACAATCTCTATGTTTTATTAGTCCTATCACTGATTCACTGCACTACCAAATGTCTAGCATACAAGCCGCAGTAGAACTGGCGTTTGCTCCTCCAATAGAGAGGGAAGAAGCAGAACCTCCACGGCTTGAACCAAACCTCCACAGTACCTTCATCTCTATGACCTCATCTTTGATCTGCATTAGTTTTTGTCGACTTAAGTTTAACAATATCAAACGAGCAATAAACCCAATTATGCAACAAAGAATTCAATATGACCATTAACAATAAACCCAAATTATTCTCATTTGAAGACAAATGAAATCAAAGCAGGGAAATCATTACAACTAGTTCTATATATTTAAACAAGAAAGCTTCAAACTTTCAGCAAGCACTACTGACAACCTACCACAATGTTTTGGTACTTCATATTATTAAACCATTCTCATCCTACATGATGCCAACCTTCTAAGTTTCTTATGTCACAGAAAGGGTGAGTGCTACCAATTATACACATGAAGCTTCTGCATCCCATTACAACACAAGTATGGTGAAGCCCAAACTTAAAATTACACACAAAGAAATAAACTCCCAAGTTAAGACTAAATATAATATATTAGGACTACATATTCCAGTTTGACCACATGAAGCAGAGAACAATTGAACCATTAAGACTAAATATTTTATATTTTATCTACCAATTTTTGTATCAATATAACTTGGCCAATATTCTACATTTCATATCAAACCGTCTCATTCCCTATCGAAAGAATATATTAATTATCAGGGAAGAAAAGTAGCACCAAGAGCAGTAAGTTTTACATAGGTATTGTACCTCAAACCCATCAGTTGGCCATGAAAAAGAAATTCAAACACTTATCAAATCAAAGTCACATGCTTAAAACGTACATAAGATTACAGGCTAGCTTTTCATAAGAGTTCTAACTTCAAACCAGAAAACCCAAAGAGTATTGCAATCATTTACAACAGCCTGGAGTGTACTAGTTCCACAGTAATGCCGAAATCAATGTAAAAAATCAAAGCTCTCTTTCCACAAATGGTGCAGCTCATCCCAAATCAGACCAAGCCATGCACGCAATTCAATGGATGATCCTAACTCAGATTAAGCATCCACCCAACCAAAGCTTACAAGAAAACAGTAGTAATTCAAGTGATCACGCGCATTAAGACTACAATAAGGTGCCTAAACTAAATGATTTTCACCCACACTAAGGTAACACTAGTTAGTTGTCTCAAAGTAACTCCTGCAATAAATTAGAGAGAGAGCTCTATGGAAGGTGGTAATAAGTGATGAATATGATGGACTCATATGTATCTAAGTAAAGAATTTTGAGCATAAACATAATTCTTTGGCGGACGCAAAGATGATGAAGATTGTACTCTCAAATGACGAATCAAACTCAAAGTCATATAGTATAACCCAACCTTCACAGTTATTGTGACTAACCAATTGAAGAGATGAGTCATCCAATAACGAGAAGAAAGATATACCACCTTCACCAAATCTCGGTGCGAATGAAGCCCAGGCGCTGCGATCTGTTAGGAAGGCATGCGGAGAGAAAGGGTGCTCTATTTTGTGGAAAGATGGAGAGCAAGAGATTTGAAATAGCTAGGGTAACCTAGTTATTTCAAATAAGCAGATTTTGCCTACTGAAGCATGTGGGTGATTTCATCAAATCCAAATCCCCACTAAGAAATTTGTGTCAAACGGGTTTATTTGTATTTAGGCCTCCGAAATCCAAATCCTCAAGTCCAGATTCTCTATATTCATACGGGTCCGTTTTTTTTTCTTGAGAGGTGAGATATGGATACGTCCGTACATACTTTCATAGTAAGAATATGAGAAGTGATTGATCGTGATGTAAGTGATATATATGTGGTTTTTTTTTGTTTTGTTTTTTGTTGTTGTTTCTTTATCAAAGAAGAACTTCATTAATAATAATGAAACAATATATGATTTTAGGAGCAACGAATTGCTCACACTGAACATTGAACTAAAAGTCTATATACTGACACTGTTGAAGCCTCAAGAAGCCCAGACTACTAAATTATAAAGGCTAACTGACATGCATCTTAATCAAGAGAGAAAGATAAATGTATTCCTATCGTCTCTTGTAAACTTCTATCTACAGACTCGAAAACTAACTAAGCACTACTACGGACACAACTATGGTAGACACAACTTTAGGACATAACTTGACAGCCGACTTGCGGAGACAATGAATCCTTATTATCCCACCTCCAAATCTTTCAAGAAAAACAATGAACCCCACACCCTCACTGGTATAAACAATAACTTCCCAACCAGAGCCCTCCTGACCAAGCTTTTAATCGACCTAGTCGACACTCACTGTGGTGACTAGAACCCGACCAAATCCTTTTTTTTTTTTTTTTGCTACTAAAGAAAACAGAGAATTACAGACTGGTGCCTCTTGGGCAATAACCAGATCCTAATCTATCAAACGAGACAAATTGGATGACTCTTCTTGGGAAGTTGCACCTCCAAACTCTACCATCAGCAATATTGTGACCAGAGTTTGCTACTGCATCTGCTGTAAAATTTGCTTTCATGTAGATGTGCTGGAAAGAGACTGCGCTGAGACTTTCACTCATCTTTCTTATCTCTTGAATGATTTGCTGGACTCTCCATGGTCGTATGAATATATCATTGACGGCATCAATAATTAGCTTGGAGTCTCCTTGGACTAGGACTTCTGTAAAATCTCTATTTTTAGCACATATTAGACTGTCTCTGTGGGTAATGGCTTCTACAATAGAGACTTGTGGTGGATCTAGCGTCCGACAATTAGGTGAGCGGAAAAATGTTCATTAAGAATAGTTAAAACTGTTAATAAATCAAACACAAACTCAAATTCAAAGCGGTCACAATATAGATTAAACTCAAACTCAAATTTGTTTTATGATAAAGAAGTTTTCAGTTTTACTCTATGATTTTCATCTTTTTTTCCTTCATTTACCACTTTGTCCTTATTGGTTTAATGACCAATGGATTTGGGTATGTGCATTGTTATCAGTAGCTGATGTTCTTATCATCACAAATTCATAAGGATAAAATAGCCGAATCAAATGATAAGCATTCATAGTTCCATATGAAGCAAGTCACTGCTACTTGAGTGATTATGTACAAAAGGAAACTACTATGTAGGTTTTACCCAGCAGAAAAATATAAAATCAGGTGGTCCAATTGAAACTTACCCAGCAGCCGTTGGGTATGGTTCCTCTTAGATTCGCCTCTGATAGGGACCGAGCTGTTCCCAAGGTTCCTTGCCATAGCTCATATTGGATTTCCTTATGAATCTTTAATAATAGCTCCTGTAGCGGCTGATCTGGATTAAATGAACCCGTCAAAGTTGATTTTAACCATTTTAGAAGGAGGGGGACGCCATGAAATGGCTCTATTTTTGAGGTTTCAGATTTCCGTCCCCTAGAAGATTGATTGTGTATTAGCTGTTTTGAAGGCATACTGCAATAGCAACAATGGCCTGAGGGATTGTAGAAATGTTCCTGAAGTTTAGATTATTTCTTACTTTCCAAACATGTAATCAAATTAAGAGTATAATAGCAAAAATATCTTCCTCCAGGTCTTTTCTAGAAGAGATGGAGTTAAGATTAGAAAAGAAATCAATGTTAGGATTTATAAAGTATTAGGAGATTGGCACTTCTCCACACTTCCTTTGTGAAGGGATAATTTTCGAAAAAGAGATATGTAACATTGTCAGTGTTCCGTAGATAACATTTATTATCTTGGAGGTGATTAAACATCACTAGTCTATCTTTTGTTTTCAGTCTTCCTCTAAGGAGTAGCCAACAATTTTTTTTTAATTAAAAATCTTTAGTAGAATATTTAATTTCCACATTTTACTCAAGAATTTTATTTGAGCATGAGGCTCGGTTATTCTTCATTACATCCAAGTAGCAGTTTTTTATGGAAAACATTCCATTGCTAGCATGCCCCAAAATAAACTGATCCTCTTGATCATTGTAAGGGATGTGAATACCCATAATTTGCTTCACCACTTCCTAGTCTAAGATCTGGAGTCGTTTGGTCTTTATCCCAATTGTGGTTATTGATATAATCATTCACATTCTCATCTCAATTAATAGTGTTTCTTTGATTTTGATGAATTAAATTTACTAAAGGAAAAGGGAAAATCCAATTGAAAGACCCAAACTTGATAGATTTCCCATTCCCCACAGTCCAGCGCATTCCTTGCTGGACAATGTCTCTGCTATCTAAGATTCCTTTCCAAGCAAAAGAAGAATTATTTGTTTTCTTTGCCTGGAAGAAATTTTTCTTTCCAGTATACTTTTTCCTCATTATCTAAACCCACCAATTATTTGGTTCATCATGATCTTCCAAGCTAACTTAGGCTTAGTTTGGGATGGCTTTTAAGACAGCTTTTGGAATGGCTTTAGCTTTTGTGATTAATTGAAGGTGTTTGGTGAACTCTCTAAAATCAGCTTTTGGCCAAAATGGATTTCCCCAACAGCTGAAATTGAAAAGCTAGGAAGGAGGAGCTTTGAAAGCTGCTTTTGAAAAAAACACAGAGCTTTTGGGCTCTGTTTTAATGAAATTTTGCTTAATGCCCCTTTTGTCCTTATACTTTACTGATATCAAAACCCTATCAGAGATATCGGCCGCATACAATTTCTTTTCTTTTCATCTCTTCCCCTTCTCCTTCTGTCAAATTGTGGAACTCCGGTCTCCTTCATCTCTTCCTCTGTGTTTGCCCATACATTCCCAGAAGGTTACTCTCTCTCTCTCTCTCTCTCTCTCTCTCTCTCTCTCTCTCCCTCTGCTAATTTTCCAGATCTCAGAAGCTTCTTCGTTTTCGGTTCTGGATCTTTAAACCTTGAGCTCCATCTTCTCTTTAGCTTTTGATTTCAATTATGTACTCACACGCTTATGCTTTGGTATTTTTAATTCGTTGTTTAGATTTTTGATCTAGTTTGATACACCTGCGTCGTATATGTCTTGGACAACAAATTTCCACATTCTTCTACGAGAGTTCTTTCTCCACCAATCACTCTTGCTAGTTCTGAAATCAGATGGTCTGTTTCCTCTGCCTGATAAAAAAAACTTATTGTCATAAATTTATGTCTGAAAAAGGCAAACCCACATATACAATAACTTGATTATGCACATAATGAACCGAATCATTTTCTCATATCCTTTAATCAACTATGTTTGAAAACCTTGTTCTCTTATTATAAATCAACAATTTACTCTAAAATAAATATTTCTACATATATAAATTACCCAACTCAGTGCAATTCAAAATAATTTACTTAATAAAATTATTCTCTATGTGATCCTTGTGCTTATGACTATTGAGAAAGGTTTGTTCTTCCTTTGCTTCATCTTCTTCATTTACAATTGGGTTATTACTTAGTTCAAAGTACAATTTCCCTAGCTTTGTGTGTGTCTATATATATATATATATATATATATATATATATATATATATATATATATATATGTTCTGAGTTCAGTAATGAGTGAAGTAGTGAAGGTTTCGGTTTCACTTACGATAATCTCAACTAGTTCTGGGTTTCGGTCTTTATATGATATTGATTTGTTTTTGGTCCCGGTTCTAGTTATAAATTGAGAGAACTGAGCATGTGTTATCTTTAGATGGGAAAGAAGAAATCCACCACTGATGGAATCGATGGGAATGGAAAACCAAAAGCCATATGGCCTGATGATATAGTACATATATTTTGTGATTTAGCTGCTAAGGAAGTGAGTAAGGGAAATAGGCCTGGCACACATTTAGATAAAACAGGATGGGCAAATTGTGTCAAAGCATTTAAGGAGATAACCGGAAGGGAGTATGACAAAAAGAAAATGAAAAACAAGTGGGATTTGCTTAAAACTGATTACAAAATGTGGAACTCACTACTGCAAAAGGAAACTGGTATTGGATGGGATCCCGCTAAGAAGACTATCGATGCGACTGCTGAATGGTGGCAAAATAAAATTAAGGTGTGTTTTTCAACTTCTCTATCTATTGTTTCTTTGGTCCTTTTTATTTGAGTATGATTTGTATTCCTTACTGCTCATTACTTTGTGATCTTTATTCTGAAAAGACAATTTTATTTTATGTTAATTTGTAGGAGAATTCATTGTATAAAAAATTTCGCGATGTGGGAATTAGCCCTGAAAGGATGGAACTTTATGATAAGATGTTCAAGGGTTGCACAGCTCTAGGTAATTCTGTCATGATTCCCTCAGCTACTATAGATGTTGAAGAGGTGGTGAAGGATTCTGATGATAATATTATTTCTGTCAATAATGATGAGGATCCTGAGCATGAGCAAAGAGGAAAAAAGAGAACAACAGTGGAGAGGTCAACAGAAGCTAAAAAAGATAAAGGAGTTTTGGGAGAGGCAAAGGGGAAGAAAGGAAGGGTGGGAGGTGCTGCGAAATTATCTAAGCAGATTGATCGTCTTGTTGAGGTAGTTGAGAGTAAGAGTACAGCGACATCAGTCCATACAAGTGCACATTCCTCTAGTATTCAAGAGGTGATGCGAGTTGTCGCAATTTTACCAGGAGCTGAAACTGGTATCGACCTATGGTGGTTTGCAGCGGAGCTGTTTTGCTCCCAAGAGAAGAGAGAGATGTTCTGTGTGATGACTGATTCTAATCTCAAGCTCAAGTTTTTGCTTCTTAATCAAAAGAAGGCTGATACTTCCTTTGTAATTTGAAAACAATGACTATTCAAGTGTATCTTGAAAAGTATATTATGAAAACTCCATGTATGACAAGCTCTCAAACAGGGTACATTTGGTTATTGGAAGTATTAGAAGGCAATGAAACTCGGTGTTATAATGCATTTAGGATGGAGAAGTCATGCTTCTTTTTGCTATTGAAAGATGTTGAAAAAGTGTTCAAGGGTTCAAAGAACATTGGCACAACTGAAATTCTGGCAATGTTTCTCTATATTTTGGGAGGAGGTGAGACAAATAGGGGCACACAAGAACGTTTTCAACGTTCAGGAGAGACGATGAGCAGATATTTTGGTAAGATGCTAGATATTTTCTATGATATGGCGAAAGTGCTCATAAAGCCATTGGATCCTGAATTTAGAAGCACTTCAAAAGAAATTGAAAGTGACGCAAGGTACATGCCTCATTTTAGGGTATGTATAATGCTTTTATATCAAATACTTGTCGCTTTACTACTCTACATATATATATATATATATACATATGATTTTTATCAGGAAGATGAAAAATTATTCCTAATTTGTAGGATTGCATTGGGGCAATTGATGTGGTTCATGTGCAAGCTTCGATTTCTCCAAATGATGCAGTGCCGTATATTGGTAGGAAAGGGTCACCCACCCAAAATGTGATGGCTGTATGCAACTTCGACATGTAATTTACATTTGTATGTGCAGGGTGGGAAGACACTGCCCATGACAACAGAGTATTCTCATATGCTACACGAGACCCTCGATCGAATTTTCCCAAACCTCCAAATGGTAATTTTCTAACCTGGGTTTCAAAATGTTAATCATAAACTATAAAATTATTATATAATTATATCAAAATCAATTATTCATTTTTTATTTCAGGAAAATATTTTTTGGTGGATGCCGGTTATCCACAAATAAAAGGTTATTTAGGACCATACAAAGGTGAACGGTATCACCTTTCACATTTTCGTAGAGGAGATGAACCAAGGGGTCATAGGGAGGTATTTAACCATGCACATTTCTCACTTAGGAGTATTATTGAGCGTACTTTTGGGGTTTGGAAAAAAAAATGGAGTATTTTACGTGATATGCCAAACTTTCCTTATGAAAAACAAGTAAAGATAGTTATTGCTACTATGGCTATTCATAACTACATAAGAAGATTTGCTCAACAAGATCGGGATTTTGATGAAGATGACGATTACTTAAGTGAAGAAATTGGTGAGGATATGGAGGAGAATGAGCATGAACATGGTACGGGAAGACAAGAAATGGTGGTGCTAAGAAATATGATTGCACAAAGTCTAATGAATGCATTGTAGTTGCAATATTAATAGACTCTAATATATTTTGTGTAATGGTTCCATTTGATTATGGTGGAAAATACTTTGTTTAATATTTAAGAGTTCTACGTAAATCTTTTATTTGGTCAAAACAACTGGTCATACATTGCAAAAAAATTATACCAAAAGAATTGCACAAAACCATAGTCTATAATTTAGAGAAGTAATATCTATTTTAATAAAACTTTAAACATTTATGATTATTTTGGTAATTACACCCACTCAAAGCACTTTTTACTTATAACTGACCAAACACAAAAAATTACTTTTCGTTCTCACAGCAATTTTGAAAACAGTTTACCAAACACCTAAACTGCTTCCTCTCACAGCAGATTCAATAGTCATTTTGCTCACAGCTGATTCAAAAGCCATTTTGCTCACAGCACAGCCATCCCAAACTAAGCCTTAGCTAGGGTAGTATTGTTATAGTAGGCACTAGGTCTTACTCCCAACCCACCTACTTTTTTCGGGGAGCAAAGTACTTCCCATGCAACTGGGGAAGAGTTTGAAGTGGAGTTCTAGAAAAACTTTATGGCTTCTTCATCTATTGTGTTTGTAATTTTCTTGCTACATTTGAAGACATACATCACATGATTTGACATCACAGAGAGGTTTGTTTTTATGAGTATAAGCCTCCCTGTGTTAGGGCTCTTACCCCAACGAGAGGATCCAGAGAAAGAGATCGAAAAGGAAATTAGACAAAAATGGAAATGAAAATAAACTTGTATTGATAATTCTTGTTTGCTGAAAACTAGCAGTATCTTAAATAGGTCCGAGGAGCTCATCAGATGAGGACAAGTGTCCCATATCTAACGGTTTACAAGGATAACCCTAGTACACTTTAAATATCTGAGATAGCTGGTAGGAAAACCAAGTTACAGCTAATAATACTTAGCTACAAAATATAGTTGTGAGGCATGACTCACAACATCCCATCCCCCATATCAAAAACTTGTCCTCAGGTTATACTCAAAACTTGAATTGGAAACCGTTTCATGATGTCCTCTGCCATCTCCCATGTGGCTTCTTCAGGTGAGGCCTCCATACATTGTATCAGCCATTGAGTTGCAACAGCGCGACGCCTCTTCACCATCCTAGTCTGCAAAACCACTGCCAGAGCCCACTTGAGTGTTGAGGAGTCTTGCACGTTGGGTAACTCAGTGCTAACTTCTGTAGAGTTTCCCACTTTCTTTTTTAGAAGAGAAATGTGACAGACATTATGAATTTTGGTTGTGCTGGGTAGGTGCAATTTGTAAGCAACGTCCCCTATTTTCTCCAACGCTTTGTATGGACCATAGTAATTTGATGCCAGCTTGTGAGAGACCACCGCAGCTTGTGAGAGACCACCGTTGCAAGAGACTGCTGTTTATATGGTTGGAGTTTTAAATACGGGAGAGGATTCTCTTCCGAGTAAATAATCCACCTGATCTTCCTGACCTTTCTTTACGGTAGTGACACGTGTTACAAACTAATCCAATGGCCTATAATTGATCTTACTATCTCCCTTTTTTTTTTTTTAAATTTCCTTCTCTCTGTTCTTTTTTGACTTCTTCTTCACAGTCTACTTTCACAAACTAAAATTCCATTCAGGCTTTCTCTCTCTCCCACCAATACACACAACAACTGGGCAATTTTTAATAAGTTGAGATGGATGAATATCCGGTCACCATGGCCTCTTTGGCAACTTCGGAGGTATCGAGATCGACCATGGTGGAAGCACTAGATGTAATAGATTGGACCATGCTCCTCAGCGCACCTTGTGAAAGTCTTGTATGGTTTCTTCTCCTTGAGTTGTAGTAAATTCCCGATCACCGGCAGCCAAAACCACTGGAACAGCAGGTAGGTTTACATGAGTGCTCATCTTTTTTTTGGTAACGTATGAAACTCTGATGTAATACAAGAAGAGTCAAGATGGAGCGGCAAGCAATATAGGAATGGCAAAGGGAATAACTTAGATCGAATTCCCGATTTTTAATAAGTTCTGATTTTCTCATGAATGAAATTTTACAACGAAGAAAAACTCATCAATTAATGGAACATCCAACCCAACTAATCAGTGAACTGCTAATTTAGATACACTCGGTTGTGTTCGCCTCATTCGATTCGATCGGGTCGGATAGAAATTGGTCATCCCTGATTTAAGAACCGGCCTATGATCGAAATCAGCGGCAGAGACATGAACGAGAGGAGGACATCGATTTATGACAGAGAAATAAGAACACAGAAAGAAAGAGACAGAACAAGGGGAAGGGAAGAAACATATAAAGTGATATAATAAGAGAGATTATAGCCATTAGATAGGTCCGGATACATGTCAACATCAAATAGAAAGGTCAGGTAAAAGAACAGAGAGAAGGAAATAAAAAAAAGAAGGGAGATAGTATGATCAATTATAGGCCATTGGATTAGTCTGTGACACGTGTCACCACCGTAAAGAAAGGTCAAGAAGGTCAGGTGGATTATTTTCTCAAGAGAGGATCCTCTCTCTTTAAATACACCTATTCTCCAACCTGAAAGAGTCTTTCGGTGTGGTGCTTATTGTAATACGACTTCATCCTGGTCTATGCTTACTGTAGGTTCGTCTTGACTAATGCAAGGAGTCCATCCCTAGATTGCAGGTGCTTATCCATTTCTGCAACAACAGTTGAACCTAGAGCATATGGTCTAATTAAAGGTGGTGCATAACCCTAGAGAGCCTCGAATGAAGTCATCCGTAGAGCCGAGTGATAGGCAGAGTTATACCACCACTCTGCCACGGTAAAATCTCCACTCACTGATGTGGTTTGTTTCCTGTAACACTGTGGAGGTATTGCTCTAGTGTCCGATTTAGGTTCTCAGTTTGACCGTCTATTTATGGATGGTAGGCTGAAGATCTCTTCAATTCAGTCCCTTGGAGTGTAAAGAAAGACTCCTAAAATAAGCTCATGAAAGCTGGGTCACAATCTGATTAATGACCTCTGGAAGTCCATGTAACTTAAACACTTGTACCACAAATATCATAGCAAGAGAAGTTGTTGTATAGGGATGAGCTAGGGCTACAAAATGTGCATACTTATTGAACTTGTCATATGACAGTTTTGCCCTCGGACTTAGGCAAAGCTTCGATGAAGTCCATGGTAATGACCTTGCTCTATCTGGGATGGCAATGGGTTGAAGCAGCCCTGGGGGTTTAATTACATCGTAGTGCTGCCTCTGGCAAACACTGCACTGAGCCACATAATGTTTCACATCCCTCTGTAATCCAGACCAAGCAAAATTCTTGTGGATTCTGATGTAGGTTTTTGAAGCCCCTGTATGGCCTCTGGCAACCCCATCATGAAATTCTTTAGAAAACTTGTATCGCCAATCCGCAAAGTTAGGTACATAACTCTTCTTTTGTAGAGGAGTTGGTTGTTGACAACAAAATAATGCTTGTAACTTGTTGAGCCAGCTAACATGCTTTTGATAATTTTAGCAGTCTCTGGATCATCCTTGCATGCTTGTTGTATTTCTTCCATGAATTGGTGGATAGGCTGGGACATGCCACTAATAGTGTTCAATACTGCTGACCTTGATAAAGCATCTGGTGCTGCGTCATTCTTCCCCATTTTGTACTTTATAGTGTAGTCATAAGCAAGTAACTTGAGCAATCATTTCTGTTGAGCCGGTGATGTGATTCTTTGGCTAAGAAAATGCTCGATTGTCTGGTGATCAGTATGTTTGGTGAAGTGTGGACCAAGTAAATGGGGCCGCCAATGTTGGACTGCCGCCACGACTGCGAGCATCTCCTTGTCGTAGACCGACAAAGCAAAATACCTTTAGGATAGAGCTCAACTCATGTAAGTTATGTGGTGTCCCTCTTGGGCTAAAACTGCGTCGACACCAATATCAGATGCATCACACTCTAAGGTAAATTCTTTGGAGAAATCCGGTGCCGCCAGAAATGAGTGCATCTTTAAGTTGTTCAAAGGCTTGGACTGCCTATGAGGACCATGTGAACGCATCCTTCTTTAGCATATTAGTCAGAGGTTTTGCTGTTGAAGCAAAGTGTGGTACCTACTTGCAGTAGTATCCCGCAAATCCAAGAAATCCCCTCAACGTCTTTAGGGTTTTGGGAAGAGGCCAATTCTTAACACATTCAATCTTGGTTGGATCCACAACCACCCCCTTCTTTACTGATAACATGCCCGAGGTATTCAACCTAAGTTGCTCCAAAAATGCATTTGCTTACTTTGATATGGAAGGAATGTTGTCGAAGTATCCCGAACACTATCTCCAATTGCTGCAAATGTGTGTCGAGTGAGGGATTATAGATAAAGATGTCGTCAAAGAACACCAAGCACCTTTGCGTAGATGAGTGCGAAATGCAGTTAAGGACACATTGAAATGTCGATGGCGCATTTGTGCAACCAAATGACATCATAAGAAATTTGTAGTGTTCGGAGTGCGTTCGAAAGACAGTTTTATGGATGTCTTATCCTCCGCCATCTGTACTTGGTGATAACTGGAGCGCAAATCTAACTTAGTAAGGATGAACGAACCATGAATTTCGTCAAGTAACTCGTCTACCACCGATATTAGGCGCTTATCTTTGACGGTGGCGGCATTGAGTGCACGATAATCGACACATAAGCGCCACAAACCATCTTTCTTTTTTCACTTGGATGACTAGTGAAGAGTAGGCACTAGTGCTCGGTCGTATAACCCCACCTTCAAGCAATTCCTGAACAATCTTCTCTATTTCAGTTTTCTGAAAATGAGGGTAACGGTAGGGGCAGACATTGATAGGCGGAGTGTTGGGCAGCAGTGGTATCTTATGATCTTGTGCTCGTTTAGGTGGCAACGTCTTTGGTACTGCAAAAACATCTTCATACTTTGTGACCAGTTTTTGTATTTCAGGATGGATCATCTCTTGTGTCTGTCCCACAATCAATGGTTTGAGTTGTATCATAATTGCCCCTTTCTCTTTCTTTAGTAATCTTGACATAGCTTTGCAACTCAACATGGTGGATGTGGCAGTAGTCTCTCCCTGCAAACTATACTTCATACTTTCAAAGTTCCATACGATATCACCTAATGATCTCAACCACTTCGATCCCAATATAACTTCACAGCCTGAGATAGCTAAGACATAGAAGTTAGAAATAAATGTAAAACCTTGCAAGGTGAGGGGAATCCTTACTTGACTGTTAGCGTACATGACTGCACCACTTGCTAACCGGACTCGTATATGAGTAATGGCCTCGATGGTGTGTTTGGTAGACTTGAGACAGTCTGGGTGAATGAAGTTGTGCGACGCTCCCGAATCAATTAGAACATGCACCTGTTTGGATTGTAAATTCCCTTTAAGTTGCATAGTAGAGGAAATATCATCCCCCATAGCTCTTAGTTCCACTTCCTGCTCAAGATTTGGCTCTTACATTCCTTAAGCTTTGTCGATATGTTCTGGGTCAAGTAAGTCTCCAAGTTCCGATTATGCAACTTCATTTGGTACCACCTCCATTACCATAATGGCGTGCCCACACCGAAAGCTATGTCCTGGAGGTGGTACTTGGCCTCTGATAAGCGGCAGCTAGCTCCTCCATTCGCTTGTTGAGGAGGCATATGAGCTCGTGGTGGTGGAAGTTGACCCTGGCCTGGGGCATCTCCTAAGTTACCTCCTCGTGTTGATTGAGTTGTGGTTTTGTTGACAAAGGATGTTCTGGTTTAAATACTGCGCAATTGTTGTTCTCGAGCCAATTTTTTTTTGGCCAATTCACAAGCAACATATAGACTTCTTGGCTTCTGTGCTCGCACAAAGGGACGTATGCTATCCTTCAAACCCTCGATAAAAAACATGAGCAGGGATTGAGGTGTGAACCCGGGAGCGCGCCTTGACATTTTGGTAAATTGATCCATATAAGCATCAACTGAGCCGGTATGGGTTTAGGGTTTAGAAATCAAAGAACTGCTGTACTTTGTGGAGCCATTCCACTGGATCCCCGCCCCAAAAGAACTGAGATCCAGTCGCACTTGTTTCATGGAGGGTAGCGTAGGGTCCACGTAGGGTATTTGAGCTTGTGGTTGGTAAAAGTGATATGGCATTGTTCAAAGTGGGGGTGGTGTTGTTGAAATTGGGGTTCCAGAGGGGGGTTATGAAAATTAGGATGTGTGGTGTAGATGTTGGTGGAAGGTGATGGTTTTGATTTGAAAAACGAGGCAGTGGTGGAGGTGGGTAGTTAGGGTTTTGAGCGGAGGCAGTAGATGTGTAGGTGAGCGTAGGTTGTGTGAACGGCCGTTGTTGGGAAGTAGATGTGATGGTGTTGAGTAAAAATTATAAATAATATACTCACATAATTTTATTTTGAATTATGACTTTTATTATGTTTAGTTCGACCCATTCAAGACAAAATATGCCTCTTAATTACAACTCCTGTATTTCAAGGAGAAAACTCTTGATTCTAAATATGAAGAAAATAACATATGTGGGGTGTGTGTGTTCGTTTGTTTTTGCGACTCCACCCGAAAATGTGAATGGGCTGCCTACGTACCCTGATAGAGGGATCAATGCACTTGTAGTTCAAGAGTTCCAATGAGTGAATGACTCACTGGACTAGTTTGGCTTTTTGGATAGGAGTAGTGTTTAACCTACTTTAATTTGAAAGATGAATTTAACAGACCAGAGATTCAGGTGAATTTTTACTGGTGGTGTCAGAGATTCTGTTTGGATTTGTGGTTGCGCCTAGATTTAAATCCAGATTGTCTGCATACCCTGTGAAGGGATCAAACAATTGTAGTTAGACAGTTTTAATTTTTTTTGGTTTTGTACCAATTTTATTTAACGGGTGTAATATTTATGAACCCATTAAATAAACACCTTTTTTTTTTTTTAAATCCGCCGCCTGTTTGATATGGACACCCAAATGTCGAGCTTCGACGTAGACCAGGCTTTTGTCGTATTTTACTTACTGACGAGTACTGTGACTGGGCTTGTGGGCTTGTAACCTGTCGGTGGCCCAATAAAGCCCAAAACTTGATCTGCCACACTTTAAAACAACGTTCCCTGGTGATTGAAGTGTTTGACCCCCGAAAGCTTCTGCGTGAGAAAGCATATCGATAAACTCGTGACCTTCTAGGCTCTTATCTCTATCATGATCATCACCTCCAGGAAGAGATCGAGTTGTAGTGGAGATCAAATACGCAAGCCCAATTCCCGGATGGAGCCATCAAGTTTGTCTCTATATAAATGGAGGCACTTCTTTCTCACTTCTGCATCTCTCGACTTCTGGGCATGAAAGCTTGGCCTGGGCATCTTTAATTCCAATTGGGTCTTCACTTCTTGGATAGAATTTGACCCTTGACCTCTCTTATTTTCAGCTGCCGAAGCCGCTTGCAAAAGACACGAGTGATCTTGATCTTATGCCTATGTCCTTTTCAGCTGGGACTAAGCGTTATGTTACTGTGGGTTTGGTGAGCACTACAGTGATAATTACCACCATATATGAACATTTTTGACCTGCGGCTAATATTTGATTGATTAATTTTTTTTTTTGTTCTTTATGTGTAGCCACCACAGTCTGGACATGTCCTTCAGTAGGTATGTTGCCTACCACATGGTTCAATCAACAATTCCCATCTTTGATTTCAACTCCACCGCTTAGACTTTTATTTGATTGTCACACCAATTCAACACTTGGGCATCTGAACGTTAATTTTGTTTTTGTTGCCATGCAAGTGTCCTTTTGATTAAGCTTATGGGTATTGCTACCATTAAAACTTTTGTAGAAGCTTATATATATGTCTTGATTAACGTAAAGCTTTACAAACACCGACAGCTCGATGAGACTTTGCATAATAAAATCTTGCTTTTATGTGAAGATCTTGTGTACAGGAGTTCACCATATTGTCATCAAGGTTTCATATTCAACCTTGCATTTTGATGGAATTATTATTCAAGCACATTTGTACCTGCAAAACAACTTCGTACATATATTACTCTTTTTGTGTCGATAGTTGTATAAGACAAGTATGAATCGTTTTATCCGGGGAAATAAATGACATTTAATCTCATGAAGTATTACAAAATTATAAGGGGGATTGAAAATTGTATTTAATAACTACTGAATTTTACGAAAATAAAAACTAAATTAATATATACATATGATCAACATCTCTCACACATAAAACTACACACAAAACTCACATAACATGTAACAATTTTACACAAAATAATAACATATCAATCGACAAGTATTCAAGATTAGTTTTAGTTCCAATTTAATTAGAGCCTTCGCGGTTCATCTAATTAGCAAAACTCCTTAATTATTTAGAACCAACTTCGCACATAATCCTAAACATAGTGCTAATTAGTTTAAAAACACTTCGCGTAGAAATTAAACCAAGTAACACATAAGCACAATGAGTTGAATTGGAAACATATTAGCAAGTATGGAGTCACCTCATCTCACATCGATATGTAAATTTTCAGAATTACTCTAGCCCTTAGAACCAACACAAGGTGAATCAACTTCGCACATAATTCACCTTATGTTATTTTTGGCAAGTGAAACCAATACACAAGGTTCGACCATGATCAAGGCTGCCCTCATGCATCGATTTATATGCATATGAATTCAGAAAATAAACCAAAATAAAACCAAGAATACATGCGATTTCAACTATATCATAAACCCTGATTAAAATCGAAATACATTATGAACATAACCCGAAAATTAGATAACCAAGTAGCAAATTCGGAAATCCAAAATAGAATTAATAAAACCAAATAAACATCCACAAATACATACAATCTTCATAGACAAAGTATTATAATTACAAAGAAAATATAAAGCCATGTGAGAAGAGTGAATCACTTTGTAGAAACCTTGAATGAATTCGGCAAAGATGAATTCGGTGGAGGTGATGTGGTGCGATTTAAGGGTGGTGGTGATATGGGATTCGGCTGTATTTTTCTTTGGTATTATGGTGGTAATTTGGCAGATTTTAGGCTTTGTGAAAGTGAGAAGACAAGATGATTTTCTAAGAGCAATGCCGTACTATATATAGGAGAAAGGGGGAACTAGGGTTTCGGCATAAAGATGCTAGGGTTTCGGCACATAGAGTTGTTGCCGAACTCTCTCTTCTTTTCTTGCAAGGTAAGTCTTCTTTTCCTCTTCAATTTGCTACCGAAATTCTTTTAGACAATTGCTGAATTAATCTTTAAGTATTTCTTCCCTTAATCCTTGATTTAATTCGGCAAAAGCTATCTTGAATGCAGCACAAAATTCTGTCCACATTCGGCATTGGTTCTCTCATGAAATTCCCTAGAAGCTTTAGGACTCCTTAGTTCTCTCCTTGTAGGTTTCGGCATTTGAAATTCTTTTCATTAAGTGATTCGGCTTCATAGTTTCCATTCGAATCATTCTTCTTTTCCATTCCGAAATTTCTTTTGTTATTTCCTGAAAAATACAAAAGAGAAAAATTATTAAAAAGACATGAATACAATGTTCCGAAATTTATTAGAGTCCTAATTCCATTAAGATTTCCTAGTTCAACAAGGAGTTCTACTTTCATTGAAACTCTTAAAACCTTCGACGTTTTGAGAAACGTCGAGACATTGTAGACTCCTAAACCGATTAGGGTTCCTAATGTAATAAGGAATCCTACTTTAAATCAAACTCTTCATAAATTCAGCATTTTTCGACATTTAAGCTCATTTCACAAACCAACTCTACCAAAGACTCCTGACTTTGACTAAACGACTCTAAATTATAACAATAAGGGTTAAGCAATTGCATAGATGGGGGTAAAACACATTAAAAACATCACATATTATGCTCCTATCACATTTCTTGATTTGTTCATTCTTTAAGTTTCATAAACAAAGTCCCTTTTGCTCCGAGCAATGTAGAAATGCACTTTGATGATTCTAAATGTCTGCGCAGGTGAGTTGGAACAGGTTGCAAGCACAATAATTTGTTTGAGCACCTTTGTAGCAATTTTATCATGACTCTGGTAATAGTCGAGGTTCGTCTCCCTTGCTTTGTGGCTTCTGCAGATGTAGGAGATACTGAAACACTCTTTGTAGCGGTGGACAATTTCTTCTCTTTTTAATGTGGTTTTGTGACCTTGCATGTCACACTCCGAATTTCGGATAATAAAAATCCAAATTCGTCAATGTGAAAAATCACAAAATAAACTCAAATACTTATAAGTTATCATACAAATAACCAAGTATAACATCAGAGTTCAAGTGCGTGACTCAATACACTCAAAATATTACATCATTAAAAGCATAGATGTAAAATAGAGTCTCTCTCTTTCACTCTCTAACCCAAAAATAAATACAATCTAGACCATGGATCACCTACTAGCAGAGTGATTCAGATGCCGCCTCCTGGCTGTTGGTCCTCACCTGCAGGTCTAACCCCTACACCATCAATTGGTGCACCGGGTTGTAAACAACAAACCCTATAAGCTTTTAAAGCTTATATGAGTAAACCATGTTAGAACAATACAATTAATGCAAGATGATAATTCCTCAACAAGGAAACAATGAATCAACAATAAGTTCCACACTTATGAAGAATTCATTCTTCATCACAATAAAATGTGAAAGACATAAGCTTTCCTCATGTAAACTGTATTCATTGGTTCTCCAACACTAAGTCATCCCCCATGGAATACTAAACGACAACATGTACTCATGGAATCTCCAATATACTAAGTCATCACCCATGAAATACCATACAGACAGACTAGAGCTCTAACTGATTGTAACCAATAACCCGGCCAGAGGTTTGGTTTCCGATTTACAGCCATAAGGATCCATTTCACCACCAAGCGAAATCCTTTCCGCCACACATGTAAGATCCCCATCAAATACAGGAAAGATCTTACATTGGTCGTTGGTTTCCAAACCAACCCATTCACACATCACATAACTCACACATTCACAATTATGATAATTTCATAACAAAATAATGCACCAAATGCACCCGATGTACAACCTCAATATATATATTTCACGTAAATATATATATACGTAAGCATTCGCTCAGGAACTGCCCACTAATACCAACTATAGTTCAATGATCGTAAAACCCTTTCAAAATCATTTATATATTAAAACCATTTTACTTACCGATGAACCATAGTCGATCAAGTTCATTCAATTTAAAACAAATATCATTTCCATAAAATAATTTTTCATATAATGATCAATTTACTATAATTTAACTCGTATTAAATACGAACACTGTGAGGTTTACTCACCTTAATTACTCATGCTGCGTCTTCAACCTCACAAAGGTGAGATACTCACGCACGGTCAATAACCTAAGCGACATTATCGAAACTTAGCATCCAATTTAAATAAAATATAATATAAATCGCTCCGATCACATAACCCTTAACCCCGAGGCTTGCCAACACGCGACAAACCTCCTTCGGAGACTCTCAAGGCTTCTAGAATGCCTAGTCGACCATAAGATCGAACACCAAGCACCAAATTCTTGGCCGTTATACACGTAAATTAATAATTACATAATTAACGGATTCAAAAATGCATAACTTGGTCATACAACGACCGAATCACACATATAATATATCCCCGCGCTCGTATCGACGAGCACGACACGACAGAACACCCTCAGACGCGCCAGCACATACAGTTCAAAGTGGCGGTGCGTGAGGTCCACGCGCCGCCACCGAAACGAGCCCCAATCATGCAACCATGACCACCAACATGTAGATCAAGGTTCAAGGATTCGAACCATACCTGAAACACCCGAGGATACGGCCGTAAAGTTGTTGGATACGGCTGGGAGAGGGCCGGATACGCCGCCGCCACGTGGATCGAACAGCCCGAGCTCAGCCGCTTCTCCCTTTCGAAGTGGACCTCGAGACCGGCACAAACGTGCTAAGAAGAATGAGATGAATGATAGGAGCATATAATACGATGTTCTTAATGTGTTTTACCCTTCATTTATACTTTGTTTAACCCTTATTTTCGTAGAATTGAGTCATATAATAGAGTCATGAGTCTTTGGTAAAGTTACATCAAAATCGTGCTAAGTTTAGATAAAAATGTGGAAATTTGTCAACAGCCGATTTAAGGAGTTGTAGAGATGTTTCATTGATTCTGTAAAGCTTCGGCTATACTTTTGATGAATTTTTCTTATCTTATATGTAGTAGACATGTTGAAGATTGAGCAATGTAAGGAGTTAATGCAATCAGACAGAGAAAAGATGCCAGGAATTTTGAGGACCCGTCCCAGAATTTCCCTCGGAAACTCGAAACAGGTTCGAGATAGAACTCCTTAACCAACTAAAAATCCCTTTTCTCCAAAAACTGCAACCACCCACCCACTGAGAACAAGACAGGGGTCACAACTTCTCAAATTAACTTCACGAATATAATAATCATAAAATACTTTTAGTCAAAATAAATATATCTCATAAAGAGAATATTCCCGAAGACCATATAACAAATATCATATCGGATAAATCAGGGAAAATTTAGCACCACCACGTAACAGTAAGCCTCTCAAGCTAAAGGTCGGAACCTCCCAAGGCTACTAGGTAGCGTCCCACACTACTGCTAGCTAGCAACATGACGACCCAGCCTCTTAGGCTAAGGGTCGGAACCTCCCAGGACTACTAGGTAGCGTCCCACGCTATTGCTAACTTGCAAATACGACTATCCTTATATGGTGAATAAAATACATTCCATGTTTCCCCCAATCTATCTCAAATAGACAATTATCATTAAAACACCTCCTTAATATATACATATATTTCACACTTCCACATCAATCAACACATATATTTCACGTAAATCATTTTACATATAACAATAAATATATTAAAATTAAACTTGTATTTAATATTAATACAGTGAGGTTTACTCACCTTAATTTACCAGAAAGGGTAAATATCCGTTTAGGATCGGACCTTGAAGGAAACGAGTCGGTTCAGACTGCTACAGTATCAGGTCAACACTGGGTCGACGATCAACGGTAAACGCGGGTCGGGTCGGGTCGGGTTGAACAACTGGAAACGGGTCGAATTGCAGATCGGATCAGATCGCTTTGATCTGTGCGATTCGGCGAGAAACAGCGTGTTCCACCACTTCAGGGAGGCGCGCAAGGAGGAGGAGAGCAGATTGGTGGGAGACCCGTGCTCCGGCGATGACTGGAGCTCTGTCGCGCACAACTGCAGAGCTCTCCGAGCTCGCCGCGTCGCGCACAACTGCTCCCCTGGGCCGCGCCTTGGCTCAAACGGAAGAGGAGGCCGAGACGCATCGTTTGCTGGGTGGCGCGCGAGCAGAGGTGGCCGGACGGCAGAGAACCGAGGTCGGCGCAGGGGTCGATGGAGCTCGGGCCGAGTTAGGGGGAAAAGAGGAGAGAGAGAGAGAAAAGAAAAAGGAAAAGAAAAACAGAAAAGAAAAAGAATATCCCCCCTCATTCATAGAATATTCCCCCGTTTCTAGAAACTTCCGCCCGTTTCTAGAAATTTCCTCCCCCCCCCCCCCGACTAATTATACTCGACGAGAGCCAGAAAATTACCGATTTTACATTATAACTTTTTCATACGAACTCCAATTTAAACATGCTACGTGTCCACGAACTCGTTTTAACGTCATCTATATCTTCGAGAAATAAAATTCTCGGTCGGGTCAACTTATAAAAAGTCAACCTTTGAAAATTCTGAATCGTAAAAATTAAAATAAAGCTATTAAGAGGTAATTTAAGGTTGGGGTCGTTACAGAATTGTAAAGGAAGAGTTATCGCAAAATCCAGAAGTTCCAGTAATTTCCTAGGCATATCAACCAACTTCCAGAATTTCTCCAGGACGATTCACAAGACTTGGGAAGGCGAGCCATATATACACGGAAAGCTCTACGAGTCTAGTTTCTACACAATTTCGAATCACATCAAAAGCTACCCTGAAGAGAGAGTTATGCCAGCCACAAGGTCAGAAGGTCACTGTCCTACCGAGAAAGCCACCTACTGCCTATTTTTGGGATTTTCTGTACTTGTGCACCAAAGAGGCATCTGAATGCACCAAATGAGAGTTTCTAAGCTAAATGAAGCATATAGGAGTCGGCCAAGCTAAAAGGAAAGAGAAGAATAAGGAAAGAAGAGCTTACCTAGTCCGGCCAGGAAAAGGAAGGCTTACTGCCGGCTCTAGGAGAAGTGTTCCTGGCCCAACTAGGGAACCTTGCAACTGCGTCTTGGACCAATTATCCATCAAGCAATGTTGCTGATCCATCAAGAAGTCCATGCATCTAAAGTCCATGAAGGAATCGACAGAAGGAGAAGAGAATCCTAAAAGAACAAAGGAAACCAAAACCGGCAAAGAAAAGATTTCCCTTGCCGATTCACATAAGGATTTCTGCCGACTTTTCTCAGCCTTCTCCCCTATATATAGAGGCAGCCTCTCTACTGAAACACTTGTCACATCCCAAAGTAAAAAAATCAAGCTGTAAGCTCTACCAAAATTAAGCCTTAAGTCCTACATAGAAAACCAAACCGAAACCATCACCACCACCACAAAATCTGTCTAGAAACCATACCACATTCTAAACCCTCATCCGAGCATCTTCCACCATGTTTTGAAGCTCCCTTCAAGGTGTCTGAAAAGTGTGATCCGCTTCATCTCATCTCTTTCTTTCGGTTTGTAATAGTTCTATGTAACTATGTATTGTTTTGTCTATGAAACTTGTGTGTACTTATGGTTATTGTTTGTATGTTTATGTATGAAACAATCGTCGAGCTCTAAGACTTTCGTGATAAAAACTTTTCAAAATTCGCGACAAATAAAAAAGTCAACTTTTTACCCATCGAAACTTAAACGTTCTTCGAATTTTAACTCTCGGAATCACTTCCGACGTCGCGCAACGAATAATTAAAAGCGTACGAAACACAAAATTTTGTTACTCACCCTCCCATTAATTATGAGGAATTTAAACGAAATTGAATTTAAAATCGGGGTTACTACATTCTACCCTCTTTAAACAAATTTCGCCTTGAAATTTAAACGCACTACACCACCACTACTTGGCTCTCCAAAGCATAACGCCAGTACTACATAGGAATTCAGAGTCATGCCCACAACGCTTGACTCATTATCGATCATCCTACTTAAATCAACAATAGCCTAATCTCTCGACATCACAAATCACCAAGCGATAAAAGTTCCTAATGAACTATTAGCACATGAAAGACTTGATCCTAATGACCACAATTCCGTGCTCCGCCGCATGGTATGTGTTTGGACACCTCTAAACACATCATCAGTTAAGCCCATGGCTCAAAATACGCACCACACCATCACGAAAGATTTATGTTAGGCGCACACTTGGCGTAGATCACGACATAACCACGTCTACAACATACACCCTACTATCGTGCATCAGCATGCCTCACAAATAAGGCACCAGAATCCCACTCGTCGCAGCAGTACATCACAAAGGCACTGCCTGCCTAATAGGTGCAACAGGTTCAACAGATAATTCAGTGCCAACTCACTGATGGGTCCACCAACTTTTACAGGACCCACCTAGAGCCACTGGTGCACTACCGCTCTTGACCACTACCCTTCCCTTCCTTGGAACTCCCCACATATGCGATTACCCTTCGCGAAGCCAGCAGCTCCCACTTAGATTCCCTAACACTGGCCAAAGCAAATGCCAATGAGCGGCTAAAAAGAGCCACTCGCTGATCACCAGGCTTAGCCCACGTCAGAACTCACGTGCTAATATTTCAGCATCAATCGACCAAACAGGCGACACGGTGAGGCCTGAGCCTCACCTTCCCTAACACTAGTCGTTGAGCGCAAAAGAACAATTCAATTCTCTACCTCTTCTCGACCGACACTGGAAAAATGTTTATAACGGATAGTTCCCCGAACATATCCAGGTTAAGTACATGTCCCAAACACAAAATACTGACCACTTGCGCACCTCAACCAAGTAACTCCCAAAATCACATCAAGTGTGGTCTGGAAGTACAATCAAGGATGCAGAGTAACTCTCTGCCTCTAATCACCACAGAGCAAGCTTCACAAATCATTCCTAGCTCAAGACAAACACCCAGAGGTAATATGACACACAAAGATCCAGCAAGAGGCGTAGGAACCAATTCTAATACCTCTACCACAGAGCTAGATATGAATGAATGAGATGCTCCTGAATCAAACAATACTTTAGCAAGATAATTTAAAACAGATAAAGTACCTTTCACTCCTAAGCCTCGCTGACTAATGGCGTACACCCTCGCCTGCCCTGCCGATAACTGCCTCTGCTGGTGGTCCCCCTTGCCGCTAGGCCGAGGATGAGTACAATCCCTAGCAGAATGGCCTGCCTACCCACATGTGTAGCATAACTGAGACCTCGGCTACGTGCATGCAGTTGACATATGATCCAACTCGCCACATCTGACGCATTGCAAATGCGCAACCTGCCTAATAGGTGCAACCCTAATAGATGCAACTGCCACGCTAGCTGGAGTCTGCTGGCTGTTGGTTGCATCACCTAACTAATATTATGTGCAAATTTGTGATGCTTCCTACTCCCAAGAATAGGAGGTCAAGTTTTAGTATAGGGGGAAAAAGTAAGAGTATCGTACCCAAGGGATTGAGTAACTCTACCCTAACTAGATTACCGCGAAATGAAACCTAGAAAACACATGCATCTACCTTTTTACAATTCACAACCTTAGCCCTTTGGAAGCTAAAGGTCATGGGGATGGTTTTAACAAGTGGTAGTGAATCAGCTTTGTTGATTTTAGATAAATTAAAGCTAACATAAACATAAAACAAACTAAACTAACAAGTGTTGAGACTAGATCAATGAGAGGAAAAGAGACTTACGCACAAATGTAACCCATAATTGATGTAAAAACATGGTTGACAAATATCCCCCTAGTGCTTTGGTTAAGCTACCAAAAAACTAACTAATCATGCAATTTAACAAAGTCTTTTGGAGCCAAGTTAAATCACACAACCTTAATCCCAATTATGTTACCTTATAACACAAGTGGGCTATGTACCACAAGCCTAACGCCCCCTTAGAGCAATTAAACTCACGGCACAAGCATTAAGTTCATAGTAAGAAATCCAAGCAACTTAATACTTCCCGTAAGAAATACTAAGCCACCACCTAAAGGCTACTCATGCTCACGGATTCAAGAAGTTGTCAATTTCATGTTCCGATTAATTACTTACCTAAACATGCTTTTTAGGTGACAAAGCTAGCTAACACATTTAGTAAGCATAAAGAGTAGGAACCCATAGATTCAAACATGCATCAATCATCAATATAATGAAATTACATTGTTTGCTCATATCCACAACTCACACACATAGGCATATACATAAAAGCCTTACAAAAGTAATACATCAAGAAAGCAAGAGAAGGTGAGAAAGAACCACAATACCCATGAGCTTCCTAGATGTATACAAAGAGGGTGTGAAGCTTCAAAGTATAGTATTTTCGGTTTTCTCAAACCCAAAACACTATACAAATCCACATACACAAAGAAAAGATTAAGAACAAGGCTTCATGGATCTACCCACAAGTGTGATTGATCAAGGGGTGTAGAATCTTCGGTTTTGGTTATCAACCAAAGATGCTACACCCCTCTCTCTACACAAGGGCTAAACTATTCTAACTAAACAAACTAAGAGATGAAGAACTATGAAAAATGGAGAGGAAATGAGGGGAGAGAGAGCTTCCATTCGTCCAAAATGAGAGAGGGGGTTATAAATAGGCCTAAAGTGGTGAATGGAGGGTGGAGATGCAAGAAAATGAAAGGCTAGATGTTATGGACAAAGATGTAAGCACAAATTGTGGATCTAGTCTTTATAAAATGACCAAAAACCTCAAAGATATTTTGGTGGAGAAGGAAAAGGAAAAGGCACTCTTGATATTTGGCCATAAGGACAAGGGGACAAGGTCAACATCAAAGGGACAAAGCCAAAGATGTCCCTTTCACTAGTCTTCTTCCCATTTGAATTTGAATCAACAACTCTTCTTCCCTCCAATGCTCCTTCACTTGAATATCAGCCATCACCATCTTCCGACCGCCAGAGTTTGACCGGAATTCTGCCCGTTGACCGGTCAAATTCGTCTTTTAGTGTATTTTCCGGTTTTGCTCCTTTGGCTTCGATTCTTCACCCGATTTCTTCAATATGTGCTAAATCCACCATTTTGTCTCTTTTCCGATCCTTAGCTCATTTTCCTAGCATGAATAGGAAACGTTATAAGAAATAGATAAAACACAAAAGGATATAGCAAAAGAATAAGGCAACAATTACTAGGTAAATATTGACCTAACACTGGCGGGTCCTCTGTTTCTTCCAAAACCCACCACCATGGCCCGAATGAACACTACTCCCAGCAACAACCTTCCCCTTCTCCTGGGGATCTCTCGAGATCGCCAACTCATCCTGATGCACCTGGGCATCCAACTCAACAGTCATGGCCTTCCTCGCAACCTACTCTGTGGTAGGTAACTCCCAAGAAGCCACCAATCTTCTCAAGGAAGCCTTCAACCCCCATTCAAACTTCCTGGCCAGACTCAACTCATCCCAAGGTCTCACAAACTGATACAGTCTGAAGAACTCGACCTCATACTCTCTGACCTCCATAGTCCCCTAGACTATGTCAAGGAACTCCCTCTCTAACCGCTCAAGCACTGCGGACGGAAAGTACTTGTCCCTGAAGTGTCTCTCAAACTCACCCCAAGTCATGGTGGTCACATCCACAGCCCGCTCCACGCTCTCCCACCAAACCTGGGCCTCACCCCTGAGAAGGAAGGAACCTATCCTCGTCTTCTTGAGATCGGTACAAATGGCCATCCCAAAATAGCTTCTCAAACTCTTGATCCACTGATCAGCTGCCATATGGTCTGTACCTCCCAGAGAGGGCTCTGCCTTCAGCTTCAGAACCTCCCTCAACAATGCATATGTGCGAATGGCATCTGCCACATCCACAACAGCTGGAACAGGCTACACAACATATGGCACCTCCTGCTCCTCCTCCTTATAGAACTCCTCTACAGGGCGGACTCTGTCTCCACCCCTTCTGGCCCTACCTCGACCTCTAGCTCTATCTCCACGACGATCCATCCTACGAAGTAAGGCAACACTTGATTAATACTTGCATAAACTTAAATCGAAGTATAAGTTAGACACGACATGTATTAACCAAGACCATAATGCTAACAATCTCCTTCGGAGTCTCTCAAGGCTTCTAGAATGCCTAGTCGACCATAAGATCGAACACCAAGCACCAAATTCTTGACCGATATACACGTAAATTAATAATTACATAATTAACTGATTCAAAAATGCATAACTTAGTGATACAACGACCGAATCACGCATATAATATATCCCCGCGCTCGTATCGACAAGCACGACACAACAGAACACCCTGCTGCCCCAAATACCCTTAGACGCGCCACCACACGTAGCCCAAAGGGGCGGCGCGTGGGGCCCACGCTTCGCCACCGAAATGACCCCCAATCATGCAACTATGACCACCAACATGTAGATCAAGGTTCAAGGATTCGAACTATAACTGAAACACCCGAGGATACGGCCAGAAAGTGGCCGGATACGGCTAGGAGAGGGCCAAATACGTCACCGCCACGTGGATCGGACTGCTCAAACTCAGCCGCTTCTCCCTTTCGAAGTGGACCTCGAGACCGGCACAGACGTGCTTAGAGGAAAGAGACGAACCAAAAAAGAGGTGCCACAAGCCCCGGTTCCGCCTGGAGCGGCTGCTGCACAGCCACCGACGGCGGCAGAAGCTATCGGGCCTTGCAGCGTCTCGCACAAATTGTGGCTTCGGGCGTGGCGCGGCTCAAACGGAAGAGGAAGTCGTGCTAAGCAATTTGATAGGTAGCACGCCTCGTGAGGTGGCCGGACGAGGGAGAACGACGCAAAAGAAGCTCCCGATTTGAATCGGAGACGATGAACAGTGAATCACGATATTTTTTGGAATTTTTTACTTTTCTGAGATATTTTTACTATTTATAGTAATTTTTTATTTAAAAATAACTTCAACAGGTCGTAACTTCTTTATACGACATCTGTTTCATTCGTGCCGCGTGTCTACGAACTCGTATCGTCGAGTTTTAATACTTTCGTGAAGGAAACTTTTCGAAATTCGCGACGGATAAAAAAGTCAACTTTTGACCCATCGAAACTTAAACGTTCTTCGAATTTTAACTCTCGGAATCACTTCTGACGTCGCGCAATGACTAATTAAAAGCGTACAAAACACAAAATTCTGTAACTCACCCGTCCATTAATTCCGAGAAATTTACACGAAATTGAATTTAAAATCGAGGTTACTACATCGCAGGTGCTTGCAAAATTGTACGTCAGCCCTCCACGAAGAGCAGAAAATTGCATATTTAGTGAGTTGTTGTGACCATATCGCTGAGGTACCATATTTCACCATCTCTGCTGCTACTGACTTGATTTTTTTTCTTTGGTGCATGACTGATGTATTTGCAGGCTTGGTACCGTAACAGTGCGTGAACCGTTGACCAGCTTCTTTATTGTCGTGAACTCAAACAAGTGTGACAGAGCCTTTTAAGACGCAGCCTACTCCGAAAATAGGCGGAAAAGGTTGACACACAAATCCGAGACCCAAAATAAAGAGACACATGTGAGCCTCTTCTCTTCCCTATCTTTTTCGATTGGAACGTTACTATGCACTTTCCTTTGTGTACCATACCTCTTGTCATATGTGCTTTGGTTTTATTATTTTTTGAAAGTGTTTGGCTGTTTCTGGTTTCTTTTGGTGGGGGGATGGCAAAGGATTGAGAGAGGATTTGTTTCTGGTGTTGAATAAAAGAAAGGTGTAGAGCCAAGCTTTCAATTCTTGAAGCATAAACTACACTCATGGAGACATCAACAACGATAAATGAAGAATAAGAAAGACCATGGAGTAACAATGCGAGATACTTGACGTTGGAGCCTCCGCATCGCCTAATGATAATCTCCAGGTAACTATCAATCTCTTCTCTCTTGTTGTTTTCTTTCCCTCTCCTTTGGTGCAAAATTTTGGATTCCGCCTCTTCTCACCCGTTCCTCTCGTTTCTGTCCTCCCTTTTGCAGGCTAATACTCTCTATATATAGAGGTCGCCGAACCAGCTAGATAAGAATGAATTTGAATTTCGAATTCTAGTGAAGATGATGAACATAAGCTGTTCGAGGCTCCATCTTTTGAGGTTTGACCCGGCTATGTCATCTTCACTTTCAAATTTGAAAATTTCCCACCCTTGCTTCTGATATATTTTTTGTTTCGACACTCTGTGTTGAACTGGTCAACAATGAAACTGTTTTGAATTTGAGAGATTACTTGTAATTGAGTCCCTATTTTTATTGTTGGCATTATCTTCTTTTCTTTTGATAATTATTTGCAGTTTTTTTTTTATCATCAAACAGATGGTGGAGTAGGTAGGGTTAGTTGCTCCAGAAACAGTTTGAGGGTTGATGTAAGGGGCTTGAAAGGGTTGTCAATAGTATAGAGGTTGGAATGGAGGAAAGTATGGCCAGGGGTGGGGTGTGGGGTTAGGGACCATAGCAGGAGGTCTAGTTTCTTGTGGCTGAGACGACACCGGTGGGTATGGTCCAAATAGCTGGGTAAAAGGATGTTGGCTAGCATCAGTGTGTTGAAAAAATTGAGTAATAGGAGGTTGTTTCTCCAAATTAGGCCTCCTGTGACAACTTGAACCTTTCTCACCCAGCTAGTCCCCTCGAGGTGACAGGGTTTCAGATAGGCCTCATTATGGGCCGGGCCGGGCTAGGCCCTACCCTAAAATTTAGGGCTTATGGTAGGGCCAGGTAGAGTTTGACCGAAGTCAACGAAACTTAGGGTCAGGTAGGGCCGGACCGGGGCTCTAATATGTAAACCCTCACACGCCCTAAATGACCGTTCTGTTATGATTAAAAGGGTGGATCGGGCCGGCCCACTGAATAAGCCTAAATAGGGCAGAAAATGGCCGAACATATTATTTTGTTTTCTTTCTTAAAATTTAGCTAAGTAGTTATACTGTGTAATACAAGATAATTCTTTTTATATATAATCATATTTTACATACGTATATGCATTAGATTTGGCATAAGACATTGATAAATATAAGTTGAAGAGGTTAAATTCATATATCATCTATCAAATTACTCAAAAACCATTGTTGTTTCTCGCAACTAATATAAATAAAAGACAAAAAAATGATAAATAGTATTGTATGTAAAATAGAAGAAACATGTAAAGACCCGTCCCAGAATTTCCCCCGGAATTTTTGAAATAGGTCTGAAAAAGAATCCCACTTAACCAAAATAAAAAAAAGATCCTTTTGCTCCCAAACCGCAACCACCCACCCACTGGAAACAAGGAATAACATTCCGCATAAAATAACATAATTTCAAGCTCAAAAACCATCCATGGTGGCGGTCAACGGCGGTCAACACTGCCACCACCATCAAGTCTCACTAAAATTTAACATAAGTTTCGATTCGACAATTCGAACAGCTTTCCCTTCTACAAAAAATCTCAAACTCAAGTCTAAAGGGGGTCAATTAACGAAAACCCTCAATTCAGCCCTCTTCACCAAAAACCCTAGAAATTTAACATTTCAATTCCTCCTTACCTGAATCAAATTGAGCCAAATCCTCCCCTGGAATTGTTTGTATGGGAGAAGGCCTTCTTTTCCCGACCAAAATTGGGCCAAGACGTGGCCGGAGGAGTGAGAACACGGTTCGACACAGTCGAACCTGTCGGCCTTAGCACGCCTAAACGGCGGTGATGCACCTTGAATCACCACCGTAGATTGAAAGAGAGAGGAGAGACAAGCCGAAAGGCACCGATGGCGCACCGAATGGTGGCCGGACGACGGCGACGACGAAATCTTTGATTAGGCAGTTGGGAGCTCGGGGTCGGAGAGAGAGAAAGGAAATGAGGAAAGAAATTTTCTCATTTTCCACACCCCCCCCCCCCCCCCCCCCCATTCCCCCAAAACCATTTCCCTTTTTATACTCACGACTAAAAAGGAAATTATTGTTTTTACGTTGCAACTTTTACATTCTGCCTCTGAAAAATATTTCCAAATTACTGACGAACTCGTATCGTCGAACTCTACGACATTGAAACCACAATAGATAATTCCTGAATATCGAGAAAGATTCTGATAATTTCCAAACAAAAATACGTTCGTTGATAACTAGTATAAAACTCCATAATTCAGTAAAATTGAGTTCGGGATGTGACAATTCTTCCCCTCTTATAAAATTTCGTCCTCGAAATTTCCACAACTTTTCAAGCATAGATCATCCTACATAAGGTTTAAGAATGCATTCATTTGATTTAAACTCATAATTAAATTCATATCATGCATCTTTCATTCCCTCATTCAGATTCATTTCATCCCGTTTTCCATACAAATAAAAATATATACTCATATCCTGCGCTCATAAACCGAAGTAAAAATTTTAATCTGCACTTGTCCGTCTCTATATTCATAGAAGAAAAAAATAAACCAATCCCATGGGTTCAACATTTCATGGAAAAGAGAAATCAGTACACCAAACCAATAATCAGCCTCTCAGGCTAGGGTCGGAACCATCCCAGTGGCTCTATAAAATACGACGACCCCCTTGGTTGGTGTACTGAATGAATCATTAAATATTTAAAACCAAACCAATTCATAACTCAAATAAAATAAACTGATGGGGAAGTGGCTACACCATAAATCAAAGCCTCCCAAGCTCGGGTCGGATCCCTGATAGGAGCACAATGTGCGACGATATTACATGTTTATGCCCTCATTTATACTTTGTTTAACCCTTATTTGTCTAAGATTGAGTCGTAATGTAGTTAGTGTCAATTTCGGTAGAGTTTTGGAAAAATGTGCTTAATTGTCCGAAAAATGACTAAGTTTGAGAAATCTGGAAAATAGTGTAAAATATGTCTTTTTCGTGATTTTGAGATGAGTGAAACTGTGATCTATCCTTGTCCGAATTCTATGAAATTTGGTGTGCTTAATATTTACATACTGAGGAATGTTGTGTTAAAATTTCAGATCAATCGGAGTTCGGGAAGTCACCCAAAACTTGGCTGCAAAAGGGCAGTCCGAACATTCCAATCCAGGGGCTTCCAGGAAATTCCTGGGACTGTGTCCCAACTTCGAAAAATCATTCCCGACGACTTGCATGGAATTTGGCCGAGATATTTTATGGAGAGATGGTCCTATGTGTCTAGTTTACGTGAGACTTGGAATCGCATCAATCGGAGCTCCACAGAGGGAGATATGCCGGAATTACTGCGACAAGGTCAAAGCTGCCGATTCCAGGAACCTACTGCCCCCTTTTTTGTGTTTTCTGTTTTTGATGGACCAAATGGTGTACAAATGCATATGTGAAGATGGTTCAAGCCTTATTAAGGGAAGAAGATGACACTAGGCCATGGCATTGAAGAAAAACTTGAAGAAAGACGTTCTCCTAGTCACACTAGGAGAAGCTGCCGAATTCTGGCAGATTTGCTGCCTTTGTGTGTTGCCGGCATTTGGGGCATTTTCGATGGATCAAAACCTATCAATTGAAGTCCAAGACCATACAAGAAGTCCATGAAGATGTGAAGCCCAAGCCTTGAAGAAAAATTCAGAAAAACAAAACCTAATTGAAGTAGAAAAAGGAAGGTTTCAAACCATATCCCATTAGGTTTTGTTTTTCCTTGTACAAGAGGGCTGCCGGCAATTACCCTAGCATTCTCTATATATATACCCACTTTTCACTCTGAAAAGTTGTCACATTCTAAAGCAAAAACCCTAGCCAAAGCTCTACCAATTTTCAGCCAAAGATCCTACATAAAAACACAAACCAAAAGCCACCACCACCACCATAAATTCCTGCCGATTGTCTTCATCATTCATCCAGCCACCACCGAACCACTTTCCATTGGATCCACACGACTTGAAGCCCTCAAAGGTGTCTGCAAAAGTGTGATCTACTCCCTACTCTTGGTTTGTAATAGTTTTATGTAGTTATGTGTAGTTTTGTCTATGAAACTCATGTGTATGTTTGGTTATTGTGTTTTCATGTCTATGTGAAAAACAATTGTGAATTTGGTTTTATGATGATGCATGTTAATTTAATTCTTATAGTATTAATAAGGAATTTCAAAGATAAGTTTCGAATTGCATGCTAAATTGTAATGAAAATATGAAGTAAAGAGATAGGATTAGATAGGCAAGCATGTTCACTCTGATTCTAGTAATTCGTTCTTGGTTTAGTCCTTAAATCCGTGTGCCTCAAAGATTGGTACTTAGCATATTCGCGGTGTGTTTTGAGTATTAGTCTTGTATCCGTCAATAATAGGACTAGAGTGGTTTAAACGACTATGCATGTTAACAAGAAGTGGTGACGCCTTGCTTGATTGATATGTTTCCGACTAAAAAGACCTTGTGCTTAATTACTTTGCATGTTTGATTTCGACGATAAGTGTTCTCAAATGTGTTTAGTATAACTTTAGGGTTAGACGATAAGTTAATCTTGAAGTACTTGAGAGTCTTAATCGATTAGTAAACCGATAAGGAGCTAATTAGGTTGGAACTAAGTCGGATCTAGGATATTGTGTGCTCTTGCCATGTCTTATCTTATAACTTTGCTATGTGTTTTGAGTGCTTTTGTGTTAGTAATTTGTGGAAGAATGTCGACCAAACTTGTATATAGTAATTTAGGATTTTTAATTTCTGTTTTTATGCATGATTTAGAGGCAGCCATGTTTGCTGCCGAACCTAGGAATTTTTGTTTTAAAGTTCATGCCGAGCCTAGTTTAGGGCAGCTTGCTGCCGTACCCTATTCCCCCATATGTGTGACGATTTTGTATATATGTATATATGTTTGTCTAACAATTTCATATCTCAGGTACCCTTAATCCCCGGCCTAGAACGATCCCTACTTGCTCATACTACTAACGATATTTTGTAGGGTTATTATTGCATGCGAGCTCCGGCTCCGTTCAAATTTTTGGCGCCGTTGCCGGGGATTATAAAAGCTTGTTTTATGTTATTGTTGTATATATATGTTGCTGGAAATTTTTGTTGTGAAGTTGTAAAGTTGTAAATTTTAAGTTTATTTTGGGATTTTGTAAAGTAGAAATATGCTTCGGCATGTAGAGTTTAAATTTTGGAAGTTGCATGATGTATATTGATGTATGTTGGTAATCACTTAGTTTAATTTCTAGGAAGTTGATATGTTGTGTATGTTTGAGTTTATTGTAGTTTCTAAAGTGTAACATGTAGGTGAAGCCTCTTTTGTTGATCATAACCAAAACCCTTCATGTGAATGGTGCTATGTCGGAGGGCGTTTCTATGTAGATTGGGAAACGCGGGATACTTCCCCCCCACGCATATAAGCGTTTCTTCGGTAATAGTATTACTTCTATGAGGTTGAGGGCGGTTTTAATCAACACTTGAGACCGCTAGGGATCCGTGTTTGTTTTACAAAGTATGGGGAAGTTATGATCATAGATATGGTTCTCAGGTTTGTTTAACTGGATCTCAAGGCCCATAGACTGATGTTCATTCTCGGTGAGTGAGTCGATAGGGGGTTCGCCCTCCGTGGTGTCCAACAACGAGTCCTGCCTGGTTCCTGTAGGGGGTTCGCCCTCCGTGATTGTAATGACCTTTGAAACGTAAAATCCGCACGACCTAGTCGACAGCTTGTGCCGAAGCATCACCTCACTTTAGACGCTAGAACATAACTTGACATATGTGGCCTATTTTCTTCAAAGATAAAACATGTTGTGTGGTTCAAACTCTTGAGGTATATCGGATTAAGCATGATACTACCGGGGGCTGTATCAGTCCATTGCACCGTTATCTCCTCTGCTCCACGTACTTCGAGAGTTAGGACAAATTTAAAAGAAATTAGACTTAGCGATTACATGATCATGAACGTTCCAATTTTTCTTCTCTTTTTGCCGAACCATGTTTGTTCTTTGCCGAAATTTTGTGCCTTTGCCGAATGTTTTTGTGTATCATTGTTGAAATTTGTTGTGTAATCGCCAATGCCGTGGCTTGTAATGATGTATATTCTTGTCTCCTATTTCTTTATGAGGTTCTAACTTGTTTAAATGTTGCAAATTTCAGAAAATAATGCATGTCCGAATCTAGTATTTGGACAAGAGATCTTCAAGGCCGTTTGCAACGTTTAGACCAAGAACTCGCTATTGCTCGTTTTGTGCCATTACCTCCATCGTCACCAACCAGTTCATCAGTGTCATCATCCTTGCCATCATCACCTAGTGTGCCGTCCATTCCATCATCAGTGCCGAGCTCACCTTCAGTTGTGTCATCGTCTTGTGATCTTCAGAATCCAGAATTTGAATCTTTTGCCGAATTAGAAGAAGAAGAAGAGATCATGGCATCAATCAGATCACAGAATGGGCATGTTGCTGGAGCCGGAGTTGCTCCTTCTAATATTACTTATCCTCCCTTGGAAGCTGACAAGACTGGAGAGATTGAATTGAGGAGTGGATTCCTCCATAAGCTGAAGTCATTTTATGGGATGCCGAGTGAGGACCCTAACAAGCATCTGCAGTGGTTTAACTTCACCACGGAGTCTATGTGTCCAAGAGGGACCGATTTGCAACACTTCAAAATGAAGGCATTTCCGTTTTCTCTAGAAGATCAAGCGAAGGAGTGGTTGTTTGAGGTGCCTAGTGGGCGTATTGTTTCGTGGAGTACTATGATGGATGAGTTTTTACTCAAGTACTTTCCTGCTTCACGTATCACTGATCTAAGGAAGCAAATTACAAGTGTGAAGCAAGCCGGAGATGAAACTTTCTTCGACTACTACAAGAGGTTCAAGTCCCTAGTTTCTTTGTGTCCATCGCATGGCATTAGCGATGGACTCTTGCTACAATATTTCTATGAGGGATTGCGCGTCATGGAGAGAGAGTTTCTCGACTCGGCCGCGGGAGGTAGCTTTTTGGAGTTGAATGCCGGAGCGGCAAGAAGTTTGTTGGAAGTTCGTGCTTTGAACAACCAACAATTTGGCATGGCACGAGGCAATGTGCAAAGGAATGAAAAAGTGCATGAGACGTCTTCGAGCTCAAAGTTAGAAGATAAAGTGGACAAGCTCACCGACTTGGTGAGTAATTTGATGAAGAAGCGTGCTAGTGTATGTGGTATTTGCACCGAGGGCCATGAGACCGACCAATGCCCTCAAATTGGAATTAGTGAGGGAGTTGAGGAGTGCAATGCCATTGGTTTTCAAGGAGGCCAACGATTTGGCAATTTTAATCCAAGGTTCAATGATCATCCGAACTTTCGATGGGCAAATAATGACAACGTGCTTAGGGCACCTATGCAACCGAGAGAAGGAGGAGCGCCGTTTGCACCGAGGCCACCATTTGTGCCTCGGCAGCCATACATGCCGAACCAAGGAGTATATGGGGCAGTGCCGAACCAAAACCAAGCTCAAGCCGTGCCTATCCAAGGCCAAGCCGCGCCGAGCAATCCGAATTACGATGCATTGCTTCAATCTTTGTCAAGTGCTACTCAAGCATTACTCGCGGGGCAACAAAATCATCAAAAGGACATTGGTGAGCTCAAGACTCAAATGGGGCAAGTTGTGGATTTTATGGGAAGATTCAATGAGCAAGGGAAGTTGCCAAGCAATACTATTCCTAATCCGAGGAACGAGCAAGCCAAAGTGATTCAAACTCGAAGCGGAAGAGAGTTGGTTCCTCCAACAAGTCCAAAGAGGAAGCGAGTAACTTTCAAGGGCATTGGGGATGATGAGAGGGCTGCCGGACCTGTCATTGCCGGCAGCCATAGAGAGGATGCCGAGAGGAATGCTGCCGAACATAATGCTGCAGGCAGGGCTGCATCCGAGAGGCACACTGCCGAGCATCATGATGGTGCTGCCGAGAAGAGCCGAGATGCCGAGCAAGGGCATAACGCCGGACATGGTATGCAAGAAAAGGGGCTGCGCAACGAGCTTGAGTACGATCCCGCCACATCAAAGAATGAGTTATTGCCGAGCCAAGCAAGCAAGGGAGGGGTGTCATCATCTAGCATTCCATTCCCTTCTCGCTTTGCTAGAACGAAGAAAGATAAATCCGATGAAGAGGTGTTGGAGATTTTCCGGAAAGTGCAAGTCAACATCCCTTTGTTGGAATGCATTAAGCAAGTGCCAAAGTATGCTAAGTTTTTGAAGGAGCTTTGTACGGCAAGGAGGCATACTAGGGAGACTCGTGTGGTGACAATGAGCGAGACGGTGTCGGCCGTTATTCAAAGAAAGTTGCCACCAAAGATGAAGGATCCGGGAAGCTTCAATGTGCCTTGTGTCATAGGCAATACTCGGTTTGAGGATGTTATGTTGGACTTGGGAGCATCGATCAATGTCATGCCACTCAATGTGTATCAATCGTTGAGTATAGGGCCTCTCAAGAAGGATAATGTCATCATTCAACTTGCGGATCGCTCAAGCAAATATCCGGAGGGGTATGTAGAAGATGTGTTGGTACAAGTCAACCAATTGATTTTTCCCGCCGATTTCTATGTGGTTGAGATGGAGGATTCGCCGGTCAACAACACTCAATTGCTTTTAGGGCGACCATTCATGAGGACCGCGCGTACAAAGATAGATGTGGCCGAGGGCAACCTAACTATGGAGTTTGATGGTGAGGTGATAAAGTTCAATGTGTTTGATGCCATGAAATTTCCCAATGTTGATTTGAAGGAGGGTTGTGCCATTGATGTTTTGGAGGAGGTCGAGCAAGTTATGTCGACCTCGCTCGACGCATAGCAATTAGCGATTGAGCAAGGGGTCGGATTTGACAAGAGGGGAGAACGAATCGTGCGTGAGAATGAGGAAGAAGAGCCGGCCAAGCCAAGAAGTGCCGAGCAAGGCACCATTGCCGAGCCATTTATGATAGAGCCGAGTGTGATGAAAGTTTGTGCCGAGCTAGAGGCTCGGCCCTATGCCCAAACCTTTAATTCGTTCTTGTCAATTCCAAGTGCCACAACAAAATTTCGACCAAGTGTGGAAGAGGCCCCAAAGTTAGAACTTAAAGAGCTCCCTAGTCATTTGAAATATGCTTATCTTGGAGAAGGAGATACACTACCGGTTATTGTGTCTTCAATGCTTAGTAAGAAGCAAGAGGAGGATTTGATTTGTGTGCTTAAGAAGTATAAGACCGCCATAGGTTGGACCTTAGCGGATATCAAGGGAATAAGCCCTACTACTTGTGTTCATCGTATCTTATTGGAAGAAGGAGCTAAGCCAACGAAGGAAGCTCAACGTCGACTTCACCCTCCCATGATGAAGGTTGTAAAGGAAGAGATTATCAAGTTGCTTGATTGTGGGGTGATCTACCCAATTTCGGATAGTAAGTGGATATCTCCCGTGCAAGTAGTGCCGAAGAAGAGTGGTGTAACGGTTGTCAAGAATGAGAAGAATGAGCTTGTGCCACAAAGACTTGTAACCGGTCATAGGATGTGCATCGATTATAGGAAGCTCAACGCTACAACAAGGAAGGATCACATGCCTTTGCCGTTTATGGATCAAATGCTAGAGAGGTTGGCCGGTCATTCTTACTATTGCTTTCTTGATGGATATAGTGGCTACAATCAAATCATGATACACCCGGATGATCAAGAGAAGACCACTTTTACTTGTCCATTTGGCACGTTTGCTTATCGGAGGATGCCATTCGGACTTTGCAACGCACCCGGCACTTTTCAAAGATGTATGTATGCTATCTTCTCGGATTTTATTGAAGACATTATCGAAGTGTTTATGGATGATTTTAGTGTGTATGGAGGCACCTTCGATGCATGTTTGGGGAACTTGGAGAAGATACTTAAGAGGTGTGTAGAGACAAATCTTGTGCTCAATTGGGAGAAGTGTCACTTCATGGTCACGCAAGGCATTGTTCTAGGGCACATAATTTCGGCAAGAGGCTTAGAGGTTGACAAAGCCAAGGTGGAGCTAATTCAAGCATTGCCAAGCCCTAGGTGTGTAAAAGATGTGAGAAGTTTTCTTGGCCATGCGGGGTTCTATCGACGATTTATCAAGGACTTCTCTTCAATTGCCAAGCCATTGAGCAACTTGTTACAAAAGGAGGTGACGTTTGAGTGGTCGGAAGCATGTGAGCAAGCATTTTGCCGATTGAAGGAGTTACTATGCACGGCACCCATACTTGTGTCACCTAATTGGGATGAGCCGTTTGAGTTGATGTGTGATGCTAGTGATTATGCACTTGGAGCGGTACTTGGACAACGAATTGAGAAGAAGCCATGCGCCATTTACTATGCTTCAAGGACCCTCAACGATGCACAACTCAACTACACAACAACGGAGAAGGAACTCTTAGCGGTAATATTTGCTTTGGAAAAGTTTCGATCATATCTTTTGAATTCCAAGGTTATTGTTTATAGTGATCATGCCGCTTTGAGATATCTTATGACAAAGAAGGATGCTAAGCCGAGGCTTATTCGATGGATTCTTTTGCTTCAAGAGTTCGATATTGAGATCAAAGACAAGAAAGGTGTTGAGAATGTCGTAGCCGATCATTTGAGTAGACTTGTGCAAGATGTGGATCGGCTACCCCTATGTGAAACCTTTCCGGATGAACAACTTTTTCGACTTGAAGTACTTGAGCCTTGGTATGCCGACATTGCAAATTTTCTAGCCACACGCCGATTCCCCAAGGAGTTGCCGAACCACCATCAACAAAGAATAAGGAAGCAAGCTCGACACTTCTTGTGGGATGATCCGTACTTATGGAAGCAATGTGGTGATCAAGTGCTTAGAAGATGTGTGCCGGAGAATGAGCATCGTTCCATCCTTACTTTTTGTCATAGTGAGGCGTGTGGAGGACACTTTGGGGCAAAGAAAACGGCATTGAAGGTACTTAATTGTGGTTTCTTTTGGCCTACAATTTTCAAAGATGCATTCATGTTTTGTAAGTCATGTGATCGATGCCAAAGAATGGGGAATATTGGACCAAGAGATCAAATGCCGTTACACCCCATCACTTCTATTGAGATTCATGATCTTTGGGGGATTGACTTCATGGGACCGTTTCCTTCAAGTAAGGGCTTTCTCTACATATTGCTTGCGGTAGATTATGTGTCAAAGTGGATTGAAGCCAAGGCTACATGCACCAATGATGCTAAGGTGGTAGCCGAGTTTCTCAAGACCAACATCTTTTCACGTTTTGGAGTTCCAAGAGTCTTGATTAGCGATGGAGGATCCCATTTTTGTAACCGCACCATTGTAGCTTTATTGAAGAAGTATGGAGTCACACATAAAGTTTCTACACCTTATCATCCCCAAACTAGTGGCATGGCCGAAGTAAGTAATCGAGAGATCAAGCAAATACTTGAGAAGACCGTTGGACCTTCAAGGAAGGATTGGAGTGATCGTCTCGATGATGCTTTGTGGGCTTATAGGACCGCATACAAGACACCGATAGGTATGTCTCCTTTTCGGTTAACATATGGCAAAGCATGTCACTTACCGGTTGAACTTGAGCATAGAGCATGGTGGGCGGTTAAGGCTTTCAACATGAGCATTGATGAGGCCGGTCTTCATAGGAAGCTTCAACTCAACGAACTTGAAGAAATACGGAATGAAGCTTATGAAGCCGCATGGATTTACAAGCAAAAGACTAAGGTTGCACATGATAAGATGCTTCGACGAAAGGAGTTTGAAGTTGGTCAAAAAGTTCTCTTGTATCATTCACGACTCAAATTTTTTCCGGGTAAGTTGCGCTCACGTTGGATTGGACCATTCATTGTTCTTCAAGTGTTTCCACATGGAGCCATAGAGATTCGGAATGAAGCTACGGGAAACATATTCAAGGTAAATGGACATAGACTCAAGCCGTACTACGAGCCATTTGAACCCATACATGATGAAACCGATGTGCATGATCCTCCAAGCCAAGGGGCTACCATTGCTATTGTCCATGCCGAGCTGCAGCCTCCCCTACCACAAGTCCCTGCCGAGCTGCCTCCCACCACCCCCACACCACCACCATGTCAAGCTGCCAAACCTGCCATTGCCGGCAGCTTCAAGACCACACTGCCGAATACCCTGCCGGATACAAGCCACCCTGCCGAGCCACCGTCTCCCACGTTTGCTGCTGCTGAACCGCCTGCCGGACCTGCCATTGCCGGCAGGATTGACCAGATACAACCAGTAACCGAGAGCAGCCAGCCGGATACGACGGACACGAAGGCGACACAGCCGGACACGCAGATTGCACCATACTCGGATACGCAGCCTTCTACAAGCACCGATTCGGACACCTCATGCAACGATCTTCTTATCGATCTTCTTCTTGCCGATTTGGAATGTTTTGGAACACGATGAACACATGCAAACACGGTGAAAAGTCTAGGCTATGGACTATAAACACAAAGCGCTACTTGGGAGGCAACCCATGTCGATCAAAGAAAAGTGAAGGAGCCATCACCGAGAGTTTGAAATTTCTTAACCCTTCTCTTTTCCTTTGATTTGTGATGATATGTTGGTATATGTTAGACTATTGCATGCTTAGGAAATTCGTTGATATAAATTTGTGCTTACATTGAGGACAATGTAATTTTCTAAGTGTGGGGTGGGATAACGTATTCCGTTTATGTTTTCGTGTGCTTAGTTTAGAAAAGAAAATTTCAGAAAATTGTTCCACAAAAATAGAGTGTTTAAATTTGTTTGTTTTGAGTCTTAGGATGCCCCTAACATGTCAATGATGTTTTTCTCCTCTTTGCATACATAGATGATGGTTATGCATACAATTAAAATTGTAAGTTTCATGGATTTTGTGCATTGGTAGGAGCATGTAGGACTTGTTCAATTTTTGAGCATGCATGTTTTAGCTAGTTTACTTCGATTATAACCTATGTGAGCTTTTGAGCCAAATTGCTTTCTTCTTGAGCGGTAAAAGATAAAATTCGATAGATTCGTAGGAAGCATGAAACCTCATAATTCTTTGATTATTCGATGACTAGATGCCATAGCTTTTTAATGAACTCTAGTATGCTAGAACTTACTCTTGTTGATTTTCGAAACGTTTATATCATAAAATACCTTGATTTTGAATATGATTGAATAAAGATCATTTAGGTTTACCACCAAAGCCAAATAAAGCATAAGCCCTATTGGAGCCTGTCGTGGGACACCTTAGTAAACCCCCTTTGAGCCTACGTTGAGCCTTTTCTTTCATCACCCTTAAACACTTTCCATGAACTTAGTATAGTGATGCCTTTACTGTGTGTTCCGGCAAAGCTTGAATTTTTGAAAGCGTTTTCGCGTGTGTGATGAAGAAGAACAAGTGTGGGGTAGACTTAGCCATAAAATTATATGAAAAATGTATGCATGCCGTACCTAGAAAAAGAAAAAAAATTTTGCTCGGATTAAAAGGAAAATAAAGAGAGCCGAGAAAAAAAAAAAGAAAAAAAGAAGAAAAAGAAGGGTACGGCATAGGCAATGGAAAAGAAAAATTTTGTGCATGGCTATTGTCTAGATTATTGTTGTAATGTTGTATGGGAAGAAAAGAAGTATGGGTCCAACAAAATGAAATTTGACCCTTTCGGCGAGAAGACATAAGGAGATTCGAGCTTTGCTAAAGCGCACGGTGACGTTTTGAGCCTCCTTATCCAAATATCGAATACCTCTTAGCCTAGCCCCATTACAACCCTTTTATTGATCTTTTTCATGATTCTTAAGATGGTTAAATTTGATTTGTGGAGATTATCTCAAGAGTAAGCTTATGGTTTTGGTTCATTGGTGCATATAGTTATCATATGAGGTTTCTCCATCAAAATTTCACAAAGTGCTTTCGTTTCGTTGACATATGCAAGTCATTCTTTGTATTTCATGATCTTTCGCTTGCATATACTTATGTGTGAATAACCATGCTTTGAGAGAAAAGAAGAGAGTATGCCTAGTGAGGAGGATTGGACTAGCTATACATGTCTACATGCTTACTTTTGTTCTTATATGTTCATATTGATGTCACATGTTCATGAAACTTGGAATTTTCGTGCTAAGCATTCTCATGCATTAACTTGAAAGCTATGTGTACATACGAGCCTGAGACAAATTGTTAGGGGCAATAGTTTGTTTAGAGTCTAGTTTAATTTAGTTTGCTAAGGGACTAGCAAAGGATAAGTGTGGGGTAGTTGATAGGAGCACAATGTGCGACGATATTACATGTTTATGCCCTCATTTATACTTTGTTTAACCCTTATTTGTCTAAGATTGAGTCGTAATGTAGTTAGTGTCAATTTCGGTAGAGTTTTGGAAAAATGTGCTTAATTGTCCGAAAAATGACTAAGTTTGAGAAATCTGGAAAATAGTGTAAAATATGTCTTTTTCGTGATTTTGAGATGAGTGAAACTGTGATCTATCCTTGTCCGAATTCTATGAAATTTGGTGTGCTTAATATTTACATACTGAGGAATGTTGTGTTAAAATTTCAGATCAATCGGAGTTCGGGAAGTCACCCAAAACTTGGCTGCAAAAGGGCAGTCCGAACATTCCAATCCAGGGGCTTCCAGGAAATTCCTGGGACTGTGTCCCAACTTCGAAAAATCATTCCCGACGACTTGCATGGAATTTGGCCGAGATATTTTATGGAGAGATGGTCCTATGTGTCTAGTTTACGTGAGACTTGGAATCGCATCAATTGGAGCTCCACAGAGGGAGATATGCCGGAATTACTGCGACAAGGTCAAAGCTGCCGATTCCAGGAACCTACTGCCCCCTTTTTTGTGTTTTCTGTTTTTGATGGACCAAATGGTGTACAAATGCATATGTGAAGATGGTTCAAGCCTTATTAAGGGAAGAAGATGACACTAGGCCATGGCATTGAAGAAAAACTTGAAGAAAGACGTTCTCCTAGTCACACTAGGAGAAGCTGCCGAATTCTGGCAGATTTGCTGCCTTTGTGTGTTGCCGGCATTTGGGGCATTTTCGATGGATCAAAACCTATCAATTGAAGTCCAAGACCATACAAGAAGTCCATGAAGATGTGAAGCCCAAGCCTTGAAGAAAAATTCAGAAAAACAAAACCTAATTGAAGTAGAAAAAGGAAGGTTTCAAACCATATCCCATTAGGTTTTGTTTTTCCTTGTACAAGAGGGCTGCCGGCAATTACCCTAGCATTCTCTATATATATACCCACTTTTCACTCTGAAAAGTTGTCACATTCTAAAGCAAAAACCCTAGCCAAAGCTCTACCAATTTTCAGCCAAAGATCCTACATAAAAACACAAACCAAAAGCCACCACCACCACCATAAATTCCTGCCGATTGTCTTCATCATTCATCCAGCCACCACCGAACCACTTTCCATTGGATCCACACGACTTGAAGCCCTCAAAGGTGTCTGCAAAAGTGTGATCTACTCCCTACTCTTGGTTTGTAATAGTTTTATGTAGTTATGTGTAGTTTTGTCTATGAAACTCATGTGTATGTTTGGTTATTGTGTTTTCATGTCTATGTGAAAAACAATTGTGAATTTGGTTTTATGATGATGCATGTTAATTTAATTCTTATAGTATTAATAAGGAATTTCAAAGATAAGTTTCGAATTGCATGCTAAATTGTAATGAAAATATGAAGTAAAGAGATAGGATTAGATAGGCAAGCATGTTCACTCTGATTCTAGTAATTCGTTCTTGGTTTAGTCCTTAAATCCGTGTGCCTCAAAGATTGGTACTTAGCATATTCGCGGTGTGTTTTGAGTATTAGTCTTGTATCCGTCAATAATAGGACTAGAGTGGTTTAAACGACTATGCATGTTAACAAGAAGTGGTGACGCCTTTCTTGATTGATATGTTTCCGACTAAAAAGACCTTGTGCTTAATTACTTTGCATGTTTGATTTCGACGATAAGTGTTCTCAAATGTGTTTAGTATAACTTTAGGGTTAGACGATAAGTTAATCTTGAAGTACTTGAGAGTCTTAATCGATTAGTAAACCGATAAGGAGCTAATTAGGTTGGAACTAAGTCGGATCTAGGATATTGTGTGCTCTTGCCATGTCTTATCTTATAACTTTGCTATGTGTTTTGAGTGCTTTTGTGTTAGTAATTTGTGGAAGAATGTCGACCAAACTTGTATATAGTAATTTAGGATTTTTAATTTCTGTTTTTATGCATGATTTAGAGGCAGCCATGTTTGCTGCCGAACCTAGGAATTTTTGTTTTAAAGTTCATGCCGAGCCTAGTTTAGGGCAGCTTGCTGCCGTACCCTATTCCCCCATATGTGTGACGATTTTGTATATATGTATATATGTTTGTCTAACAATTTCATATCTCAGGTACCCTTAATCCCCGGCCTAGAACGATCCCTACTTGCTCATACTACTAACGATATTTTGTAGGGTTATTATTGCATGAGAAGGCCTTCTTTTCCCGACCAAAATTGGGCCAAGACGTGGCCGGAGGAGTGAGAACACGGTTCGACACAGTCGAACCTGTCGGCCTTAGCACGCCTAAACGGCGGTGATGCACCTTGAATCACCACCGTAGATTGAAAGAGAGAGGAGAGACAAGCCGAAAGGCACCGATGGCGCACCGAATGGTGGCCGGACGACGGCGACGACGAAATCTTTGATTAGGCAGTTGGGAGCTCGGGGTCGGAGAGAGAGAAAGGAAATGAGGAAAGAAATTTTCTCATTTTCCACACCCCCCCCCCCCCCCCCCATTCCCCCAAAACCATTTCCCTTTTTATACTCACGACTAAAAAGGAAATTATTGTTTTTACGTTGCAACTTTTACATTCTGCCTCTGAAAAATATTTCCAAATTACTGACGAACTCGTATCGTCGAACTCTACGACATTGAAACCACAATAGATAATTCCTGAATATCGAGAAAGATTCTGATAATTTCCAAACAAAAATACGTTCGTTGATAACTAGTATAAAACTCCATAATTCAGTAAAATTGAGTTCGGGATGTGACAATTCTTCCCCTCTTATAAAATTTCGTCCTCGAAATTTCCACAACTTTTCAAGCATAGATCATCCTACATAAGGTTTAAGAATGCATTCATTTGATTTAAACTCATAATTAAATTCATATCATGCATCTTTCATTCCCTCATTCAGATTCATTTCATCCCGTTTTCCATACAAATAAAAATATATACTCATATCCTGCGCTCATAAACCGAAGTAAAAATTTTAATCTGCACTTGTCCGTCTCTATATTCATAGAAGAAAAAAATAAACCAATCCCATGGGTTCAACATTTCATGGAAAAGAGAAATCAGTACACCAAACCAATAATCAGCCTCTCAGGCTAGGGTCGGAACCATCCCAGTGGCTCTATAAAATACGACGACCCCCTTGGTTGGTGTACTGAATGAATCATTAAATATTTAAAACCAAACCAATTCATAACTCAAATAAAATAAACTGATGGGGAAGTGGCTACACCATAAATCAAAGCCTCCCAAGCTCGGGTCGGATCCCCCCAGGGCTCTAAGTAGTGTCCCACGCTATGGCTAGCTAGCAGCACAGCAGCACGATGACCCAATAAATCGGAGCCTCCCAGGCTCGGGTCGGAACCTCTCAAGCTCTATGTAGTGTCCCACGCTACGGCTAGCTGCCAACACGACGACCCAATAAATCGGAGCCTCCCAGGCTCGGGTCGGAATCTCTGAGGCTCTATGTGGCGTCCCACGCTACGACTAGCTAACATCAGACGACCCAATAAATGGTGTAAAAAAAAAAAAACAAAGCCAAAACAAATCCGAACCACACTTCCCCCAATATATCATAAATCCGTACGGTCCCCGACCGCACATCTGAGGCTTATAAATATAAACAAATAAAAAGTAGCCACGAAGGAAATATATATATATCCGACATGTCTTGCATGTCGTGAAATTCATAAATCATGGAATCACATTCCTAAAATCAATTACCGCCTACAATAAGCCTCATCACCATTATACATTTATACTGAAGTCTAAAAATAGTACTGATGTAAGACCAACTCAACCGAACACGTCTCTCAGACGTTTAATTAGAATGATTCCAATTATATATATTACAAGACATATAAAATTTGAAAGCATATAGATGATGGCAGCCAAACAACAAATTGCTCAAGCATATGTACTGCTAATAGCTGTGTATTTTACTTACACCCAAATGTAACATAGCATAGAAGCTTAAAACCAAAGATGTAAATTAAATGTCAATCTGAGTATGACATTTAGTGATACGACCCAAACCTCGAATTACGTTTTGACTGTTTTATCTTTTATTTTTACGTTTCAGGAATCGTTTTTACGATTCGAAAGTTCTATAAGTTGAGTTTTAAATATGTTGACCCGACCGAGGATTTTATTTCATGACAAGGTAGAAAACGTTAAAACCAGTTCGTGGACACGTAGCATGCTCAATTTGGAGTTCGTACGACAAAGTTACGATGTAAAATCAGAAATTGTCCGATTTTGGAAGAGTATAAATAGCCGGGAGGAAATTTCCCGAAACGACAATTTTTCTTTTCTTTCTTTCTTTTCTTTTTCTTTTCTTCTTCTTCTTCTCTCTCCTCCTCCCCGACTCGGCCCGTAGCCACCGACTGAGTCGCCGCCCTCGGTTCTCCGCCATCCGGCCACCAAACGGTGCGCCACAGGTCACGTTCGAATCGGCTTCCTCTCCTCTTCGCGTCTATGGCAGCGGCACGACGTGGTTTGCTGCCGTTTGGCCGTGCGCAGCTTGGGAAGTGCCGCCTCCGATTGAACGGAACTCTCTCCTCTGGCCACGGTTCGGCCCGATTCCGGTCTGGAATCGAAGGTCTCGACGTGTGCAACAATTCCATGGAAGGAATTGATCCAGTTCAGCCCAGGTAAGGAGAATTTTGAATTCAAAATTCTAGGGTTTTTGATTCCGAATTGGAGAGTTGTGTAATTGGTGTTTTTGGTGGATTTGGAAGTTGTAATCGTGCTCAGAGCATAGAAATGAGTCGATTAGGTGTTGTTTGATGTTGAATTGGTTGAGTTTTGGAGAAATTTGAGTTTGGGGAGTTGCTGCCGCCATGTCAGTGATAGGAGCACAATGTGCGACGATATTATATGCTTATGCCCTCGTTTATGCTTTGTTTAACCCTTATTTGTCTAAGATAGAGTCATAATATAGTTTAGTGTTAATTTGGTAGAGTTTGGTGAAAAGTTGGTTAAAAATCCGAAAAATGACTAAGTTTGAGAAATCTGGAAAATAATGCAAGTTGTCTTTTTCGTGATTCTGAGATGAGTAAAAATGTGATCTATCCTTGTCCGAATTTAATGAAATTTGGTTTGCATATTATTCATATACGGAGAAATGTTGTGTTAAAATTTAAGATCAATCGGAGTTTGGGAAGTCACCCAAAAGATGGCTGCAACTTGGCAGTCCGAGCAAACCAATCCAGGGACTTCCAGGATTTTCCTGAGACTGTGTCCCAACTTCGAAAAATCATTCCCGATGACTCACAAGGAATTTGATCGAACTGTTTTATATGGAAGTAGCTATCTGTGTCTAGTTTATCTGAGATTTGAAATCGCATCAATCGGAGCTCCGAGGAGGGAGATATGCCGGAGTTACTACAGCAAGGTCTTTTCCAGCCGATTCCAAGAAGCTACTGCCTCCTTTTCACAATTACTGTTTTCAATGGACCATATGGTGTACAAATGCATATGTGAAGATGGTCCAAGCTTAAGGAAGGAAGGAGGATGACACCAAGCCAAGGCATTGAAGAAAAATACGAAGAAGAAGTTCTCCTAGTCAAGCTAGGAGAAGCTGCCGGATTAGGCAGATTTGTGCCAAAATGAAGAACTGCCGGCAAGGGCAATTTTCGGTGGATCAAGACCTATCAAATGAAGTCCAAAGATTATACAAGAAGTCCATGAAGATGTGAAGCCCAAGCCTTGAAGAAAAATCAGAAAAAGAAAACCTAATTGAACTATGAAAGGAAGGTTTCAAAACCTTATTCTACTAGGTTTTGTGATTGCCTTGTGCAACAAGGGCTGCCGGCAATACCTAGCTTTTCCTCTATAAATAGCCAACTTTTACACAGAAAAAAATGTCATATTCTAAAGCAAAAACCCTAGCCAAAGCTCTACCAATTTTCAGCCAAAGATCCTACATAAAAACACAAACCAAAATCCATCACCACCACCATAAAATCCTGCCGATTCTCTACCCTTCATCCAGCCGCCACCGATTCTCATTCCATAGGATCCACACGACTTGAAGCCATCAAATGTGTCTCTAAAAGTGTGATCTACTCCCTACTCTTGGTTTATAATAGTTTTTATGTAGTTATGTGTAGTTTTGTCTATGAAACTCATATGTATGTTTGGTTATTGTGTTTTCATGTCTATGTGAAAAACGATTGTGAATTTGGTTTTATAATGATGTATGTTAATTTAATTCTTATGGTATTAATAAAGAATTTCAAAGATAAGTTTCGAATTGCATGCTAATTTGTAAGGGAAATATGTAACAAGATAGTAATAGGATAACCGGCAAGCATGTTAATTTAGTTGTAGTTTCGTACTTGGTTAGTTCTTTGAATTCGTGTGCTTTAAAGGTTGGTGTTTCACGCAAAAGCTATGTGTGGGACATTGACCTCATTAGCCCAAAATAATATGGATGGGGTAAACAATGATTTGCTTTATTTGTGTTGCTTTCACGAGGGCTAGGGTAGTTTAAAGAACTTGCATGTTTAATATGAAGAGTGACGCCTTATGTGTTAACTTGTTTCCAATTAAAAAGACTTTGTGCGTATTTGCTAGCTAGTTCATGTGTCGACGCTGCATGTCATGTAAACCGGTTAGTAACAAGATTAGGATTAGACGCTGCGTTAATTCTAAGTACATAAGAAGTCTAGTAACGATTAGATGGCCGCTGCGGCTCTAATTAAAATTGGAACTAAGTCGAGTCTGCATCAGCTTAATGTGATTGCCGTGAGTCTTGTTTATTATCTGGTTATGTGTTTTGATTGCTTTCGTGCTAGTAATTTGTGGAAGAATGCCGACCAACCTTGTAAATAGTAGCTTTATGATTTAATTTCATGTCTTAAATTCATGTCTAGGAATTTAGAGGCAGCTTTGCTGCCAAGCCTTTTATCCCCCATAATTTCGTGTGTGAATATGTATATATGTATATAAGTGTGACAATTATGTGCATATGTGTTTGTGAATATTTGTGTTAACATTCTCATGTTTCAGGTACTCTTAATCCCCGGTTAAAACGATCCCTACTTGCTTATACTACTAACGATATTTTGTAGGGTTTATTATTGTGTGCGAGCTTAGGCTCCCACCAGTCAGCCGCAGTGTTTGGTTGAATTGGAGTCGATTGGTGAGGTTTTTGGGCCACTGTGGTGGTGCCACCGGCGGCGGAGCTACTGTTCCGGCGGCGGAAGGAAGATGATGAATAGTAAAACAGTAAAAAGGTAAAAGATGAAAAGTAAATAGTAAAACAGTAAAAGTAAAGGGTAAACAGTAAAAGTAGATGGTAAATAGTAATTTGACTTTAATTATTTACTGTTTGACTTATATAATTACTGTTTGACCATTAAATGTTACTGTTGACTTACCGTAAGAAGATAAAAGCTGTTTTAAAAAGGGTTTTACGACGAAATAACTGGTAAAAAGAATTGGTCGGACACGGGGTGGGTGTCTTGAGTATTTTCGGACGTAGATTGTTCGGTATTGAGGCATAATTCCTGTACCGATAACTGAAAAGGGAAAAATTAGGAGGTTTCGTTCGAGTTAGGACGTCCGTAGATTTAACGTTTATAAATATATTCCGAGTTTCGTAAAATTTATGTTTACGTCCCTGTTACAGGTGTTGAGGTTACTCGACGTGACGAGAGCTCGGAATAGCGGGACGCTCGGCCGTACTGTGAGTGGATTTTATTTTAAATAATGCATGCATATAATTATAAAATGCAATTTATTTTTATAATGTTTTAAGCATGAAATGAATTGTCGGTCTTCAATAATTCTTATATATATATAACTCAGATGTTTATGAATTTAATATTTTTGTGAAATATGAATTTGAGTTATATATTTACGACTATTTTTAATAGTACGTACATTTATCCGGAAATGAGATTTCCGGGAATTTTACGATTTCACTAATTATGAATTTCACGACATGTGAGACATGTCGTTGCTTTATATATATATATATATATATATATATATATACATATATATATTCTCTTTCGAGATTATTTTTACGGCATATGGGATATGTCGGTGATGTATATTTTCTTCGAGGCTATTGTTCTATTTAATTATATTTATAAGCCTCCGATGTGCAGTTGAGAACCGTACTGATTTATGATATATAGGGGAAGTGTGTTTTCGGTTTTGTTTTCGGATTTTTCACCATACTAGGGTCCATATATGTTTATTGCTAGCTAGTTTGGTCACCTGATCCCATGCGAGGTGACGACTTGACCATATAGGTCAAATTCACCTCGGTGGTCGACGTGCACAGGTAGCGTGGGACGCTATAGAGAGTCTTGGAGAAGAGAGATTCTGACCCTTAGCCTTGGAGGCTCATTATTATATGGTGGTTAACATTCCCTTATTTTTAATTGATTTTAGTAAACGGCCAATGGGATTGGCCCAGTGATAATTTTTATATACTTGGCTTTCAGGAATATTTTCTCTTATGAGGCTTTCATTTATTTAATAAATTCCCGAACCAGTGGGGCTGAATTTTTATTACAAGAATATTTGGGAATGGGCCAATGGGATTGGTCCATATATATTTTATTTGATTATTCGATATACCAATGGGGCTGGGTTTTCTACTACAACAATTATTTAGGATTCGGCCAATGGGATTGGTCGTGATATGTTATTTTTGGTTTTCGAAATAATTTCATTTGAAAATATTATTTGTTCATTTGATATATTAGCGGGGCTGATTTATGACTATGATTTTTCTGAAACGTGGGACGTTTTATGAAAATGCATGCATAGTGGTTTTCAATTATAAAATATTGGGAAAGTGATGTAATACTTTTTATAAAGTATTATTCGATATTGTTTTTATCCACTCACTCTAACGTTTTTAAATTACTTTCTCCCGGGCCCTTCGTTTTAAATCGTCCAGTGTGCAGACTAGTTATCAGAGGTCAAGAGTACTCGGAGTCGAGGCATAGCTATCATCGTTGTCGCTTCTGCTAGGTCGGATCTGTGATCCCTTATTCTTACATTCTTGTTCTATTTTCAATTGTATTTCCAGTTCATTATATTAGGTTGCTCTGATTACTTGTGAGTCAATTGAGTATAAATTGAGCTTGATTTTGATATTTTATTTGTGGCGGTTGTTGTGATTTCGGGAGCAGGTGGCTCTAGGTGTTAAGGTTGGAACTGGAATTTAGAAGTGTTTTGGTTGTTACAGGTTTTAGGGTTATCCATCTTAAGAGTGACTTATCGATTTATCGATAGAGTTAGTCTTAAGGTGGTCCCCGCAGGATCTTATCCGGATTTCATGGTGAAATCCGGGGTGGGTCATGTCATTTAGTTTAATCACAATGCTAGTAAAACACTAAAAACAAATTCACGCAAAGTAAATCATATTCAGTCAATTATAGTTCTTGAACCCAACAACTTCCACTTTTACTTTCTCACTGTAAGTACTACTACAAAAACCAAATGGTAGCTAGTACTATTCCTTCACCACCCAAACCAAAAAACTCTAGTGGAAAAATCATAATGCATAAACAGTTGATGATATCATAAGAAGTTTTAATACTAGTAGGCTATAGCCAGGCCAAACTAGATACTAAAATAGACTAGAGTCATAGACTAGTGCAGAATATACTCAAATTCCATTCAATCTAACTTAAACAACCAAACTGAGAAGAACAATAGATATACTCCACATAAATACAAGAAGACCATAGTTCATTCACCTTGAGCTCTTAGATTCCATAATTCAGTTGCTCTGTCTCTGTCTGAATCTGTAGACTCACAGAGATCGGTGAATCTTGGTGTTGTTCCTTCCTGCAAATCCTGCTAACTAAGGGAATACCGGGCGAGCCGGTCTATTCCGCTCCGATGCTTAAATCAGTATAGTTGGGATAAACTGATAACTTAAGCGGGAATGAGTAGTTAAAGTATTGATTACCTATTAATGAGGGTAGTTGGGACTCATATATAGGCTGCCGGGTATGAGGACTGGCCTCACCCTTCGATGTGGGACTGGCTCCCTTCTGCACATATTGCTGGACTGTTTCGGCCCCAGTTTGGGGAGCTGCCATCCTCGGTTCCCGGGCCCCGATCACAAGTAAGACATGTCCAGGCGCGGGACCAAGTGTCCATACTTTGTTCCCGGGCCCTGAGGCGGGTACAGGAGTGCTGGCTGCGAGTCTGGGGGCCTGGGTAGCCTCTCTATGGCTACTGTCAATAAGTCCCCCAAGTTACCGGTCAAGTGTCATCTTGAATGAGGACTTAAATATGTCTTGGTTTACAGGCCCGCAGATCCGCTGGGATACGGACCCAACGGTGCCCTAGCCCCAGAAGTCCTCATTTAAGATTGGGCTTGGCCGGGCGTTCAGATAAACCTGTTATGATGATGCATAATGTGGCGTTGAAATCCGCCGTGCCATGCTATATCCCGGGAAATCCGGATGAATATAGTGCACGGGTAGAACGAGTCCCCCTAGTGAGAACGGTAGCCACAAAGGTCAGTGGGTGCCTTAAACGGAGTTGTCTTGATGAGATAACTTGGTACCAGCGGGAAACTTGTCCTGTGTTAGAGGAGTTCCCGGTGAGGTGTTGTATGACCGACTTTGTTCCTGCAGGCGTGAACTGTGTGCAGGATTTTTAGCCTGCGAGAAGAGTTGCCCTGTATGAGAGGATCAAATCTCCCTGTGGGGTTAAGCGTCCCTGTGTTAGTATTGGCCGGCATCCCCGATCGCTTCTCAGCCTTTGTACTTACAAGCATGAGGTATGTGCAGAGTTTTTAACCTGTGTGAAGAGTTGTCCAGTATGAGAGGATCAAGTCTCCCGGTGGGGTGAAGCGGCCCTGTGTTCTTATTGGCCGGCATCCCCGATCGCTTCTCAGCCTTTATACTTACAGGCATGAGGTTTGAGCATGGTTTTTAGCCTGCGGGAAGAGTTGTCCTGTATGAGAGGATAAAGTCTCCCGGTGGGGTGAAGCGGTCCTGTGTTCGTATGGGCTGGCATCCCCGATCGCTTCTCAACCTTTGTACTTACAGGCATGAGGTATGTGCAGGGTTTTTAGTCTGCGGGAAGAGTTGTCTTGTATGAGAGGATCAAGTCTCCCGGGTTTATAAAGCCCGGTGGTACCTAGAGCCCGTAGGTCGTACATGGTTGTCCATAGGAATGTATCGGTTCGCACAACCGGTTATTTCGTAGGAGTGAGCAATAGGCAAGTGCAGACCTGGCCGGTAGAATTTCGCAGCCAATGGTTCAGGCTGGATGTACCGGCGAATAGCCTTTAGTTGGAGCAGGTACTACAGTTGGAATAACGTAGCCTGTACATAATATTCCTGCAGGGTTTTTAGCATGCGGGAAGAAGTCTCCTGTGTTAGAGGAAGAGTTCTTCCGGTGGGGTACCTTGCCATCGTTTCCTAGCTTTAATCAACCGCCCGGCAGCGAGATAAAACATGCGCAGGGTTTTTAGCCTGCTGGAAGATTCGTCCTGTGTGAGAGGATCAAATCTCCCGGTTTTAGCCGTTCTTGCTGACCGTATAGGTGGAATAACTTCAACAGGTGGAATGCCTCGTACCGCTGGAATATATGTTGGGATACCTCTGTTGGAATACAAGTTAGAATGCCCGTACCATTGGAACATTTCAGCCTTAGGTTGGAATAGGCTCTAGGCGGGACGGTTCGATTTTATCCCCTGCTCTTTCAACTAGGCTACTAGCCGTCGGCCTCTGCATGCAGGACAAGTGGCTGCTGTAGCATTGTGTTGTATTAAATGTCGAAGTCCCTCAGTCTTGTCATCTGACAGTCTAGGAGGTTATCGAGTTATCAATGGTGGATTACGTGGACTGGCTTGTTTGGTGGAGATCTGCGGCTGGGATTGCTTTGCCTTTTGGAATACCCCAATTGCTTTTTGGGGGGATTCAAGGGTTGGTTTGGCCGCCTATAAGATCCATTGATCCTCCCTCCGCTCTGCCCATTGTGTTTTAATGCGAAGAGGATCTACCCAGAGAATAAAGCCGAAAAAGAGTATCTCAGCCCTTACAGCAAAATTTTGTGCCTGGGCCAGACGTGTATCTGCGCGTTGTGACCCCTACCGCGACTTTTACTGTCTATCCCTACCTGGAAGCCAACCGCATGTGGGGCTTTGGGCTTCATTAAGACTGATGGAATCTAGGGAGTCAAGTAACCCTGTAAATCTCGCCAGTGAGGATTCGGCTTGGGGCGATTGTTCGAGGCCAGGGAATGAGATTGGGTGCACGGTCGCGGTGGGTCCCGCTGGTGGGGTAAGGGGGGGGGGGACAATTAAGCACGTGATCTCGGACGGTGGGATGGAAATTTATTGCGATGAGCCTGGCCGTAGCATGACCCCTGGGGAGATATAGGACTTCAGGACGAGGTGGGGTATCGATCGGTCGATAAAGCTCCGGGCACTCTACCCTGGGGAATTGGCCTGCAACCCAGAGGAAGGTTGGGTTCCCGTGTATGAACACCAGTTGCGTCACGGCTTATCTATGTCATTGCCTGAATTCGTCCAGTACGTGCTGAGCATGATAAACCTTTCTCCCGCCCAGCTTCCTCGCAATCAATGGAGGCAACTGCTTAGGCTTGGGTGCTTGTACATCATTTGCAATATGGGGTGGCCCATGGTCGACGAATTCAGAGCGCTGTACAAGGTTTATTACTGCAAAAAGGCTCAAGCCAGCGGTTGCATGACCTTTGCTGCGCGGGATTTTAGCCCGGCCATCACTCACCTGCCATCCTGGACTGCACACGGGTGGAGGAACCAGGTGGTGATTGTTGGAGGGAGGTGGCAGCGTAACTCAAGGTTTTACCGCGTCCCGGGGGCTTACCAAGCTATTGAAGATCAGTCGTACAGACTGACCGATGTGGAGAGGCAGCGGATAGCCCGTATTTTCGGCTGCTGGGACGCCATGGGCCGGAGCTCGTACAACTTTATCCGGTGGAACGTTCTGGAGATACGTGGGTTGGGGAAGGAACCTGGTGGGGGGCCCATTTTTATTTATTATTTTATTTTTTGCTAGGGCTGTCTTTGGACCTTGATTTCGCGCTAACCGTTTGGATTATTGGCCTTCAGCTGTTGCTCCACGGGTGGCTCTACCGTTGGGTCAGACCATCAAGGCGGACGATCAACTTGTAGCCCAGAAGTTTATGGAAATTGGGGAAGTCGCGTCGAAGACCGTTGTGGATCCTGATGCTGGGGAGAAAACCGTGCATGACCAGCCGGTAGTGATGGTTATCCTGACCGCTGGGTACGGGGGCCGCCCTGGCCTGGAAGGTGGGGCCAGTGGGGCCGGGGGGGCAGGTACGTCCATTACAGGCGTGGAGTCACCCGCTCTGGTGGGTATTCGAGAGGCAGTACCGGGGGCAACTTCTGCTGATGTCGCTACTGTGCAGCAGGTGGAAAAGCGGGTCTCTAAAAGGTTGGCAGCGACTGAATTTTTCCCTTCCGCGGCGATACCGTTTGTGGAGACACCGCCAAGAGGGCAAGGGTCTCTGGGCCCGGGACTGCTACTGCTACCGCTGGGACCTGAAAACGGCGCCCTCTAGAGAGCATAAGCCAGCGGTGCTGAGGATGGGGGGTTCGTGCGGTCGCTGTTAGCCAACGAAAAAACTTTGGGGCTTGATAGCGGGCTACCCAAGGGTGTGCTTTCCGGTGAGAATCGGAAGAAAGCCATGGAAATGGCTATACGGGTAAGCACTCCTTCTTCGCCATTATTATTATTATTATTATTATTATTATTATTATTATTATTATTATTATTTTTAGCTAAACACTCCTTTTGTTCTCCTCCTTAGACGGTGCATAGCCTTTATGTTGCTGAAGCTAGTGAGGAAGGTCTGGCCTTGAAAAAGCAAGTGGTGGATCTCACGAGGGACCAAGCCATGCTGGAGACCGAGCTGGTGAAGGACAGAGCCCAGGCAAAGGAGCAAGTCGAGCGGGAAAAAAAACCAAGTGGCCGCCCAGGTTGAGAAACTCAAGGAACCGAAGTCGAAGTTAATCGATGCGGTCCAGCGGTCCACTGGTTAGGAGGCTAAGCTTGCTGATTCCTCCGGTCGGGTGAAGGACCTGGAGGCGAGGAACTTGGAGCTACAGGGTCAAGTAGTGGCGGTCTGGCAGGGGGTAGAGAAGTTTATAGAGTCTCAACGGGCGGAAACCGCTGATAAGGCCATCACTGAGTTCATGGACTCGGTTGAATTTGATGAGATGCTAGAGGCCGCTCGGGAGAGAGGCCTAAACGAGGCCTATATGGAATGGAGAGAGAAAGGGTGGCTCAACGACGAGAAGATGAGGCAGACGTGGCCGAGGCAGACCGGTTGGAACAAGAGCGGTCTGATGGGACCATAATACGAGCACAATTTGTACCTGCAAAATAATCTCATACAAATATTACCCTTCTTGTGTCGAGTGTTGTATTGACAAGTAGGGATCGTTCTATCCGGGGAAATCAAGGGCATTTAATCTCATAAAGCATCATATAATAATATGGGGGGATTGGAAATTGTATCTAATATCTACTGAAAATTACGAAAATAAAACCTAAATTAATATATACATATGATCAACATCTTTCACACATAACACTACACACAAAACTCACATAACACATAACAATTTCACAGAAGGTAATAATATAGCAAACAGCAAGTATTCAAGATTAGTTTTAGTTCTAATTTAATTAGAGCCTTTGCGGTTCATCTAATTAGCAAAACTCCTTAATTATTTAGAACTAGCGTCGCGCATAATTCTAAACATAGTGCTAATTAGTTTAAAGACACTTCGCGTAGAAATTAAACCAAGAAACACATAAGCACAATGAGTTGAATTGGAAACATATTAGCAAGTATGGCGTCACCTCATCTCACATCGATATGTAAATTTTCAGAATTACTCTAGCCCTTAGAACTAATACAAGGTGAATCAACTTTATGTTTATAATCCACCCCATATTATATTCGGCAAGTGAAACCAATACACAAGGTTCAGCCATGATCAAGGCTGCCCTCATGGATCGATTTATATGCATATGAATTCAGAAAATAAACCAAAATAAAATCAAGAACACATGTAATTTCAACTATATCATAAACCCTGATTAATTTCGTCATATGTTATGTTCAGAAATTAAACAAATAGAAAACCAAAACACATAATAGAATTTCGGAAATCCAAAGTAAATATAATTTCAACAGCTGTTCTACTTTCTGTATGAGATTTTTGTGGAGTTATTTTGGCAGAGCTTTGGCTTGTGAAAGTGAGAGAGAAGAGATCTCGTTTTCTGAAATTATGCCGAGCCATTTATAGGAGAAGCATGAGGGAGAGTTCGGCAACCCTAGGTGCTTGAATCCGAATTCAATTCCTCCCCCTTTTCTTGTTCGACATTCCTTGATTTTCTTCTTGGTTTGTTGCCAAAATAATCCTTAAATAAATGCTGAATAATCTTGCAATATTTCTTCCATTTATTCTTGATATAATTCAGCCAACTTTCCTTTGAATGATGGGTGAAAATCAGTCCACATTCGTCCTTAATTTTGTTTCCTTTCCAAGCATTGTTGCCGAATTAATCCATACAAAGCTCCACCTTTTCTTTCTTAATTCAGCCTTGTTTCCTTGTAGCTCTTGAACTCCTTTAAATGGCTGAATGCTTCCCTTATTTTGTTTGAAAACTTGCCATACAAATTTCGGCATCAATTCATGCATTCCTTTCTTGGTCGAAGCATTTAAATCTTTCCTTGTCCTTGTTGCATTTGAATTCTTTTCCTTTCCGATTTCTTCATTTAATTTGCTTCCAAAATTCTTCATTTATCTCCTCTTTAATTCCTGAAAATAATAGAGAAAAATATATTAATAAAAGAAGATAACATGTAGCACAATATCTTAAGAACAAGTCCAGATTCGATAGGGATTCCTGTTTTCATTAAGATTCTTCAAGAATTGCACACTTTTCACGTTTTAAGCTCTTTTCATCAACAACTCTGCCAAAGACTCTATACTTAACTAAATGACTCTATATTACTGTTAGGTCAATATTTACCTAGTAATTGTTGCCTTATTCTTATTCTTTTGCTATATCCTTTTGTGTTTTATCTATTTTTTATAACGTTTCCTATTCATGCTAGGAAAATGAGCTAAGGATCGGAAAAGAGACAAAATGGTGGATTTAGCACATATTGAAGAAATCGGGTGAAGAATCGAAGCCAAAGGAGCAAAACCGGAAAATACACTAAAAGACGAATTTGACCGGTCAACGGGCAGAATTCCGGTCAAACTCCGGCGGTCGGAAGATGGTGATGGCTGATATTCAAGTGAAGGAGCATTGGAGGGAAGAAGAGTTGTTGATTCAAATTCAAATGGAAAGAAGACAAGTGAAAGGGACATCTTTGGCTTTGTCCCTTTGATGTTGACCTTGTCCCCTTGTCCTTATGGCCAAATATCAAGAGTGTCATTTCCTTTTCTTTCTCCACCAAAATATCTTTGAGGTTTTTGGTAATTTTATAAAGACTAGATCCACAATTTGTGCTTACATCTTTGTCCATAACATCTAGCCCTTCATTTTCTTGCATCTCCACCCTCCATTCACCACTTTAGGCCTATTTATAACCCCCTCTCCCATTTTGGACGAATGGAAGCTCTCTCTCCCCTCATTTCCTCTCCATTTTTCATAGTTCTTCATCTCTTAGTTTGTTTAGTTAGAATAGTTTAGCCCTTGTGTAGAGAGAGGGGTGTAGGTTGTGTGATTTAGTTAGAATAGTTTAGCCCTTAGAATAGTTATAAGGTAACATAATTGGGATTAAGGTTGTGTGATTTAAGTTGGCTCCAAAAGACTTTGTTTAAATTGCATGATTAGTTAGTTTCTTGGTAGTTTAACCAAAGCACTAGGGGGATATTTGTAAACCATGTTTTCACATCAATTATGGGTTACATTTGTGCATAAGTCTCTTTTCCTCTCATTGATCTAGTCTCAACACTTGTTAGTTTAGTTTGTTTTATGTTTATGTTAGCTTTAATTTATCTAAAATCAACAAAGCCGATTCACTACCACTTGTTAAAACCATCCCCATGACCTTTAGCTTCCAAAGGGCTAAGGTTGTGAATTGTAAAAAGGTAGATGCATGTGTTTTCTAGGTTTCATTTCGCGGTAATCTAGTTAGGGTAGAGTTACTCAATCCCTTGGGTATGATACTCTTACTTTTTCCCCCTATACTAAAACTTGACCTCCTATTCTTGGGAGTAGGAAGCATCACAAATTTGCACATAATATTAGTTAGGTGATGCAACCAACAATTACAACAATAAGGGTTAAGCAATTGCATAAATGGGGATAAAACACATTAAGAATGTCTCATATTATGCTCTTATCACGGTCTCTCAAGATGGGTGGCTCAGGGATCGCCAGTGCCGGTGGGGCCTGTTAAGGGCTTCATCCGGCCCAAAGGCAAAAGCTGTAAACCTTTGTTGTTGTTTTTTTTTTGCTTACTGATTGTGTTGAAGAAACCAGTAATCACTCATGGCGTTGTGCCTGATACTCATTGGGTTGACGTACTAACTGTGTTAGAATAGTAACTACCTTTTATTGAATTAGGAGCACTGGATATTATGGAAACAAATTAACTCAAACATGCATGCTTAATCATATATCATTCAAAATCTCACATGTTCATATCAATAACAATATCTATGAAACTCACAATTAATTCTTATGATTATGAAAAACAATCATCTATGCATTCAAAGATATAATCATCATCGACTCATTTAGGGGCATCTATGACTCGATCTTAACTAAAAACAAACAAAATTTTTTAATTTTTCTGTATTTCTTTTCTGACTCAAAACAATTAAAATAAATATAACAAAAACATATCAAAGCACATGGAAACATGTATCACTACCCCACACTTAGAAAATTACATTGTCCTCAATGTAAATCAAAATTATGTTGTAATCTCTAAGCACATGATAATTCTCATATTTCCATTTATACAATTCAACCAAAAAGAGTTTAGGGATAAGAAAATGCAAACTCTCATAGACGGCTCATTCACAATTTTGGTTGAAATGGGTTGCCTCCCATGCAGCGCTTAATTATTTATAGTCCTTTAGCCTAGACTCTTCTTCATGCACATCAAGATCTTGTTGCGTCCTCAATGTCTGTTTCCTCAATAGTGTGCTCCTCAAAAGGCTCGTAGTAAGGCTTAAGTTTATGACCATTCACCTTAAACGCTTTTCCTGTTTCAATACTCTGTATTTCAATGGCACCATGAGCAAACACATTAGTAACAATATAAGGTCCTACCCAAAGAGAACGCAATTTTCCTAGAAATAATTTAAGACGAGAATGAAATAACAAAACTTTCTGCCCAATTTGAAACGTCTTTCTCCTTAGCATTTTGTCATGATATTTCTTCGTCTTATCTTTGTAAATCCAAGTGGCATCGTATGCTTCATTCCTTATTTCCTCAAGCTCGCTCAATTGCAACTTCCTATGAAGACCAGCCTTGTCTAGCTCCATATTGAACTGTTTCACTGCCCACCACGCCTTGTGCTCCAATTCCACTGGTAAATGACACGCCTTGCCATAGGTGAGACGAAATGGAGACATCCCAATTGGTGTCTTGTATGCCGTTCTGTAAGCTCAAAGTGCATCATCAAGTCTGTCACTCCAATCTTTCCTTGTTGGGCCCACAGTTTTCTCCAATATGCTCTTGATCTCCCTATTTGACACCTCTGCCATTCCACTTGTCTGAGGGTGATAAGGTGTGGAAACCTTATGGGTGACTCCATACTTCTTGAGCAAAGCCTCTATAGTTCTGTTGCAGAAATGAGAACCTCCATCGCTTATAAGAACACGTGGTACTCCAAACATGGAAAATATGTTAGTCCTTAAGAAATCTGCAACAACTTTAGAATCATTAGTCCTTGTGGCTTTCGCCTCCACCCATTTAGACACATAATCAACAGCCAATAAGATATAAAGAAAGCCCTTAGATGAAGGAAAAGGTCTCATAAAATCTATTCCCCAAACATACAAAATTTCAACAATTATGATGGAAGTTAAGGGCATTTGATCTCTTTTATCTATGTTACCTGTCCTTTGGCACCTATCACATGTCTTACAAAATATGTAAGCATCCTTGAATATCGTGGGCCAATAAAATCCGCTCTCTAATACCTTAAGGGCTGTCCTTTTTTGTCCAAAGTGTCCTCCACATGCCTCATTGTGACAAAAAGCAAGGATCGGCCTATGCTCTTCAAGTGGGACACAACGCCTGATAATCTGATCACTACAATGTCTCCAAGGATATGGATCATCCCAAATGTAGTGTCTTGCTATTTTCTTTATCCTTGGCTTGGTTGCCTGCAAACATGTACTAGGAAAAGTCTTAGTAACTAAATAATTCACAATATCAGCATACCAAGGGTCATGTGTCTCAATACGAAAGAGCTGCTCATTTGGGAAGGACTCTCTTAATGGGAGAGTCTCCTCTTGTACAATTCTGCTCAAGTGATCCGCCACAACGTTTTCACTCCCCTTCTTGTCCTTGATTTCGATGTCAAACTCTTGGAGTAAGAGAATCCATCGAATCAAGCGTGGCTTGGTGTCTTTCTTCTTCATTAAATACCTGAGGGCTGCATGGTCAGAATAAACATTCACTTTAGAGTTTAAAAGATAAGAACAAAATTTCTCTAAAGCAAAAATAACAGCCAACAATTCTTTTTCAGTGGTGGAGTAATTTAATTGAGCATCATTTAAGGTTCTTGAGGCATAATAAATAACGTTCGGCCTCTTGTCCTTTCTCTGTCCAAGAACTGCTCCAACTGCATAGTCTGAAGCATCACACATGAGCTCAAATGGTAAACTCCAATCAGGTGGCGCCATAATTGGTGCAGACGTCAAAAGCTTCTTCAACGTCAAGAATGCATCCTCACATTCCTCATCCCAAATGAACGGAACATCTTTCTGCAAAAGGGTACACAAGGGCTTGGCCACCAAAGAGAAACCCTTGATGAACCTCATGTAAAAACCTGCATGGCCAAGAAACGAACGTACCTCCCTCACAGTTGTGGGAGAGGGTAAGTGAAACATAATATCAATCTTATCCTTGTCTACCTCTATTCCTTTAGCAGAAATTATGTGTCCTAAAACTATCCCTTGTCTAACCATAAAGTGACATTTTTCCCAATTCAATACAAGGTTAGTTTTAACACATCTTTCCAAGATTAATTCCAGATTCTCTAAACATGCATCAAAATTTTGTCCATAAAAACTAAAATCATCCATAAAAACTTCAATGATATTTTCAATGTAATCTGAGAAAATGGAATACATACAACGTTGAAATGTACCTGGTGATACTCCCCGAACCGTGTTTAACTTTTCAGTAATTTTATTTTATTTTTACGTTCCCGGGAGTTGTTTTACAGTTACGAAATTCCTAAAAGTTGACTTTTTATAATTTGAGTCTATCGAGAATTTTCTTGCTACGTTGGGATAGCACACGTTAAAACGAGTTTGTGGACACGTAGCACACTAAATTCGGAGTTCGGATGAAAAAGTTACGATGTAAAAACCGTAACTTTCCAATTTTAGTCGAGTATAAATAGTCGGAAAAGGAATTTCCGAAAACGGGAAATTTTTTCTTTTCTCTCCTTTTTCTTTTCTTTCTTTCTTTTCTCTCTTTTCTTTCTCTCTTCCTCCCGACGCGCGATCGCCGACATCACCACCGCCTCCACGCGCCTTCGCCGTCCGGTGACGATCGGGAAAAAGAACCCCAACATCGAGTTCGTCTCTTCCTCCTCTTCCTCTCTATACCAGCCGTAGCACGTGTTGTGGCCCGAGGAGGACGCAGCGGGCCGATTTCAGTCCGGCCTTGGACCGATCGGAGCTCCGTTTTCCGGCCTCGAGCGGGTCCAATCCGTGCACCTTCTTGAAGTCTGAGAGACGTGTGTCAAACCCTCCAAAGGGTTGTAGCCAATTTGGAACAGGTAAGGAGAAATTCGAATTAGAATTTCTAGGGTTTTGGAGTTTCGGTTTTGGGTGATTTTAATTAGGAAGTTGGTGTAATTGGAGATTGGAATTGAGTTTATGATGTTGTTTGGAGCCGGAATTGTATAAATTGATGGTTGAATTGTTGGAATTTGGAAAATTTGTAAATTGGGGATTTTTTGCCGCCGTGTCGGCCGCCGTTCGTGGCGGCTGCAAGGGTTTTGTGCGGCCAAGGTGATGGGGGTAACTTCTGGAGGTTTTGGTGGTTATGTTGGATGAAAATTGAGGTGAATTTGGCCCTGTGGCGGAGCTGCTGCTGCAGCGGCGGCGGAGGGTTAAATGGTAAACCTGAAAGGTAAAAAGGTTAAATGGTAAATGGTAATTAGTAAATAGTAACTCAGTAAATAGTAAATGGTAAAAGTAAGACAGTAACAGTAAAAAGGTAAAAGTTAAATTTGAAAGTTACTGTCCTAATTACGAGTTACTGTTTAACTAAATTACTTACTATTTAACTCACGTTAAATGAAGAATAATTGCGAGTAAATGGAAATTTACGACGAAGTGGCTAGTAAATGATTAAACAGTCGTAAACTGGTCTAACTTGACGCGTAAAGTCTAATTGAGAGTTTCGTACGAGTGAGGACCCTGTAAATTAAGTTTTTATAGTTCGATTTCCGAGTTCGGAATATTCTAAATATATATTTTTTTTCAGATCGAGAGGAGACTCGACGTGAGGAGAGCTCGGATCAGCGACAGACCTAATCGTACAGTGAGTGGACTTTTGTTTTAAATTGATGCATGCATAAATCTTTTAATATCGTTGGGAATTATATATTCATTTGGTTTATTTTGAAAATGATTTAGATTGTCGAAGGTCGATAATCTATTTTAATTGCTGATTTCCTTTTTATTGAATTTGAATATCATGATATGTGGATTTCATTTATTTTCTACGAGGCTATAATTGTGTTTGAATATATTTATAAGCCTCAAAGTATGGTCGGGGACCATACTGATGTACGATTTATTAGGGGAATTGTACTTTGATTTTGTTTTCGGATTTTCACCATACAAGAGTCCGGATATGTTTATTGATGCTAGCTAGCTTAGTCGCCTGGCCCACGCGAGGTGACGACTTGACCATATAGGTTAGATTCACGCTCGGTGGTCGACGTGTACGGGCAGAGTATAGAAAGTCTTTGAGACTGACCGTTAGCCTTAGAGGCTCAGTATAATATGGTGGTTGACATTCCCCTATATTTTATGTGATTTCTTTAAACAGCCAATAGGATTGGCTCACTGATATATATGTTTCTTAACCAGCAGGGCTGCGGTTTTTATTTTATCGATATATGATATAAATGGGTTTCGTTGAAGCATGCATCATGGTTTTTATTCATGAAAATAAGGAAAGTAATATATAGTTATATTTATTGATTTTTGTCCACTCACGCTAATGTTTTAAATTACTTTCCCTGGGCTCTTTGTTTTAAACTGCCCAGTTTGCAGAGTCGTTCGGTACTAGAAGGACACAAAACTTATAGTTCCTCTTAATTAACCTACTTGTAGTATATTTTTTTTTTGTATAGTCACTCTGATATGTTTGTGAGTTGTAGTAAAATAAAGTTTGTTTACTTATGGGTTATGACCCAAATATGGTAATCGTGTGTTGTTATAATTTTTAAGTGCCTATTTCTGAAGTTGAATTTCTTATTGTTTTGATGGGAGTTGTTGTGATTTGGGGAGCAGATGGCTCCAGGCGTTGAGGTTGGAAATTGTTTTAGAAGTGTTTTTTTTTGTTACAGGTTTTAGGGTTGTCCATTTTAAGATTTGCTTTACCGATTTATCGATAGAGTTAATCTTGAAGTGGTCCCCGCAGGACCTTATCCGGATTTCAGGATGAAATCTGGTTCGGGTCCTGTCACCTGGTGCGTTGCATAAACCAAAAGACATGCGTCGATAGGCAAACGTACCAAAGGAACATGTAAACGTCGTCTTCTCTTGGTCATCTGGGTAGATGCAAATTTGATTGTAACCGCTGTACCCATCCAAGAAGCAATAGAATTCGTGACCTGCTAGTCTCTCAAGCATCTAGTCCATGAAAGGAAGTGGCATATGATCCTTGCGTGTTGTTGGATTCAGTTTTCTGTAATCAATGCACATCCTATGACCGGTGACTAATCTCTGAGGCACGAGCTCATGCTTCTCATTCTTCACCATAGTTACTCAGTTCTTCTTAGGTACAACTTGGACATGTGAGATCCATTGACTATCCGAGATTGGATAAATCACTCCACAATCTAAAAGCTTGATCACCTCGTCCTTCACAATCTTCATTATAGGAGGGTGTAAACGTCTCTGACCCTCCCTAGTTGGCTTGGCTCCTTCCTCCAACAAAATTTGGTGCACACACATAGTAGGGCTAATTCCCTTGATATCCGCTAGAGTCTATCCAATAGCGGTTTTGTTCCTCTTTAGCACATTGATCAATCTCACCTCTTGCTCTTCACTAAGCTTTGATGACACTATCATTGGCAAAGTATCATCGTCTCCAAGATATGCATATTTGAGATGATCAGGTAGAGCCTTAAGCTCTAAATTGCACTACCAGAAAAGGCATCATAGCCGACGAATTTAAGTCGTCGGCTATACTGGTTATAGCCGACGATATCGTCGGCTATAATTATTATAGCCGGCGATTTCGTCGACTATAACCATTACCCGACGACATATCGTCGGTTATAACATCGTCGGAAATACGCCGTCGGTAAAATTATACCCGGCGACGATATCGTCGGCTATAACCATTTTAGCCGACGAAATACCACTACAGACGACGAATTTCGTCGGCTATAATTGTTATAGCCGACGAATAAAGAGTTCGTCGGCCGTTATTTGCAATTTCGTCGGCTATAATGCCTTTTCTGGTAGTGTTGGGGGCCTGTTCCACAGATGGTAACATTTTGTTAGTGGAAATTGGAATGAATAAAGGAGAGGTATACCTCTTAAATGGGGCTGCCTCAATTTCAGCAATCACTTCAAGAACTTGTGGTTCAAGAACAGCCTCTTCTTTGCTTGAAATGCTCTCTCCAATATTGTTATAACCGGCCCCACTTTCAATAGCTAGTTTCTATTGATCCAACGTCTCTGATAAAACCTGCGCAATAGAATCAACTACATCAATAGCATAACATAGTTTTAAGTCAGAGATTGGATACCTCATTGCTTCAAATACATTGAAGCTAATCACTTCACCATCAAACTCCATGGTGAGATTCCCTTCAGCAACATCGATCTTCGTTCTTGCTGTTCTCATAAATGGTCGCCCCAAAAGCATTTGAGTGGAATTGAGGGGCGAATCCTCCATGTGTAGCACATAAAAATCTGCCAGAAATATCAGATTATTTACCTGCACAAGAACATCCTCAACATATCCCTCAGGATATTTGTTAGATCGATCAGCTAATTGGATAATCACATTATCTTTCTTCAAAGGTCCTAGACTAAGTGCTTGAAATATATTAAATGGCATGACATTAATAGAAGCACCTAAGTCTAGCATGACATTATCAAAATGTGAGTTTCCAATTACACATGGGATGCTAAAACTCCCAGGATCTTTCATCTTAGGGGGGAGCTTTCTCTGAATAACAGCAGAAACTGTCTCACTCATTTTTACCACTTGCTCCTCCCTCGTGTGTCTCCTTGTGGTGCACAACTCCTTTAGAAATTTTGCATATTTTGGAATCTGCTTTATGCACTCCAACAAGGGTATATTCACCTCCATCTTTCAGAAGATCTCCAACACCTCCTCATCTGATTTGTCCTTCTTAGACTTAGCGAACTTGGAGGGAAAAGGTACACTAGTAGATTGGTTAGTTATAACTAAACCACTAGAATTAGAATTTATACCTTGTGTTCCGGGATCTTTTTCTAGGTCCCTCTTCTTCATTACTTCAAAATCCTCCTTGTTCACACCATACTCGGCCAAGACCTTGCCGTCGGCCTCCTTCTTAATTTCATCACCATTGTACGGCAAGACTTTCTTCTTAAGGACTTTAGGAACAGCCCCTTCAAGAACTCTCCTACTCCTTGTTGTAATGGCTTTTGCTTGTTCATTCTTAGGGTTCTTGATGACATTAGGGGGCAGCTTCCCTTGTTCCGAAAATTGTTCCGTAAAATCTACCATATGACCCATCTGATTCTTCAACTCAGAGATATCCTTAGCATTTGTTTGTTTCCCCACCAGCAAAGCTTGTGTTGAAGCATTCAATTGGATCTGCCCCATTGCTAGAGACTTCATTATCTCATCAAAGTTAGGTGTATTAGGAACACCTTGATTGTGTGGAACGAATGGGGGCCTTTTATATGGCACTGTTGTCCTTTGTTGATATGGCACGCCACTTTGTTGAAACGGAGCACCACTTTGTTGAGCATTCGGTGGCATATTAGGCTTGAGCACATTGTCATTGTTGCTCCATCTGAAATTAGGATGATCACGATACCTTGGGTTGAAGTTCTGAAATCCTCCTCCTTGATATCCCAAAGCATTGACCTCCTCTACGCTTTCTCCTCCCATTTGAGGACACTGATCCGTCGGATGTCCCTCAGCACACACCCCACACACTTGAGCAACTTGCCCACGTTGAGACTTCATCATCTGTGCCATCATGTTGGCAAGTTTGTCAACCATGTCTTCAAGAGCCGGATTAGCCCTAGTCTCATGCACTTGCTTAGTTCGGGTTTGAGGCCCAAATTGTTGATTCTTCAAGGCACGTGTCTCCAAAAGTGTAGTGGCCTCCTCGTTGGTCTTCTCCAAAAACGAACCTCCAGCAGCTGAATCAAGAAACTTTTTGTCCAAATCACGCATCCCCTCATAAAAGTATTGTAAAAGGAGACCTCGACGAATGCCATGAGCTGGACAAGATGACACCAACGTTTTGAAACGCTCATAGTACTCATAAAACGGCTCATCATGTGCTTGCTTGATTCCAGTTATCTGACTCCTCAGCTGAGTCACCCTTGATGCTGGAAAATATTTGAGAAGGAACTCATTCACCATTGTGTTCCATGAAACAATTCGCCCAGATGGTATAGTGAACAACCATATCCTAGCCTTGTCCTCAAGTGAAAATGGAAAGGCTCTCATTTTCACATGTTGAATGTCAGCTTCTCTAGGACACATGGTTTCACAAGTAAACTGGAATTGTTGTAGATGTGAGTTCGGCTCCTCTCCTGAAAGACCATGGAATTTCGGTAATTGATGCAGAAATCCACTCTTTAGCTCAAAATCATCCGACTTGCCAGTTGCAACTGTCGGATAGGTGATGTTGGAAGGTGCCATGCCTTCATCCGTAACGTGTCCATTTTGCTCTCTGATCGAACCCATTTGTTGTGGTGGATCAGGTAAGTCGAAATTCAGATGTGTAGGGAATTGACTTGTAAGTAGCTCAAACTCCGGATCTTCATGGAACAAAGGATTAAGTTCACACGAGACGTTGGATGGAAATGGTGATGATGGAGATGCTATGTCACGCTCAAAAAGTGATGATGTGGGTGAGACGAATTGATGCTCAAACAATGGTGTACTTGGTGATGCTTGCTCAATGCTATCTCCACAAATTTTGTTTAATCGATCCTCAATTTCTTGTGACCAACCTGGAATGATGGACATTCATGTACCTGAGGATTTGTGAAGACCGAGTTGTTAATAACTAAAACGAAAAAGCAAGTAAAAGTTTTTATAAGTATAGTTAGAGTTAGGGGTTAGTAATATGAGTTAGTGATATGAAAATATATAAGGAACGAAATTTACACAATTACAAAGTATAAGCTTCAAGAATAAGAAACGAATAATTAAAGAATAACAAAGTGTAAGTATAAAAATTTCGAACATGTATACAATATATAACAAAGTATCACAAAATTTGCATGTATTTAACCATATTGCTGAAAATGGTATAACAAACAACTATGTCTATTCCTTAGTGTCTAATTGCTTTTATTCACAACTTTAAAATTCGAGGTACGTGGAGCAGAGGAGATAACAGTGCAATGTGCTGAAACAGTCCAAGGTAGTATTATGCTTTCATCCGATATACCTCAAAGATTAAAGGTAACATTTTAATTCAAGTTTTAAGACATACTCATGTTCAATCTACTTTAGTTTTCGAAGCTCGGCGGTCGTGCGGCCTAGGTGCTATCGTCTAGACACAATATTCCGTGGTTTCAGAAGGCTAGAACGAAAGTTCTATCATGAAGCAACGCAAGACTCGTTGTTGGTTACCACGGAGAGCGAACTCCCTATCGCCCCCTTCACAGAGAAGAGACAGCTGTCTATGGGCCTTAAGATCTAGTTAAATAAACCTTGACAACATAATAGAAACAAACGAACTAATAGGCGAACCTTTTTGCCCCTTACTCAGTTTGGAATATTGTGTTGACAGTACTACTATTGTCCAATAAAAGCCGCCCTCAACCTCATAAAAATGGACTTGTCAAAGCATCGCTCGTATGAGTTGGAAGGGCACTACCCTGTTTCCCGGTTGTTCATAAAAGCGGATTTGCTAAGGCATCATTCGTATGAAGAGTTATGGCTATAAATTGACAATAGCAACCTTACCTATTCCATCTTCCCCTCGAAAACCAAAGTAAATAAAACACAAATAAAGCTTTACACTTCTAGCAATTTAACTAAGTGTAACAAACATAATTCACAAGATACAACAAATATTTCGGCAATAATTGAAAAACCAAAAACAAAACCTAATTACCATTACAAACCGAAACTTAAAATTATACAAAACCAAAAACTATAAAATTTAAGCAATCCGAAATTTAAACAAATATACAAATAAACAATTGTTACAAAGTAACACTTCATCAAATTAAACAGTTTTAATTTCCCCGGCAACGGCGCCAAAAATTGATGGGACCATTTTAAGTGCACAAGTTGTACCTGCAAAATAATCTCATACATATATATTACCCTTCTTGTGTCGATGTAGTATTGACAAGTAGGGATCGTTCAGTCCGGGGAAATCAAGGGTGTTCAATCTCAAGAAGTATTAAACAATCATATGGGGTTTGAAATTTATATCTAATACCTACTGAAAATTTACTAGAATTAAATCCTAAACTAAATATATACAAGTGATCATCTTCTCCACATACTCACATCACACGAATTCTCCTAAACATGCATGACACATAAATTAAGGATACAAGGCAGCAATTTTCGAATCCTCTTAGACCTATTCAATTCCAATTCTAATTAGAGCCCTTCGCGGTTCATCTAATCATTAAGACTTCTCAAGTATTTAGAATTAACTTTGCGTATAATCCTAAACATAGTACTAATTGGTTTAAAGACACTTCGCGTAGAAATTAAACACAAGAAGTACATAAGCACAATAAGCCGAATTGGAGACATGCAAACATGTAATGGCGTCACTCATCATATTTGAACATGTTATCTTTCAGAATTATGGTAACCCTAAGTGAATAACCTAAACCACAACAACTTCGCGTATGATGCAATTTAGATTACTCTAGCATATGAAATCGGCACTCAAGGGGCTGCCACAAAGTCAGTACTCAAGCACACAATTTGTTGAGCGTGAATTCATGAAAGCTAATCAAACAAAATCAAAGTATCATGCGAAAATACCTACTGCCCTATACACTAAATCACGAAACCATACATGAACAAGTTCATAAATCATAGCAAGAAAACCAAAAGAATTCAGAAATCATAGTATAATATACAAAACCAAAGTTTACAATCCAAAAATCCATACAATACAAAATCATAAATCATACAGAAAATATTACAAGCCATGGATAGGATGAATCACACTTTGAAGAAGAACCTTGGAAGCTTTCGACAAAGGTGGTGAATCGGATGGAAGATTGGGGTAAGGAATGGTATTTTGGAGGTGGTGGTGATGGTTATGGCTTGGTAATTTTCTGCATAGGACTTGTGGGAGTATTTTGGCAGAGTTTTGGTAAGCTTTTTGTGAGAGAAAAAAATACTCATTCAAGGGCTGCCGAACCCTTTAAATAGGAGAGAGCAGGAGCTAGGGTTTTGTCTTTTAATTTCAGAAAAGGCTGCATTACGGTTTGGCAAGACTGCTAGGGTTTTGTCTCTTAAGAATTTCGGCAAAGCTGCAAGGGTTTTGAGCCGAAATTTTCTTCCTCCTTTCTTGCTTGCTAAGTCTTCCATTCCCTATTTAATTGCTGCCGAAAATCCCTTGCACATTACTGAAAAATTCTTCCTTTTCTTCTTGATTAATTCGGCACAAAACCTAAATGAACTTGCATGGAATCAAGTCTAGATTCATTTAGATTTTCTTCTTTTAATTTCATAAACAAGTTTTCCTTCTTTGATCCGAATTCTTCTTCTCCTCTTTGTATAATTTGGAATTTAATTCTTCTTTTCTTTTCTTTCTTGCCGAAATCTTCTCTTGTCATGCACGTGCACGGCATGCATTCCTTCTTTCTTGATCGACAAGCTTCATTAGCATGTGCTCGGCATGCTTTTCATTTAATCCCAATTCTCTTCTTTTAATTCCCTGAAAATAATAAAGAAAATAAATATATGTTAAGGAATTAATATTATGTATGCTGAATTTGATTAGAGTAAGAGTTCGATTCCATTTAGGTTTCCTGGTTCAACAAGGAGTTCTACTTTCACTGAAACTCTTAAAAACCTTCGACGTTTTTGAGAAACGTCGAGCCATTGTAGACTCCTGAACTGATTAGGATTCCTGATGTAATAAGAAATCCTACTTTAAATCAAACTCTTCACAAAAGAATCCTAGTTCAACTCAAACTCTTCGCAAATTCAGCGTTTTTTAGATGTTTTAGCTCTTTTCACAAACCGACTCAACCAAAGACTCCGACTCGATTAAACTACTCTATATTACAACAATAAAAGTTAAACAATTGCATAAATGGGGATAAAACACATTAAGAATGTCGCATATTATGCTCTTATCAACTGTTCCTCCGGAGGAAAGTGATGAGATCTTTCCTAACATCTGGTGCTAGTTTTGTTCCTATTACCACCGTTCGCCCCGGGTGGTACTTCGAGATGGAAATTTCTTCAGTTTTCTCTACCGCCAAGGGGTGCTTTGGCTTCTCCTCATTGAAATCGGTGTCATCTCGGGGGTCGATACTGGGATCCGGACACAGTGCATGCTGGGCTGCCTTGAAGACCTCGGCTCGCCTTCTGCCACAAGTTAAGGCCTCCGCGTTGTACTTACGAGCGACCTTCTGGTCTACACGAATGGTGATGAACCCGGTTGGAGATGGCCTGCTATAAATGTTTTCAGCTTCCACAACTATGGCCTGTCGATGATGCCGTTGTACGAGGACAGACAGTCCACTACAATGAACTCGAGGTGCTCCTTTCTTGTCATGTCTCCCTGGCCGAAAGTCAGAGGTAAATAATCCGAACCCAGCGGCTGGACTACATCCCCGGAGAAGCTTATTAATGGCTCATTATCCTGGGACAACTTGTCCCTCCCTCGGTTCAGTCCCTTGTATGCATCCCGGAACATTACATTGATTGATGCCCCGGTGTCGACCAGCATCCGGCTGGTCATCCAGTGGTCTATCTGGACGGTAATAAGGTAGGGATCGTTGTGCGGTTGAATTAGATCCTCCAGCTCTTCCTCCTCATTTTCCCCTGATCGGCTTAGCGGTTTAGCCGCTCTCTTTTCCGAAGGCATACACCTCTTTTCCCTTGATCGACCTTAGGCACATTTTCTTTGAATTCCTGGTGAGTCGGTCAATGTGGGCCCCACCGTGGATTACATTTATACTCCCGTGCACCTCGATCCGCCCAGGGTTTCGAGTTTGTATAATTACCACACTCTGGGTTTCCTGTTTATACTGTCGTAATTTTCAAGCCCGGACTTGCCCGTCCACCGCCGCCCTTAGGGCATGGCAGTCGTTAGTTTGGTGGGATGCCTCGTCATGGTAGGAGCAATATTTGCCAGACTGCTTCTGGGTAAGATCTCCCTTTGGGTGCCTCCTCGCTGGAGGCGAGGGGATGGCCTCCCTATTTTCATTGAGAATGCTTTCGTAGGAGGAAGTCAGCGAGGTCGACTTTTCGCGCTGCTACGCTTGCATAATAGCCAGCGGTCGCTCCGTGCGGTAGGGCGCGGGCCTGTCACCTTCTGATGGGCTCCCGATGTTATCCCTGCGGGGTCGTTGACTGCCCCAGTTCCTGGATTTCCTGGTAGGTGAATGCCTCTATTCTCGACCCTTCTATAAGGTCATATTCTCCTGTTGCGTTGGTAATGGGTCATCTGGTCTCCTCTTAGGCAGCCGATTCCCGTAGGTCTCGTGCTCTGCCTGTGCATGTCTGACGCCCATGGCCATCATCTCGTCGTACCCCCGCGGCCTCTCTATCCGTTCGGCGTAGGAGAATTCCCCGGGCCTCAGCCCCTGCTTGAATGTCATCTCGGCAATTCCATTATCGGGGCTTCTTACCTCGGCTGTGGCGGTTTGCCATCGGTTAACGAACGCCCGTAGTCCCACGTTGTCTGCCTGCATATAGTCAAAGAGGACCAACGACGTTTGGGCCCCCTTGGCCCTAAGGATAAACCGGCTAACAAACTTATCTGCCAGTCGTTCGAACAATTCTATCGAGTTCGCTGGCAACTCGTAGAACCACCCCAACGCCTTCCCCGAGAGCGTTTCTTGGAATATGTTGCAGCAGGTGGCATCAGAGTAACCTTTAGCGCCCGTCTGTGATCTGAAGCTGTCTAAGTCCTGGAACGGGCACCCTGTCCCGGTGTACATTAGCTTCAGCGACTTTCGCGTGTTGGCTCAGCCAGACTCCAATACTTGGTGGGAGAATGGTCTGGCCCGCTCGCTAAAGCGTACATTTGTGGGCGGTCTTGCTGCCTCCCTCTTGTTGGCCTCCATTCGGGCCTTCATGTCTGACACCGAGGTGGACAGCATTTGGAGTGCCCGGACAGTTGAACCGGCCTCCCCGTCCGATGATACACTTGCTTGATGTGGGGGGGGGGGGTCCAGAGTTCCTCATGGTCTCCGGAATGAGCGCTATCGGTACGTGCACGATCTTTCTCCTCCCGGTTGATTGTCCCACCTCCGGGTGCGGGAACTCAACGCCTTCCCTTGTTACTGCCAGTCCTTTCGCTAATGCAGCGTTCTGCTGTTGCCCTTTCTCCAAGGCCGCCAACAGCGTGGCGTTTACTGCTTCCATTTTCTGTTACCGGGCTTCCGCCCTCATTCGGTCTTGATTGCCCACTTCTCGCAACCGCGCGACTTCCGCTTTCATCTTCTCTATCTCTCCCGCCATATCACCCTGGTCGGAGTTCGCGACATTCCCCGGATCCCTGCGACCGATGGCTTTATTTAGAACGGGGGCCCGAGTCCGGCGTACTTCTTCCGGTCTCCCCTCACTGGTTTCTAGCCCCGACGGCCATACTTATTCGAACGTGACTTTTATGTAAACTCTTCCCACAGACGGCGCCAAAAATTGACAAAGTTCAGATTAATTCAGATTAAATTCAGATTAAATTGACATATTCGAAAGTCTAAATTCATATTAATAAAACCAATAAAACATCCACAAATCCTTACAAACTTCATAGAGAAAGTTAAGTAATTGTACAGAAAAATAAAAACCATGGAAGAAGAGTTAATCACACTTTGGTAAACCTTCAAGAAAGCTTCGGCAAAGAGTGGTTTCAATAGAGATGGATGGTACGAAATTTAGATAGTGATGGAGAGGGGTTTCGGCTTTACTTTTCTTTGGATATTGTGGTGGAATTTTGGCAGAGCTTTGGCTATGTGAAAGTGAGAGATGAGATGATCCTTTTTCTGAATATGTGCCGAACTATATATAAGGGAGCAAAAGGAACTAGAGTTTTATCTCTTAGGGTTTCGGCACAAAGGTATTGGTGCCAAATTCTTCCTCTTTTCCTTGCAAGGTAAGTCTTGATTTTTCCTTCTTTTGTTTGCCGAATTATTCCTTGTATAATTACTCAATATTCCTCCCTTATTTAATTCGGCAAAACCTAAATGAATGTACAGAGAATTAAGTCTACATTCATCCTTGAATTTCTCTTTTAATTTCAGCATCAAACTCCTTCATTTTTCTTCTCTTTGCCGTGAATTCCCTTCCTTATAGCTTTTAGGACTCTTTGATTCTTCCCATACAAGTTTCGACATCAATTCATGCATTCCTTTCTTGGTTCAGCATTGAAATCTTTCATTGTCCTTGTTGCATTTGAATTCTTTTCCTTTCCGATTTCTTCATTTAATTTGCTTCCAAAATTCTTCATTTATCTCCTCTTTAATTCCTGAAAATAATAGATAAAAATATATTAATAAAAGAAGATAAAATGTAGCACAATTTATGATTTGATAGATTCCTGATTCTATCAGGATTTCCTGGTTCAACAAGGAGTTCTATTTTGATTGAAACTCTTAAAACCTTCGACGTTTTGAGAAACGTCTAGAGATTGTAGACTCCTAAACCGATTAGGATTCCTAATGCAATAAGGAATCCTACTTTGAATCAAACCCTTCATAAATCATGCAATATTTGACAATTAAGCTCTTTTCTCCAAAAACTCCGCCCAAGACTCTTGACTCGACTAAACGACTCTATATTACAACAATAAGAGTTAAACAATTGCATAAATGGGTATAAAACACATTAAGAATGTCGCATATTATGCTCTTATCACGCCAATTGTTTGTATCTAAATCCGTAGACTCACTGAGACCGGTGGATCTTGGTGTTGTTCCTTCCTGCAACTCCTGCTAACTAAGGGAATACCGGGCAGGCCAGTCTATTCCGCTCTGATGCTTAAGTCAGTATAGTTGGGATAAACTGATAACTTAAGCGGGAATGAGTAATTGAAGTATTGATTACCTATTAATGAGAGTAGCTGGGACTCATATATAGGTTGTCGGGTATGAGGACTGGCCTCACCCTTCGATGTGGGACTGGCCCTCTTCTGCACATATTGCTGGACTGTTTCGGCCCCGATCACAAGTAAGACATGCCCGGGCGCGGGACCAGGTGTCTATGCTTTGTTCCCGGGCCATGGGCCGGGTCCACGAGTGCTGGCTGCGGGTCTGGGGCCTGGGTAGCCTCTCTATGGCTACTGTCAACATGCTCAAAGGGGTTGAACAGCAAAACAGTTTACATTTAACACAAGAACATATAAAGGATATCCCAGGGAATCTCATCCCTACTCTGGGTCGAATGTATATATATAATCTTTCAAGAGGTACGGTCATTCACTAAATCTGTCAATCAGTAATAGACTGGCAAACAACACCTTAATGTTCTAATTAACACCAACATTTAGACTAAAATTGGAATACCCAAAATAAAGTTTCAACCAAATAAAATCATGTAGATAAATTTTCATTTTAAATTCCTGCATATAGCGCCTCATAATAATATGAGAATTTATTTAATGCAAACTGATCTGAAGACCAGGTTAGGTTACGTACCAAGCAAAGAGAAATTAACAAATAGAGCAAAACGTGAATGAAGGAGTCATAGGAGCTTACCTCGAAAGTCTACGACTACCCCTCTATAGCTCCCAACAACCTCAATATGATTAGATATATAAATGTCTGGTCACACTGTACTTTTGAAAGATCTCTTGGTCTACCACTTCACATTAATTCTTTAATGGTATAATTATCAAAATTACCGAGTTAACAAGGACTACATAAGTAACTAAAACCAACTATTACAAGTAAATAGAAACCAATACAATTGTATAGCCACATTGTTGGACTTCCATTCCAACAAAATGTATGTTGCATCACAGAATTCAGACGCAATTTAAGATACTAAGTACTTAACTTCACAAAATCACCACAATTTATTTAACTTATCAAAAAACACCAAAAGCTCCAGATTACGATTACACACATTGAAGTACAACTACACAAAATTTCAAGTCAAATGAACTCCTCAATCATAATGATATTCGAGCTCAAAATTGTTGCACTGAACATGTACAAAAAGATTCATGAACTGCATTCTTAATTTCAGAAATTATCTATAAATTAGCCACCTTACCAAAGGGCATGAAAATTTCCAGATCAATAATTTAAATATGGAAGAAAATTTACACAAAATATCAAGTAAAACGGAGGCCCAAAACTTAATCAAATCCGAACTTAAATCTGTTGCTCTGTAAACAAAGAAATTTTGCAGCACTGAACACTTTAACTTCAGAAAATCTCTATAAATTAAACACTAAATCAAACAGCATGAAATTCTCTTGATCAGAAGCACACACATATGAGAGAAAAATACCAAAATTTCAAGTAAAACGGAATCCTGAGTCTTACCAAAATTTGAAATCAAATATGATGGACTGCATATTGCATAAAATTCCAGCAAAAAACACTTAACTTTAGAAATTCACTATGATGGAATTACTTCATAAAAGAGCACAAAATTTTCCAGAACAATAGTATACACACGGAAAAATAATTCCACCAAGTTTGAGGCGAGACAAAATTGTATAACCAATCAAATGCAAGGCCGAAACAGCTCCATTGCATAACACGAAAATAGTTTCGGCACTGAGCACTTAAACTTAAGAAGAATTCTTATGAATTAATTATCTTACCGAATAACACAAAATTCTCCAGATAACAATGGTTATTGAAATCTGATATAAAAAGGCATGTACCAGCGGAATCCTTGTAGCAATCACAATAAGAAGAATGAAACTGACCACCTAATCAAAACCAACACTTGTAACCAATTGCACACTCAAAATGCTCAACCACTGAAGGAATAACCAGACCAGATAGCAACATTCTTATTTTCACTAATACAACCTGAAAACTTGACGTGAGCCTAAGCTCGCATACAATAATAAACCCTGCAATCTTTAGTAGTATAGACATAAGTAGGGATTGTTCTAAGCCGGGGATTAAGGGTACCTGAAATATGAAATTGTTAGACAAACACATATGCACATATATACATTGAAAATGTCACAATTGGAGGAATGAGTATGGATCGGCAGCAACCCTGCCCTAGACACACGGCACAAAACAGAAAATTAAATCCTAAGTCTAATATTTACAAATGATCATCATCTCTCACAAAACATTTAGCACAAAAGACTCTTTAACATGTAGACTAATATGTAAGAAGGTAAGGAACAAGTATGAATGTTGTTTCGACTTAACCAATTTCGATCCCAATTAGAGCCTACGAGGTCATCTAATCGTTGATTGCTAAGGTCTTAAGATTAACTACGAGTATAATCCTAAGGTATATGTTAACCGATTTTACTGGATTAACAATTAAACACATGAATCACAAATCGAAGACAAGCGAACAAGTAGGGTCGTCAATCCTCTTATTATCTTGCATGTTCTAAGGTTATTACTCTAAGTGAGCAAGTGATTAAGAAAACTACGAGTATGACTCAACCACAAAACTCTAGCCCATGAAACCTAGCACTTAGAATTACATGCTTAATACAACAAATGCCTTGAGCAAAACTAGTGTGTCGATTTAATGCCCTAACCTTAGATTACTAATCGAATTAAATTCTCAAACAACATCGCATACCTATTGTCCTAGTTATCAAACATAAAAAAATCCACAAGTCACATATTACAAATTAACATGCGAAACATACAATTTATAAAACCAAAATCGATTCATACATAGACATACAAATCAACACCAAATATACATGAGTGTTTCATAGACAAAACTTAAACATAACTAAACAAAAAGTACTAAACCGAAGAAGGGAGTGGATCACACTTTGAGACACCTTGAGAGCTTCACTTGGTGTGAATCCGGTGGAGTATGGATGATGGGGTGAGGCTGCTCGGCAGTAGGGTATGTCGGCAGTAGGTTATGGAAGAAAAGTTCCAAGATTCGGCAATAGCAGAAACCTGGTTGAGGTGAGGTGAAGGTGGTTTTCGGTTTAGGTTTTTGTCTAGGATCTTTGGTGAATTTTGGTAGAGTTTAGGCCTTGTGTTTATGCTTGAGATGAGATGAGTTTCAGAATGAAAAAGTGAGGCTTTTATAGAGGAGTGGGGTGCCGGCTGCCCTAGATGCTCAAGGTAGTCAGAAAACCAAGTGGATTAAGGATTTGAAATGCTCGGACTGCCGTTTTGCAGCCAACTTTTGGGTGACTTCCCGAACTCCGATTGATCTGAAATTTTAACACAACATTCATCCGCATATGAATATTAAGCACACAAATTTTCATTAAATTCGGACAAGGATAGATCGCACTTTTGCTCATCTCAAAAATCACGAAAAAGACATATTTTACACTATTTTCCAGATTTCTCAAACTTAGTCATTTTTCGGATTCTTAACCATTTTCCACCAAATTCAACCAAATTAACACTAAACTATATTATGACTCAATCTTAGACAAATAAGGGTTAAACAAAGCATAAACGAGGGCATAAGCATGTAATATCATCGCACATTGTGCTCTTATCAAAACTTCAAACCTCATACCACCTCTGGCAACAGAAAGAACTGACAAAGAAACACGAGAAACTCCTATGTACTGAAGAAAATACCAGACCGCATCCAGCATACATGTGTGCGATTCAACTATCCACAAAAGATTTATAAGCATCTGTAGTTAACAACAAGGAAAGAAAGGATACTAAACACTTCGGAGAAGAACAAGATAAAAAATAATAATAATAATAATAATAAAATAACCAACGAATACTCAGGATATAAATCTGTAGACAATACAGCAAACGATCCTCCTGCAATAAGAGCCATAGTCAATGAAATGATAAAACCAAAGAGGTCTGGGAATTACTCCTATATATAACCATTACCACCACAGCAGGCATAACAACAATTCCATTCCTTCCCACACTTAAAGCCCTACAGATCATATCCCTGCTCTGATACCAATTGTAAAGACCCGTCTCAGAATTTCCCCCGGAATTTTCGAAACAGATCTGAAAAAGAATCCCACTTAACGAAAAAAAAAAAAAAGATCCCTTTGCTCCCAAACCGCAACCACCCACTCACTGGAAACAAGGAACAACATTCTGCATAAAATAACGGAATTTCAAGCTCAAAAAATATCCACAACGGCGGCACCGCCGCCGGCAACGGCGGTCAACACTGCCACCGCCACCAATTCTCACAAAAATTTAACATAAGCTTCGATTCGACAATTCGAACAGCTTTCCCTTCTATAATAAACCCCAATCTCAAGCCTAAAGGGGGTCAATTAACGAAAACCCTCAATTCGGCCCTATTCACCAAAAACCCTAGAAATTTCACATTTCAATTCCTCCTTACCTGAATCAAATTGAGCCAAATCCTTCCCTGGAATTGTTTGTACGGGAGAAGGCCTTCTTTTCCCAACCGAAGTTGGGCCAAGAGGTGGCCGGAGGAGAGAGATCACGGTTCGACATAGTCGAACCTTTCGGCCTTAGCACTACTAAACGGCGGCGATTCACCTTGAATCACCACCGTAGATTGAAAGAGGGAGGAGAGACGAGCCGAAAGGCACCGGTGGCGCACAGAACGGTGGTCAGACGGCGGCGCGGTGACGGAATCTCCGATTAGGTAGTGGGGAGCTCGGGGTCGGGGAGAGAGAAAGGAAAAGAGGAAAGAAATTTTCTCATTTTCCGCACCCCCCCACCCCCCCCCCCCCCCCCCAATCCCCCCATTTCCCCCAATTGCCCTTTCCATTTCCCTTTTTATACTCACGACTAAAAATGAAATTATTGTTTTTACGTCGCAACTTTTGCATTCTGACTCTGAAAAATATTTCCAAATTACCGTCGAACTCTACGACATTGAAACCACAATAGATAATTCCTGAATATCGAGAAAGATTATGATAATTTCCAAACAAAAATACGTTCGTCGATAACTAGTATAAGACTCCATAATTCAGTAAAATTGAGTTCGGGATGTGACAAAACATATTTTTAAAAAAATAGATTATTACTAGGGCCATATAAGGCGGGCTTTTAGGGCCGGGTAGGGTCTGGCTCAAAGGGCTCAATAGGTCGTGTCGTGGGGTAGGGCCGGGTTTAATTTGTTTGATCATTGCCATACCCTACTTGAAAGAGGCTAGGGCCGGCCCACCCTAATGCAGGGTCAGGTAGGGATTCGGCCCTTTACGGTACGGTGGTTTTTTGGGCGGGCTAGGGCCGGAGGGCCAAACTATGAGGCCTAGTTTAAGATGTTATGTCAATCAACTGAGCGTTGGTAGATGCCGGAGCTCGCACATGTTATGGAGGCATGGGCTGCTTACGAATCCCAACAGGATGTCTCTGTCAGCTAGGTTCAGCGGATGACTAGTCTGAGTCACCGATGACGAAAAATCAGCCAGAGCTAATGATGTGAGTCGCCGAAGCGAGCATCAAGCAATAATAACCCTACAATCGTTAGTAGTATAGACATAAGTAGGGATCGTTCTAAGCCGGGGATTAAGGGTACCTGAAACATGAGATTGTTAACACAAAATTTTCACAAACACATATGCACACAATTGTCACTCTTATATACATATATACGAATTTATCATGGGGGATAAAAGGCTTGGCAGCAAAGCTGCCTCTAAATTCCTAGACAAGAATTTAAGACATGAAATTAAATTTGCTGAAAATAAATCATAAGTCTAATATTTACAAGTTTGGTCGACATTCTTCCACAAAGCTCTAGCACGAAAACAATCAAAACACATAACAAAATAGTAGACAAGACTCACGGCAAACAATGACAAGCTGATCTAAACTCGACTTAGTTCCAATTCCCAATTAGAGCCGCAGCGGCCATCTAATCGTACTAGACTTCTCATGTACTTAGAATTAACTCAGCGTCTAATCCTAATCTGATTACTAACCGGTTTACATGACACGCAGCTTCGACACATGAACTAGCTAGCAAATACGCACAAAGTCTTTTTAATTGAAAACAAGTTTAACATGCAAGGCGTCATTCTTCATATTAGACAAGCAAGTTCATTTAAATTACTCCACCCTTTGTGAAAACAATACAAATAAAGCAACGCAGTGTCTACTAAATTCATATTAACTTTCGGCTAAATGAGATCAATGCCCCACACATAGCTATTGCATGAAACACCAACCTTTAAGGCACACGAATTTAAAGAACTAACCAAGTACAATTTTAACCCCAAATTAACATGTCTTTGCCGACTGCCTAATTACTATTTTATTAAATATTTTCCTTACAATTTTAACATGCAATCCGAATTCTTACATCCAAAAACCAATTAAGGATAAAGAAAACAAATTGTTCATGTGAATTATAAAACCAAACTTCAATCCAAACAATACATAGACATAATATTTGAAACCAAGAATTCATGCTAACTTCATAGACAAAGTTTAACATAACTACAAAGAAAGAATTACAAAACCGAGAGTGGGGAGTAGATCACACTTTTAGAACACCTTTGGAGCTTCACGTCGTGTGGATCTCGATGGATGATAGATGGTGGTGGTGCGGCAGCAGTTTTCTGGATGGTGAAGATGGGGTTTTCGGCTTGTAGTTTCTTTGTAGGATTCTTGGGGAATTTTGGTAGAGCTTTGGTTAGATTTTTGCTTTGGAATGTGACTCTTTTCTTCATGGTGCCGACCTCTATTTATAGGAGAAGAGAAAAGGCTGAATTGGGAGAGTTTTCCTTGCTCAAAACGGGATAGAAATCTTCAATAAATAAGGTTTCCCAATCCGAGTTGGAATAGGCTTTTCTCTCCTATTTGAACAAAGAAACTCTTGCTTGGCCGGCTTATGATTTCTTCTTGGACACGCATAGGAAGCTTCTTGGACGTTGCAAAGCTCTTTGAATGATTTGGCACGCTCGCAACCGCTTAAAGACATTACCAGAAATTCCTCTCTGCTCGCGAGTACAGACTTTATTAGTATCGGGTACTGGCGAGGCTTCTTGGTGGCGAGTCTGGTGCTAGCGAGTAGAAGCTTCTGGCGGGTAGCGCGAACATGCATGCTGGCATGCGCGGATGGTTGGCGAGCGGATATATGCAAGCTGGCAAGCTAGTGTTGGTGGCCGATCTTCTGGGGAGCAAGGTTGTTGGCGAGCGAGCAAGAACTTGGCGAGCGAGCTCTGGCGAATGGACATTTTCTCGGAATATTTGACCTTTTTGTCTTCAGTTGAGCATAACTTTTTGCTCAGTACTCCGATTGATCTGAATTTTTGACACAAGACCCATTAGCAAGCCAACAGAATGCATACCAAATTTCAGCAAATTTGGAAAAGGATAAGTCACAAATCATTCATCTCATAATCACGAAAAAGACACATTTTGCACTATTTTCCAAAATTCTATAAACTTAGTCATTTTTCGGATTCTAAAGCACATTTTATCAAAACTCTACCAAAATGACATTAAACTATATTATGACTCTATCTTAGACAAATAAGGGTTAAACAAAGTATAAACGAGGGCAAATATATATTAATATCGTCGCACATTGTGCTCCTATCAGCTAACGCTGATGAGATTCCCTTAGTAGATGAAATCGACTCCAGCCGCACAGGTAACTCCGGAGAATCTCAAAGTGAAGGTTGTCTGGCACCATACTTCTCTCACACATAGATCTGAACCCCTCTGCTATCTCAGCACGAAGAGATATCAAATCCAGTTGATGTTGCACCAAGGAATCACTTAAGATGCTATCTTTGAAGTAGTTTTAGACGATTTCGTCAAAGTGGCCTTTTTGTGAACTTGTAGCTCGAACTCAACATCGCTAAGTTCCTGGACTTTTTGTGAGGACCCGTTCCAAAATTTCTCTTGGAAACCAAAACAGGTCCAAAATAAAATCCATTAACCAACTAAAAATCCCTTTGCTCCCAAACCACAACCACCCACCCACTGGGAACAAAGAATAACATTTGGCATATAAAAAAATCATGGAATTTCAGGTTCAAAAACCACCCACGGCGGCTGCACTGACGCCGGCAGCGGCAAGCAACGGTGGTCAACACCGCCACCGCCACCATAATTCACCAAAATTTAACAGAAGTTTCCTCTCAACATTTCTAACATCTTTCCCTTCTATAACAATCACCAATTTCAAGCCTAAAAGGATCAATTTACCCCCCAATTCGACACTATTCACCAAGAACCCTAGAATTTAAATTTTTCGATTTCTCCTTACTTGATTCGAATTGACTCAATTCCTTCCATGGAATTGTTTCACGGGTGGAGACCTTCAATTCCCCCCCCAAAAATCGGGCCGAGCCGTGGCCGGAGGAGAAGGTTTTCGGTTCGACATAGTCGAACCTCCTCGAGCTTCCACCGGCTGAACGGTGGCGATTCACCTTGAACCACCACCGCAGACTAGAAGAAGAAGGAGAGAGGAGTCGAACACGACCGGTGGCGCGCCGATCGGTGGCCTGACGGCGGAGGACCGAGGGTGGCGCCTGGGTCAGTGGAGCTCGGGCCCGATCGGGAAAAAGAGAGGAGAGCCAAGAAAGGGAGAGAGAAAGAAAAGAAAAAGAAGGAAAGAAAAAGAAAAGAATATTCCCCCTCCTTCTAGAATATTCTCCCGACTAATTATACTCGACCAAATCCGAACATTACCGATTTTACATCATAACTTTACGTTCTGACTCCGAAAAATATTTCGAAATTACCGACGAACTCGCATCGTCAAACTATACGACATTGGAACCACCGAGATTAAATTTCGATAATTACCATTCACAATTACGTTCGTCGGTAATTAGTATAAAACTTAATAATTCAAAAAAATCGGGTTCGGGATGTGATAATTCTCCCCCCTTTATAAAATTTGGTCCTCGAATTTCCGCAACTTATCAAAGCATAGATCATCTTACATAAGGTTTAAGGATGCATTCATTTGATTTAAACTCATAATTAAATTCATAGCATGAGTCCTTCATTCCCTCATTGATATTCATTTTACTTCGTTTTCTATGCTAATATAAATATATACTCAAATTCTCCACTTATAAACCGACGCAATAATTTTAATCCGCGTTTGTCTATCTCTTTATTCATACAAATATTCATAGAATTATAATCCAATCCCATTGGTTCAATATTTCATGGAAAAGAGAAATCAGTACACCCAACCAATGATTTGCCTCCCAAGCTAGGGCGGAACCATATTAGTGGCTCTATGAGCGTATCACGCTCTAATATATGAGACTAGGCCTCATCATTAAGCCTGCGGATCAAGTAGGCCGATGGAGGCCCGCAAACCTGATGGGCTTCAAACCCGACCCGGCCGTTCTAAAAGCCCGCTTAGTTTAGGGGTTAGAAACTCGGCCCGGCCCATAGGCACGGCCCGTTAAGAGCCCGTCAAGACAGCTCCATCAAAAGCCCGTAAAGCCTATTAAAATTCCTACCCCGGGTCTCTACGGGTTATCACACGAAAACGCTATTACGTACCTTTAGATAACTTTGTTTCGTCGACTCTTCCAAACATTAAACTCTCAAATAGATGAGACGTAATCAACCATGTAAAAATTTGGGAACGTTTACCTCCCGATACTATGGCTCCCCATAGAAAGAGATAAGTTTAAATAAGGTTGACCGCATCTATCGGGGCTCTAACTTCGTCGGATTTAAGTGATTTTTTTACCATCACCGTATTTCATCATAACGATCAAATTCTATTTCATAGCGTTTTTCAAAATTTGACTTCTTTTATATAGTTGTTTCGAAAAGTTGTACACTTGAGTATAATCTTCTAATCAAGTTATATCGCATTAGTAAACATGCTGTCATTATAATGGCTAAATACACAAAATGAAAATTTTGACCGTATGATGTGATCATTATAGTTAAATATGAGTAGAGTAGAAAAATCAACTCGTTTCGTGAACATTCCATGCTCGATCGAAACAATCAACCATATTTTCATAAAACTTATCACACGAAAACGCTATTACGTACTTTTAGATGACCTTGTTTCATCGACTCTTCCAAACATTAAACTCTCAAATAAAATGAGACGTAATCAGCCATGTAAAAATTTGAGAATGTTTATCTCCCGATACTATGGCTCCCAATAGAGAGAGATAAGTTTAAATAAGGTTGACCGCATCGATCGGGGCTTTAACTTTGTCGAATTTAGGTGATTTTTTTACCATCAACGTATTTCATCATAACGATCAAATGCTATCTCATAGCATTTTTCAAAACTTGACTTCTTTTATATAGTTGTTTCGAAAAGTTGTACACTTGAGTATAATCTACTAATCAAGTTATACCGCATTAGTAAGCATGTTATCATTATAATGACTAAATTCACAAAATGAAAATTTTGACCGTATGATGTGATCGTTATAGTTAAATATGAGTAGAGGAGAAAAATCAACTCGTTTCGTGAACGTTCGATGCTCGATCGAAACGGTCAACCATGCTTTCATAAAACTTATCACACAAAAACGCTATTACGTACCTTTAAATGACCTTGTTTCGTCGACTCTTCCAAATATTAAACTTCAAATAAATGAGACGTAATCAGCCATGTAAAAATTTGGGAACGTTTATCTTCCGATACTTTGGCTCTCCATAGAGAGAGATGAGTTTAAATAAGGTTGACCGCATCGATTGGGGTTCTAATTTTGTCGGATTTAAGTGATTTTTTGACCATCACCGTATTTCATCATAACGATCAAATACTATTTCATAGAATTTTTCTAAATTTGACTTGTTTTAAATAGTTGTTTCGAAAAGTTGTACACTTGAGTGTAATCTTCTAATCAAGTTATACCGCATTAGTATGCATATTGTCATTATAATGGCTAAATTCATAAAATGAAAATTTCATAAGCCATATATTTATAGGGTATATTTATAATAGAAAATCAATTTGAATTTAGATTTTAGGGTTTAGAGTTCCCGGTGATAATGCCGGGTTCCAAACCCTTTTTGAAAAATAATCGCTGATATTTATTTAATTTAATTAAAGCTCGGCCCAGCCTCAAACCTCCGAGGGCTATTCGGCCCGGCCCGGCCCGTTGATGAGGCCTATATGAGACCACCCACCTCGTGGGTAGAAACTATCCCGTGACTATGAACGAGTGCCAATAGCACGCGTTAATTTAAAACCCTACAAAAGATGTTAGTAGCATTGGTAAATAAGGATCGTTCTTTCCGGGGATTAAGGGTACCTTGAATAAAAGAATGTTAGACAAATATTCAATAAAAGAGTGTTACATGCATATATACATAAATACTTCATGTCACAAATATATACATATATATACACATTTATGGGGGGTTTGAAAATCAATTATAGTTCCTATGAAAATAAAGACAAAACAAGAAAATAATTCCTAATCTAATATTTACAAGTGATCATCATCTTTCACACAACACATAGCACAAAAATACACAAGAACACACAAGAATATCATGCAAGACTTGGTAGCAACTTGTGTCAAGTTTCCTAGACTATTCAATTCCGATTTCAATTAGAGCCTCAATGGTTATCTAATCGTTACTAGACTACACAAGTATTTAGAAAACACGCAACGTCGAATTCTAAAGTTATACTAATCATATTTGAAAACACGCAACGTCGAAATCAAACATGAAAAGTAATTGAGCACGAAAGTCTTAAATCGGAAACATGCTTTTAAGTATGGCGTCAACATCTTATTAACATGCAAGTTTCTATGAATTATGTTAACCACTGACTAAGCATCCTACAATCAAGTTTACTCAGTGCCTAACTTGATCTTAGATTTGCTTATGGTGAATGAAATCGCAACCTACACAAAAACCATGACCGTGGCTTCATGTAAACATTGATTTTTATGCACGAATTCATGAAACTAATTGAATAACAACCTAACAACACATGAACATGCTACTGCCCTATGTCTATCACACGAATTCAAACATGTTACAAGTTGCAAAATTGTTTCATAAAAACCAAAATAGAATTCAGAAATCCAATACAAAGTTACAAAACCAAAAATCAAAGTTTCTAGCTACATATAACATAGACATTATACATAAGAAAATACAAGCCATGAGATGGTAGAATCACACTTTAAGGACACCTTGAAGAATGAAGCTCGGATGGTGTGGCGAAGTGAACGGTTGAAGGTAGGATCGGATACGATTTGTGGTGGTGGAATGGATGGTGTTTTGGCTATGTAAATTTCTGTACTAGAACTTGAGAGAATTTTTTGCTAGAATTTTGACTAATGAAAGTGAGAGAGATGAGATGATCTATTCTGAATTTGTGCCAAGCTATATATAGAGGAATCAAATGTGAGAGTTTGGCAATATAGGTGGAGATTTATGGTGGAAGTTTGTTGGTGGTGGTTTATTGGTGGAGGAAACATGTGTTTATTTTCGGCAGCTTTGACCTTTGTGTCTTGATTTGGGCATAACTCTCTCTAGAAAATAGATATTGAGATGATTCTGGTGGATTTGGAAACTAGACATCCATATCTTTCTATCCATATATGGCTCGAATTCTGGTTCAATTTGAGTTGTCCGGGAGAGTCTGTGGAAGTTGGATGTTGTGGCTAGGAAATGACTGAAATTTATTGCAAGCTTCCCTTAGTCCACAATTGCAGCTCCAAGCTTTCCTTAGCCCACAATTGCAACTGCATGCTTCTCTTAGTCCAGAATTGCAGCTTCACTTAATGCATTTGGATGACTTTTTTGTGCAGAAAGATAGAAAATCATAATAGGGGGCAGTAGCTTTGTCTTTCGGCAGGGTAGGAACCTTACTGTCTTGAAACTGGCATAACTCTCTCCTCAGAATAGCTTTTGATGAAATTCCAAATTCTTTAGAAAATAGACTCATAGGGCTTTCTCTTTATAAAAGGGTTTCCTCAAATTCATTGTGAAACGTCCGGAATAAATTCTGGAAGTTGAGTAATGTGCACAGGAAATTCTGGAACTTTGCTGGATTGCATCCGATTTTGCTTTGTAATTCTTGGCAACTTATTTTGCTCCGATTTCTCTACTCCTTTCATTGCTCAATCATTGACATGTATACTGCATATGGGAGAAGAAAAATTCATCAAATATAAAGTCGAGGCTTTACATATCCAACGAAGCATCTCTAAATATCTTTAAATCGGCTATTGACATTTTTTATACATTTTTATCTATACTTAGCGCGATTTCAATGTAACTCTACCAAAGACTCATGACTCGATTATATGACTCAATTCTACAAAACTAAGGGTTAAAGCAAAGTATAAATGAGGGTAAAACATATTAAGAATGTCGCATTTTATGCTCCTATCAACTACCCCACACTTATCTTTTGCTAGTCCCTTAGCAAAACTAAATAAAACTAAGACTCTAAACATACTATTGCCCCTAACAGTTTGTCTCAGGTTCTTTTAAACGCATAGCTGTCAAGTTGATGCATGAGAATGCTAAGCACGAAAATTCCAAGTTTCATGAACATATAACATCGATATAAGCATGAAAACATGTATGGCTAGTTAGATCCTCCTCACTAGGGACACTCTCTTCTTTTCACTCGAGACATGGTATTCAAACATAAGTATATGCAAGGGAAAGATAAGACAGGAAAACAATTTGCATATGTCAAAGAAATCGAAAGCTCTTTGTGAAATGTTTATAGAAAAATCTCATGTAACGACTATGTGCACCAATGAACCAAAACTATATGCTTACTCTTGAGAAGGACTCCACAAATCTATTTTAACCTATCTTAAGAATCATGAAAAGATCTTTAAAAGGGTTGTAATGGGGCTAGGCTAAAAGGTATTCGAAATTTGGACAATGAGGTATCAAAGCATCACCGTGGCCTTTAGCAAAACTCGATTCTCCTTATGTCTTCTCGCCAAGGGCCGGATATCGTCTTGTTGGACTCATTTTTCATTCTTTTCTCCCCAAAAACATTGTGAAAACGAACAAAGGTCAAAGTTTAAACAATACCAGACCTTCACATGTATACATACTCCAAATTCACAACACTTTTCTAGACTTAAACCATGCTTTTCTTTTCAAAACCGTGCCCTTGTTTTTCTTTTCATACTCTCAGATTCTTTCTTTTCTTTTTCTTTTGATCCAAAATTCTCTTTTCTTTTGTAAGGCACACGGTTGCATATATGTTTTCATGGCAAAGTCCTACCCCATACTTGTTCTTCTTCATCACTTCACGCAAAAACTCCTTTAAAAATCAAGCTTTGCCGTATCTATGAGACAAGGTAAGGGTATGACTATACTAAACTCAAGGAAAGTGTTTAAGGGTGATGAAAGAAAAGGCTAGATATCGGCTCAAAGGGTTTAACTAAGGTGTCCCACGACGGGCTCAAATAGGGCGCATGCTTATTTGGCTATGGTGGTAAACCTAGAAGATCTTTTCAATCCTTTTCAAAATCAAGGTTTTATTTATGATAAAAAAACGCTTTGAAAATCAACAAGAGTAAGTTCTAGCATTCTAGAGTTCATTTAAAAAGCTATGGCACATAATCGTTGAATATGCAAGGAATAATGAGGTTTATATACTAACATGCTCGAAATTTTCAGGAATTTAACACTCATGAAGAAAGTAATTTGGCTCTAAAGCTCCCAAGGTTATTATGGAAACAAACTAGCTAAAACATGCATGCTTTATTAATCAACAAGTCTTACATGCTCCTACCAATGCACATTATTCATGAAACTCACAAGTTTTAAAGTATGCACAACTATCATCTATGTGTTCAAAGAGGAGGAAAACATCATTGACAATTTAGGGGCATCCTAAGACTCGAAACCACAATTTAAACACTCTATTTTTGTGGAACAATTTTCTGAATTTTCTGTTTTTGTATTTCCTTTTTCAATATATGACTCAAAGCAAATAAAACTACGCTAAATCGTGGGTTGCACGTTTATCTATCTAGAAAACATAAACAAAACATGTAATCTCACCCCACACTTTAGAAAATGACATTGTCCTCAATGTAAGCATAGAAATAAAGCAAGTAACTTCCTAAGCATGCAATAGTCTAACACATTTCAACATAGCATCACAACCTAAGTAAAAAGAGAAGGGCTAGAAATTTCAAACTCTCGTCGATGGCTCCTTCGTTTTTCTTAGGTGAATTGGGTTGCCTCCCAAGTAGCGCTTAAGTGTTTATAGTCCTTTAGCTTAGACTCTTCTCCATGTGTTGATCATTGTCCAAAATAGCTTAGTTCGGCAGCTAGGACGTCAAAGAGGTGTTGCCGGCAGTATGCGCTCTTGGAGCCTCATCGAGGAATGTTCCTTCTTCCATTGCTTGGAAAGGTGTGTAGTAAGGCTTGAGTCGATGACCATTGACTTTGAAGGTCTTGCGAGTAATTAAATCTTGAATTGTCACGGCTCCATGAGGAAATACTTGCATAACAATGAAGGGTCCGACCCAACAAGAGCGTAACTTACCGGGAAAAAGTTTAAGTCAAGAATGAAATAAGAGAACATGTTGTCCAACTTCAAACTTTTTCCCTCGAATCATCTTGTCATGGTAGGCTCGCATCTTTTCCTTGTATATCCATGCGGCATAATAACCTTCATTACGTATTTCTTCAAGTTCGTTGAGTTGAAGCTTCCTATGAAGGCCGGCCGAATCTATCTCCATATTGAATGCTTTCACGGCCCACCATGCTTTGTGCTCGAGCTCCACGGGTAAGTGACATGCTTTTCCATAAGTTAACCGAAAAGGAGACATACCTATTGGCGTCTTATACGCGGTTCGGTAGGCCCACAAAGCATCTTCAAGTCGATCACTCCAATCCTTTCTTGTTGGCCCAACAGTTTTCTCAAGAATTTGCTTGATCTCTCGATTGCTCACTTCGGCCATGCCACTTGTTTGGGGATGATAAGGTGTAGATACCTTGTGTGTGACCCCATACTTTTTCAATAAAGTTTCAATGGTGCGGCTGCAAAAGTGGGAATCTCCATCACTTATCAAGACTCTTGGAACTCCAAAACGTGAGAAGATGTTGGTCTTGAGGAATTCGGCAACCACCTTTGAATCATTGGTGCGTGTAGCCTTTGCTTCTATCCATTTGGACACATAATCAACCGCTAGCAAGATGTAGAGGAAGCCTTTGCTTGATGGAAACGGTCCCATAAAGTCAATTCCCCAAAGATCGAAGATTTCGACCTCAATAATTGGCGTGAGTGGCATTTGATCTCTTGGCCCTATGTTGCCGGTCCTTTGGCACCGATCACATGTCATGCATGTTGTGTGTGCATCCTTGAAGAGTGTTGGCCAATAGAATCCACAATTTAGAACTTTCAATGCGGTCTTCTTTGGTCCAAAGTGTCCTCCACAAGCTTCATTATGACAAAAAGCAAGAATGGACCGATGCTCTTCTTCCGGAACACACCTTCTTATTACTTGGTCGCTACATTGCTTCCACAAGTATGGCTCATCCCATAGATAGTGCCGAGCTTGCTTCTTGATCCTATTCTTGTGGTGGCTCGGCAGGTCCTTTGGAAATTTCCGAGTTGCTAAGTAATTGGCAATGTCGGCATACCAAGGCTCGTTTGTTGCATTGATCCGAAAGAGTTGCTCATCTGGGAAATTCTCAAGTAGGGGCAGCCGATCCTCATCTTTCACAATACGGCTCAAGTGATCGGCTACAACATTCTCACTTCCTTTCTTGTCTTTGATCTCTATGTCGAATTCTTGAAGCAAAAGAATCCATCGAATGAGTCTCGGCTTAGCATCCTTCTTTGTCATAAGATATCTCAAAGCGGCATGATCACTGTACACCACTACTTTGGAATTCAAAAGATATGATCGAAACTTTTCCAAAGCAAAAATTACCGCCAAGAGTTCTTTCTCGGTTGTGGTGTAGTTGAGTTGAGCATCGTTGAGAGTTCTCGAAGCGTAGTAGATTGCACATGGCTTCTTCTCCTTCCTTTGGCCAAGCACAGCCCCTAATGCATAGTCACTTGCGTCACACATAAGCTCGAAGGGCAGTTCCCAATTTGGTGATGCGAGGATTGGTGCCATGCATAACTTTTCCTTGAGCCGAGCAAATGCCTGCTCGCACTCCTTTGTCCACACAAACGGCATATCTTTTTGTAGTAGCTCACACATCGCATTTGAGTCTTTGGAGAAGTCCTTGATAAATCTTCGATAAAATCCGGCATGTCCAAGGAATGATCGTACCTCTCTCATGGTTTTAGGCGAAGGCAAGTGTTGAATGAGCTCCACTTTGGCTTTGTCGACTTCCATGCCTTTTGCCGAAATAATATGTCCAAGAACAATGCCTTGCGTCACCATGAAGTGACACTTCTCCCAATTGAGCACAAGGTTGGTTTCTACACAACTCTCCAATATCTTCTCTAAGTTTTTCAAACAAGTGTCGAAGTTGCTTCCATAAACACTAAAGTCGTCCATGAAGACCTCGATTATATCTTCAATAAAATCCGAGAAGATGACATACATACATCGCTGAAACGTGCCGGGTGCATTGCATAGGCCGAATGGCATTCTCCTATAGGCAAAGGTGCCGAATGGACATGTGAAAGTAGTCTTCTCTTGATCGTCCGGGTGTATCATGATTTGGTTATAGCCGCTATATCCATCAAGAAAGCAATAAAACTCATGACCGGCTAACCTTTCGAGCATTTGATCCATAAACGGCAAAGGCATGTGATCCTTCCTCGTTGTTGCATTGAGCTTCCTATAGTCGATGCACATGCGATGGCCGGTTACAAGTCTTTGTGGCACAAGCTCATTCTTCTCATTCTTAACCACCGTCACACCACTTTTCTTGGGAACTACTTGCACGGGGGAGATCCACTTACTATCCGAAATGGGGTAGATTACGCCACAATCAAGCAACTTGATGATTTCTTCCTTTACAACTTTCATCATGGGCGGGTGGAGTCTCCTTTGTCCTTCTCTTGTTGGTTTCGCACCTTCTTCAAGTAAGATCCGATGAACACATGTTGTAGGGCTTATTCCCTTGATGTCCGCCAAGGTCCAACCTATGGCGGTCTTGTGCTTCTTAAGTACACGAACCAATTTCTCTTCTTGCTTCTCATTAAGCGATGAAGACACAATAATCGGTAAAGTGTCTTCTTCTCCAAGATACACATACTTCAAATGGCTAGGGAGCTCTTTTAATTCTAACTTTGGGGCCTCTTCCACACTTGGACGAATTTTGTTTGTGGCATTTGGAATTGACAAGAACGGACTATGCTTCTCAAACTGTGGGGCAGCCTCTAACTCGACAACCACTTCCCTTAGGCTCGGCTCAAGCTTCTCTCTTTCTTCTTCACTAGTTCGTGCTCCCTCCTTGTCAAATCCGACCCCGAGCTCTATGGCTCGTTGCTATGCATCAAGAGAGGTCAACATAGCTTGCTCGACCTCTTCCATAACTTCTATAGCTTGACACTCCTTCAAATCGGCCATGGGATACTTCATGGCATCAAAAATGTTGAACTTGATCATATCACCATCAAATTCCATTGTCAAATTGCCCTCGGCCACATCGATCTTGGTGCGTGTCGTCCTCATGAATGGTCGGCCAAGCAATAGTTGTGTGCTATTGACCGGCGAATCCTCCATCTCTACAACATAGAAGTCGGCCGGAAAGATTAAGTGATTGACTTGCACAAGCATGTCTTCAACATAGCCCTCCGGATACTTGCTTGATCGATCCGCGAGTTGTATGATGACATTGTCCTTCTTGAGAGGCCCTATGCTCAATGTTTGATACACATTGAGAGGCATGACATTGATTGATGCTCCCAAGTCTAGCATGACGTCCTCAAACCGAGTATTGCCGATCACACATGGCACGTTGAAGCTTCCCGGATCTTTCATCTTCGGTGGCAACTTCCTTTGAAAAACAGCTGATACCGTTTCGCTCATAGTCACCACACGAGTCTCCCTTGTGTGTCTTCTTGCCGTGCAAAGCTCTTTGAGGAATTTAGCGTACCTCGGCACTTGCTTTATACACTCTAACAAAGGAATATTGACTTGCACTTTTCGGAATATCTCCAACACCTCCTCGTCGGACTTATCCTTCTTTGTCTTTGCAAACCTTAAAGGGAACGGCACATTTAGTGCTTGGTTCGGCTTCACTATTGTGTACTTCTTAGAAGTGGCCGGATCCTTCTCCATGTCGTTCTTCCTTGCTTGCTCGGCAGCCCTCTTCTTTCTCTCCTCCACGGTCTCACTGCTGCCGTCACTGGCAGGTCCGGCAGTAGGCTGCTTGGCAATAGGCTGCTCGGCAGCTTCTTCTTCTTCAATGATGGTTCCGAGAGAGTTACCTCCCTTCTTCTTTGGACTTTTCGGTGACAACAACTCCCTACCACTTCGAGTTTTGATAACCTTAGCTTGCTCATTTCTCGGATTGGGAATAGTATTGCTTGGCAACTTCCCTTACTCGGCAAATCTCCCCATAAAATCCACAACTTGCCCCATTTGAGTTTTGAGCTCTCCAATGTCCTTCGAGTGATTTTGTTGCCCTGCAAGCAACGCTTGAGTAGCACTCGAAAGAGATTGAATTATGGCATCATAATTGGGATTGCTTGGACCGGTTTGAGCTTGGAAAGGTGTTTGGCTCGGCATGGCATTGATCGGCTGCATAGCTTGGTTCGGCACAAAGGGTGGTCTCGGCACAAATCCTCCTTGTGCCCTAGGTTGGTAGTTCGGCTGCATAGGTGCCCTAAGCACATTGTCATTGTTCGACCACCTAAAGTTCGGATGATCGTTGAACCTCGGATTGAAGTTGCCGAACCTTTGTCCTTGAAAACCGATTGCATTGCATTCCTCTTGCCCCTCATTCGATCCAACTTGAGGGCATTGATCGGTCTCATGATTGCCGGCACACACTCCACATAGCATTGCACGTTTCCCCTTGACAAGGCCGGCCACAATGTCGGCAAGCTTGTCCACTTTGTCCTCCAACTTTGAGCATGAAGTCGTTTCATGCACCCTCTCACTCTTCACGACATTGTCTCGCGACATGCCGAATTGTTGATTGTTCAAGGCTCGAAGTTCCAACAAGTTGCGTGCCGGTACTGGTTCCATCTCCAAAAAACTTCCTCCCGCGGCCGAATCAAGAAACTCCCTCTCCATGAGACGCAATCCCTCATAGAAATATTGAAGCAAAAGTCCCTCGCTAATTCCATGTGACGGACACAAACCGATAAGGGATTTGAACCTCTTATAGTAGTTGAAGAAAGTCTCATCTCCGGCTTGCTTTACGCTAGTAATTTGCTTCCTTAGGTCGGTGATACGAGAAGCGGGAAAGTACTTGAGCAAAAATTCGTCTACCATTGTGTTCCATGAAGTGATTCGGCCATTAGGTATCTCGAACAACCACTCCTTGGCTTGATCTTCTAATGAAAACGGAAACGCCTTCATCTTGAAGTGTTGCATATCGGTCCCTCGTGGACACATTGACTCGGTGGTGAAGTTAAACCATTGCAAGTGTTTATTTGGATCTTCACTTGGCATGCCATAAAATGACTTGAGCTTGTGGAGAAATCCGCTTTTCAACTCGATTTCCCCGGTCTTGTCAGTCTCCAAAGGTGGATAAGTTATATTGGACGGTGCAGCCCCTCCTCCTCCAGCCACATGACCGTTTCGTGCTCGGATAGAAGTCATTTTCGGTTGCGGATCGGCTAGATGAAAATCAAAGAACTCTTGAGGAAATGGCTCGGTAAGTAACTCAAATTCCGATTCCTCGATGATAAGCTCACACGAAGACTCTCGAAAGCTTGGTGAAGTAACGAGTGATGGAGAGCTCGGTGATGATGGTGTTGATAATGCAGAACTGCTTGTTTCGGATGGTGGTAGCGGTGTGTTGCTTGCAATGTTGAGATCCTCGTTGATTCGTTGAAGACGTCCGCAGTTATCTCTTGTCCAAAGATTAGCGGACATACATATTCTGAGGATTCAACACGAAACAAGTTAGCTCCTTCATAACGAAATAAAAAGCAAGGATATTAATACATGGCCGGCAATAATACAAGAGTGATATACAAAGGTTCAAGCTATACACAAGCAATATACAATCGGTAAGAAGAAGAAAATGCATGGCACAAAATAGAGAAAATTACGGCAATTTAAAGGTGATCATGTAATGGCTAAGTCTAATTGCTTTTAAATTTGTTCGAACTCTCAAAGTACGTGGAGCAGAGGAGATAACGGTGCAATGGACTGATACAGCCCCCGGTAGTATCATGTTTTATCTGATATACCTCGAGAGTTGACAGCGTGCGTGATAGGAAAGATGACAAACTCTATGAAATAGAGTTGATTCTTACTCTTGTTGATTCTCTCAAAAAAGAATAGCCAAGAATAAGAGAACTATGCCTTGTTGATTCGTAAGGAATACCAAGTTGATAGAAGAGAAAGTTTCTCTGTTTATTTTAATCTCCCAAAAAAAAGAATACATACCAAAAGCTATACCATAGCTTTTAAACAGAAATCTAAATCAGTTACAGAAGCTTTAAAGCTTCCAGTAAACCACAACTGATTTAGAGGAAAATAAAAGACTCAGCTAATTAAGACAAAACATTAAATGCATTTAACATATCAGTTACGACCCTTGCTCTTTCGACCATCCAGACGAAAGAGATAGTTGTCTGCAATGCAGGCTGCATCATCCTCCCCAGGGTGCGAAAAATTCGCCCTCGAATTGACTTCTTCTTCCTCACTATTGTCACCACGGTAAGGTGATAGATGCTTAACATTGAACACATCAGCAGTGCGGATGTGACTGGGAAGCTTCAAACGATATGCATTCGGATTTATCTTCTCTATAACTTGCACAGGTCCAACCTTTCTGGCAGCCAACTTGTTGTACTCCCCAACTGAAAACCGATCTTTTGTCAACACTACCCATACAAAATCACCAACCTCAAATTCCACATGTCGCCGTTTCAAATCAGCTGCTTGCTTATACTTTGTATTGGCGTCCTCAAGTCGCTGCCTTGTTGTGGTATGGATTTGTTGGAGGTTAGCCACAAAATCTTCAGCCTTCACATGAGCATGCTGCAGGTTCGGAGTAGGAGCAAGGTCTAGAGGCGACCTTGGGTTATAGCCATAAGTGATGAAGAATGGGCTGAATCCAGTGCTCCGGTTGACAGAATGGTTGAAAGCATATTCAGCCTGACTTAACTTCTGATCCCAAGACTTGAGATTGTCTCCTACCAAACTCCGCAGCAGATTACCAAGCGACTGGTTGACAACTTCAGTTTGTCCATCGGTTTGAGGGTGATAGGCACTGCTGTAATTAAGTTTTGTGTTGACAAGCTTCCACAAGCACCGCCAAAAATGGCTAAGAAACTTAGTGTCTCTGTCAGAAACAATGGATTTTGGCAATCCATGAAGTCGATATACCTCTTGAAAGAAAAGCAGTGCCACATTAACAGCATCTGTGGTCTTCTTACATGGAATAAAGTGTGCCATTTTTGAAAACCGATCAACCACCACACAAATGGAGTCCTTACCTCACTGAGTGCGAGGAAGTCCCAACACAAAGTCCATGCTGACATGCTCCCAGGGTCGTTCAGGAACTGGTAATGGCATGTACAAGCCAGCATTAGTTGCTACACCTTTGGATAATTGACACACCCTACAACCTTCAACAAATTTAGTAACTTCACGTCGTAGGGTTGGCCAATGATATGAATTCATCACCAGCTGCAATGTCTTATCTCTCCCCATATGACCTTCATTGTGCAACTCACTAATGATCTTCAAACGCAAACTGGACATTGGAATGCACAATCGATTTTCTTTGAATAAAAAGCCATCATGAAGGATAAAGTCAGATCGTAGGCCTGATTCCACATCCTTCAATATAGGTCCAAAATAGGAATCTGTAGATAATAAGTCATGCAATGAATCAAACCCAAGCACCTGAGTATTCATGGTGGTGAGAAAATTCGCTCGCCTACTAAGAGCATCCGCCACTTTATTCAAGGCACCAGATTTGTGCTTAATCACAAATGTAAACTGCTGCAAATATGATGCCCATTTAGCATGCCTAGCAGAGAGCTTATCTTGTGCATGGAGATGTTTTAAGGCCTCATGATCAGAATATAAGATAAACTCATTATGAGCTAAATAAGAACGCCAATACTTGAGGGCTTGAACAACAGCATAAAACTCCACATCATATGTGCTATAGTTCACCTTGGAGCCATTTAGCTTTTCACTGTAAAAAGCTACTGGTCGCCCCTCTTGGCTTAAAACAGCCCCAATGCCGACTTTGGATGCATCACAATGCAATTCAAATGGTTTGTTAAAGTCCGGCAGTGTCAAAACAGGGGCAATATCAAGCTTCTCCTTGATGGCTTGAAAAGCTACAGTGGCCTCTTCATTCCAACTGAATTTCCCACTCTTCATACAATCGGTTATAGGCGCCATAATAGAACTGAAGTTTTGTATAAAGCGTCTATAGAAAGATACTAACCCATGAAAACTTCTGACTTCTTGTAGACTTCTCGGCATCGGCCAACTCTTGATTGCTTCCACTTTGGACTGGTCTACAAGAATCCCATCTTTTGACACCACATAGCCAAGGAACAACACCTTGTCAGTCATAAAAGAACACTTCTTCACTGCTGCATAAAACTTCTCCTTTCTCAAGACTTCTAGGACTTCTCTTAGATGTTGTAGGTGCAATTCAATGCTAGGGCTGTAAATAAGGATGTCATCAAAGTAAACCACCACACACTTTCCAATAAACCGTCGAAGCAACTCATTCATCGCCCGCATAAAAGTACTAGGAGCATTAGAGAAGCCAAAAGGCATGACCAACCATTCGTATAAGCCTTCACGAGTTTTAAAGGCTGTTTTCCACTCGTCCCCATCTTTGATCCGAATTTGGTGATACCCACTTTTAAGGTCTAACTTGCTGAAAACAGTAGCACCTGACAATTGATCTAGCAAGTCATCCAAACGAGGAATGGGAAAACGGTAACGTACCGTGATTTTATTAATGGCTCTGCTGTCTATACACATGCGCCATGTCCCATCTTTTTTTGGCGTAATTAAGGCCGGCACTGAACAAGGACTCATGCTTTCCCTGATGTATCCTCTTGCCAATAACTCCTCTACTTGTCGTCTCAGTTCTTCATGTTCTTTGGGGCTCATCCGATAATGCGCCTTATTTGGTAAGGCTGCTCCAGGGACCAAATCAATTCTGTGTTGGATGTTACGAGAAGGTGGCAGTCCTGCCGGCATTTCTTCAGGAAAGACATCTTGAAACTCCTCTAGTAAAGCTTGTACAGGGACAGGGACAGGAGACAAATCACTGGATTTCTCTTTACCAACCAACAAGTAGACCACCCCGGTTTCATGAATTTCTCCCACGAATTTCTTCATTGATAATAAAATCATCGAAAACTTTCCATGGGTTGGCTTTGGGACTTGTTCCCGAGTTGGAAGGAGAGTGATTTTAGTATTATTGAACATGAAGCTGTATGTGTTCTTCCGTCCATCATGTGTCACATGTCTATCATACTCCCACGGTCATCCCAAAAGAATATGGCAAGCATCCATCGGCACGACATCACACCACACCTTATCTTTGTAGCTTGTACCAATAGAGAAAGGAACAAGAGCCCTCTTTGAAACTTTCACATCATTAGCCTTCTGCAGCCATGAAAGCTTATATGGATGAGAGTGTTGTTGTGTCTCCAAGCATAGCTTGGTAACTGCTTCCTCAGAGATAACATTTTCACAGCTGCCTGGGTCTATTACCAACCTACACACCTTTCCACCAATTGTACAAGTGGACTGAAAAATATTATTGTGAAGCCACACATCACTACCCTCTACTTCTCGAGGGGTAAAACATGTCCTATGTACAACAAGCATCGGTCCTTCATCACCCTTCACAAACTCCTCATAAACATCATCATCCCCACCATAGTCATCATAAATAGGAGCCTGTGCGAAATCAGTATACTCTTGTAGTGAATTTTCTTCATTCTCAATGAACAAGCCCTTACCAGCCCTTCCTTCTTTCTTGCAATCAGCCATCCGGTGTCCAGACTCACCACATTTGAAACAGCGAGTTCCAGTACGTCCAACCCCCACATCTTGTATTTTGGCTGGAGGTTCGCTCATGTGCGGTTTCACATTCTGAACTTGTGAAGCGGAAGTGCGACTAGGGGCTGAGTTGCTGACAGCACCTCGATTACTTTGACTGCTAGGGGACCAGGTCCCACCTCTGCCTGTTTTTCGAGCGATTTGCTTTTCCAACTGTAGGGTTCGTTGTTGTGCTTCTGCCACAGTAAATGGATCTAGCAAATTTAATGTATCTTGAAACTCGGTACGGAGACCTCCAATATACCTTGACACCAGCTGCTCATCCGTTTCCCCAAGGTCGCAACGAGCTATCAAATGATAGAATTCGGTGGTATACTCCGTCACTGTTCGGTTTCCTTGCTTTAGATTTTGCAGCTGCTGATAGATCAACCTAGAGTAGTTGGGTGGTAGGAAAGAGCTGCGCATGTGCTTCTTCATTTTCTCCCACACTGTGATCTTATTTTTGCCTTGTCGCGAACGAGTTGCTTTCAATTGTCACCACCAAGCTGAGGCACGCCCACGAAATCTGGTAGCTACAAGTGACACTATTCTGTCATCAGGAACCCCCTTGAACTCCAAAACCTCCTCCACAGAATTTAGCCAATCCACGAATTCCTCAGGAATGTCAATCCTCATGCCCGTCTCCCATCGCCTTGTATCAACATTCTGAACCAGCCTCCGCTCTCCTCTCTCACCTTCTTCACTGAAAGGATTGATTTCGTCATCAAATTCATCTTCATCATGTTGTTGCTGAACAACTAAGGCCTCCACCTGTTGGGTGAGGCGCTCAACTTGTTGAGCCAAACGCTCAACCTCTTCATCGTTGCCACGTCCCTGAGTCGCTCCTCCACGTCCCCTCCTTGGAGGCATAATGGCCTGAGCTCTGATACCAACTGACAGCGTGCGTGATAGGAAAGATGACAAACTCTATGAAATAGAGTTGATTCTTACTCTTGTTGATTCTCTCAGAAAAGAATAGCCAAGAATAAGAGAACTATGCCTTGTTGATTCCTAAGGAATACCAAGTTGATAGAAGAGAAAGTTTCTCTGTTTATTTTAATCTCCCAAAAAAAAGAATACATACCAAAAGCTATACCATAGCTTTTAAACAGAAATCTAAATCAGTTACAGAAGCTTTAAAGCTTCCAGTAAACCACAACTGATTTAGAGGAAAATAAAAGACTCAGTTAATTAAGACAAAACATTAAATGCATTTAACATATCAGTTACGACCCTTGCTCTTTCGACCATCCAGACGAAAGAGATAGTTGTCTGCAATGCAGGCTGCATCACACGAAGACTCTCGAAAGCTTGGTGAAGTAACGAGTGATGGAGAGCTCGGTGATGATGGTGTTGATAATGCAGAACTGCTTGTTTCGGATGGTGGTAGCGGTGTGTTGCTTGCAATGTTGAGATCCTCGTTGATTCGTTGAAGACGTCCGCAGTTATCTCTTGTCCAAAGATTAGCGGACATACATATTCTGAGGATTCAACACGAAACAAGTTAGCTCCTTCATAACGAAATAAAAAGCAAGGATATTAATACATGGCCGGCAATAATACAAGAGTGATATACAAAGGTTCAAGCTATACACAAGCAATATACAATCGGTAAGAAGAAGAAAATGCATGGCACAAAATAGAGAAAATTACGGCAATTTAAAGGTGATCATGTAATGGCTAAGTCTAATTGCTTTTAAATTTGTTCGAACTCTCAAAGTACGTGGAGCAGAGGAGATAACGGTGCAATGGACTGATACAGCCCCCGGTAGTATCATGCTTTATCCGATATACCTCGAGAGTTGACAGCGTGCGTGATAGGAAAGATGACAAACTCTATGAAATAGAGTTGATTCTTACTCTTGTTGATTCTCTCAGAAAAGAATAGCCAAGAATAAGAGAACTATGTCTTGTTGATTCCTAAGGAATACCAAGTTGATAGAAGAGAAAGTTTCTCTGTTTATTTTAATCTCCCAAAAAAAAGAATACATACCAAAAGCTATACCATAGCTTTTAAACAGAAATCTAAATCAGTTACAGAAGCTTTAAAGCTTCCAGTAAACCACAACTGATTTAGAGGAAAATAAAAGACTCAGCTAATTAAGACAAAACATTAAATGCATTTAACATATCAGTTACGACCCTTGCTCTTTCGACCATCCAGACGAAAGAGATAGTTGTCTGCAATGCAGGCTGCATCACACGAAGACTCTCGAAAGCTTGGTGAAGTAACGAGTGATGGAGAGCTCGGTGATGATGGTGTTGATAATGCAGAACTGCTTGTTTCGGATGGTGGTAGCGGTGTGTTGCTTGCAATGTTGAGATCCTCGTTGATTCGTTGAAGACGTCCGCAGTTATCTCTTGTCCAAAGATTAGCGGACATACATATTCTGAGGATTCAACACGAAACAAGTTAGCTCCTTCATAACGAAATAAAAAGCAAGGATATTAATACATGGCCGGCAATAATACAAGAGTGATATACAAAGGTTCAAGCTATACACAAGCAATATACAATCGGTAAGAAGAAGAAAATGCATGGCACAAAATAGAAAAAATTACGGCAATTTAAAGGTGATCATGTAATGGCTAAGTCTAATTGCTTTTAAATTTGTTCGAACTCTCAAAGTACGTGGAGCAGAGGAGATAACGGTGCAATGGACTGATACAGCCCCCGGTAGTATCATGCTTTATCCGATATACCTCGAGAGTTCGAAACCACATAACGTTTTACTTTTGAAGCGTTTAAGACTTACTCATGTCAATCCTATTTCAAGTTTCGAAGCTCGGTGGACGTGCGGCCTAGGTGCAATCGTCTAGACACATTGTTCCGTGGTTTCAAAAGGCTAGCGTGTATCATCCGAAAATAGCTCAAGGCAAGACTCATTTGTTGGACACCATGGAGGACAAGTCCCCTCTCGCCCCCTTCACCGAGAAGAGATAGCAGTCAATGGGCCTCTGAGATCTAGTTCGACAAACCTTGAGACTAAGTCGGGACAACACACACTAATAGGTGAGCCTTTATGCCCCTTACTCTATTGAGAACAACGTGTTGACAGTACCATAAGTGTCGCTAAAAGCCACTCTCAAACTCATGAGACCTCGAGAAGTAACATGAAGGGTTAAGGCTAATATTGACACGAATGACCTTACCTATTCCTCTTCCCCTCGAAACTCAAAACAAATCAAACACAAATAAACATCTATCCTTCCTAGCAATTTTAACTAAGTTATTACAATCATATATGGAACGAAAATTGCATGAAAATAAACTCTACATGCCGAAGCATATTTCTACTTTACAAATCCCAAATAATCCGAAAATTAAAAGAAAAATTACAACCCAACAAAAATTTACAGCAATATATATAAACAACATTCATATAAAACAAGTTTTTATAATCCCCGGCAACGGCGCCAAAAATTGAACGAGTGCCAATAGCACAAGTTAATTTAAAACCCTACAAAAGATGTTAGTAGCATTGGTAAATAGGGATCGTTCTTTCCGGAGATTAAGGGTACCTTGAATAAAAGAATGTTAGACAAATATTCAATAAAAGAATGTTACATGCATATATACATAAATACTTCATGTCACAAATATATACATATATATACACGTTTATGGGGGGTTTGAAAATCAATTATAGTTCCTATGAAAATAAAGACAAAACAAGAAAATAATTCGTAATCTAATATTTACAAGTGATCATCATCTTTCACACAACACATAGCACAAAAATACACAAGAACACACAAGAATATCATGCAAGACTTGGTAGCAACTTGTTTCAAGTTTCCTAGACTCTATTCAATTCCGATTCCAATTAGAGCCTCAACGGTTATCTAATCGTTACTAGACTACACAAGTATTTAGAAAATACGCAACGTCGAATTCTAAAATTATACTAATCATATTTGAAAACACGCAACGTCGAAATCAAACATGAAAAGTAATTGTGCACGAAAGTCTTAAATCGGAAACATGCTTTTAAGTATGGCGTCAACATCTTATTAACATGCAAGTTTCTATGAATTATGTTAACCACTGACTAAGCATCCTACAATCAAGTTTACTCAATGCCTAATTTGATCTTAGATTTGCTTATGGTGAATGAAATTGCAACCTACACAAAAACCATGGCCGTGGCTTCATGTAAACATTGATTTTTATGCACGAATTCATGAAACTAATCGAATAACAACCTAACAACACATGAACATGCTACTGCCCTATGTCTATCACACGAATTCAAACATGTTACAAGTTGCAAAATTGTTTCATAAAAACCAAAATAGAATTCGGAAATCCAATACAAAGTTACAAAACCAAAAATCAAAGTTTCTAGCTACATATAACATAGACATTATACATAAGAAAATACAAGCCATGAGATGGTAGAATCACACTTTAAGGACACCTTGAAGAATGAAGCTCGGATGGTGTGGTGAAGTGAACGGTTGAAGGTAGGATCGGATACGATTTGTGGTGGTGGAATGGGTGGTGTTTTGGCTATGTAAATTTCTATACTAGAACTTGAGAGAATTTTTGGCTAGAATTTTGACTAATGAAAGTGAGAGAGATGAGATGATCTATTCTGAATTTGTGCCAAGCTATATATAGAGGAAGCAAATGTGAGAGTTTGGCAATATAGGTGGAGATTTATGGTGGAAGTTTGTTGGTGGTGGTTTATTGGTGGAGGAAACATGTGTTTATTTTCGGCAGCTTTGACCTTTGTGTCTTGATTTGGGAATAACTCTCTCTAGAAAATAGATATTGAGATGATTCTGGTGGATTTGGAAACTAGACATCCATATCTTTCTATCCATATATGGCTCGAATTCTGGTTCAATTTGAGTTGTCCGGGAGAGTCTGTGGAAGTTGGATGTTGTGCCTAGGAAATGACTGAAATTTATTGCAAGCTTCCCTTAGTCCACAATTGCAGCTCCAAGCTTTCCTTAGTCCACAATTGCAACTGCATGCTTCCCTTAGTCCACAATTGCAGCTCCACGCTTCACTTAATGCATTTGGATGACTTTTTTGTGCAGAAAGATAGAAAATCATAAAAAGGGGGCAGTAGCTTTGTCTTTCGGCAGGGTAGGAACCTTACTGTCTTGAAACTGGCATAACTCTCTCCTCAAAATAGCTTTTGATGAAATTTCAAATTCTTTAGAAAAAAGATTCATAGGGATTTCTCTGTATAAAAGGGTTTCCTCAAATTCATTGTGAAACGTCCGGAATAAATTCTGGAAGTTGAGTAATGTGCACAGGAAATTCTGGAACTTTGCTGGATTGCATCCGATTATGCTTTGTAATTCTTGGCAACTTATTTTTCTCTGATTTCTCTACTCCTTTCATTGCTCAATCATTGACATGTATACTGCATATGGGAGAAGAAAAATTCATCAAATATAAAGTTGAGGCTTTACATATCCAACGAAACATCTCTAAATATCTTTAAATCGGCTATTGACATTTTTTATACATTTTTATCTATACTTAGCGCAATTTCAATGTAACTCTACCAAAGACTCATGACTCGATTATATGACTCGGTTCTACAAAACTAAGGGTTAAAGCAAAGTATAAATGAGGGTAAAACATATTAAGAACGTCGCATTTTATGCTCCTATCAGACTATAAAATACGACGACCCCCTGATCAGAGTATAATATGCGACATTCTTAATGTGTTTATCCTCATTTATGCAATTGTTTAACTCTTATTATTGTAATATAAAGTCGTTTAATCGAGTCAGGAGTCTTTGGCAGAGTTATTGATGAAAAGAGCTTAAAACGTGAAAAGTGTGCAATTCTTGAAGAATCCTAATTGAACTAGGAATCCTAATCAAACTAGGAGCCTAAAATATTTCGTCGTTTCTAAAAACGACGAAGTTGCAAAGAGTTTGATTGAAATTAGGAAACCTTATTCAACTACGAAACTATGTCGAATGAGGAGTCCTAATGAAAGTAGGAATTCTTATCGAATCAGGACTTGTTCTTAAGATATTGTGATACGACCCGAATCTCGAACTACCTTGGGACAGTGTTATCTTTTATTCTTACGTACCGAGAATCGTTTTTACGATTCGAAAGTTCTAAATGTTGACTTTTAAATAAGTTGACCGACCGAGGATTTTGTTTTATGATAAGGTAGAGGACGTTGAAACGAGTTCGTGGACGCGTAGCACGCCCAATTTGGAGTTTGTACGAAAAAGTTGTGGTCTAAAATCGAAAATTTGTCCGATTTTGGACAAGTATAAATAGCCGCCGGGAAATTTCCCGAAACGGTATTTTTCTCTTTTCTTTTCTTTTTCTTTTTCTTTTCTTCTCTCTTCCTATTTCTCTCTCCTCTCCCCCGATCCGGATCGGCCTCCGGCCGATCTCCGCCGTCCGGCCGAACTGGACCGGCTCGGCCTCCTCGTCTTCTTGGTGGCAGCGGCGTGGCGTGAAACGCCGCCGTGAGGCCTTGCGGAGCCGAGCAAGGTTCGACTGTGTCGAACCTGGTCCTCCCTCCTCCGGCCAAGATTCCACCCGATTCTTGGGGGGAAATGAAGACGTCGACGTGTGCAATCATTCCTTGGAAGGAATCGAACCGAGTTGCACCAGGTAAGGAGGAATTAGGAATTGAAAATTTTTAGGGTTTTTAGGAAATTTCGATTGAGGTTGTGATTTTGATGTTTTCCATTTATTTGGAGACTTTAATCGTGTTCAAAACTTGAATTGGAGTGGATTGAGTGAAATTTGGGGTTTGATGGTTGAATTTTGGAAGAAATTGGTGGAGGGGCGGTTCTGCCGCCGTACCGGCCGCCTTCGGGGGCGGCTGCAGTGGTGTTGGGCGGCGGAGTTGGTGAGATTGAGGGTCTGAGATTGTTTGGGATGGTTTTGGAGTGGAATGGAGGTGTTTTTGACCTCCGGTGGCGGAGCTGCCGGCGGCGATGGCGGCGCTCCGGCGGCGCCGGCAGCGGTGGCGCTGTTCTGGCGGCCAGAGGTTGATGACGATGAACAGTAACAGTAAAAGGTAAAAGTAAAACGGTAAAAAGTGAAAAGTAAATAGTAAAACAGTAAAAGTAAACAGTAATTAGTAAAAGTAAAAAGGTAAACAGTAAAAATAAATAGTAAACAGTAAATGGTAAATAGTAATTGGATTTTAACCATTTACTGTTTAACTTTCAGAATTTACTGTTTTACCTAGAATAATTACAGTTTGACCATTAAAAGTTATTGTTGATTTATCGTAAAAAGGGTAAAAGCCGAATAAAAGAGTTTTACGACGAAATAACTGGGAAAAGAATTATTTGGACACGTGGTGGGTGTCCTAAGCTATTCCGGACGTAGATTATCGGTATTAAAGCGTAACTCCTATACCGATAACTGAAAAGGAAAAATTAGGAGTTTTCGGACGAGCGAGGACGTCCGTGGTTTAGGTTTTATATTTGTTTTCCGAGGTTTAGAAATTTACGATTTCGCCCATGTGACAGGTCGAGAGGGTACTCGACGGGACGAAAGCCGAAACGGCTACCAGGTCGGAAAGACTGTGAGTAGATTTTTATTTTTAAAACAAATGCATGCATGATTATTTTATTGAAATGAAAATTTCTTTTAATAATGAAATTTATTTTAATTAAATGATTTTAAGGTATGAAAGATTATATGAGGAAAGGAAAAATATATGGTTATGTTTTATTGATAAAAATGATAATTATATTGGATTTTGCTATTTCCTTGGGAAATGAAATTTCCATGTGGTTTTATATTCTCGAAATATTTTGAGTATGTTAATCTGTAGACCGGAATGAAATTCCGGGGATTTTGTAAATTTTATTATTTATGATTTTTCTGACATGCGAGGCATGTCGATGAGATTTATATATATATTTGATTTGATTTTACGGCATAGTGATTTGCCGGATACTTTTGATTTTACGGCATGTTGATTTGCCGGGGATTCATGGTTATATCTGGAGGCTAGAATATTGTTATGTAATTATATATATATATGAGCCTCGGACGTACGGTCGGGGATCGTACGGATTGTTATATATAAGGGGAAACGTGTTTTTGGTTTGTTTTCGGATTTTCACCATACGAGGGTCCACGGTATTATTATATTGATGCTAGCTAGCGAGGCCTCATCCCACGCGAGGTGACGACTTGACCATATAGGTCAGATTCACGCTCGGTGGTCGACGCAGGGTGGTATATATTGAGGCGGTGACGTGTCTAGGTAGTAGACCTAGACACGGGGGGAGTCAATAGGACTCTCGGACCCGGAGCCTGACGAGGTTCCAGTTATTTATGGTGGGTACGTAGACTTTCCCCTGTTGTATGGCCAATGGAATTTGGTCATGAGGATGTTTTTCACTGTGTTGACGGGAATATTTCTCAGTGAGGCTTTCAGTTTTATTAAATTCCTGCATCAGACGATTGAGATTTTTATATTATTATATGACTTGATCGAGATTTTTATACGATTATATGATGTGGCTTCGGGAATATTTCATTTATGAGACTTTCAGCTTTTGATAGATTCCCGAAGCAGTGGATTAAGATTTCTATATTTTTATATTATCTAGTTTCGGGAATATTTCCTCTATGAGGCTCTCGGTATTTCATAAATTCCCGAACCAGTGGAACTGAGATTTAATATGACCAAAGAGATTGATCGAGATGTGTTATAAGCTGATTTTCAAATGATTATGATTTTATATATATATATATATATATATATATATATATATATATATATATATCTAAACAAAGGAGTTTTGTTTATTTGAGTTGCCAGCGAGGCTGGTTTGTTTTAATAGAGTTTCTCATAAAATGTGGTACGTTTCCATATAAATATGCATGCATTGTGATTTTCCGATTAGTATGAAAACGTGGGAAAGTGATAAAACGTCTTTAACGAAAAGTTTCAGTTGAAATTATTTTATTTTTATCCACTCACTCTAACGTTTTTAAATTACTTTCCCCTGGGCCATTCGTTTTAAAATGTCCAGTGTGCAGACTAGTAGTCGAGGTCAAAAATACTCATGTTGAGGCATAGTCAGCGTCGGTATTGCTTCCGCTCGGTAGGATCTTTTGATCCTTTATCCTTTGATTTTGTCTCTTTAGTAATTTCTGTAGAATGCTCTGATAAATTGTATATGTTTTAAAAGTGATTTTTACTTTTGTGTTTATTTGTGGCGGTTGTTGTGATTTGGGGAGCAGGTGGCTCCAGGTATTGAGGATGGATCTGAATGTAGAAGTGTTTTGTGTTTTTGACAGGTGAGGATTGTCCAGTTTAAGAGAGGTCATGCCTACTTTTCGGTAAAATCTCTCTTAAGGTGGTCCCCGCAGGATCTGATCAGGGTTTCGGGGTGAAATCTGGTTCGGTCCTGTCATATTGTGCTACATTTTATCTTCTTTTATTAATATATTTTTCTCTATTATTTTCAGGAATTAAAGATGAGATAAATGAAGAATTTTGGAAGCAAATTAAATGAAGAAATCGGAAAGAAAAAGAATTCAAATCGAACAAGGACAAGGAAAGATTTCAATGCTGAACCAAGAAAGGAATGCATGAATTGATGTCGAAACTTGTATGGGAAGAATGAAAGAGTCCTAAAAGCTATAAGGAGGGAATTCACGGCAAAGAGAAGAAAAAGGAAGGAGTTTGATGCTGAAATTAAAAGAGAAATTCAAGGATTAATGTGGACTTAATTCTCTCTACATTCATTTAGGTTTTGCCGAATTAAATAAGGGAGGAATATTCAGTAATTATACAAGGAATAATTTGGCAAAAAATGAAGGAAAAATCAAGACTTACCTTGCAAGGAAAAGAGGAAGAATTCGGCACCAATATCTTTGTGCCGAAACCCTAAGAGATAAAACCCTAGTTCCTCTTGCTCCCTTATATATAGTTCGGCACATATTCAGAAAAAGGATATCTCTTCTCACGCATAAAACTAACCTAAGTTCTGCCAAAATATCTCTAAGTCCACACAGAAAAATATTAGCCATAAACACCTTCCACCACCTCCAAAAATCCGTTCCTTACCCTAGCTTCCATTCGATCTTACCACCTTTGCCGAAAGTTCTTCAAGGTTCTTCTTCAAAGTGTGATTCATCCTCTCTATGGCTTGTATAATTTTCTGTATATTTTACGATTTCCTGATGTATTATACTATGGATGTTTGGTTTTGGGTTTTATATTTCAAGCATGGAATTCGGATTAATCAGGGTTTCTTTGTTTTGATTCTATGAACAATAACTTGTTGCAATTTGTATGTTGTAAATAGGCAGAATATTTTCGCATGTTTCCATTGTTTATTTGATTAATTTTCATGAATTCAAGCTCAACAAATTGAGTGCTTAAGGGCTGACTTTGTGGCTTCTCCTTAGGTGCCGATTTCATATACCAGAATGATTTAGATTGCATCATACGCCAAGTTGTTGTGGTCTAGATTGTTTAAGTAGGGTTACCATAATTCTGAAAATTAACATGTTTAATAAGGTGAGGTGACGCCATACTTGTTGCATGTCTCTAATTCGGCTTACTGTGCTTATGTGTTCTTCATGTTTAATTTCTACGCCAAGTGTCTTTAAACTGGATTGCATATGTTTAGAATTAGGCGCAAAGATAATTCTAAATAATTGAGAAGTCTTAACGATTAGATGAGCCGCCAAGGACTCTAATTAGAATTGGAATTAGATGAACTTTAGGAGTTTCGGAAATTGCTGTTTTGTTTATTGCATACGATTGCTATTTGTTCTTGAGTATTTTGTGTTATGTTTTGTGTTTGGAAGATGATCATGTGTATATATATATATATATATATAATTCAGGTTTTATTTTCTGTTTTACTTTCGTAAATTTTACTTTCGTAAATCAGTAGGTAATAATTCAATCTTGAACCCCCATTTTATTATGTAATGCTTCATGTGATTAAATGCCCTTGATTTCCCCGGATAGAACGATCCCTACTTGTCAATACGACACTCGACACAAGAAGGGTAATATATATGTATGAGATTATTTTGCAGGTACAAATTGTGCACGTAATATGGTCCTATCAATTTTTGGCACCGTTGCCGGGGAAATTAAAATTATTTAATTTCATGATGTGTTACTTTGTATCATTGTATAAATTGTGATGTGCATAATTGTTTATAGTTTCGGTTTTGTATGAGTTTTAGGTTTCGGCATGTAATAGCTTAATTAGGTTTCGATTTTTGTTTATAATTGTGGCCGAATGTATGATATAATATGTGATTTATGTGAGTACCATTAAGATAAATTGCTAGGAAGTTAAAGATGTATTTATGTTTAATTTATTGTAGGTTCTAAAGTGAACGGAATAGGTGAAGTCCCTTTTGATAATATTGGCTTTAACCTTCCATTTGTACCTTGTTAAGGTCACTTGGGGTTGAGGGCAGCTTTTATTAACACTTGGAGAACTCTCTAACACATGGTTATTCTTAACTGAGTAAGGGGCATAAAGGTTCGCCTATTAGTTCGTTTGTCTTTAATTTGGTTTCAAGGTTTGTTTAACTAGATCTCAAAGCCCACAGACTGACGTTCCTTCTCGGTGAGGGAGTCGATAGGGAGTTCGCTCTCCGTGGTTACCAACAATGAGTCTTGTTTTGATCCAACTTAGGAACTTTCGTTCTAGCCTTCTGAAAACACGGAATAGTCATGTCTAGACAACAATACTTGGGCCGCATGTCCACCTTGCTTTAGAACTTAGAAAATAACTTTGCATAAATAGACTTATATAGCTTCACAAATGAAAGATGTCTTTAAATTTTAAGGTATATCGGATTAAAGCATGATACTACCTTGGGCTGCTTCAGCCCATTGCACTGTTATCTCCTCTGCTCCACGTACCTTGAATTTTAAAAGTTGTGTGAATAAAAGCAATTAGACTCTAAGAGTTCGACATATTTGATGTGTTATAATTTTCGGATACTTTGTGAAACACGAACCGAATTCTTGTGAAAATAACATGTAAATTTTCGTGAAACCTTGTGTGAATTTCGTGTGAAAATTTTGTGTGATATACTTGAAATAATTTTGTAGTTTTTTTTTTTTTTTTTCGAACTCTAAACCATACTTGCTAACTCTAAATCTAACTTTCGAACTTTTATTCTTTTCTTGTATGTATGTCTCTTGTAACATGTTGTAACTACCCTCAATTTTCGTTGAGCCTTTATCTTTGTTTATCTAACATACTTGTAGAGTTTGATTGTCAGTTGTGGATCATAAGGAAGAGGTGAAGAATTACATTGTTAACAATTGATTGGAACTCTCAATAAGTTGGGAAGGACGACAAGTGTTGCAAGAAACGAGTTCCACCACTCTAAACTTTTGTTCATGATTTGCAATTAAATTCTACTTAGCTAACTATTGTATATTTATACACTAACTTCTAACTTTAGCTAATTCACTAACTCACTACTAACTTATTCTTTGAATTCTCATCTCCACTCTTCTAAATTTCTTTATTTTGATGCGATGCAGTTGAAGAGTGGAGTAATCATGCATCGAGTTATGATAACCATTGTAAGGAGTCACGAATTTGGAGTGCGCACTCCAAAAGGCGTCGCCCACAACTTGATTAAGAAGTGAAGAGTCTAGGCTGAGTAGACTATAAACATTAAGCGCTGCATGGGAGGCAACCCATTTCAACCAAAATTGTGAATGAGCCATCAACGAGAGTTTGAAATTTCTAAATCCCTAAACTCTTTTTGGTTGAATTATATAAATGGAGATATGAGAATTATCATGTGCTTAGAAATTACAACATTATTTTGATTTACATTGAGGACAATGTAATTTTCTAAGTGTGGAGTAGTGATACATGTTTCCATGTTTTATTTTATTTATTTTAATTTGTTTCAAATGTTTTGTTTTTTTTTATTTACTTTATTTTGTTTTTTTTTATTTACTTTATTTTGTTTCGAGTCAGAAAAAGAAAAATACAGAAAAAATTAAAATTTTCGTTTGTTTTTAGTTAAGATCGAGTCTTAGATGCCCCTAAAGAGTCAATGATGATTATATCTTTGAATGCATAGATGATTGTTTTGCATAATCATAAAAATTAATTGTGAGTTTCATAGATATTGTGATTGGTATGAACATGTGAGATTTTGAATGATATATGATAAAGCGTGCATGTTTGAGTTAATTTGTTTCCATAATATCCTATGTGAGATTTCGTGCCAAATACTTTCTTCTTGTGCGATCAACATGATAAATGGCAGAAATTTATTCTAAACTTCATCATTCTTTGAATATTCAATGACTATGTGCCATAGATTTTAATGAACTCTAGAATGCTAGAACTCACTCTTGATGATTTTTTAGACTATTATTCATGACTATGCCTTGATTTCGAATATGATTGAGAAGATCTTGTTAGGATTACCACCAAAGCTAAATAAAACATGTGCCTAATTTGTGCCCATCGTGGGACTCCTTAGTTTTAACCCCTTTGAGCCGAAATTCAGCCATTTTATTTCATCACCATGATACACATTCCTTGTGCTTAAAATAGTTTTATCCTAACCCTTGTTATCAAGACTTGGTAAAGCTTAATTTTATTGTGGAATTGTGATTTGGAGTGATGATTTGAAGCAAGTATGGGGTGAGCCAATCCAAAAGCATGAAAGAATATGATTGCCGAAACAAAAATACAAATCGGACAGAAAATAAAAATTTGTGCCGAAACAAATTAAGAAAAGAATTTCGGCAACAAAAAGAAAAGTAAAAATGTTTGGATTGGGTTCTTGTGGTGAATTTGGAGTTTATGTTACAATTGAAGGTTTATTATTATTATACTTGACCTTTGTTCATATTCACTATGTTTGGGAAGAAAATAATGAAAAATGGGCCCAACAAGTTGAAACTTAGCCCTTGGAGTGAAGTCATAAGGAGTATTGAGCTTTGCTAAGTCTCAGTGACATTTTTATCACCACTATCCTAAATACGAATACCTTATGCCAAGCCCCATTATATTCCCTTGTAAAGATCTCTTATGATTCTTAAAATAGGTGAACTTTGTATATGGAGATTATCTCAAGAGTTGAGCTTATGGTTTTGGTTCATTTGTGCACATAATTGTTAAATGAAGTTTATCTTGATAATACTATTCACAAAGTGTCTTTATTTGATGACATATGCAAGTTACTCTTTGTAATTCTTAATCTATTCTCTTGCATATACTTTGAGTGAATAATGTCATTTCATGAGTGAAAAGAAGAGAGTATGCCTAGTGAGGAGGATTGGATTAACTTGACATGTTTACATGCTTATTTTCTCACTTCTTACTTGTTCATGCCATGAAACATGTCTATGACGCTTGAGATGATTGCGCTTACATTTGGATGCTTAACTTGAAAGCTATGTGTTTGAAAGATCCTGAGACAAATATTTTTAGGGACAGCAGCAGTTTTAGTAGAGTCTTTTATTTTGTTTTGCTAAGGGTCTAGCAAAAGCTAAGTGTGGGGTAGTTGATAAGAGCATAATATGCGACATTCTTAATGTTTTTATCCTCATTTATGCAATTGTTTAACTCTTATTGTTGTAATATAGAGTCGTTTAATCGAGTTAGGAGTCTTTGGCGGAGTTATTGATGAAAAGAGCTTAAAACGTGAAAAGTGTGCAATTCTTGAAGAATCCTAATTGAACTAGGAATCCTAATCAAACTAGGAGCCTAAAATATTTCGTCGTTTCTAAAAACGACGAAGTTGCAAAGAGTTTGATTGAAATTAGGAAACCTTATTCAACTACGAAACTATGTCGAATGAGGAGTCCTAATGAAAGCAGGAATCCTTATCGAATCAGGACTTGTTCTTAAGATATTGTGCTACATTTTATCTTCTTTTATTAATATATTTTTCTCTATTATTTTCAGGAATTAAAGAGGAGATAAATGAAGAATTTTGGAAGCAAATTAAATGAAGAAATCGGAAAGGAAAAGAATTCAAATGCAACAAGGACAAGGAAAGATTTCAATGCTGAACCAATAAAGAAATGCATGAATTGATGTCGAAACTTGTATGGAAAGAATGAAAGAGTCCTAAAAGCTATAAGGAAGGGAATTCACGGCAAAGAGAAGAAAAAGGAAGGAGTTTGATGCTGAAATTAAAAGAGAAATTCATGGATGAATGTGGACTTAATTCTCTCTACATTCATTTAGGTTTTGCCGAATTAAATAAGGGAGGAATATTCAGTAATTATACAAGGAATAATTCGGCAAACAAAAGAAGGATAAATCAAGACTTACCTTGCAAGGAAAAGAGGAAGAATTTGGCACCAATACCTTTGTGCCGAAACCCTAAGAGATAAAACCCTAGTTCCTCTTGCTCCCTTATATATAGTTCGGCACATATTCAGAAAAATGATATCTCTTCTCACGCATAAAGCTAACCTAAGTTCTGCCAAAATATCTCCAAGTCCACACAGAAAAATATTAGCCATAAACACCTTCCACCACCTCCAAAAATCCGTTCCTTACCCTAGCTTCCATTCGATCTCACCACCTTTGTCGAAAGTTCTTCAAGGTTCTTCTTTAAAGTGTGATTCATCCTCTCTATGGCTTGTATAATTTCTTGTATAATTTTCTGTATATTTTACGATTTCCTGATGTATTATACTATGGATGTTTTGTTTTTGGTTTTATATTTCAAGCATGGAATTCGGATTAATCAGGGTTTCTTTGTTTTGATTCTATGAACAATAACTTGTTGCGATTTGTATGTTGTAAATAGGCAGAATATTTTCGCATGTTTCCATTGTTTATTTGATTAATTTTCATGAATTCACGCTCAACAAATTGAGTGCTTAAGGGCTGACTTTGTGGCTTCTCCTTAGGTGCCGATTTCATATACCAGAATGATTTAGATTGCATCATACGCCAAGTTGTTGTGGTCTAGATTGTTTAAGTAGGGTTACCATAATTCTGAAAATTAACATGTTTAATAAGGTGAGGTGACGCCATACTTGTTGCATGTCTCTAATTCGGCTTACTGTGCTTATGTGTTCTTCATGTTTAATTTCTACGCCAAGTGTCTTTAAACTGGATTGCATATGTTTAGAATTAGGCGCAAAGATAATTCTAAATAATTGAGAAGTCTTAATGATTAGATGAGCCGCCAAGGACTCTAATTAGAATTGGAATTAGATGAACTTTGGGAGTTTCAGAAATTGCTGTTTTGTTTATTGCATACGATTGCTACTTGCTCTTGAGTATTTTGTGTTATGTTTTGTGTTTGGAAGATGATCATATATATATATATATATATATATATATATATATATATATTTAATTCAGGTTTTATTTTCTGTTTTACTTTCGTAAATTCAGTAGGTAATAATTCAATCTTCAACCCCCATTTTATTATGTAATGCTTCATGTGATTAAATGTCCTTGATTTCCCCAGATAGAACGATCCCTACTTGTCAATACTACACTCGACACAAGAAGGGTAATATATATGTATGAGATTATTTTACAGGTACAAATTGTGCACGTAATTTGGTCTCATCACCCCCTTGGTTGGTGTACTGAATGAATCATTAAACATTTAAAATCCAACTAATTTAGAACTCAAATAAAATAAACTGATGGGGAAATGGCTACACCATAAATCAGAGGCTCCCAGGCTTGGGTCGGAACCCCTCAGGGCTACTAAGTAGCGTCCCACGCTACAGCTAGCTAGCAGCACAGTAACACGACGACCAAATAAATCGGAGCCTCTCAGGCTCTATGTAGCGTCCCACGCTACGGCTTGCTGGCAACACAACGACCCAATAAATCGGAACCTCTCAAGCTCAGGTCGGAACCCCTCAGGGCTACTAAGTAGCGTCCCACGCTACGGCTAGCTAGCAGTCACGACGACTGAAAATAGTGGTGTAACACCAAAGCCAGGAATATCCACATTCCCCAAAAAAATAAACAGAGTTCAAATTACATACACAGTTCTCAAGTGCATCTAACGATAATTTAAAATAACCCATGAATTCATATAATGAATGTCTGTCAAACCTTTGACGTATATACAGAAAGAAGTTATCAAATACCACCCCCTTTACAATAATCAAAATGCACCGTTCCATGCTTACAATTTTCATGAAATGCAATTATATCAAACAAGATATGTACACATTTAATTAAAAGCATAATAACCTTTCTTGGTAGCCTAAAATATACATATAAATGATCCGTAGCCATCTGGGGTGCTAATTATAAATAATAACAATAATTAGCCAAGACCTTTGCTGAGGTCCATCGATATATAAAGGAACATACATTACTCATGCAGTTACCAAAATCAATTGGTAAGACTAAAGTTTCCCATCATGCTCTTAAATTCTAGTTGCTAGTTAATAATGATCCCAATATATAAATAATCAAAATAAAAGCTTTGGTTAATCCAGAATGACTAATGTGTAGAGAGCATATAGAGCTTAACAGAACATCAAAGTTTATCACTATATGTGAATTCTACAAAGACCCTTTAATTTGATCCAACTTTGATGAAATTTTTTTATCTCATTATAAACACTAAAATTCCATAGTATACTTGCTCAAATATCTGCTACAACTGTCGGTCATAAACTTCTGCATGAATGGATAAACTGAAATTTCCTTAGGTACTTTTAATAACTTGCATTTATGGTTTTAGCACATAAACAGAATATCCAGGAAGATAATCCAGCAGAAACAATTAATTTTTTTTTTTTATTAGAAACGAAGGTTTACTGAAAGAGGAAACTAGAAACAGAAGCTAACTCATCAACAAAAAGATTACAGCTACAAGAAAGAAAACTTGAACAAATTAGGCAACATCATGACAAAAATAAGGCTTTTATTTATATTTGTCCGACTAACCTATAAAAATAAAACATTGGCCAAAACCATGACAATTCAAGCCACTGCAGCCTTCCGGCCTAGAATATGAAGGAGTATAGTTTTTAAATTCAACCGAATCTGATGCTCAAAGCTACGAGAAAGAAAACATAGACAAAGAAGCCTACACCACTGCATAGAAAAGGACATAAAAACTCAAACCACTGCGGTCTCTAATGTAGATTAATTGAGGAGCAGTATAGTTTTTAGGTTCAAATGAAACTGAAGCCTACGAGGTTGAGAAGAACCTAACTTTCTCCCTGAGGTTTAGTCTTCTCCCCCAACCCCAAAGCACCTCAGAACAGCTTTAGACTTTTTCCTTTTTGCCAACAATTTCAATTGACAGAGCAAAGCATGCCTCCTAACATTTCAATTGCTTTCCACCAATCTGACTCCATCTCCTTCTTTTTCAGATCTCATCTAAATTGTGATAATCTAAATAGTTTTGGATAACCAACCAATAACATGCAAATCTGCATAAATCAATCATTTCTTTCTCCTCAGTTGTTCCATTTCTAAAGCCAAAAGCAAAAAGAACCAAATCTCCATTACTAGTGTCTCCTCCAAAGTACAGTAATCTCTGCATTATATACAAAACCCAACAAACCAATGCCTTAAGCAAGGGCAGCATTTACTTGGTGAACCGGGCACAAGAAATTACCTGCCGAACTGAAGTCCACTTGATGTGGGCAGCATTTACAGACTGATTCTGAACATAAGAATGCCTAACTTTCCCTCCTTCCCCAACACCAACTTCCAAAACAGAGATAACCCAATAAGACTTATCACCATCCCCACCCAAAAACTCTTCAATCACACCAATCTCCCCTAAGACACACACAGTAGGCCACACAGATCAAAGGATCATGCTCTGATACCAATTGTGAGGACCCGTCCTAAAATTTCCCTCGAAAACCGAAACAGGTCCAAAATAGAATCCATTAACCAACTAAAAATCTCTTTGCTTCCAAACTGCAACCACCCACCCACTAGGAACAAAGAATAATATTTCGCATAAAAAAAAAAAAAAAGAATTTCAGGTTCAAAAACCACCCACGGCGGCTGCACCGTCAGCGGCAGCGGCGGTCAACGGCAGTCAACACCGCCACCGCCACCATAATTCACCAAAATTTAACAGAAGTTTCCTCTCAACATTTCTAACATATTTTCCTTCTATAATAATCACCAATTTCAAGCCTAAAGGGGTCAATTTACAAAACCTCCCAATTCGGCACTATTCACCAAGAACCCTAGAATTTAAATTTTTCAATTTCTCCTTACCTGATTCGAATTGACTCAATTTCTTCTATGGAATTGTTGCACGGGTCGAGACCTTCAATTCCCCTCCAAAAATCGGGCCGAACCGTGGCCGGAGGAGAAGGTTTTCGGTTCGACACAGTCGAATCTCCTCGAGCTTCCACCGGCTGAACGGCGGCGATTCGCCTTGAACCACCACCGCAGACTAGAAGAAGAAGGAGAGAGGAGTCGAACACGACCGGTGGCGCGCCGGTCAGTGGCCAGACGGCAGAGGACCGAGGGTGGCGCCTGGGTCGGTGGAGCTCGGGCCTGATCGGGAAATAGAGAGGAGAGCCAAGAAACGGAGAGAGAAAGAAAAGAAAAAGAAAAGAATATTCCTCCTCCTTCTAGAATATTCTCCCGGCTAATTATTATTGACCAAATCGGAACATAATCAGCATAACTTTACATTCTGACTCCGAAAAATATTTTGAAATTACCGACGAACTCGCATCGTCAGACTATACGACATTGGAACCACCGAGATTAATTCCTAAATAACGAAAAAAAATTCTGATAATTACCATTCACAATTACGTTCGTCGGTAACTAGTATAAAACTTAATAATTCAGAAAAATCGGATTCGGGATGTGACACTTTTGCCTGAGGAACTTTGTTTTTGGGCATGGTGGAGTCCCTCGGCTCTTGATACCACTTTTTAGGGTTCTTACCCCAACGAGAGGATCCAGAGAAAGAGAAAAAAAAAATATTAGACTGAAATGGAAATGAAAATAAACTTGTATCGATAATTCTTGACTGTTGAAAACCCTAGCAGTATTTTAATTAGGTCTGAGAAGCTCATCAGATGAGGACAAGTGTCCCATATCTAACGGTTTACAAGGATAACCCTAGTACACTTTAAATATCTGAGATAGCTGGTAGGAAAACAAAGTTACAGCTAGTAACACTTAGCTACAAAATATAGTTGTGAGGCATGACTCACAACAGCCTGCTTTCGAAAGAGTTTTTTTTTTTTCAGCCAACCAATTTATTGGCATATTTTTGCTAAAGGAAAAAGGGAAAATCTAGTGGAAAGACCAAAACTTGAAAGATCTCCCATTTCCCACAATGCACCGCATTCCTTGCTGGACTTGGTTATCCTTGTGGTTTGGGGTTGTCTTCATATTAATACCCAAGGTATAAAATCTCTGCGATATATCCGATATCTTTACCGATATCTCCTTTTTTCGGCCGACCGATATATCTTTGAGGTAAATATCTTCTCTTTTTCCGTATCTAATACATATCTCCGATAACTTAAAATATCCCCGATATTTAAGATATTTGCAATATATCTCCGATATTTTAACGAAATATCTGTAAAAAAATTTTAAAAAAAAATTTCTCAAAATTCGAGAATGTTTAAGAGAAGAGTAATTAAATAAGTAATCAGTGATCACTTCAAGGGATACAAAAAAAATTTGAGTACTCTGGATTCCCCTCAAAGGAAATCTGGATGAGATAAGTGATAGACAGTCTTGATAAATATTGGTGAAAAGTGTTCTCCACGAGGAGTATGTAAGAAAGTACGAAAAAAGTAATCACCTCAATTGCTCATATAAGTAATCGCCTCGAGTTCTCAAATAAGTAATCGCCTCGAGTGCTCGAATAAGTAATCGTCTCATGGACTCATAATTAGTAATCACTTCGAGTTCTCGAAAAAATAATTGTCTCGAGTTCTCGAATTAGTAATCGCATCGAATTCTGGAATAAGTAATCGCTTCGAGTGTTTGAAGAAAAAAAAAACAGTTTACATATGAAAGTAATTTTGATCATATCACCCAAGATGAAGACCACAGATCTAGAGAAGTTCGTCATGGTGCGCAAAAGCAGAATCAGCATGGCAGCATGACTAGATGTGTAATTGATGATCAAAGTACCCCATCAGATGTTGTTTCAGTTGTCTTGTTTTGATTCTATCAGTTTAGACACAGAGCGTAGTGAGACGTTAAATGAATCGCATGAAGGCAACAATCAATTTGGTTATAATATTTTTGAATATGGTCAATATGGAGAAGTGCATGACCAATCATATAGTTAGATTTATCCTTATTATCCCATTATAGGAGATACCATCGGCAGTTCTAAAAAGATATATGATTATCATATTAATCACTACAATTCATACTATATGGGTCAAATGTCTTATTTAGATTATTGTATTTTCATAGATCAGCGTGGGAAATTTGAAGCACCTAGAGTCTCTTTCTGGTACTAAATGAAGCTATTATTTGTATGTATTTAAGATTTTATGTGTAAAATGAATAAATTTCATATTTAAATAAAAACAAAATATTTTTTCCAATATCTCCGATATCTCTTTTTTTCGACCGACCGATATCTCTACCGACATCGACATTTTAAACCTTGTTAATACCTTTACTTACATTTTCTGTCGTTCCATTTTGCTCATGCTCCGTCCAAATTGGATGTTAGATACAAGTGAAGAGGCATGTTAGCATAGCAAAAATTAGAATTAATTTCAGTTTAACTACTTGAACTTTGGCTCAATCATCATTTCAGTCCCTGTACTTTTGATTTCATCAGCTACACCCATGTACTTCCCTAAATTAATCAACTGATAGTAATTTTGTAATTTCGTCCAAACAATCTATCAATACCAAAGGCTTTTTGGTACAATTTCCCTACATTAATGCACCGTTACCATATTACGATTATAAATAAGGCTAAACAATTCATATAATTAATTGAGTTAAACAATAGAAAACAAATCATATATGGTGATTTCTTTTTGTTTTACCATATATGATTTGTTTTTGTTTATTTTTTATTGTTCAACTTGATTATATGATTTGTTTAGCTTTATTTATAATCATAATATGGTAACGGTGCATTAATGTAGGGAAAAGATACCAAAAAGCATTTGGTATTGATAGATCGTTTGTACGGAATTTACAAAATTAATATTAGTTGATTAATTTAGAAAGTATAGGGGTGTAGTTGATGAAATCAAAAGTATAGGGACTGAAGTGATGATTCAACCAAAGTTTAAGTAGGTAAACTGAAATTAATTCAAAAAATTAATAACAAACTACACAAAAGTACCTGACAACAATTTCATTAACAAATAGGTCACCTACTATATTTTTTATACAAATTAGGACTAAATTTTACAAATAAGGATAACGTGTTGTTAAATTACCACTTGTCACCGAAAATTTACTCTTTTGCCCCTTTTAATATTCACATTTACATTTAGTCTTAATTGGTTCTGTTACTGCCGACTTAAAGACTGCTACTGCGGATATAGAAGCTAACTACTATTGTGGATAGAGAATCTAACTGTTACTGTCGATAGAGAAGCTAACTGCTACTGTCGATAGAGAAACTAACTGCTACGGTCAATAGAGAAGCTAGCTGCTACTGTCGACCGTGAAGTTAGATGTCGTTGTCGACCTTAAAAATAGCTGCTACTATCAACCCTGAGGCAAGTTGCTACTATCTACAAAAAACTTACATACATATTCGAAAAATCAAAATGAATAAAAAGACATAACCGAAGCCAAAATAGATCAAACCGAAGAGAGAAACAGAATCACTAAACTCACACAACGCAAGCTTACAAGAAAATAACTCTAAAAATGAAAAATTAAGCTAAGAATCAAACAGAATAACATATCGATATTAGAAAAAAACAAGATAAAAAAGAAGAGATCAAAATCGCGAACTTACTATCACTGATTCAAAATCGAGATGAAAACGAAGAAATCAAAACCAAAATCTCGCGGTTTCTACACCGATTCACTGCGATCCGATCACTCTCTCTTTCTCTCACTCGCTCTCTCTTTGCTCTCTCTCTCTCTCTCTCTCTCTCTCTCTCTCTCTCTCTATCTCTGTCACACTCTCTCTCTCTAACGAAACCTCGTGAAAAAAGAAGCTCTGGGTTGCGAAAGAGTCGAGCGGCTATATTCAAAAGTTAGTTAAAAAACAAAAAGGCAAAAGGGAAAAAAAGGGAAAAGTAAAGAAGGGTGGTTAAACCTTGTCCAAATGGACAATAAAGTGGTAAATTTATGTTTAAGTCAAGGTATTAAATATCGACGATTACGGAAATATCGATGGTTTGAAAAAAAGAAATTTCGATGAAAATTTCGAGAAAATATCGAATATTGATGGAAATTTTACCAAAAATTTATATAAAAATTGTATATTTAGATAAAAATAGACTAAACGTAAAATATCGGAAAGATATGAGTATTAATATCGATGTTTGAAAAAAACGGAAATTTCGAGGAAATATCGAGGTTATCGAGGATATTTTAGTCCTTGGTTTAAGTAGTCAATATTTTTTGGTTAAATGGACAATAAGGTCCCCAAATTAGTATGAAATGGTCATTTTCTTAAATATAAATAACTTCTAATTTAAAGAACGAGAGTTTTCTATAATTAGTACCATGTTTCAAGGTAATATAACCAGAGCTATAGAGCCGAAACTAAAATATAATGGAATGGACGAAACTGAATGAACGGGAGTAAGATGTCATAAAGTCATTATTTAGCCTTGAGGGCACACGGTACACATTAGAAGAGTAAAATTTGCACTCCCAGCTCACACAAAGGTCAACTGAGAAACCCCAGTGAGTTTAGAAAGTATAAAAGCCGTCGGAAGTGATTCACTCGCGCAATTTGCAGACTCTCCTCCATGGGCTCCCGCCTCGTTCGTCAACTGCTCCTCCTCCTCCTTCTCTGCGCCCTCCCTTCGAGCCAGGTGCTCCCTCTATTCACTAGCTTTCCTTTCCGTTAATTAAACCAGTGCCTTATATTTTTTCTTAATTGGTTCAGTCGTGCAATTATGGAATCGGATCGTATGGTGATTTCGCCTGTGAGGTTTCGTCATCAAAGTTGTTGATCAAAGGAGGGTCTGTAGTCAATGCTCATCACATGGAGATTGCTGACGTTTATGTGGAGGATGGTATCATTGTTGCTGTCACCCCCAATATCAAGGTGGACTCTCTCTCTCTCTCTCTCTCTCTCTCTCTTGACTTTTACACAGCCGTTGACTTTCTATCATGCTTCATTCTTTTCTTGGTTTGGTTCCCCCGGAATCTCTAGCGTTGCTAACCCTGATTAATCGCCTGGGATGAACCCATGCTATGCTGCCAGGTTCACCCTACTAGAAGCGTAGAGCTAACTTCTCCTTATTTCCTTCATAAATTGCTTTACCAAAACTAAAGCAAATAATCTTATTATTGTAAGCATGCACTCATTACTACATCAAGATCCTAATCAAATCAGTCATTTTCAAGTTACACGGGTTTGTCACATCGACTTTGGGTGTTTAATGTATTTACTAACCCAGCATGCTTATTTTTATGTTAGTGCATTTGAGTCAGATCTTCATATAGACTCAAAATTGCCACCCTGATTGTTCACCTCCTAGCTTCATTAATAATGTTTGTAGTTTTAGATTTAGCAGCTCTTGCTCTATTATACAAATGCTGATAGAGTTTATAATATGTAAAACCTTATGATACTAAGAAGGCATACAACTGTAATTGGTCCTTTGATGTATATGTATGGCAGAAGCATTTGGATTTATCTTTCACTCTTACCTTTTTCAATACGTGGGTGCTCTAATTTGTTGTTTCCGTATAATTTGGTTCAAAGAGGATGTGGTTGTATTGGCAGGTCAGAAGAAACTACTGATCTTGTTAAGTGTTCCATGCTTACCTCTTTTAAACATATCCTTGCCAAAAGACTGCCATGGACAGTTCACATTTTTTCTTTTGATAAAGCAAAACTTTTGTATTGCATGAGCCAGGACGTTTTGCCCAAACCAATGCATTTTTTAAGGATATACTTACTGGTTCTGATCTTGTGGAAGATTCCACTAGTTTCAAAGTTTACATATTGATCCTAATACTTGTTGAAGAGTATCTTGTGCGCTAAGAATTTCCCCAATTCTTGTATTATTAAATATAATTATATGTGCGAGTTTTGGCCTTTTTCTTTCTTTTATAATTTTTTTTTGGTTAAAATTGGCTTACTGCCAAGCCATTAAAGTCATTATCAATATCTTTATGTAACATTTATTTTTTCCACTTTCAATACAGAAAATAAAATTCTTAATGTGTTTTCTCATTTATGCCAACTGAAATGAGCAGTTTGTAAAGACTGAATTTCAGATCAAGCCAAATGTGGACTTATGTGTCTACATATGATTGAGTTCTCTTTTCTACTTTAGTATTTCATAATCTCTCTGTTTACTCTTCAAATTTTGTATCCTTTGTCTTCTTAATGATTTCATTGGTTTGATGTCATCCTACCTTGTTTATTTTATTTTATTTTGAATTGCATTGGCAGGTTGGTGATGATGTTACAGTACTAGATGCCACTGGAAAGTTTGTCATGCCAGGTTAGGTTTTCATGCTCTGGTTACTCCAGCTTCTCAACTTTTTCAGAGTACCTGAGACTAATAATGAATTAGAGACCTGATATGCAAATATGCAATAGAAAGTTTACATCAAAAACTCATTTTTTTTTTTTTTTTTTAGAACAAAAGGCTCATATTACTTATTTTGCTGAGATCTATATATCTTTTGTTCAGTGCCTATACCCTCTTATAATGAAGCAAGTCTATTTCTGAAGGACAACTCTGCTTCTCAAGCATTTGTAATTGATCTAACATGCAAATTCTGTTTAACATTAATAGGAGGAATTGATCCCCATACTCACCTGGCCATGGAGTTCATGGGGACAGAAACTATTGATGATTTCTTCAGTGGTCAGGCTGCAGCGTTGGCAGGTGGAACAACTATGCACATTGACTTTGTTATACCAGTTAATGGAAGTTTAACGGCAGGGTTGGAAGCTTATGAAAAAAAATCTGAGAAGTCCTGCATGGATTATGGTTTCCATATGGCAATCACTACATGGGATGAAATTGTTTCACAGGAAATGGAAATAATGGTTAAAGAGAAAGGTGTGTTTAGTTTTTCTGAATTTTGGTTTTGTTATGCTATGAACTAGATTGACTGCTATTATATTTTGAGATATAAATGAATATTCGTCGATATTATTCAGGAATAAACTCTTTCAAGTTTTTCCTGGCCTACAAGGGGTCTCTAATGATCAACGACGAGCTTCTACTACAAGGATTTAAAAAGTGCAAGTCTCTTGGCGCTTTAGCTATGGTGCATGCAGAAAATGGAGATGCTGTATATGAAGGACAGAAAAGAATGAAAGAACTTGGTATTACTGGTCCAGAGGGGCATTCTCTTTCAAGACCCCCAGCGGTAATTATAGAAGTTATTTTCTTGCAAAAGTAACTTGAATACGATTAATTTTTTTCTTCTTACTACTCCAAATGGCTAGTATATTTTTATGATGTGCAAAAACGGTAGGTTTGTAGATTCCAAATATTAGTTTGTCAGTCTAGATTCTGAATTCTCCCGTCCATAAGAGTTCTAGTAATTACTACTTTTCGTTGCATTTATGAAGAGACCAAAGGGTGCCATGGCACCCACCAATCATATGCTTACACCCTTCATTACTTCTACTAATTATACCATGTTTGTTGGAAACACTAGAAATCCTAATATGTGGCACCATCAAACTAATTGTTGGTTTGTTTCTGTTTGCTAATATCAATACCAGAATAGTAACTTTATAGTTAAAAGTAACTTAGACATGTTAATAATTGACAGATTTGATGTGGTATGTTAAATGGTTACTCAGAAGGGAACATTTAATGGTTTTTATTTTATTTTTATATCTGAATTTATTAAAGAAATTTCAATTCTAAGGTGTAGTTTTTATTTTTTTTATTTTTATTATTTATTTATTTTTAATTTAAAAAAAAGTTTGTAATTAATAGCTTTCCATTCTAGAAATGCAAGAAAAATATTTTTTTTTTCCTAGAGACTTTTGTGTTTGCCCCCCAAGTAATCAGTTCCTGGCTCAGCCCCTGGTTGCTTCAGACTTAATAAAAGAATTACCATCATTTTTTTTATCATACACAATTTTTTAGTCCCCGTTTCAATGTATATTATTCTTCTGTAATCAGATTTTAGTAAGAAAATAACGAGATAAAAATTGAAATAGATAAAGCAAAAGCGGCGGAGATATTGTAGTACTAATAGTGGCAGGCTGTACTTTGTATCTTTCTAACCAAACAAATGCTTTGTCTTATTATGTTTGAAACACAACTAGAAGTTTCATAGTACATTTGTCCAAAATAAAATTGCAGTCTGGAAGAAAATATTAACTGTTTATGCTCTTTTATATCCATCAAGTTAAACTTTTAGTGTTGGTTCCTCTGAAACAGATTGATGGTTCTTTTTTCCCCCATGAAGTCCATTTTAGTAGACATTATTGGAATTTTTTTTCTATACTGCAGACTTTTCTGCAGTCCCATTATTTTACTGCAGTTCACTAAATTTCACATTATCGAATTTTTTCAATGCAATATTGAGCAATTTTCTCTGGTATATGTTATCCATACAATCTAACGCTTGTAACATGAGCCAGAACAGGAGATAAAATAAAATTGATATTAAGATCTTAGTTCGGGGGTAGTGGCATTAGTTTTCAGTTGGGTAATATTTCTGTAAAAATGATCTTATTGGCAAGTTTCTGTTACTTTATAACATCTAGGGTTTTCAGCATTTTTCTAAAAGATTTTGTAATGGCTAGACTATAACAAGCAGGATAACTGCTTCTAGATGATCCCTATTGAGCTGCATGTTAATTAATGGTTCCTTGATTAACAAGTAATGACTATGCAATTCTTTATCTATTCTAGGAAACTTTATTTGTAATTTGTTTTTCCTTTTCTGTCAGTATAGATTGATTGTTTCCGATTTTTGGGTCATATACTCCTAATGTATGATTCAACAACATGCAGCTGGAAGGTGAGGCCACTGCTCGAGCAATTCGATTAGCGGCGTTTGTGAATACCCCCCTCTATGTAGTTCATGTGATGAGCATTGATGCCATGGAAGAAATTTCTAAAGCTCGCAAATCAGGTTTTAACGTTACTCCTGCAGCCCTGCTCTCTTGTTGAATGCTTTAAATTTTGTTTCTGTTTTTTCTCCATTTTATAGTTTATCTTATCATTGACCAGAGGAAGTTTGTTCTATTGTTTTTTTTTTTGAAAAAATTGCCCAACTATTATGCTATTTCACCTTATTTCAAATGTTTATTTCTGTGGTGAATTGGTCAACTGATGAAAACGGTTCTTTACTAGGTAATGGTATACAACCAATGATTTTCTTGGATTGGGCTTCTCTGCTAGAGTCTAATTTTCTATAATATGCTTGGGTTTTTTTCCTAGGCCTGCCACGTCAGTGTCACAATCAAAGGATAAAAGTAAAAGGATGAGATTATCGTACTTTGTTTGTCTCACTTCCTATGCAACAAAACTTAGATCCATACCTTTCCATCTCTGTGCAAAAGAAAAGAGAAAATAGTTAGCCTATCCCATCTTCAAACTAAATTTTATTTGGAGCCAAGATTATGCAATTAATCAGTTGCTATTCAAACTAGTATTATGTAATCTAGAGTTACATGCATTTGTAAGTAAAATGATGGTGGGTGATTCATTGATGGCGCCGAAGCAATCCTTATGGACACTGGTTTATTTTTCTTTACTGAGGATCTAGACGTGGAGTATTTGGATGTGAACATGGAATGAATCATAGTCTTGCATTCTATCATACCAGAATTATAAATGCCCTTTGGACCTGAGGTTGTAGGGCTGGGTTTTGGATCTGTGTTCAATGATTTTTACTTATTGTTTATTGCAAGCATCTCGGACAAGAAGATAGAGGTAGAGTCAGCTGTTTCATGTTGATGTTGTTGTTTTGCAAGTTCTCATTTGTGACGTGGCATATGCCCAAGGAAAAAAACCGAGCAGATCATAGCAAATTAAACTCTAACAGAGAATCCCAAACCGATTTTCTAATGCCTTATTCATGTTCAGTCACTCTTTCCTAATGTTTCATTATGTGAATTGGACCCATTTGTTGATTATCTTTATTTAAGAATCTAGCAGTAAACAAGTAACAGTTCTTTATTAGCTTTATTTTATTCACCCGTCAAAGGTACTGAGTGGGTGAGAGGTACTATACAAACATTGTGCAAGAGAAATTTGACACCTGATCCAGGACTTAAGATTTAGGCTTCTGGGTGCTCCTGAATCAACACACATGCTGAGGGTTCTTTAGTAACTGTAATGATTTGCGTATCTAAATTGGTGGGGCTTTAGGTAATTCTACCAAGTGGACAGTATTAGATTTGTCAATCTTTTTATGCCTCTCTTTAGTAGTTCGAGAGACCAAAAAGCTAAAAATGAAAGAAGCTGGAAAGCAACACACAAAAACACAGTATGTAACAACAAACCGCGTATTGCACTTATTTACAGTTCTTGGTCAATGTTGTTGTCGGTATCTCATAATGTGGAACTCAGTTTTGTAAGTAAGAAACGGAGTTGCCAAAGTTATAACGCAAACAAATTTTCTGTACACCATTTATTTGTCCTTTCTACGATCTATCAGTTTCTAAAAATGATCGATTCTTCTAAAATACAGGGCTTAAGGTCATCGGGGAGCCAGTAGTCTCTGGGTTAGTGCTGAATGAATCTTGGCTTTGGGATCCTGACTTTATCACTGCTGCCAAGTAAGGAGCTTCATTTCTTTATAAATTATGATGGGACTCTTTTTTTTTTCAGTCGATCACATGTTAAGCATAGATCTAATGATGTTTTAGGTATGTCATGAGTCCCCCTATCAGGGCCGCAGGACATGACAAAGCCCTCCGAGACGCTCTTTCAATGGGAATTTTGCAGGTTCTCTGATTTTTAAAGTTATCTGAGAACTATCTTATTCAGTCCTTAAGGTTAATTTACCCAAGTTTGGAATTGATGAAAACCAGAAACAAAACTTTACTTTTAATGTTTAGGCCAGATTATTGGAAGCTTCCCTGACGTTTATCCGAACAAGACAGCTACTTAATACTCTTAGTAATATGTAGCTTCCTGTACAGTATTGATTTAATGAATAATTGGCAGCAGTCTATATTGAAAAAAAAATAGTTTTAAGAATATGTATTTGTTCCTTAAGACTGTTTTTGTATTCTGCAGCTGGTAGGAACTGATCATTGTACCTTCAATTCTACACAGAAAGCTCTTGGAATTGATGATTTCCAGAAAATTCCAAATGGTGTTAATGGTAGTCAGAGAAATAATCTTTGCTATTATTTAAAATATTATATATGTTTTACTTTGCGTACAAGCCAACTAATTTTTTTTTTGTTATAAAAAAAGGCTCATTTTTTTTCTCCTACTAATCCTACTAATTGATATTTAGGAATTGAGGAGAGGATGCATGTCCTGTGGGATACAATGGTGGTAAGCTGCTAAATAGTTCCTGCATGTACATCCTTCAAAATAAGCTGCTTGAATTAGAATTTATTTATTTATTTTTATATATTTTTTATGAATTCTATCTTTTGCTATGTTACTTTTAGGAATCTGGTCAAATATCTGTCACTGACTATGTCCGGTTGACAAGTGTGGAATGGTATTTAACTTTCCTTTGCTTATATCTGAAACTTAAAGTTTAGAGAAAAGCAGGGACTTGCACTTTACGTTATAGTTCCTGTTATGCTGCCTAAAGTATGGCAAATTGATTTCTATGTCCACAATATTCTCAGTGCTAGGATTTTCAATATATATCCGAGGAAAGGAGCAATTCGTGCTGGATCGGATGCAGATATAATTATATTAAATCCAAATTCGAGTTTTGAAATAAGTGCGAAATCCCACCACTCTAGATCTGATACTAATGTCTACGAGGGATGGAGAGGGAAGGTAATTTGATCACTACTATTTAGTTACATGTTTCCTGATATCACATTTGTCCCCTCAAACTTTTCTCTATCTACATGTCAAAAGATACCCCAACATTAGTTTTAGCATTGACGTGTATGTTGTACATCTATATAATTTTATTCATACATTCAATTTACATTTTTTGTGGTACGCTGGCATTAAAAATTCATGTTACATTTTCTCAGGGAAAGGTTGAAGTAACTATTTCTGGTGGAAGAATTGTTTGGCAAAATGATGAACTAAAGCTTGTTCCTGGATCTGGCAAGTACATAGAAATGCCTCCTTTCAGTTATCTTTTCAATGGAATAGATAAGGCCGATGCAAAGTACCTATCTTCTCTCAAGGCTCCTGTAAAGCGTTTTAGAAGCACCACTTAGAATGCAGGTACCATATATCCTTTTCATTTCGTATTGAACATGAGGCGGAAATGTAAATGATAGTCCAGGTCATATGCCCCTTGTCTTTATAAATAAGACGCACACAGTTTTTTCCCCTTATGTTGTATATCGAATAGAGAATCCAGCTTAAAAGTAAATTATTATATACCCATTGTAGTGTGAAAATATTTTAGGGATCACTGGAGTCATAATCTACTTTGTGGGTTATAGATATTAACAGTGGTATATACTATGTCTTCTGGCATGCAAATAATGAACTTCTATACTTTTTTGAGTTTCCGACTTTTATTTTTAAGATCGCATCACAGAATTGTGCTCCTAAACCCTAACCCCAGTTCGTCAAATATTTTTGGAAAGTAGAAAAATACAGTAAAATGCAATAGCTGTTACACATTTCTCAGCTTATGTCTGAAGCTGTTTCTCACCATCGCTATTCTATAACCAATCACTAACTTGAATGACCCTGTAATTGTTTTACTTTTTGCCAATTTGCCAATACAAAACTCGTGTCTTAGGGATAACTTGAGTGTGCGTCAGTTAAGCAAATCCAAGAGCTTGTTTGTACGTAACACATTTAAGATCGATTTCCCTTGATGGCAAATTAATGTTCAATTTAATTTGTCAATTTTTCATAGTAAGAATGTGTATTTTCTGATCTTTCCTTATTTCAAATACAATACTGTAGTATGTCAAATTTTTCGGACGTTGGTAAAACTTTATAGAGGAAAAAAGTGTATTTTTTGGCTGCCATTATTTCAAGGACCATGGAAGATTACTTGTACCAAATTCTAGCACATCTTTATCTCTGAGAAACCGTAAAGCCGGCTGGTGCACTTTCTGACCGAGAAATCAATCTCTTCCAACGGCTCTCGGACGTCTGGACAAGCTTATGGCCTTGCTGACATTGGCGGTTGCTGTTGGACGGGTATTTGTGGATATTGCTTGGACAGTGTTGTGGGGGAGATGTTTGGGTTAGGAGCAAGTTCCCATGGGCCGTCTTTGAGGCGCAGTGGTCGTGGCATATGGCGGCGCTTCCATGGCAGCACTAATTTGTAGAAGTGGAGATTTCGTGGCAAGACGGCATGGATGTCTACATGGTTCGTGGTGGTGTGCAGGGATGGACCGTGGAGGCGCGGAATTGATGCAGTGTGGATCGTGGTTTTACTGAGACTGGGTCAGCCTGGGATGTGCAAATCGTGGAGTGATGTGGTCGGGGAGGCACAAGTCTTGCTGGAGGGCGGTGCGACCTTATCCCGTGCTTGTGATCTAGACATTTCCTCTTGGAGCTCTTAGGAATTCTAATTACCTAGTTCTGTTTAGTTTCATTTTCAAAAATTCCCTGTTTCTTTTAGCATCTATGCTTGTTAGTAGTTCCTTATTGAGCAGATTGAGCGCCAATGAGTGCAGGTGCTCGTCTGTTTGCGAGTGTTTTCCTAGCTTATAGGCTCGCTTTTATAAGTGCGCTAGATATTTAATGAGTGGTCCGTCCCTGTGTATCATAGTGGTATCTCCAAAACTTCTTGTGTGTCTTGCTAATAGCAATCAAGCTGATAGATAATTATGGCTTGAGTACTGAGAAGCAATGTTGAATATATTAAAAAAAAAAAAAACCAACAACAACAACAAACCAGCCACAATTTACAGAAGTCCTTGTTTAGATTTTCATAGATGAATAATAGGTACCATCTATGAGATTACATGTTAATAATAGGTTACAAGTGGCTAAATTAGAGGAGATACAGCAATTTATATAGGTCAGAATTGTCCTTTTCCTCTGCATGAAAAGAGAGACAAAAAATAATTAAATGGATTCCAGGACCTTTTCTTCTGCATGAAAAGAGAAACAAAAAAAAAAGAAAAAAAGAGAAGAATTAAATGGAGTTGATATATGGTAAATGAGAAATGTAGATGATATGTAAGAGATAATTGACTGGATAATGAAAGAGATGGTAGTGTTACCGTGACAGAGTCATCGGAATGATGATGGCGATTGTGATGGGCTTGAGCCGCCATTAGTTCCTGCTCATTTCCGAGGCTGTTGCGCTTGAACTCCGTCAAGTCTGTCTTATTCTGCTTCCGATTAGCTCGAGCTGTATTGAACACCATAGTATAGCTCGTTGGCTCTACTGTGGCGCTTTGTTCCCATCCTCCAAACTGAGGAACTGACTTCCAACCATTTCCATTTCCCTACAGATATAACGTAACTCTTATTATTCCCAGATGGTAATAAAGGGAAGGAAAAAAAGCCTCATTTGTAACAAAAAAAAAAACAAAAGCACATCCATAATGTATTTTGTTCTGTGAATTCATTATAAATGTATGGAAATAAATCTTATTGACACAGTATGTAGATGGATGGTGCTGGAAATAGTTAAGATTGTTATGGATTATGGGTTCAGTTACAAAGATGATATACCAAAACACCAAAAAGAATGAAAAAGAAAAGAAAAAAAAAGATATTTGCAGCAAAGATAACCTCAGTTATACTCTCTTGAAGAATATATAAGCACAATCCTAGATTAGGCTAACCCTGATAGTGCTCGTATAGCCTTGAAAGTCTGACTGATTGTGGCATTGTGCATTCAATTCCATACCATGGTGAAGAGCAATCAAAACGATGCAAGTATGAACATTCTTAATCAAGGAGGTAAAGAATTGGAATGCATTCTGAATATCAATAGAATCAAACAAGAGAATTGAATTTCAAAGTTCATAAGTTTACCTCCTCCCGACGTCCCATGTAATCCTGGAAGGAGAGTTGAGAATACTACCATAAACAAACGACCGGTAATTTACATAAATTTTGAAATTATATACCGATCTCTAATTCAAAAACAACTTCCAAAATTATTTCCCTACATGGCAATGCATCATTGGATGATGGTAAGGACAACAAGTTTCTCTCGCCATTTACCACCCTCTTGTAAGATGTCTATAACTGAATTAAACCATTTTTAGGTAAAAACTCGAGGTAAATCACTAGCGTGAGAGAGAGAAAGATATCGTTGGCCACAAAATATGCCAAACTAAGATAGTCCTGTGGTCTCAAAAGAAATCTATTTATAATAAAAAAGTGCCAAGATTAAAGTAACAGGATTGTTATGTTTTGTCTACGAATTTTTTTTTCCTTCTTGAACAAAATATATTTATAGTGTTATATTCATCGTAGTACTAACCAACTGCATTGCAGCTGTAAGGACCCGCCCCGAATTTCAGGGTGAAATCCGGATAAAGTCCTACGGGGACCACCTTAACACTAACTCTATCGATAAATCGATAAGTCAATCTTAGGATGGATAACCCTAAAACCTGCAACAACAAAAAACACTTATAATTCTAGTTCCAACCTCATTACCTGGAGCCATCTGCTCCTCAAATCACAACAACCGCCACAATTAAACACAAAATCTAATTCAACTTATACTCAACTGGCTCACAGGTAATCAGAGCAATCTAATACAATGAACTGGAAATACAAATGGAAAAAGAAAGCTAAAGGATCAACAAACCTCACTTAGCGGAAATAAGGACGATGACGACTATGCCTTGACTCCAAGTACTCTTGACCTCTGATAAACTAATCTGCACACTGGGCAATTTAAACTGAAGGGCACAGGGGAAAAAAATTTAAAAACGTTAGAGTGAGTGGATAAAAATAATTTCGTATAATACAAAAGTATTATATTACTTTCCCAACATTTTATAAATAAAAACTACGCGATGAATGCATTTTAATAAAACGTCCCACGTTTCAGAAAAATCTTAATTATAAATCATCCCCGCTGATATATCAAATAAACAAAGTATTATTTGTTTATATTTTCAAAAAGAAATATTTTTGAAAATAAAATAATAACATATCATGACCAATCCCATTGCTCATATAAAAACCCAGCCCCGCTGGTTCGAGAATTTATTAAATAAATGAAAGTACCATAAAAGAAAATATTCCCGAAAATCAAGTCAAGACGAAAAGTCAATCTCATTGGCCCAACAAACGAAACAATGGGAAAGTGGTTACACCATAAATAGGAGCCTCCCAGGCTCGGGTCGGAACCTCCCAGGGCTTTTAAAGTAGCGTCCCACGCTATAGCTAGCTAGCAAATATGACGACCCAATAAGTGGTGTAAAAACAAGTCAAATCAAATACGAAAACACGCTTCCCCCGATTAAATCAAAAATCCGTACGGTCCCCGACCGTACATCTGAGGCTCATAAATATAATCAATTAAAATAGTAGCCTCGAAGTAAATAAATGTATATAAAATCGACATGTCTCACATGTCGTGAAATCACAAATTATGAAATCATAAAATCCCCGGAAATGAGATTTCCGGTCTTTTAAATATAAATATATTCAAAATGATCAAATATGATTTATCAAATCATACTATTTCCGGAAATCTCATTTCCGGGTAAAATTACGTACTATTTAGAATAGCAGTAAACATATACCCCAAATCCATATTTTCCTTTAAATATTAAATGAACAAATATCATAATCATATATGAATTATCGGCTCTTGATAATTCATACTAAGCTCAAGAAATCATTTAATTAAAATAAACTTCATTTCAATAAAATATTTATGCAAGCATTTATTTAAAATAAAATCCACTCACAGTACAGCCGAGCTTGCCGCTATTCCGAGCTCTCGTAACGTCGAGTAACCTCTCGACGTATAACAGAGACGTATTTAAAAGATATTTCAAAACTCGAAATTTGATTATAAAAGTTAAATCTACAGACGTCCTCACTCGCCCGAAACATCTTAATTTCTTTTTTTATTATCGGTATAGGAATTACGCCTCAAATACCGAAACACTTTACGTCTAAAATTACTCAGGACACCTATCCCGAGACCGATCAATTCTTTACCGGTTTAATTCGTCGTAAAACCATTTTAAACCAGCTTTTATCTTTTTACGGTAAGTCAACAATAATTTTTAATGGTCAAACAGTAATTATCTAAGTCAAACAATAAATGGTCAAAGTCCAATTACTATTTACCATTTACTGTTTACTGTTTACTTTTACTGTTTTACCATTTATTTTTCACCTTTTATTATTTACTATTCACCCTTCTTCAACCTCTCACCCTCGGCAGCTCCGCCAAAGAGGCTAAAAACGCCTCCAATTTATCCCAAATAAACCCAAAACGATCGCCACCACCTCAGGACCTCATCCCCACTGTCTCCGCCGCCAAAAATCCAAGCGGCGGCCGACACGGCGGCCAAACTCCCAAAAACCTGAAATTCACCAAATTCCAACGATCCACACTTCAAATTACACCTAGTCGACTCTAAACAACATCCTAAACATGAATACAACCTCCAATTACAACAAAAACACCAATTACACAACCTCCACCGAATTCACAAAAACCCTAGAATTTCAAATCCAAAATTCTCTTTACCTGGTTCGAATTGGATCAATTCCTTCCATGGACTTGTTGCACAAGTCGAGACCTTCAATTCCCCCCCCCCCCCCAAAATCTGGCCAAGAGGTGGCCGGAGTAGGGAGTTTTGGTTCGACACAGTCGAACCTTCTCGGCCTTCAACCGGCCGAACGGTGGTGATTCGCCGTGAACCACCACCGCAGACTTGAAGAAGAGGCCGAGCCGGTTCGAACGTGACCGGTGGCGCGCCGATCGGTCGCCGGACGACGAAGAACCGAGGGCGGTGACTCGGTCGGTAGAGTCGAGTCGCACGTCGGGGAGAGAGAAGAAGAAAAAGAAAGAAAAAGAAAAAAAAAGAAAAGGAGAGAAAGAAAGTTGCCATTTCGGGAAATTTCCTCCTGGTTATTTATACTCGACCAAAAGCGGAAAATTATCGATTGTACATCGTAACTTTTTCTCACAAATTTCAAATTAAACGTGCTACGTGTCCACGAACTCGTTTCAACGTCTTCTACCTCATCATGAAACTAAATTCTCGGTTGGGTCAAGTTATAAAAAGTAAACCTTTAGAATTTTTGAATCGTAAAAATAACTCCTGGAACGTGAAAGTAAAAGTAAAACAATTAGGAGGTAATTCGAGGTTCGGGCTGTGACAGCGGCTGTTCTCTCTCACTCTCTACAGGGGAAACTAGGGTTTTCGCTACTGCCTACGTTGCTCCGTCCAACAGTTGTACATCTCTACATCATCATCAAATGGACGTTTCTTTCCTCCATGACTAATGCCTATCAAGATGTACGAGTGGTGAACATTTGGGGGGGGGGGGGGGGGGGTTTGAAATTAGGGCCCTGGCGCCATGATGATTGTCGACTGATCTTAGACGCTATCGGTATGAGGCTCGAGAGATGGCACTCTAGAAAGATCGTGCACGTCGGGATCGGGTTGGAGGATTGGTTGAGGGAGGCATATAGTTTCGTTGTGGTATTTTATGCTCTTGTCTTTATTAAGAGACCAACCCTAAAGAGGGGAGAAGAGGGAAGAAGTGAGAAGGAGGTGATGAAATGAAAGCTAAAAAACTATATTTTATCAAATGTCCCTAGTTAGAGTTATATTTTAGTTCTTATAGTGTCAGACAGACAATAGAATTGTGGCACGTGTCAGAAATCTATAACAACAATTATGACCCTAAGAAGGAAAGTAACAGTTTAATAAAACTTAACTAACATAACCCGGTTACGTGCTAGACATGTGCATGATTAAAACCCTTAACCCAAAACGCTGTGTTGAAAGCCCACAGTCCTATTTCCTGATCCAACTAGGATTTCCCCTTATCAACTTCATAACATCACTCCTTCCTAGAAAACCAACTTGTGATCAACTTTCAGCGTTAATATCAATTTGAGGGAACCTCTCCATGATCTTAGTATCATACTCCCAAGTGGCATTTTCTAGGGAAGAGTTTGTCTGTTGCACTAACCACTGTGTAGCAGCAGCACAGTAACTTTTCACTATACTGGTTTGACACACCAAAGCAGGTGCCCAACTCTTTTGCACGAATCTGAAATAAGTGGGAGTTGAGTTTCCACAATAGCATTCTCGCCAAGTTTCTTCTTTAATAGGGAGACATGAAATACATAATGGATTTTCAAGGAACGAGCAAGTTTGAGCTTATAAGCTTTAGATCCAATTTTAGCAATTACCTATAGTACATGGGTGATAACTTGTGGATTAAACACTTCAGAGACTTTTGTTAGCAGGGTTGAATTTTTAAGTAAACCATATCTCCAACTTCAACCATTCTCTCTGTATTCTATCTTGAAAAGAATGATATTGGCAGAAGATAATCTTATTGATACATACCCGAAGGGTTTTACAGGAGATATCTTGGAGAGTAAGACAAGATATCTTTGAGTACAAGAATACAACTACAAACTAGGAAACGTAAAAGGAAAAGAATCCTACTGAATATTGCTATGTAATCTCCAAATTGATTTACAAATATTCACTTTCTTTACACTCCCCCTCAAGTTGGAGAGTGTATGTCTCGAGCTCCCAACTTGCAAATCAAAGGAATGAAACCCTCTTTTCCCAAAGACTTTGTGAAAACATCAGCTAGCTGGAGGGAAGACTTAAACTGTGTAGCCACTGAACCATCTTGAATTTTATCCCTGATATAATGACAGTCCATTTCAATGTGCCTAGTCCTTTTATGAAAGACTGGATTAGCTGCAATATGTAAGGCTGCTCTATTATCACAATTTATTAAGGCTGGTTCTGAATGAAGAATGTTTAAATCTTTAAGTAAGTATCTCAACCAAGTCAGCTCACAGCAAGTCGCCGTCATAGCCCTATATTCCGCCTCTGCCGAAGATAGTGAAACTACCTTTTGCCTCTTTGATTTCCAAGAGATTAACGAAGAACCAAAAAATATGCAATATCCTCTAGTGGATCTTCGTGTCATAGGACAACCACCCCAATCTGAATCACAATAAGCACGAAGTCTGAGATCACTTTGTGAAGAAAAGAATAGACCCTGACCTAGTGTTTTCTTGAGATATCGAACAATTCGCAAAGCAGCCTCCATATGAGAATTCCGTGGTTCATGCATGAATCTGCTTAATACGTGTACAGGGTAAGTTATGTCAGGCCTTGTGATGGTGAGATAAATTAACCTGCCAACCAATCTTCTATAACGGGAAGCATCTTTGAGTAAATTGCCATTATCTGACAATTTTAAGCCACGTTCCATTGGAGTATCAACTGGGGCTGCTCCCAATAAACCTGCATCACTCATTATCTCCAATGCATATTTCCGCTGAGAAATATATATCCATTCTTGGAACGAGAAACCTCAATACCAAGAAAATATTTTAAATCACCAAGATCCTTAAGATGAAAACGGCCATTCAGAAAAAGCTTTATAGCGGAGATAGCGACTGGATCATTACCAGTGATCAATATGTCATCCACATATATTAATAATGCAGTAAAGGACTTCCCTTTCTTGCGAGTAAACAAAGAATAGTCTGCTTTAGACTGAACATATCCATATGACTTAACAGCTGCAGAAAACTTGGCAAACCATTGCCGGGAAGCCTGCTTTAAACCGTATAAGGACTTGTTGAGGCGACAAACTAAATTCTCCCCCTGTCGTCGAAAACCAGGAGGAGGAGACATGTAAATCTCCTCATCCAGATCACCATGTAAAAAAGCATTATTGACATCTAACTGATACAAAGGCCAATGTTGAGCAGATGCCAAGGATAATAGACAACGAACTAAAACAATTTTGGCAGTAGGTGAAAAGGTGTCATGATAGTCGATACCTTCCATCTGGGTGAAGCCCTGAGCAACCAAACGTGCCTTATATCTTTCAATGGAACCATCTGATCGATGCTTAATCTTGTAAACCCAATGACAACCAATAGGAGTCTTGCCTGCAGGTAAGGTAGTAAGTGTCCAGGTATTATTACTCTCCAATGCTGTCAACTCAGAATTCATGGCAGCTTGCCATTCTGGATTAGTGGCTGCTTCGGCATAAGTTCGTGGTTCAACAGCCTGTGTGAGATGAGCAATGAAAGAACGATGCAGAGGAGTATAGCGGCGGTAGGATATGTAATTGCAGAGGGGATAACGAGTACCTTTAGCGGGACCTGGAGACGAAGAGAACGATGGTGATGGGTCAGCAGAGGTAACCAGTGAGCACACATAATCGCGCAATTTGACTGAAGGAACTGTGGGCCGGGCAGAGCGACGGAGAAGTGGTGGTTCCAGATTTGGAGGGTGTTGTTCCTGGAGAGGTGATGGCGGAGGTTGTGGAACGGGTGGTGAATTGGGAACAGGTGGTGGCTGCTCAGGATTAACACAATCGACAGAAGCGTCGATTGGAGGGGAAAGATTGGACTCAGGATTGGACTCAGATTGGGATGTGATGGGGCCAAATTACGTGCACAATTTATACCTGTAAAATAATCTCATTCATATATTACCCTTCTTGTGTCGAGTGTAGTACTGACAAGTAGGGATCGTTCTATCAGGGGAAATCAAGGGCATTTAATCTCATGAAGTATTACATAATAAAGGGGGATTGAAAATTTGTATCTAAACCTACTGAAAATTTACAAAAATAATATTAATAAAAACCTAATCTATTATTCACATATGATCATCATCTTTCACACAATATGAGTTACACAAAACTCTCAAAACATGTAACAATTTCACACAAAGTAACAACATAGCAATCGGCATGTACTTCAAGATTGGTTTTAGTTCCAATTTAATTAGAGCCCTTCGTGGTTCATCTAATTAGCAAAACTCCTTAATTATTTAGAACCAGCTTCGTGCATAATCCTAAACATAGTGCTAATCAGTTTAAAGACTCTTCGTGTAGAAATTAAACCAAGAAACAAACAAGCACAATGAGTCGAATTGAAAACAAGTAACAAGTATGGCGTCACCTCACCCCATTAACATGCATATTTTCAGAATTACTCTACCCTTGGAATTCATACAAGATAAACCATATATAATTTACCTCATACAAATTTGACAACATGAAGCATACACCCAAGAATCAGCCATGGCCTTGGCTGCCCTCAAATATACAACTTGTTGTGCATACGAATTCAGAAAATAAACCAAAACGTAATCAAGAACACATGCGATTTAACTATATCAAAACCCTGATTAAAAATTGAAACATATTAAGTACATAATTCAGAAACATCAAAGATCCAAGTAGCAAATTCGGAAATCCAAAGTAGAATTATTACAACCAATACGGCAAACACAAAACCTTATAATCTTCATAGACAAAGAATTATAAAAATACAGAAAATACAAAGCCATGAGAGATGAGTGAATCACACTTTGATGAACCTTCAAAGAAGCAATCGGCAAAGAGTGGATTCGGTGGTGATGATTGGTGGTGCGATTTCAAGAGATGGTGGTGGTTCGGCTATGGAATTTCTGTATAGGTTTTCTGGTGCTAATTCGGCCGAGATTCGGCAAAGTAAAAGTGAGAGATGAGATGCTTTTTCTGTACAAAAGAGAGCTATATATATAGGAGAACAAAGGAGGAAGAGGTTTGGCAGCTTTAAGTCTTCAAATCCGAGTTGAACTATTTTCGGCAGAATGACCTTTGTGTGATAAAAATGGAATATCTATCTCTAGAAAATATCTATTTAGGTGATTCTAATTGGGTTGGAAACTAGACTCCCGTAGCTTTCCATCCATCTAAGGCTCACTATCTGGTTCAAAGTGAGCTGTCTAGGAGAGTCCGTGGAAGTTGGATAACGTATACAGGAATTCTGCCGAATTTAATCAGGATTTGTTGCGATTTTGCTTCCTCTATTTTCTGCCGAAAATCATCAAGATAATGGCTGAATAATTGAACAATATCTCCTAATGTTTTCCATGAATTAATTCGGCGAATTATCTTGCACAAAGAATGTAATTCAGTCCACATTCGTAAGCCAAATCCATGTAGAACTCGGTTTAGGATTTCTTCTTTCTTCTTTTCCATTCCGATCTCTTCTTTCTTTTCTTCATTAATTAATTCGGCATAAATTCTCTTCTTTCTTGCCGAAATCCTCTCCTGCAATGCATGTGCACGGCATGCATTCCTTCTTTCTTGATCGACAAGCTTCATTGGCATGTGCTCGACATGCTTTTCATTTAATCCAATTTCTCTTCTTTTAATTCCCTGAAAATAATAAAGAAAATAAATATATGTTAGGGAAATAATATTATGTATTCCGAATTTGATTAGAGTAAGAGTTCGATTCCATTTAGGTTTCCTGGTTCAACAAGGAGTTCTACTTTCACTGAAACTCTTAAAACCTTCGACGTTTTCAGAAACGTCGAGACATTGTAGACTCCTAAACCGATTAAGACTCTTATTTGCTTAAGGAGTCCTACTTTGTATCAAACTCTTGACTTAAGAATCCTAGTTCAAATCAAACTCTTCACAAATTCAGCATTTTTAGACGTTTTAGCTCATTTCACAAACCGACTCTACCAAAGACTCCGACTCGATTAAACGACTCTATAAAACAATAATAAGGGATAAACAATTGCATAAATGGGGGTAAAACACTTTAATAACGTCGCATATTATGCTCCTATCATGTTCTTGTGGAGAAGATGATCATATGTAAATAATAATTTTAAGTTTAATTTTCGTTACATATAGATGTTTAGATACACTTTCCAAACTCCCCCATATTTATTTATAATGCTTTGTGAGAATTAAATGCCCTTGATTTCCCCGTATAGAACGATCCCTACTTGTCAATACTACACTCGACACAAGAAGGGTAATATATATGTATGAGATTATTTTACAGGTACAAATTGTGCTCGTATTATGGTCCCATCAATTTTTGGCGCCGTTGCCGGAGAAATTAAAATTGTTTAATTTGATGAAGTGTTACTTTGTAACAATTGTTTATATGTTTATATGTTCTTATTTCGGATTGTTTTATTTTTATAGCTTTCGGTTTTGGTCTTTAAGTTTTTCGGAATTGTAATAATTAAGTAGGTTTTCGTTTTTGGTTTTTCTTTATTGCCAAAAATTTTGATGTATCATGTGATATATGTTTGTAACACTTAGTTAAATTACTAGAAGTCTAAAGGTTTATTTGTATTTTATTTACTTTGGTTTTCGAGGGGAAGAAGGAATAGGTAAGGTCGCTATTGTCAATTTATAGCCTTAACCCTTCATACGAATGATGCCTTAGCAAATCTGCTTTTATGAACAACTGGGAAACAGGGTAGTGCCCTCCCAACTCATACGAGCGATGCTTTGGCAAATCCATTTTTATGAGGTTGAGGGCGGCTTTTATTAGACAATAGTGATACTGTCAACATAATATTCCAAACTGAGTAAGGGGCATAAAGGTTCGCCTATTAGTTCGTTTGTCTTTATTATGGATGTCAAGGTTTGTTTAACTAGATCTCAAGGCCCATAGACAGCTACCTCTTCTCTGTGAAGGGGGCGATAGGGAGTTCGCTCTCCATGGTAACCAACAATGAGTCTAGCCTTGCTCCATATTAGAAACTTTCGTTCTAGCCTTCTGAAACCACGGAATTTTGTGTCTAGACGATAGCAGCTAGGCCGCACGTCCACTGAGCTTCGAAACCTAACGTAGATTGAGCATGAGTACGTCTTAAAAACTTGAATTAAAACTTTACCTTTAATCTTTGAGGTATATCGGATAAAAACATGATACTACCTTGGACTGTTTCAGCCCATTGCACAGTTATCTCCTTTGCTCCACGTACCTCGAATTTTAAAGTTGTGAATAAAAGCAATAAGACACTAAGAATTCGACATGTTTGATGTGCTTTGATATTTTCGAAAGTTTTGTAAAGTTTAAATTCGAATCCTTTGTTACTTGTTAAACCGAATGCTTGTTTGATACTTATAAATTTTGTGATACTTATACTTTGTTTGTTATATACTTTTATACTTGTTCGAAATTGACTCTCTAAAAATGTTGTAATTCTCGTTACTTATTTGTTTTAATATCACTAACACATATTACTAACACGTAACTCTAACCATACTTGCTAACTCTAAATCTAACTTTCTAACTTTTATATTTTTCTTGTATGTATGTCTCCTGTAACATGTATCTCTTTGTAACTACCCTCAATTTTCGTTGAGCATTTGTGATAGGAGCACAAAGTGCGACGATATTAATGAGTATATGCCCCATTTTAGCCATGTTTTTCCTTTGGTTTTGTGTTGTTGAGTCATTTAGTCATTTGGAGAGTGTTTGGTGTGAAATAGGCAGAAAAATGCAAAATTCATGAAGAATCCTAATTGGTTAAGGTATTTTGAGAAAGATTTGGGTCTAGACCCATGGGCTTGAGCTTTAAGAGAAGGAATATTAATCTGAAATTTAATTGCTTAATTCTCTCTATTTTCTCTAGAATAATTCTTATTTTCTCCTTGTTTGTAGGAAAATATGAAAAGTTTAATGTGCATTATGAATTTTGACTAAGCAATGAAGGCTGAAATAAAAGAGAGACATAAAGGAATTGAAGGAGTCTCATAAGTGTTACATTTCAGTTTTGGAATTTAAAAGAGCAGCCCATTATGTGAAATGAATGCCATAAGTGACCATTATAAGGAATTTGAAGCTGTGCAATCTCATCCGTCCAAATGGTGAAGGGCATGATCGACAAAAGCCAACATTTTCTCCACTATAAATAGAAAGCATCCACAACATAATTGGGCATCTCTTCTCTCACACTTTCACAAGCCAAAGCTCTGCCAAAATAACTCCTCAAAAATCTCATACAGAAAGTAGAACAGCCGTACCATTCCCCTACATCAAAATCGCACCATCTTCCCCTTGCCGAATCCATCTTTGTTGAAGTCTTGCAAGGTTCTTCAAAAGTGTAATTCGAACATCTCTTATGGCTTTATATTTTCTGTATAAATTTAATACTTTGTCTATGAAGATTGAATGGATTGATGTATGACGTTTTGATTTTATAAATTATACTTTGGATTTCCGAAATTCTGTTATGTGTTTCGGTTTTCTATTTGTTTAATTTCTGAACATAACATGTTTTGATTTTAATCAGGGTTTATAATATAGTACAAATCGCATCTGTTCTTGATTATGTTTTGGTTTATTTTCTGAATTCGTATGCACCACAAGTTTAATGCATGAAGGCAGCATTGATCATGGCTGAACCTTGTGTGTTTGCTTCATATGCCAAATAATATATGAGATGAATTATGCGCGAAGTTGATTCATCTTGTATGTGTTCAAAGGGCTAGAGTAATTCTGAAAATATACATGTTGATAGGGTGAGGTGACGCCATACTTGTCACTTGTTTCCAATTCGACTCATTGTGCTTATGTGTTTCTTGGTTTAATTTCTACGAGAAGTGTTTTTAAACTAATTAACACTATGTTTAGGATTATGCGCGAAGCTAGTTCTGAATAATTAAGGAGTTTTGCTAATTAGATGAACCGCGAAGGGCTCTAATTAAATTGGAACTAAAACTAATCTTGAGTACTTGCCGATTTGCTATGTCATTACCTTGCGCGAAATTGTTATGTGTTATGTGAGTTTTATCTGTAGTGTTATGTGTAAAAGATGATGATCATATGTATATATTAATTTAGGTTTTAATTTTCGTAAATTTCAGTACGTTAGTAGATCAAAATCCAAACCCCCTTATAAATATGTGATGCTTTATGTGATTAAATGTCATTGATTTCCCCGGATAGAACGATCCCTACTTGTCAATACTACAACCGACAAAAGAAGGGTATTATGTGAATGAAGTTGTTTTGCAGGTACAATGTGCTTGTATATAATTCCATCAATTTGTCTTTGTTTATCTAACATACTTGTAGAGTTTGATTGTCAGTTGCAGATCATAAGGAAGATGTGAAGAATTACGTTGTTAACAGTTGATTGGAACTCTCAATAAGTTGGGAAGGACGACTTGTGTTACAAGAAGAATTACGTTGTTAACAGTTGATTGGAACTCTTCTCTTGCATTGCATGTGCATGGCATGCATTCCTTCTTTCTTGATTGACAAGCTTCATTGGCATGTGCTCGGCATGCTTTTCATTAAATCCAATTTCTCTTCTTTTAATTCTCTGAAAATAATTAAGAAAATAAATATATGTTAGGGAAATAATATTATGTATGCCGAATTTGATTAGAGTAAGAGTTCGATTCCATTTAGGTTTCCTGGTTCAATAAGGAGTCCTACTTTGATTAAAACTCTTAAAACTTTCGACGTTTTCAGAAACGTCGAGACTTTGTAGACTCCTAAACCGATTAAGACTCTTATTTGCATAAGGAGTCCTACTTTGAATCAAACTCTTGACTTTAGAATCCTAGTTCAACTCAAACTCTTCACAAATTCAACGTTTTTAGACGTTTTAGCTCTTTTCACAAACCGACTCTACCAAAGACTCCGACTCGATTAAACGACTCTATAAAACAATAATAAGGGATAAACAATTGCATAAATGAGGGTACAACACTTTAAGAACGTCGCATATTATGCTCCTATCAGGATGGTGAAGCTGGAACACACTACCAGATCGGACAGAATAACCGACGAAAAAAATTTCGTCTGCTATGCTAAATTTTCGTCGGTTATTCCTTCTACCGACGAAACTTTCGTCGGCTATAATTCATCGGTAAACGGGCGTCGGTAAAACGAATGGCCGACGAAAATAACGAAATCGTCTGCCATTCCAAAATTATCACCGACGAAAATTCATTTTGTCGACCAAACCTTGGCAAAATATCCAACGGAATTCGTCGGATATTTTCGAGTATGGCCGACGATATCGTAAACTATAGCCGACGATATCTTCTGTTTCGTCGGCTATTTGTTCTGAAATATAGCCGACGATTTCATCTATTTCGTCGGTTATTTCATCGGAATATATTACTATTTTAAGAGGCATTAATTAGTTATAGCCGACGAAATAATGTGATTTTCGTCGGTTATAAAAGTTATAGCCGATAAAAATTTGGTAAAAATCGTCGGCTATAGCACTTATAGCCGACGAAATAATGCCAATATCGTCGGCTATTCTTACATTTTGGGAAAAAAAAATTTAATTAATTTCTAAATTACCATTCCAAGCAACTTGCAATTCACAATGACAATCCATGCATTTACACCAACAAGAAACACATCTAAATGACTTATTTAATTTGTTCCAATAAGTTCCAATATACATAAAATATAACCCTAATCATCACCTAAAGCACTAAAGTCCACCACGTCATCCCCAGCATCCTGCTGTCCATCATGCTCGTCATGCTGCTGAATGAACTCGGGAGCTCTCGGCATTGGAGGTTCATCTAACGGCTCAAACGGGGGCGCGGGTTCAAGGCCTTGTTGTTGTGCCGCGAACATAGCATACCACCAGTTTTGTTCGCCGGCGTAGTTCTGTCGCCGAATTCTCTCGCATTCAGCATGCCAACTCTCCATTTCCAAATGATACTGCTGTGTTCTGCGTTGTTGCTCCTGTGATCTCTGGAACTGGGCCGCCAATCTTGCATTTTCTTCTGCCAATCTCTGCATTTCCCCCTTTATCTGTTGGGTGTCCCCGCCTCCCCTTTTTTGAGCTCCCTTAGTGGTCTTCAAGACCCCTATTCCAGAACTTCCCAAACCCCGGCAGTAGTAGTCGTTTGACCGTTTTGGGAAGGCTGCGTCGAATATCCTCGCTGCATTTTGGACATTCGATCGGTCGACCTGGCTCAGGGCTTCTTGCAGATCTTCCTCTGAAACAAAAGGTTGTGTCTCCCGAACTACTGCCTGCAAGACTTCTTCTTCGGCCCGGTTCACCCTCTCCTAATTGAACGAGAAAAAAATAATAATTAATATTCTAATAAATATATAATTAAGTAAAATTAATAATTAAAATTTTAAAATCGTAATCAACGACTTACAAGCTCTTCTGTCGCTAATGGATAAGCCTTCTTGAACGTCTCTACGTACGGGTTGCTTAAAGGATGATCTCTAAGCGCCTCCTCCTGATATTGTGAAAATGGCCTAGAACCACCATGATGGAGGGTTGTGTTACGGCGGCGGTTCGCAGAGTTTATCCGAGACCGTTCATTCAAACAAATAATAAAATATTAGAAAAATGCATCAAAAAATATTAGTGTAATAATTATAAAATAAATAAACTAATAATTAAAATATTAACAAAATAAACATTTATAGTTAAGTTTAGTATTTACCTGCATAACTGGGTTATTGAAGTCTACTGTCTTCAACCAACGCTACTCGTACTCCCTGAACATGAACTCTCTTGGAGTACCCATACGACCATATTTGTCGTATTCGGTAAAGTGGGTACGGAGCTCGTTCTTCCACTCTTTGAACCTACGGAAAAAACAAAAGTGCATTAGAAATATTATTAATATCATAAAATATTTCAAATTATAAGATGAGGAATTCCCAACGTACCTCGAGTTCTGCATCACGTACGCCCAAACCTGCTTGTGTTCGGCAATCTGGAAGTATGCCTGAAAGATTATATTTTATGAGTTTTAAAATTATAACAATACCGAAAATTATTAAATATTACGATAAAAAAATTAAGTTTTTTAAATTACTCACCGACGCCGCGTTATTGACCTCCCTCTTGATCTCTTCCGGCACATCAGCCCACCGTGTCCACAACATAGGGACTATCCCTAATTAGTGCCCCCACGCAACCCGCGTAATCGCGGCGTTTTTTCCCCTCAACATCCTGATTAGGGGGTTCGTTGATCTGGATCCTCCCCCTGCTCTCAACAGTTTTCCTGAGCGTATCAAAACATATGACACCTCTCTCCTGCTTGAACTGCTAGCGGCGGTCCTTATCACATAAACGACGATTGGTTAATAAAATTAAATATTAGTACGTTAATTTTAATAAAACATTTAATTAATAAAATCAAATGTTACCTGAACTCGATGACCCTTCTGTCGACTTTCCTTTTAATCTCGCCGAAATCAGGAGCTCAGGTCTCTCAAATGGCTCATGATGGTATGCCTTCGCAACACTCACGTACTGAGGCCTATCAGGCCATATGGGCACACCACGCTCGTCGACCTCGGGTATGGCAGGTACAACTGATTAGGGAGAGTAGGCCCCTCAGTAGAGTCAGCAGCAGACGGCGCAGGACTCGTCATCGGCTCCCGATGAACCTCAGGCATACGGACCTGATGAAAGTCTGGAGCTATGTCGTCCTGAAATAGCTGCGTACTACATCTCAGAGGATCTGGCCGGAGACGGGGACGTCAACTGCTCGACGGCCGCCCCGCCGATAAAAAGGTCTAGTGCCGACTGCTCACACTTCTCCGCAGCTGGGATGAATCGATCCTCTGAGGCTGGCTGGTGGTCCTCTCAGGCTGGCTAAGGGTCCTCTCGGAGTCTCCGGATCCGCCAGAACTTCCAGAACCCCTAGATCTGGAACGATGGCCTCCGAATAACTGTCTAAATGCATCGGCCATCTGGAGCTTGAGGCATTAATACATTAATTAATATTAAATTATATTACATTAAATAACAAATTTTAATTAATATAATAACCAATAATACTAACATATTTTAAAACATACTAACAAATTAATATTTAAATTTTAACTAATTTTAAATTATACTAACCATTAACATAAATATAACCATTTATATTCAAATATAACTATATTTCATCATTAACATATAAATACATACAAATAACCATTTATATATTAACATAAATATAACCATTTATATAATTAGGCTACCAATTTATATGTATAATTAATTTAACAATTTATATATAACAATTAAAATATACATTAACATATAACCAATATTAACAAATATATAACAATTTATATAATTAATCTACAAATTTATATATATAATTAATCTAACAATTTATACATATAACCAATATATATATAACAATTTAACACACACTTAAATATCTAAATTATATACCTAAATTATAAAATTAAATAAATTAAAAAAAAACCAAAAAAAACCTTCGGGATCTGTTTTGGAGGAGGATGAGGAGGCCGGCCGGAGGAGGAGGGGGCCGGAGGAGGAGGGGAAGGAGGAGGAGGAGAGCGGACGTCGGCGCCGATTTGAGGAGGAGGACAGAGGCGGATTGGAGGAGGAGAGCGGCCGATTTGAGGAGCGGGGGAGGAGTTTTTGCGGAGGAGGAGAGAAAAAAGTCGGAGAGAAAGTGACTTTAAGCTTTTATAGCAGAAAGACTAGCCGACGATTTAGAAGATTTCGTCGGCTATTCTTTGAGAATAGCCGACGATTTAGAATATTTCGTCGGCTATTCTATGAACATCGTCGGCTATACTTTGGAAGATCAACAACCGTCTGATCAGAGCCATCCAACGGCAGACAATAAACAGGCGCGGATCGCAAGAGTTTAGCAGATGAAATATAATTTTCGTCGGCTAAACTGAGAGAATAGCCGACGATTTAAAAGATTTCGTCGGCTATTCTTTGAATATCGTCGGCTATACTTTGGAAAATCAACAGCCGTTGGATCTGAGCCATCCAACGGCGGACAATAAAAAGGCGCGGATCGCAAGAGTTTAGCCGACGACATATAATTTTCGTCGGCTAAACTATAGGTCAAACCACTAAGTCAAATCTCTAAACGCTTAAAAACGGAAATTAGTCTAGTTAAACGACGGTTTCTTGCCTCACCTTCAACAGATAATAGTTTCAAATCAATGAGACGCAACTAATCATATAAAATTTTTACAAAATTGATTTAACGAACGTCAGGCTACCCATAGGAAAACGAAAGTAAAAAACAGTTAACCGCAACATTCGGCACACAGATTTTATCGGAATCTTGTCATTTTTCAACCGTAGACGTATTTCATTATTTCGGTCATATCTAATTTCACAACATTTTTGCATTTAAAGAGTCTACGTATAGTAACTATTTGAAACTATACATTCACTTAAACACTTAGTAAACAAGTTAAGGAACATTAGTGCATATGTTCTGATTTTGAATCTAAAAGTTTAGAAAATCTATTCCAACAGTCAGATATCACCGTTACGATTAAATACATGTATGGAAAAAAATCCAACTTCAGCTGACAACGTTAAAGGCTCGATCGGAACGGTCAACCGGGTAAGTCAAACCTCTAAACGCTTAGAAATGGTAATTGGACTGTCTAAATGACGTTTTTTGGCCTGACCTTCAACAGATAATAGTTTCATATCAATGAGGCGCAACTAATCATATAAAAATTTTACAAAATTGATTTAACGAACGTCAGGCTACCCATAGGAAAACGAAAGTAAAAAACAGTTAACCGCAACATTCGGCACACAGATTTTATCAGAACCTTGTCATTTTTTCAACTGTAGACGTATTTCATTATTTCGGTCATATCTTATTTCACAACATTTTGGCATTTGAAGAGTCTACGTATAGTAACTATTTGAAACTATACATTCACTTAAACACTTAGTAAACAAGTTAAGGAACATTAGTGCATATGTTCTGATTTTGAATCTAAAAGTTTAGAAAATCTATTCCAACAGTCAGATATCACCGTTACGATTAAATACATGTATGGAAAAAAATCCAACTTCAGCTGACAACGTTAAAGGCTCGATCGGAACGGTCAACCGGGTAAGTCAAACCTCTAAACGCTTAGAAATGGTAATTGGACTGTCTAAATGACGTTTTTTTGCCTGACCTTCAACAGATAATAGTTTCAAATCAATGAGGCGCAACTAATCATATAAAAATTTTACAAAATTGATTTAACGAACGTCAGGCTACCCATAGGAAAACGAAAGTAAAAAACAGTTAACCGCAACATTCGGCACACAGATTTTATCAGAACCTTGTCATTTTTTCAACTGTAGACGTATTTCATTATTTCGGTCATATCTTATTTCACAACATTTTGGCATTTGAAGAGTCTACGTATAGTAACTATTTGAAACTATACATTCACTTAAACACTTAGTAAACAAGTTAAGGAACATTAGTGCATATGTTCTGATTTTGAATCTAAAAGTTTAGAAAATCTATTCCAACCTTCAGATATCACCGTCAAGATTAAATACATGTATGGAAAAAAATCCAACTTCAGCTGACAACGTTAAACCTCTAAACGGTTAGAAATAGTAATTGGACTGTCTAAATGACGTTTTTTGGCCTGACCTTCAACAGATAATAGTTTCAAATCGATGAGATGCAACTAATCGTATAAAAATTTTCCTCAAAATATTTACCGAAGGTAACGCTACCATTAGGGAAACGAAGGAATAAAACCTTTGACCGCATCTTTCGACACTCAGATTTTATCGGAATCTTGTCATTTTTCAACCGTAAACGTATTTGATCATTTTGGTCATATCTTATTTCACAACTTTTTTCTGTTTGAAGGATGAAGCAATGGTTTATCGTTAGTGATAGAAAATGGAATCTGGTCATTTTTTGTTTTTTTTTTTGTTTTAAATCATAGCCGACGAGAGACTCGTACTCGTTGGCTAATCTTTTGTCGTTTTCTGTCTAAAATAAAATATGTATTTTTCAATATAGTTATAGCCGACGAAATAATGAATTTTTCGTCGGCTATTATGAGTATAGCCGACGAAATAACAAATTTTCGTCCGCTATTATATGAAGAAAAAAAAAACGGTTGGCAAGGAAGTTCAAGCATAGTTCAGTTGGCAGTGCTGTTTATCTGCACCAAAAACTGTACTCTGTCTCGAAGGACTGGAAACCCTCTGACTCAAATGACAAAATGGATGAGTTGGTCGAGACGATAGCCGACGAACTCATGTTTTTCGTCGGCTATTATGAGTATAGCCGACGAAATAACGTGTTTTTCGTCACCTATTATATGAAAAATGTAAAAAAAAATCAGTAGGTTTACACCTCTCGTATTCTTATTTCCTGTTCATATATAACAAAAATTGAACATCAAGAAAACAGAAACCCAACAGTCAACAGAAAGAAATATATTACATGGATTACAAATGAAAGGATTACATCATCTAAATTACTTAATCCGTCGGATTGTAATCGGAATCATCGGATGAGTCTTCTTCGGTTTCTGAATTGCTCGATAGGGGTAATCTATGTCTTTCCTCACCACTAGAGTCCTCGTTAGTTTCTTCATTTGGATCAACATCAACAAGCAGTGGCTCTTCACGTCGAATTCGCACTGGCGTGTCTAGGCGAATAAAAGAGGAGTCAGGAATACCGTTTGAGTTGGGCTCTTGATACGCTCTGCCACCTTCCTCGTTCTCTTCAGCCACTCCAAGTGTAGACGCCTGGTAAATGTTGCGATGGTGGATGTTGTTGACTACTTTCCACGGGTCACCCTTGGCGAGATCATCAAGATAAAACACTTGTTTCACCCATGTGGCTAAAACGAACGGGTCATCCTCATACCATGATGTACTAGTGTTCACAGAACTTATGCCGTATTGATCGGTTTTCATGCTCTGCGGCCGTGTGTCAAACCATTTACACTTGAAAAGGTGCACTTTCATGCCTTCCCCATAATGCAGTTCCACAACTGAATGGAGAACACCGTAATAGTCAACTCCATCATCCCCACCATGTGCCATAACTCCTGAATTTTGTGTTTTCAGTCTGACGTCTCTCTCTTCACATCGAAATAACACACCATTCACCTTGCACGTCGCATAAACTTTTGAATAGACCGGCTTCATCGCTAGCAGTCTAAGTTCGTGCGACCAATTTGGGTGATTATCATTTTTAATGAGGTCCATCTGCAACCATCAGAATCAACTATAAATATGAATAATTATACACAATAATATATAAATACGTATAGAATAATGTTAAAGTTACGTACCCAGCGGCCGAAATACTCTGCGAATGTCCGGTTGTGGTAATCGAGATCACCTCCTACTTGTTCACAGTTTAGATGCATGTTCTTCCAAAAACTGAACTTCTAAACAGTTAATTAGTACCCACCAATGTGCAATGGCTACCTCATAATCTTTCAACTTGTAGGAAACTGGCATGTTTCCACCGAGTACAACATCGTCGGAGAGTATAGAAAGATTGAACTGTGAAGGTACATCTTCCGGTATGCTTTCCTGTAACGCTTCTAAATACAGCTTCATGTAGGTGACGCACTCGTGCGCAATATATGCTTCAGCTATACATCCTTCAGGTGCGGATCTGTTTTGGACAAAATCACCGTATTGTCCAAGTTGCCTATAGATCAAGTTTTTAAAGTGTTATGATAATACATTAATACTAAATCACATATATTGATGAGGAAATTAACATAAGGTGTAAAATACGTACCTTTCCATCGGATACATCCAAGTGAAGTGCACAGGACCGGTAAGCAACAACTGCCGAGGAAGATGGATCATGAGGTGAGGCATGATGTCGAAAAAATTTGGAGGAAATATCATCTCAAATTTACACATGATATGAACGATGTCTTGTTGCATTTCCCGGAGGTCAGATTTTCTCACTTCCCGTGTGCATACCTTCTGGAAAAATCTTGCCAACGCTACTAACGGCTCCACAACATGACGGGGAAGGAACGGTCGAATGAAAACAGGGAAGAGACGTTGTAGCAGGATATGATTGTCATGATGACTTTTCAACCCGTAAAGATTGTTGAATTGTCTGTTCACACACTTGGCTATATTTCCAGCAAAGCCTGAAGGATACTTGGCCCGACTTATCCAATGGAAAATTTCTGATTTATGCTCAGGCTTGACGGTGTAAGGAGCTTGAGGCATTTCTCTTCCCTTGTTTCAACCATAGTTGTTTTCTGATATTCATGTTTTGCAGATCAGTGCGAGCCTTAGGACCGTCTTTCGTCTTCCCCTCCAAGTTCAGCGTTGTGCCCACCACACTTTCAGAAACATTTTTTTCTATGTGCATAACGTCTAGGAAGTGACGGATCAACAACTCACACCAGTACGGAGTTCCCATAATATGCTCTTATGTGTCCAGAATTTGTACTCCTCAGGTCTTTCAGGTATTTCCGTTACAATATCGGGATGATTGCTGAGGGGCCCAAAATCGTGCTCATTAAGCACTGCTAAAATTTCTCTTACCGTCCATCTTCTGGGAGGACCACCGTGTTTTTCGGTTCCATCAAATGCGGTGGACTCGTAACGCCAGTGGTGATCCGCCGGAAGGAACACACGATGACCCATTCTGCATATCTTGTTGCAATGAGGGGTGCTCCCATAATCGCTGAGGCACTCTGGACAAGCCTTGTATCCCCTAACAACGCTGCCCGACAACATCCCATAAGCAGGAAAATCACTGATGGTACCAATAACCATGACATGCATCTGGAACGTCTCCTCCTTGTACTTGTCAAAAGTGGGATGACCAACGTCCCACAATACCTTAAGCTCTTCAATCAATGGTCTCATATACACATCGAGACATTTCCCTAGGTAACCAGGCCCCAGAATCAACAACGTCAACATATTATATTCCTTCTTCATGCACATCCACGGAGGAAGGTTGTAAGGTACCAAAATCACCGGCCATATACTGTATGAAAGACTCATGGTGCCGAAAGGGTTGAACCCGTCGGTTGAGAACCCGAGCCTGACGTTTCTGACATCTGACGCAAAATGAGGAAACTCATTGTTTATATGCTTCCAAGCCGCATATAAACAATAAGTTTCCCAAGTCCCGCTCACCGTGCCATCTCATAGCTTTTGCGGTGGTTTCTGACATGTACAACCGCTCAAGCCTATCTCTCAACGGAAAATACCGAAGCACTTTCACAGGTTTCCTATTGCCTGCTCCCGTCAACTTATATCGGTCAGAATGACATATCGGACATGCGTCAAGGCTAGCAAGGTCATTCCCTTTTGCATCTTTACCCCAGAAGAGAACGCAGTCAAATACGCATGCATGGATCTTAATGTAGGAAAGCCCTAGATCTTTGAGGATACTTCGGACCTTACGGTGATTGGTAGGATTACGATAACCCTCCTCCAACAACGAAGAAGTGTACTGTAGATATTTATCCACTTGCCTGATAGTCGATTTTGTCTCGACTTTAATCCTCATTACCTCCATCACACTTTCAAGAACTGTTTTCTCAGAACTTGAAGACACAGGGGTCTGTTGCAATGCAATCAGTTTGTTGTACTTGTCAAAGGTAGCAGTGTAGACAACTTGTGGGAAGGGCTGCACCGGGTCATGCATATATTGTTCCCCACGTACACCGCTTTCAAAAGAAAACACGTCGTTGACGAATGCCATTGTTGGATCGTTGGATGTACTACTACTGCCCGCCTAAAAAAACTGCCCAAGATCATGCGATCCATCTAATGATGGCTCACCGTGATATATCCAACGTCTGTACTTTGGCCAAAACCCATTACTCTTTAGGTGCTCCCATACTGTCCTAATCGGAAATCGACACATATCACTGCGACACCTACATTTATTACACGGGCAATAATGGTATTCATTCCCGTTTGCATTTTCCTCGACGAACTGCAAAAAATTCACAACTCCTGTAGTGTATCGTCGGTCCTGCCTTGGAAGCGAAATCCAACTCTTATCCGGATCCATATATAGCCTGAAAATAATATATATATATATATATATATATATATATATATATATATAACTTTAATTAATAAGAAATTAATTAACACATACATATATATATATATATATATATATATATAAATCTTTAATAATTAATTACATTACAATATATATTATTATCAACATCAACTTATATATATATATATATATATATATATATATATATACCATTAACAACCATTATTTAAGTTACACTATATATCAACCATTATTTAAGTTAATTACACTATCAACAACCATTAATTAACATATATATATATATATATATATATATATTAACTCTAATTAAAATAACATCAAATTAAAACACATAATTAAACTCTAACTTAAAATCAACTCAACTACAACTCAAAATCAACATATATACATACATTCTCTAACACTAAAACAACAACAAAACAAAAAATCACTTACTAAATCAAAATCACTAAAACTCAAAATCAACTCAACTAAAACTCAAAATCAACATATATACACATATACGTACCTATATATAGCTCCACAATGTAAGAGAGGACGAATTTCAACAATACCCACAGATTTTTCAATCTTTCTCCCGTTTTTTTTCGTTTTTTTTAAATGAGCAGCTGCTGTCTAGATCTGAAAATATATAGACTTATAGCCGAAGAAAATGTCAATTTCGTGGGCCAAAATTTCAAAAGTTTTCGTCGGCTAATGTTTCAGAGAAAGGCCGACGAAAATCCAAATCGTTGACTGAAATCTGAATATAGCCGACGATTTTTGTTTATACCAACGAAAAAAAAGGATCGTCGGCTATTCCCAAACTATGGCCGACGATTTTATTTTTCTACCGACGAAAAATAAAATCGTCGGCTATTCTATGGAATTACCGACGAAAATTTTTAGTCGTCGGCCGTTTTTTTTTATTTCGTTGGGAAAAGTCTTTTTTCTGGTAGTGACATATTTATTTCGTCGGGAAAAGCCTTTTTTCTGGTAGTGACATATGGCGATGATTGGGTCGCCGGGAACGCATGTGTTAAATCATCCACTATAGTAAGAAAGTAACGAGCACTGGAAAGTGAAGAATGCTTATAAGGACCCCAAATATCACAATGTATTAAATCAAAAGGTTTGACAGACGAAATAGTACTAATGCCAAAAGAAAGACGACTTTGCTTTGCTAATGGACAAACATCGCAAGCATGATTGAAATTAGGTGAAATATTTAAAAACTTCCTAGCAATATAATCTAGACGAGAAGATGAGACATGGCCCAATCTATAATGCCAAAGGTTGGTTGAAGACTTGGTGAGATGACAGGAAGGTTGAATGGATGATGAGGGATGAGATTTGGACAAAATTTTCTCCGTCGCTAGTGCCACCAAATAATAGAGACCATCACGCTGCTTACCTAAACTAATCGTCCTCCTCGAAGCCAGATCCTGCAAAATACACCAATAAGGGAAAAATGTCACCGAACAGTTCAAACCCCTTGTAAGTTGTCTAATAGATAACAGATCAACTTTAAATATTGTTACACATAGCACATCATGAAGATACAAGTTTGAATTTAATGGTACTGATCCAGTGGAAGTAATTTGTGCTCTTGATACTGGAGACATAGCATGATTTCTATTCAAATGTGTCAAAGTGTTTGATGATGAAACTATGTGATCAGTGGCACCAGTGTCGAGAATCCAACAACGACGTAAAGTTTTGGACAAACCTGGTTTGGCTGCAACATTAGCTTGAGGAGTCTTTTCATCACTACCTTTGTTTTTCTTTTCCCAAGCTGTCACAAGTCGTTCCATTTGTGAATCTGAGAGACTCGAGAGCATTTTTTCCAAATCTTCATCGCCATCGGTGACAAGGTTGACAGAGGTAAGATTACCATTGTTCTTTGGCTTGTGCCTTGGATGTCCATGTGGATAGCCATGTAACTTCCAACAAGTCTCAACAAAGTGATTATCATCGTTGCAATAGGTGAGATCTGGATGAATTACCAGAAGAGCCACTTGATGAACCAAAACGTCGATCTCCTCCATTGGAAAAGCCAGAACGCCTATTGGATTGAGTTGAGTGAAAAGAATTATGTCTTCCACTCCTTACCGCCATTGTAGCGCTATTGGTTTCTGGAGCAGCTCCAAGACTACGTTGCCTCTCTTCCTGACAGATGGAAGAGTAAGCTTGACGCACAGATGGAAGCGGGTTCATCAACAGGATTTGTCCACGAGCAGCAGTATAAGACTCATTGAGTCCCATAAGAAATTGCATCAATTTTTGACGATCTTGTTGAATTCCACAAGTGCAGACATAATCTGTATAAGAGGCCAACTCATCCCACAAACCTTTCAACTTGGTATAGTACGTTGCCACAGAAAGTTGTTCTTACTTGAGGTAGGCTATTTCACAGTGGATTTGAAAGATGCGTGGAGCATTGCTTTGTGAAAAACGCTCGCGAAGATCCTCCCAAACTTCACGAGTAGTAGTGTAGTAAATCACACTATCTGAGATATCTGGAGTAATTGAGTTCACAATCCAAGAGTGCACCATATCATTGCAACGAGACCATGCCGCATAACCATCAGGATCAGTTTCTTCAGAAGGCGCCTTGATGACGCCATTAACAAAGCCAAGTTTGTTCTTGACATTCAGAGAGATTGACATGGCCCTCCGCCAAGTCGAATAGTTGTCACCATTGAGAGGTTTTGAAACTAGCACCAAACCGGGATGATCAGAATGATGAATGAAAAAGGGATTAGAGACATCAGAGTTGCTGCCTCCAAAAGAGGTGGGGATCTGCTCACCATCTAGTTTCACCATGATGACAAGAGAAAAAGAGGACTGCTGCTATGGAATTCAAAGTACCTGCTCTGGTACCATGAAAAGAATGATATTGGCAGAAGATAATCTTATTGATACATACCCGAAGGGTTTTATACAGGAGATATCTTGGAGAGTAAGACAAGATATCTTTGAGTACAAGAATACAACTACAAACTTGGAAACGTAAAAGGAAAAGAATCCTACTGAATATTGCTATGTAATCTCCTAATTGATTTACAAATATTCACTTTCTTTACATATCTATCATAGAATAACTTCATTCCAGCTTGTGCCACTCCAAATTCTTCTTAAGCATAGGATTCAGCTCATCCCTCTCTCTCAACTACTGATCAACCTTAACTATAGCAGTAGAACCAACTTGGTACGCACCAACGGTGGGCGGAACATAGCTATAGAAGGCTTCAAAGGAAGTTATTTGAATAGCTGAGTAGTATTCAGTGTTATATCACCATTCAGCCTATGGTAACACTTGCACCCAAGTGTGGGGTTATTCACTGGCTACACATCTCAAGTACTGCTCTAGTGTCATAATTTGATTCTTTGTTTGACCATCTGTTTGGGGGTGGTTAGCAGTAGACAGTTTTAGCTGAATACCTTGCATTTTGAAGAATGATTCCCATAAGAGACTCATAAATACAGGGTCTCTGTAAGAGATTATGCTATTTGGCACCCCATGTAGCTTGAACACTTCATGCTCAAACACTTTTGCTAAGATAGGAGCTGATTATGGGTGAGAAAGAGGATAGATTAGGACTTGGTGCACTCGTCTATAATTACCCATAAAATTGTTTTGCCTTCTCACTTTAGCAAAGCATCAACGAAGTCAATGGATAAATCACTCAAACTCTATCTGGAATAAGAATTTAGGGATATTGTCTCATAATACTTCCTTTGGCAGATATCACAACCAATAATCGAGGTACTTAAGCTCAATAATCGCGCTACTTTATATGGTCACGTTCTAAGTAATATGCACATTGCCAACACCCCCTCTCTTGTTGGCCATGACACAAGACCAAAGATCAAGAATAATTTTCAACACATACACCGCAACAGACATAACACATTATTCACTCAAGTTTCACAATAATATGAGTATATTGCAGTTTATGAGACTATGTGTGAGGGACTTTGAATTAGAAACTTTCTGATTCAAACTGAAGTATTTAGTCACATTGTTGAAGATAAACTTGTGATTTATTGTGATAATGAAGCATCTGTATTCTTCTGTAAAAATAATAAGAGGTCTAGTAATTCAAAACACATTGATTTGAAATACTATGATGTTAGACAAAGAGTGAGACGTGGAGAATTTAGTGTCTTGAGCATTAACACTAACTCACAGCTTGCAGATCCCTTCACTAAAGTTCTTGACGTAGGCGTTTTTAAGGAGCACATCAAGAACATGGGAGTTTTATCAAGCCTAGAGTTTTAAGTCCAGTGGGAGTTAAAATTAGAAGCAAAATTACAATTTTTCCAGTTTTTGAGTTCTTGAATCTTGCTGCGATTTTTAATCACATTTTGTTTTGTAATGACAGTTATTTAGTTTTTTTTAATGAATTGTACAGTTTTGCTTGAGTTTCTGGTTTAAGAAACATTAGGTGGACTTTGTTATATGTTTTTTTTACTCGTAAATACACATCTGCATATATCAGAATTATTGCATTTAAATATGTGGATTGCATATGTTCATGTTAATGGTACAGAAGCTCTGCATTTTTTTCAAAGTGTTAGATGTTTCTTGCTCTGCATAGATTGACAGGACCCGCCCCGGATTTCACCCTGAAATTCGGATAAGATACTGCGGGGACCACCTTAAGACTAACTCTATCGATAAATCGATAAGTCACTCTTACGATGGACAACCTTAAAACCTGTAACAACCAAAACACTTCTAAATTCCAGTTCCGACCTTAACACCTGGAGCCACCTGCTCCCCAAATCACAACAACCGCCACAAATAAAACACCAAAATCAAGCTCAGTTTATACTCAATTGACTCACAAGTAATCAGAGCAACCTAATACAATGAACTGGAAATACAATTGAAAATAGAACAAGAATGTAAGAATAAGGGATCACAGATCCCACCTAGCGGAAGCGACAAGGATGATAGCTATGTCTCGACTCCGAGTACTCTTAACCTCTGATAACTAGTCTGCACACTGGACGATTTAAAACTAAGGGCCTAGGGGAAAGTAATTTAAAAACGTTAGAGTGAGTGGATAAAAACAATATCGAATAATACTTTATATAAAAAGTATTACATCACTTTTCCAATATTTTATAATTGAAAACCACTATGCATGCATTTTCATAAAACGTCCCACGCTTCAGAAATATCATAGTCATAAATCAGCCCCGCTAATATATTAAATGAACAAATAATATTTTCAAATGAAATTATTTCGAAAACCTATAATAACATATCACGACCAATCCCATTGGCCGAATCCCAAATAATTTTTGTAGTAAAAACCCAGCCCTATTGGTATATCGAATAATCAAATAAAATATATATGGACCAATCCCATTGGCCCATTCCCAAATATTCTTGTAATAAAAATCCAGCCCCGCTGGTTCAGGAATTTATTAAATAAATGAATGCCTCATAAGAGAAAATATTCCCGAAAGCCAAATATATAAAATATATATATCACTGGGCCAATCCCATTGGCCGTTTACTAAAATCGAATAAAAAATAGGAGAATGTTAACCACCATATAATAATGAGCCTCCAAGGCTAAGTGTCAGAATCTCTCTTCTCCAAGACTCTCTATAGCGTCCCTCGCTACTTGTACACGTCGACCACCGAGGTAAATTTGACCTATATGGTCAAGTCGTCACCTCGCATGGGATCAGGTGACAAGGCTAGCTAGCAATAAACATATATGGACCCTAGTATGGTGAAAAATCCGAAAACAAAACCGAAAACACACTTCCCCTATATATCATAAATCAGTACGGTTCCCAACCGCACATCGGAGGCTTATAAATATAATTAAATAGAACAATAGCCTCGAAGAGAATATACATCACCGGCATATCCCATATGGCGTAAAATAATCTTGAAAGAGAATATATATATATATATATATATAAATCAACGACATGTCTCACATGTCGTGAAATTCATAAATAGTGAAATCGTAAAATTCTCGGAAATCTCATTTCCGGATAAATGTACGTACTATTAAAAATAGTCGTAAATATATAACTGAAATTCATATTTCACAATAAATATTAAATTCATAAACATCTGAATTATATATATATATAAGAATTATTGAAGACCGACAATTCATTTCATGTATAAAACATTATAAAAATAAATTGTATTTCATAATTATATGTATGCATTATTTAAAATAAAATCCACTCACAGTACGGCTGAACGTGCCGCTATTCCGAGCTCTCGTCACGTCGACTAACCTCTCGACCTGTAACAGGGACGTAATCATAAATTTTACGAAATTCGGAATTTATTTATAAACGTTAAATCTACGGACGTCCTCACTCGAACGAAAACTCCTAATTTTTCCCTTTTCAGTTATCGGTATAGGAATTACGCCTCAATACCAAACAATCTACGTCTGAAATTACTCAGGACACCCACCCCGTGTCCGATCAATCCTTTTCCTAGTTATTTCGTCGGGAAAACCCTTTTAAAACAGATTTTATCTATTTACGGTAAGTCAACAGTAAATTTTAATGATCAAACAGTAATTATTCTAGGTCAAACAGTAATTGTGAAAGTCAAACAGTAAATGGTTAAAGTCCAATTACTAATTACCATTTACCTTTACTGTTTACTATTTACTTTTACTGTTTTACTATTTACTTTTCACCTTTTACTGTTTTACTTTAATTTTTTACTGTTTCACTATTCATCATCTTCAACCTCTCACCGCCGGAACAGTCGCGCCGCCGCCATCGTCGCCGGAGCGGCAGCTCCGCCACAGGAGGCTAAAAACACCTCCAATCGACTCCAAATTTTCACAGCAGCGTCGCTACAGCCTCGGGGACTCATCCCCGTCACCTCCGCAGCCAAAAACTCACGTATGCGGCGGTCGACACGGCGGCCAAAATCTCCCAAATTTAAATTTCTCCAAAACTCAACCAATTCAACATCAAACAACATCTAATCGACTCCATTTATCGTCGTAAACCCAATTCTAGCCTCCAAATCCACCAAAAAATCAATTACACAACTCTCCAATTCAGAATCAAAAACCCTAGAAATTTCAAATTCTGAATTCTCCTTACCTGGTGCAAACTGGTTCAATTCCTTTCATGGAAGGATTGCACAAGCCAAGACCTTCTTTTTCCGACCGGTATCGGGTCAAACGGCGGCCGAAGGAGGGAGCTCCAGTTCGACTGTGTCGAACTTGCTCGGTCGAGGCACGGCCAAACGGCGGCGTTTCACGTCGTGCCGCTGCCACAGATCGGAAGAGGAGAAGGAGACGGTCCGAACGGGACCGGTGCGCCAGCCCAGTTCGGCAGGACGATGGAGGTTTGGGTGGAGGTCGGGCAGAGTCGGGGGAGAGGAGAGAGAAAGAAGAAAAGAAAGAAAAGGAAAAAGAAAAAGAAAATGGGGGATTTCCCTTTCGGGAAATTTTTCCTCCCGACTATTTATACTCGTCCAAAATCGGAAAGTTACGTGTTTTACATCGTAACCTTTTCGTACGAACTCCAATTTAAACGTGTTACGTGTCCACGAATTCGTTTCAACGTCTTCTACCTCATCATGAAATAAGATCCTCGGTCGGGTCAACTTATTTAAAAGTCAACTTTTAGAATTTCCGAATCGTAAAAACAATTCCTGAAACGTAAAAATAAAATATAAAACTGTCAAAAGGTAATTCGAGTTTCGGGTCGTATCATAGATAGCTGTAGTTTGACAGTTTAGAGAATAGGTCTTGATGTCTTGTTATTGTCTGGCGCGCCCTTAAGTAAGTTGATTAGTTTCTGATATGCTTTCATGTGCATTATTTTCATGATATTTGGACTTGTTACAATAATATTCAGATTACGTGAATTGTATGCCAAGTGTGAGAACTAGTTCAACATGGACAATGACTTGTGCTCTCTCCTAGTTGCTTTAGGAATCTGTGTATTGATCTATTTTGTACAGAAACCTATTCGGATTCTATGAGAAGAATACTACAGTAATTCATTCAGTATCTAATTAGGATTCGTAGGCTTCAAGAAATCTTTTATGGAATGACTCTTGAGACTTTGATCCTTTATAAATAGGTGGTTCTGTCCTTGTTGTTCCCATCGTATTCTAGCATTCGTTATGTCCATATCAAAAGCTATTGGTGGTGAACTAACAGAAGGCAAAGTCTAGTTGTTTGTTGTTTCAGGTTTCAAGCTCAAGATGGATCCAATTAGAGGTGCTGATGGTATGTAGTTGTTCCTGATGCAGTACTAATGTTCTGTTTGCTGTATTTGGTTTTACTGTATTGGTTTTATGTTTAAGCTTTATGAATTCAGTTATGAGCATGATGTTTGTTATTAAATAACAAATGGTATCAGAACACATCTGTGCTCATAAAATCGGTTGCTTGATCAAAGTGTTTTAAAAACCAATCTTAAAGAATCAAAAGAATTTCTGTTTTTGTTTTCGGGTCATGTTCTTGGTGAAACCCATGTGCAGAGGTTGACCCGGTTCAAACCCGACTCGAAGCATAAGTATTTAAAACGCAAAATTAGCCGTTGGCTTCTAACGGTCGATTTCTGCAAAGCAGTTGGGAAATGGATGAATCGGAAAGGCCCGAGATGCTCTGCGTCTCTAAAGGAATTCAAATCCAACAAGCCATGGATCAAGAAGCCAAGAATTTGATGCTGCTGAAAAGAAAAATGCTTCCGCTGTAAAAATTTTATGCAGCAATTTGGGAAAAAAGGCAAAACCAGGTTTTTAGTATATGATTTCGATTCAAGCATGTTATACTATTATATATATATATGCATAAGCCTAGAGCACTCCCAGCGTGCACATAAGTTGGTGATTATGTTGTTCTGTGGCTGGATGAAATTTCAATGCAGGATATGCTCTATGGAATTGAATTGAAGCATGCTATTGTATCTGTATTTCTATGATGCATATTATGATCTCTTTAAAGTTTTAAATGTGAAAAGATTTACAGATGCAGGGATTTCTTCAAAGTTTTCTTATAAATAATAATTCTGGTTAGAAAGCATAAAGTTGGAAATCATAAAATTTTGCAACATTCTGCTGATATCAATGGGCATATTACACAAAGCATTCCTCATTGATGTCAGCAGAGTGCATATGGTGAAAACAAAATTGAAAATTGTGTTGTGTGTTTTAAAATTATACTATTGTATCTTCCAAATAAGTGACTGTGTGTGATTTTAAAATTCAAAACAGCAGTATGCATGATAAATGAGTTTATTTTGGATACAATGAAATTTTTCTTCTGTCCAAAGATGTGGATTGATTTCTCTGTATAACATAGCTTTATTTAACATAGCTTATTGATCAAGAACTACAGAATATTTAGCTTCTGCTCAAAAGTGTTGTTTTAATATTGTTTTTTGGTTTATGGACTGATGGGACCAAATTACACGCACATTTTGTACCTGCAAAACAATCTCATACATATATTACCCTTCTTTTGTCGAGTGTAGTATTGACAAGTAGGGATCGTTCTATCCGGGGAAATCAAGGGCATTTAACACAAAGCATTACATAATCATATGGGGGTTGAGAGTTTATGTCTAAAATCCTACTGAATTTTTACGAAATTAAAAACAAATAAATAAAACCTAATTTAACATATATACATGATCATTATCTTCCACACATATCACTTTACACAAAACTCACATAATTTGTAACAAATTCGCACAAGATAGATAGAGTAGTAATTCGTCATGCAATCAAGATTGAGATTGATTTTAGTTCCAATTTAATTAGAGCCTTCGTGGTTCTTCTAATTAGTTAAAACTCCTTAATTATTTAGAACCAGCTTCGTGCATAATCCTAAACATAGTGCTAATCAGTTTAAAGACACTTCGTGTAGAAATTAAACTAAGAAACACATAAGCACAATGAGTTGAATTGGAAACATATTAGCAAATATGGCGTCACCTCATCACACATCGATATGTAAATTTTCAGAATTACTCTAGCCCAAAGAACTAACACAAGATGAATCAACTTTGAGTATAATCCATCTTATGTTATATTCGGCAATTGAAACCAACACACAAGAATCAGCCATGGCCATGGCTGCCCTCATGCATCGATTTATATGCATATGAATTCAGAAAATAAACCAAAATAAATCAAGAACACATGCGATCATACTACAATAATAAACCCCCGATTAAATTCGAAACTTGTCATGATATATAATTCGGCAATCAAACATCCAAACAAATTCGGAAATCCAAAATAGAATTAATACAACCAAATAAACATCCACAAATCCTTATAATCTTCATAGACAAAGTATTATAAGTATATAGAAAATATAAAGCCATGAGAGAAGAGTGAATCACACTTTGAAGAACCTTGAAGAAAGCTTCGGCAAAGGATGAATTCGGTGGTGATGAAGTGGTGCGATTTTATGGCTAGGTGGTGGTTCGGCTTATGTATTTTCGGTATGAAATTTGTGTATTTTCGGTGTTGTGAAGGTGAGAGACAAGATCCTTTTTCAATGGTTGTGCCGAACTATTTATATGGAAGAAGGGAGAGCTAGGGTTTTCGACAAAAAGGATTAGGGTTAGGTTATGGTTCGGCACCAAGAGTTTGTGCCGAACTCTACTTTTCTTTTCTCTTCTTTTTGTGCAAGACTTCTTCTCCTCTTGCCCTTTGTTTGCCGAAATTCTCTTTAGCAAATTCATAAATTTCGGCACAAACCCTAAATGAACTTGCATGAAATTCAGTCCACATTCATTCTTGAATTCTTCATGTAATTCGACATTAAACCTAAATGAATGTGCATGGAATCAAGTCTACATTCATTTAAGGTTTCTTCTAGTAATTCGGCAAAACCCTTCCTATGCCGAATTCTATTTTCCTTATGTAATCCGAATTCTTCTTCTCCTCTTCATGAGCATGGCATGCTTTCTATTCTAAACCGAAATTCTCCTTTGTTTCCAACGAAAATTCTTCAATTTATTCCTGAAAATAAGAAAGAAAATATATATAAGAAAGAGAAGATAAAAAGTAGCATAATTTATGATTTGATGGATTCCTGATTCTGTCACGTTTTCCTGGTTCAACAAGGAGGTCTACTTTGATTAAAACTCTTAAAACCTTCGAAACGTGTAGACTCCTAAACCGATTAGGATTCCTAATGAGGAATCCTACTTTGAATCAAACTCTTCATAAATCATGCTATTTTCAACAGTTAAGCTCTTTTCACCACAAACTCTGCCAAACACTCCTAACTAGACTCGATGACTCAATAAAACAACAATAAGAGTTAAACAATTACATAAATAGGGATAAAATACATTAAGAATGTCGCATATTATGCTCTTATCAACTACCCCACACTTAGCTTTTGCTAGTCCCTTAGCAAAACAAAATAAAAGACTCTACTAAAACTGCTGCCCCTAAATGTCTCAAGATCTTTTAAAACACATAATTTTCAAGTTAAGCATCCAAATGTAAGCACAATAATCCCATGCGTCATAGACATGTTTCATGGCATGAACAAGTAAAAAGTGAGAAAATAAGCATGTTAACATGTCGAGTTAATTCAATTCTCCTCATTAGGCATACTCTCTTCTTTTCACTCATGATATGGCATTATTCACTCAAAGTATATGCAAGAGAATAGATTGTAAGGCAATAAATAGCTTGCATATTTCATCAAATCAAAGCACTTTGTGAATAATATTATCAAGATAAACTTCATATAACAACTATGTGCACAAATGAACCAAAACCATAAGCCAACTCTTGAGATAATCTCCACATACAAACTTCACCTATTTTAAGAATCATGAGAGATCTTTTCAAGGGAATATAATGGGGCTCGGCATAAGGTATTCGTATTTAGGATAATGGTGAGAAAATGTCACCAAAACTTAGCAAAGCTCAATACTCCTTATGACTTCACTCCAAGGGCCAAGTTTCAACTTGTTGGGCCCATTCTTCATTCTTTTCTTCCCAAACATAATGAAAATGGACAAAGGTCATGTATACAATGATAGACCTTCAATTTACAAACAAACTCCAATTTCACAATCAACCTAGCAAAAATCACTTGAAACCGTGCCTTTTTTCATTTTTATTTCGGACTAACATTTTTCTCTTTTTATTTTTCTGTCCGAATTGTTTTTCTTTTCTTTTCTTTTAGGCACGGCATTAATCAATTTATAAACAATGCTAAGTTCACCCCACACTTGTTTCACAACATCACTCCAAGTTACAATTCCATGATAATAAGCTTTACCAAGTCTTGAGAACAAAGGTAAATGTATAACTATTCTAAGCATATGGAATGTGTATAAGGTGATGAAAGATAGACTCAAATGTAAGTTCAAAGGGGTTAAAACTAAGGAGTCCCACGATGGGCACAAATTAGACACATGTTTTATTTGGCTTTGGTGGTAATCCTAATAAGATCTTCTCAATCACTTTCTAAATCAAGGCATTTCTTGAATAATAGTCTCAAAAATCAACAAGAGTGAGTTCTAGCATTCTAGAGTTCATTAAAATCTATGGCACATAGTCATTGAATAATCAAAGAATGATGAAGTTTAGAATAAATTTCTGCCATTGAATATATTGATCGCACAAGAAGAAAGTATTTGGCATAAGAGCTCACATAGGATATTATGGAAACAAATTAACTCAAACATGCACGCTTTATTGTATGTCAATCATAGTCTCACATGTTCATACTAATCATAATATCTATGAAACTCACAATTCATTTTTATGATTATGCAAAACCATCATCTATGTATTCAAAGATATAATCATCATCGATTCTTTAGGGGCATCTAAGACTCGATCTTAACTAAAACCAACTAAAATTTTTAAATTTTTCTGTTTTTTTTTTACTCGAAACAAACTAAAGTAAAAAAAACAAAACACTCGAAACAAACTAAAGTAAATAACACAAAAACATGGAAACATGTATCACTACCCCACACTTAGAAAATTACTTTGTCCTCAATGTAAATCAAAATAATGTTGTAATTTCTAAGCATATGATAAATCACATATCTCCATTTATACAATTCAACCAAAAAGAGTTTAGGGATTAGAAAATGCAAACTCTCGTAGACGGCTCCTTCACAATTTCGGTTGAAATGGGTTGCCTCCCATGCAGCGCTTAATTGTTTATAGTCCTTTAGCCTAGACTCTTCAAATGTTCACTTTGATCTTGGGGCGTCCTCCACATCTATTTCTTCAAGATGCTCCTCAAAAGGCTCGTGATAAGGCTTTAGTCAATGACCATTCACCTTGAATTCTTGACTTGTAATATCACTTTTAATTTCAATAGCATCATGAGTAAACACATTAGTAACTATATAAGGACCAACCCATCTAGAACGCAATTTTCCTGGGAATAAACGAAGACGAGAATGATATAATAGGACTTTTTGCCGTATATGAAACGTTTTTCCTCTCAAGTGCTTATCATGGTACACTCTTGTCTTCTCCTTGTAAATCCAAGCCGCATCATATGCATCATTTCTGATTTCTTCCAGCTCGCTCAATTGCAATTTCCTATGCAAACCTGCCGTATCTAAGTTCATGTTGAACTTCTGAACTGCCCACCACGCCTTATGCTCCAATTCCACGGGTAGATGACACTCCTTACCCTGTAAGTCGAAAGGGAGACATCCCAATGGGTGTCTTGTATGCTGTTCTATAGGCCCATAATGCATCAACAAGTCGATCACTCCAATTCTTCCTTGTTGGACCCACAGTTTTCTCCAAAATTCGATTGATCTCCCTATTGGACACTTCAGCCATTCCACTTGTCTGAGGGTGATATGGGGTGGTGATGGGACCAAATTACGTGCACAATTTGTACCTGCAAAATAATCTCATACATATATTACCCTTCTTGTGTCGAGTGTAGTATTGACAAGTAGGGATCGTTCTATCTGGGGAAATCAAGGGCATTTAATCTCATGAAGTATTACATAATAAAGGGGGATTGAAAATTTGTATCTAAACCTACTGAAAATTTACGAAAATAATATTAATAAAAACCCAAACTATTATTCACATATGATCATCATCTTCACACATAACACATCACACGAAACTCACATAACATGTAACGAGATCAAACAAGGAATCATAACATAAAATTCAGCAAGCCTCAAAGAAAGTATTTTAGTTCCAATTTAATTAGAGGCCTTCGTGGTTCATCTAATTAGCAAAACTCCTTAATTATTTAGAACCAGATTCGTGCGTAATCCTAAACATAGTGCAAATCAGTTTAAAGACACTTCGTGTAGAAATTAAACCAAGAAACACATTATCACAATGAGTCGAATTGGAAATAAGTAACAAGTATGGCGTCACCTCACCCCATTATCATGCATATTTTCAGAATTACTCTACCCTTGGAATTCATACAAGGTAAACCAACTTCGTGTATAATTTACCTCATACACATTCGGCAACATGAAGCATACGCCCAAGAATCAACCATGGCCTAGGCTGCCCTCAAGTATACAACTTGTTGTGCATACGAATTCAGAATATAAACCAAAACAAAACCCTGATAACTTGCGAAAATTATATACAAACCCTGATTAGAATTCAAAACTTGTTAAGAACAAAAATCGGAAATTAAACAACAAACATGCATATTCGAAAGTCTAAATTCAGATTAATAAAACCAATAACACATCCACAAATCCTTGCAAACTTCATAGACAAAGTTAAGTAATTGTACAGAAAAATAAAAGCCATGGAAGAAGAGTTAATGACACTTTGGTAAACCTTCAAGAAAGTTTCGGCAAAGAGTGGTTTCAGTGGAGATGGATGGTACGAAATTTAGATAGTGATGGAGAGGGGTTTCGGCTTTACTTTTCTTTGGATATTGTGGTGGAATTTCGGCAGAGCTTTGGCTATGTGAAAGTGAGAGATGAGATATATCTTTATGACTATTACATGGCAATTTATAGAGGAAATAACTTAGAGAAGCCGGCCACAAAACAAAACCGAATTGGTTTAGGTTTTCCTTGATTTTCTGAATTCGGCAGAATGACCTCCGTGCATTGATTACATCATAACTCTCTCTAGAAAATAGCTATTGAGGTGATTCCAACTGATTTGGAAACTAGACTCCCGTAGCTTTCCATCCATATGTGGGACGCCATCTGGTTCAAAGTGATCTGTCTTAGAGAGTCCGTGGAATTTGGATGACGTGCACAAGAATTCTGCCGAATTTAATCAGGGTTTCTTCTGATTTTTCTTCTTCTTTTTCCGAATTATCTCTTCCTTTTCTCTTGAATTTGTTGCTGAATTTCCCTTGGATAATTACTGAATATCCTTTCAATATCTCTTCCATTTATCCTTGATTTAACTCATCCTCTCTTCTTGTCCTAGTTGCATTACAACTCTACTTTTGCATTCGGCAATAGGTAATAATTTCTGCCCGATTTTTTCTTTGTTTTCTCCACCGAATTTGCTCAATTAATTCCTGAAAATAAGAGAGAAAAAATATTAAAAAGACAAGATAAAATGTAGGAGAATTATTAAGAGTATGATTCCTGATTCATTTAGGATTTCCTGGTTCAACAAGGAGTTCTACTTTGATTGAAACTCTTAGAACTTTTGACGTTTTCAGAACCGTCGAGACATTGTAGACTCCTAATCCGATTAAGACTCTTATTTGCATAAGGAGTCCTACTTTGAATCAAACTCTTGACTTACGAATCCTAGTTCAACTCAAACTCTTACAAATTCAGCGTTTTTAGACGTTTTAGCTCATTTGACAAACCGACTCTACCAAAGACTCCTGACTCGACTAAACGACTCTATATTACAACAATAAGGGTTAAGTATTGCATAAATAGAGGTAACAACGTATTAAGAACGTCGCATATAATGCTCCTATCAGGTGGAAACTTTGTGAGTAACTCCATACTTTTTTAGCAAAGCCTCTATAGTTTTGTTCCAAAAATGAGAACCTCCATCGCTTATAAGCACACGTGGTACTCCAAACCTGGTAAATATGTTAGTTCTCAAGAATTCTGCAACAACTTTAGAATCATTAGTCCTTGTGGCTTTCGCCTCCACCCACTTAGAAACATAATCAACAGCCAATAAGATATATAGAAAGCCTTTGGAAGAGGGAAAAGGTCCCATAAAATCCATATCCCACACATCAAAAATTTCGACAATAATAATAGGAGTAAGGGGCATTTGATCTTTTGGTCCAATGTTACATGTTCTTTGGCACCTATCACATGTCATGCAAAATGTATGTGCATCTTTGAAAATTGTGGGCCAATAAAATCCGCAATCAAATACCTTAAGGGCTGTTCTTTTAGGTCCAAAATGACATCCACATGTCTCATTATGACAAAAAGCTAGGATCGGCCTATGCTCTTCTTATGGAACACAACGTCGAATGATCTGATCACTACAATGTTTCCATAGATATGGATCATCCCAAATATAGTGTCGTGCAATCTTTTTGATCCTTGCCTTGGCTGCATGCAAAAATGTACTAGGAAAAGTCTTAGTAACTAAATAATTCACAATATCAGCATACCAAGGTTCATGTGTCTCCAATCGAAAAAGCTGCTCATCTGGGAATGACTCTCTTAATGGAAGCATGTCCTCCTCTTTCACAATTCAGCTCAAGTGATCCGCTACCACGTTCTCAGTTCCCTTTTTGTCCTTAATTTCGATGTCAAACTCTTGGAGTAAGAGGATCCATCGAATCAAGCGTGGTTTAGCATCTTTCTTCTTCATCAAGTACCTAAGAGCTGCATGATCTGAATAAACTGTCACTTTAGAATTCAAAAGATAAGATTGAAATTTTTCTAAAGCAAACATGACAGCCAAAAGCTCTTTTTCTGTGGTGGAGTAATTCATTTGGGCATCATTCAAATTTTTAGAGGCATAATAAATTACATTTGGCCTCTTCTCATTTCGTTGCCCAAGAACAGCTCCAACGGCATAGTCACTTGCATCACACATGCGTTCGAAAGGAATCTCCCAATTAGGTGGCGCCATGATTGGTGCCGAAATCAATAACTCTTTGAGCTTCAAAAATGCTGCCTCACATGCTGCATGATGGGACCATATTACGTGCACAATTTGTACCTGCAAAATAATCTCATACATATATTACCCTTCTTGTGTCGAGTGTAGTATTGACAAGTAGGGATCGTTCTATCCGGAGAAATCAAGGGCATTTAATCACATGAAGAATTACATAATAAAAGGGGGATTGAAAATTTGTATCTATATGTTACTGAAAATTACAAAAATAATATAAATAAAAACCTAAACTATTATTTACACATGATCATCATCTTTCACACAATACAAATTACACAAAACTCACATAACATGTAACAAAATCAAACGAGGAATCATAACATAAAATTCAGCAAGTCTCAAAGAAAGTATTTTAGTTCCAATTTAATTAGAGCCCTTCGTGGTTCATCTAATTAGCAAAACTCCTTAATTATTTAGAACCAGCTTCGTGCGTAATCTTAAACATAGTGCTAATTGATAGGAGCACAATGTGCGACGATATTAATATGCTTATGCCCTCGCTTATGCATTGTTTAACCCTTATTTATCTAAGATAAAGTCATAATTTAGTTTAGTGTCAATTTGGTAGAGTTTTTATCAAATGTGCTTTAGAATCCGAAGAAATGACTAAGTTTGAGAAATCTGGAAAATAATGCAAGTTGTCTTTTTTGTGATTCTGAGATGAGTAAAAATGTGATCTATACTTGTCCGAATTTCATGAAATTTGGTGTGCATATTATACATATACTCAGGAATGTTGTGTTAAAATTTCAGATCAATCGGAGTTCGGGAAGTCACCCAAAAGATGGCTGCAAAACAGCAGTTCGAGCAAACCAATCCAGGGACTTCCAGGATTTTCCTGGGACTGTGTCCCAACTTCGAAAAAATCATTCCCGACGACTCACAAGGAATTTGATCGAACTGTTTTACGTGGAGGTAGCTATGTGTGTCTAGTTTATCTGAGATTTTGAATCGCATCAATCGGTGCTCCGAGGAGGGAGATATGCCGGAGTTACTACAGCAAGGTCTTTTCTGCCGATTCCAGGATGCTACTGCCTCCTTTTCACAATTTCTGTTTTCGATGGATCATATGGTGTGCAAATGCATATTTGAAGATGGTCCAAGCTTAAGGAAGGAAGGATGATGACACCAAGCCATGGCATTGAAGAAAAATACGAAGAAGAAGTTTTCCTAGTCAAGCTAGGAAAAGCTGCCGGAAAAGGCAGATTTGTGCCAGTTTTGTTTGATAGGCCGGCTGGGAGCATTATACCATGGATCAAGACCTATCAAATGAAGTCCAAAGATTATACAAGAAGTCCATGAAGATATGCAGCCCAAGCCTTGAAGAAAAATCAGAAAACAAAGTCCTAGAAGAATTAATTTCGGAAGGTTTCAAAACCCTATTCTATTTGGTTTTGTTTTTACCTAATTGTACCTAGGAACTGCTCTAGGGTTTGCCGGCCTCTCCTATATATATAGAGGGCATTCTCCACAGAAAAAGGTTGTCACATCTTGTAGCCAAAACTCTAGTCTAAAGCTCTACCAAATTTTCTACCTTAAGTCCTACATAAAATTCTTGCCGAAACACATCCCTCACCACCATCCAGAAACTTACTGCTGAGCCTATACTACTGCCCGTGCAGCCTCCACGCCATTCTCCATCAAGATCCACACGAGCTGCTGCCTCCCAAGGTGTCTAAATGTGTGATCTACTCCCTTTGGCTTGTAATTTTATGGTTTTATGCTTTTATGTCTATGTAAAACATATGTTCTTTTGGTATTTGTTCTTATGTCTATGTATGAACAATTTGTTTGTTTGGTTTTGCATGTTTAATTCAAAGCATGATTTTGATTCTTTGTGTGTGATCAACTCTAAAGTTTTGATTTCATGGTTTTATGAATGATAGCATGTGAACATAAATTGTAAATAAGTAATCGGTTTGAACTTAGGATGCATGCAATGACTTGATTTTGAAACTTGTTTTTGGTTAACTCTTTAAATTCGTGTGCCTTAAAGATTGGTGGTCTAATTGAGTCATGACATTTAGGGTATCAATCTAATTTGCCGAAATTTACATAGATTAAGATTAGCGCGAAGTTGTCTTGATTTGTGTTGTTTCATAGGGATCGAGTAGTTTAAAGAGTTTGCATGTCGATGTGAGAAGAGTGACGCCTTACTTGCTAACATGTCTCCAACTAAAAAAGGACTTATGTGCTTCATTGGTTAATTGGTTATTTTCTACGCGAAGTGTCTATAATCGGTTAGCTAAAGATTAGGGTTATGCGCGAAGCTAATTCTAAATACCTATGTGAAGTCTAAAATCAACGGAGAGCAACCGCGAAGGACCGAGTTGGGTTGGAACTAAGTCGAGTTTAGAATATTTCAGAGCATGTTTCTTGATTTCCTACTTGTTACTTGTTTTGATTTATGATAGTTAGTGATGTGTGTTTTGTGTGAACGATGTCGACCAACCTTGTACATAATAGAGTAGAATTTTATTTCCTTGTCTTTAATTTTTGTATGCTAGTTTTAGGGGCAGCCCTTGCTGCCGACGCCATGACCTCCCCCATATGATGATTTCGATGTGTATATATGTATATAAGTGTGACAATTGTGTATATATGTGTTTGCGAATATTTGTGTTAACATTTTCATGTTTCAGGTACCCTTAATCCCCGGCTAGAACGATCCCTACTTATTCTATACTACTAATGATTGTAGGGTTATTATTGCTTGATGCTCGCTTCGGCGACTCGTCAATTTTTGGCGCCGTTACCGGGGATTATAAAATTAAACCAAGAAATTAAACCAAGAAACACATAATCACAATGAGTCGAATTGGAAACAAGTAACAAGTATGGCGTCACCTCACCCCATTAACATGCATATTTTCAGAATTACTCTACCCTTGAAATTCATACAAGATAAACCATATATAATTTACCTCATACAAATTTGGCAACATGAAGCATACATCCAAGAATCAGCCATGGCTATGGCTGCCCTCAAATATACAACTTGTTGTGCATACGAATTCAGAAAATAAACCAAAACAAAATTAAGAGAACTTGCGAAATTTAAATACAAAACCTGATTAAATTTCGAAACAAGTTAAGAATAGAAATCAGAAATCAAACATCAAACATGCATATTCGAAAGTCTAAATTCAGATTAATAAAACCAATCAAACATTCACAAATCCTTACAAACTTCATAGACAAAGTTATGTAATTGTACAGAAAAATAAAAGCCATGGAAGAAGAGTTGATCACACTTTAAGAAACCTTCAAGGAAGCTTTCGACAAAGATGATCCAATGGTGATGAAGGATGCGATTTGAGTGTAGTGGTGAAGGGGATTTGGCTAGTATTTTTCTTGGGATTTGGTGAAGGAATATTGGCAGAGTTTCGGCAAAGTATAAGTGAGAGATGAGATGATAATTTAAGGGCTGCCGAATTCTTTACACAGGAGAGAGGAGGAGCATTAGGGTTTCATCTCTTAAATTCTGCAAAGGATGCACTAGGTTTCTGCACAAAGTGTTTGTGCTAAATTCTTCTTCCTCTTTTCTTGCTTGGTAAGTCTTCCATTATCTCTTTAATTCCCACCGAATTTCCCTTGCAATTTATTGAAGAATTCTTCCTTTTCTTCTTGATTAATTCGGCATAAAACCTAAATGAACTTGCATGGAATCAAGTCTAGATTCATTTAGGTTTTCTTCTTTTAATTTCATAAACAAGCACTACCAGAAAAAAGACTTTTGCCGAGGAAATGAAAAAAAAACGGCCGACGAATTAAAATTTTCTTCCGTAATTTCAATGAATAGCCGACGATTTTATTTTTCGTCGGTGGAAAAACAAAATCGTCGGCCATAGTTTAACCATAGCCGATGATACTGTTTTTTCGTTGGTATAAACAAAAATCGTCGGCTATATTCATATTTCAGTCGACGATTTGGATTTTCGTCGGCCTTTCTCTGAAACAATAGCCGACGAAAACTTTTGAAATTTTGGCCAACGAAATTGACATTTTCGTCGGCTATAAGTCTACATATTTTCAGATCTATCACTAACGATAAACCATTGCTTCATCCTTGAAACAGAAAAAAGTCGTGAAATAAGATATGACCAAAATGATAAAATACGTTTACGGTTGAAAAATGACAAGATTCCGATAAAATTTGAGTTTCGAAAGATGCGGTCAAAGGTTTTATTCTTTCGTTTCCCTAATGGTAGCGTTACCTTCGGTAAATATTTTGAGGAAAATTTTTATACGATTAGTTGCATCTCATCGATTTGAAACTATTATCTGTTGAAGGTCAGGCCAAAAAACGTCATTTAGACAGTCAAATTACCATTTCTAAGCGTTTAGAGGTTTGACTTACCCGGTTGACCGTTCCGATCGAGCCTTTAACGTTGTCAGCTGAAGTTGGATTTTTTTCTATACTTGTATTTAATCTTAACGGTGATATCTGACGATTGGAATAGATTGTCTGTCGTTGGATGACTCAGATCCGACGGCTGTTGATATTCCAAAGTATAGCCGACGACATTCAAAGAATAGCCGACGACATATTTTAAATCGTCGGCTAAACTCTTGCGATCCGCTCCTTTTTATTGTCCGCCGTTGGATGGCTCAGATCCGACGGCTGTTGATCTTCCAAAATATAGCCGACGACATTCAAAGAATAGCCGTCGAAATTCAAAGAATAGCCGACGAAATCTTTTAAATCGTCGACTATTCTCTCTGCTATAAAAGCTGAAAGTCGCAGCAGCCCGACTTTTTCTCTCCTAAACCCTCAAAACTTTTTCTCCTCCTCCTTCTCCTCCTCCTCCTCCTTCCCCTCCTCTTCCTCCTCCTCCTTCTCCTCCTCCTCCGGCCTCCTCCGGTCCTAAGGTAATTTTTTTATATTTTTTTGCAATTTATTTTAATTGTGTAATTTAGGTATATAATTTAGATATTTAAGTGTGTGTTAAATTGTTATATATATTGGTTATATATATAAATTGTTAGATTAATTATATATATAAATTTGTAGATTAATTATATATTGGTTATATATATAAATTTGTTAGATTAATTGTTATATATTTGTTAATATATACACATATTTGTATATATATATATATATGTTAATGTATATTTTAATTGTTATATATAAATTGTTAAATTAATTATATATATAAATTGGTAGCCTAATTATATAAATGGTTATATATATGTTAATATATAAATGGTTATTTGTATGTATATATATGTTAATGATGAAATATAGTTATATTTGTATATAAATGGTTATATTTATGTTAATGGTTAGTATTATTTAAAATTAGTTAAATTATAAATATTAATTTGTTAGTATGTTTTAAAATATGTTAGTATTATTGGTTATTATATTAATTAGAATTTGTTATTTAATGTAATATAATTTAATATTAATTAATGTATTAATTTATTTGTTTCCAGATGGCCGATGCATTTAGACAGCTATTCGGAGGCCGTCGTTCCAGATCTAGGGGTTCTGGAAGTTCTGGCGGATACGGAGACTCCGAGAGGACCCCTAGCCAGCCTAAGAGGACCACCAGGCAACCTCAGAGGATCGATTCATCCCAGCCGCGGAGGAGTGTGAGCAACCGGCACCAGACCCTTTTATCGGCGGGTCGACCGTCGAGCAGTTCATGTCCCCCTCTCCGGCCAGATCCTCCGAGATGTAGTACGTAGCTATTTGAGGAGGACATAGCTCCAGACGTTCATCAGGTCCGTATGCCTGAGGTTCATCAGGAGCCGATGACGAGTCCTGCGCCGTCTGCTGCTGACTCTACTGAGGGGCCTACTCTCCCTAATCAGCTATACCTGCCATACAACATTCTTGCCATACCCGAGGTCGACGAGCGTGGTGTGCCCATATGACCTGCTAGGCCTCAGTACGTGAGTGTTGCGGAGGCATACCATTATGAGCCATTTGAGATACCTGAGCTCCTGATTTCGGCGAGATTGAAAGGAAAGTCGGCAGAAGGGTCATCGAGTTCAGGTAACATTTGATTTTATTAATTAAATCTTTTATTAAAATTAACGCACTAATATTTAATTTTATTAACCAATCGTCGTTTATGTGATAGGGACCGCCGCTAGCAGTTGAAGCAGGAATACGAGAGGTGTCATATGTTTTGATACGCTCAGGAAAAGTGTTGAGACCAGCGGGAAAATCCAGATCAACGAACTCCCTAATCAGGATGTTAAGGGGAAAAAACGCCGCGATTACGCGGGTTGCGTGGGAGCACTAATTAGGGATAGAGTCCCTATGTTGTGGACACGGTGGGCTGATGTGCCGGAAGAGATCAAGAGGGAGGTCAACAACGCGACGTCGGTGAGTAATTTAAAAAACTTAATTTCTTTATCGTAATATTTAATCATTTTCGGTATTGTTATAATTTTAAAACTAATAAAATATTATCTTTCAGGCATACTTCGAGATTGCCGAACACAAGCAGGCTTGGGCGTACGCGATGCAGAACTCGAGGTACGTTGGGAATTCCTCATCTTATAATTTGAAATATTTTATGATATTAATAATATTTCTAATGCACTTTTATTTTTTCCGTAGGTTCAAAGAGTGGAAGAACGAGCTCCGTACCCACTTTACCGAATACGACAAACATGGTCGTATGGGTACTCCAAGAGAGTTCATGTTCAGGGAGTACGAGTGGCGTTGGTTGAAGACAGTAGACTTCAACAACCCAGTTATGCAGGTAAATACTAAACTTAACTATAAATGTTTATTTTGTTAATATTTTAATTATTAGTTTAATTATTTTATAATTATTACACTAATATTTTTTGATGCATTTTTCTAATATTTTATTATTTGTTTGAAGGAACGGTCTCGGATAAACTCTGCGAACCACAACCGTAACACAACCCCCCATCATGGTGGTTCTAGGCCATTTTCACAATTTCAGGAGGAGGCGCTTAGAGATCATCCTTTAAGCAACTCGTACATAGAGACGTTCAAGAAGGCTTATCCATTAGCGACAGAAGAGCTTGTAAGTCGTTGATTAATTATTAAAATTTTAATTATTAATTTTACTTAATTATATATTTGTTAGAATATTAATTTTTTTTTCCCGTTCAATTAGGAGAGGGTGAACCGGGCCGAAGAAGAAGTGTTGCAGGAAGTAGTTCGGGAGACACAACCGAACATTTCAGAGGAAGATCTGCAAGAAGCCCTGAGCCAAGTCGACCGATCAAATGTCCAAACTGCAGCGAGGATATTCGACGCCGCCTTCCCAAAACGGTCAAACGACTACTACTGCCGGGGTTTGGCAAGTTCTGGAATAGGGGTCCTGAAGACCACTAAGGGAGCTCAAAAGAGGGGAGGCGGGGACACCCAACAGATGAAGGGGGAAATGCAAAGATTGGCAAAAGAAAATGCAAGATTGGCGGCCCAGTTCCAGAGATCACAGGAGCAACAACGCAGATCACAGGAGCAACAACGCAGAACACAGCAGTATCATATGGAAATGGAGCGTTGGCATGCTGAATGCGAGAGAATTCGGCGACAGAACTACGCCGACCAACAAAACTGGTGGTATGTTATGTTTGCGGCACAACAACAAGGCTTTGAACCCCCGCCCCCGTTTGAGCCTTAGATGAACCTCGAATTCATTCAGCAGGATGACGAGCATGATGGACAGCAGGATGGTGACCAAGATTAGGGTTTAGGGTTTAGGGATGGAATAACTTAAATAATTAATGAAAAACGTGTTTCTTGTTGGATTGTCAGTGTGAATTGCAGGTTGCTTGGAATGGTAACTTAGAAATTAATTTAATTTTTTTTCCCCAAAATATAAGAACAGCTGACGATATTGACATTAATTCGTCGGCTATAACTGCTATAGCCGACGATTTTTAACAAATTTCATCGGCTATAACAGTTATAGCCGACGAAAATTACATTATTTCGTCAGTGGTCTATGTTAAATAGTGACGGTTTCGTCGGCTATAACTAATTAATGCCTCTTAAAATATTAATATATTCCGACGAAATCTTCATGTCGTCGGCTATATTTCAGAACAAATAACCGACGAAAGAGAAGAGATCGTCGGCTATATTTTACGATATCGTCGGCCATATGTGAAAATATCCGACGAATTTCGTCGGGCATTATGCCAAGGTTTGGTCGACGAAATGTATTTTCGTCGGTGATAATGGCCGACGATTTCGTTATTTCGTCGGGCATATTTGAAAATGGCCGACGATTTCGTTATTGTCGTGGGGTTTCGTTATTACCGACGCCGGTTTATCGACGAATAATGGCCGACGAAAGTTTCGTTGGTAGAAGGAATACCCGACGAAAATTTTGAATAGTAGACGAAATTTTTTTCGTCGGCTATTCTGTCCGATCTGGTAGTGAAGCTCTCCTTCTTTGGTCCGAATTCTTCTTCTTCTCTTTGTAAATTTCGGAATTAATTCTTCCACTTTTCTTGCTTGCCGAAATCTTTTCTTGTAATGCATTTGCACGGTATGCATTCCTTCTTTCTTGATCGACAAGCTTCATTGGCATGTGCTCCGCTTGCTTCTTTATGCATAGATAGCATATGTGACTTTGAATCATAATGTTATAAGACATGGAAACTTTTGAGCATGAGAATGCTCTGAGAATGCTCTATGATTATATGAGTCACAATGGATTTATAGAATCCATGAAAATTAGCTACACACTCATGGTGTCTATGATACATTCATAAGAGTGTAGAGACAAGGTTTTATGCCAAGTCATATAAACCAGAATATATACTCAATTAATATAGAGTGTGTTATATGGTGTGTCGTATCACAAGATAAAACATAGGCATGCTTAAAGGCATAGTAAGTACATCCGTTAACGCTCTAAAAATAGAGCCGGAAAAACAACCAAATAAGCCAACATCGATACTATATAGACATAAATATCTAAAAAATCGAGTATCAAGGACCGGGGCCATGAGCTAGCTATCTGAGGCTGAAGCCAAGCTAGAGTGGAAGCCAAGCCGAAGCAAGGCAATAGAAAGGCCGGGTCATGTATAGGCAGGTGCAATGTTGCCAAGGCCAAAGCCGAGGTAGTGCACGGGAGGACCGAGGCCGAGCAAATGCCAAGGCACGCCAAGGTCGAAACCAAGGCGTGTCTAGGCAAAGGCAAAGGCCTCTAGGGCTGAGATTTGATGTTGGAGTCGAGGTTATGCGGGTTGCCGATGGCTAGCCGAGGCCGAGACTAAGGCTTACCGAGGCATAAAACAATGACCTGAAGAGGCCGAGGCCGTGCAAAAGGCCGAAGACATACCGAGGGCGAAACCAAGACATGTCAGGGCATGTGCATGGGCTTATAGGGCCAAGAAGGTTGCGACCTTGTGGTTATGGCGGAGGTTGTTGGCCAAGTAGCGCGCAAGCCAAGCCACGGCCGAAACCGAGGCTAGGCAGAGCAATGTTTGGCATGCGCAAGAGTGCCGAAGCTGAGGCCGGGCAATGCGCATGCATCCGCGCATGTACGCAAGCATGTCTATTTGTTTCTTAACGAACATATCCTCGTTTATCTTTATGATTTTCAAGTTTACCATCACCAATTAGATTGGTGAACTCAAATCAATAAGCCATGTAAATGTATAATGTGATGGAGGTGTTTCTGAGCACAAAGTACCTGCAAAACAACTACATACAAATAATACCCTTCTTTTGTCGAGTGTAGTATTGACAAGTAGGGATCGTTCTATCCGGGGAAATCAAGGGATTTTAATCACATAAAGTATTGTACTAAAGGGGGTGTCGATTTTTATAACTAAATTACCTACTGAATTTTTACAAATACTAAAACCTAAATTATTATATACAATTGATCATCACCTTTCACACAATCACCAAACACAAATCACATTACACATGCAATATAATTAAAACAAGTAATAGGAGCAGCAGCAAATATCAAATTCAAGATCAATTAAGTTCCAATTTAATTAGAGCCAATGCGGTTATTCTAATTATTCAAAACATCACAAGTATTTAGAATCCAACATGCGTGTAATCCTAAACATGGTACTAATCAGTTTAATAACACAATGCGTAGAAATTAAACACAATTAGCACATAAGCACAATATGTCGAATTGGAACATGTTAGCAAGTATGGCGTCACCCATCTCACATCGACATGTAAATTTCCATAATTACTCTTACCCTTAGATTAATACATGTCAAATCCAACATGCGTGTAATTCAACATGTATTAAATCGGAATATGAATTTAATACCTAGATAACACTCATGGCCATCGAATGCATCTAGATATCTCCTTCGGTTCCACACGAATTAAGGAAATAAACCTAATTAAAATCAAGAAAACATGCTAAAAACTACTGCCCATACAACATATTTAATCGTATCACATGCATAAATCGGCAATCATATATAAAAATCCCAAACATTTATAACAAAGATCCAAAGATCCCATATATGATTATCAATACCGAAATTAAATCCATAAACCAAAACATACTTCATAGACAAAGTTATGTTTAAATACAAAGCAATAAAAACCAAAATAATACAATCCATGATTACAACCTTATGAAGATTTCGGCAAGGATTGGTGATGGTGGATTTTTTGTGAGAGATGGAAGGTGGATTCGGCTTTGCTCCTTGGTATATAATTTGTGGAAATAATTTGGCAGGGATTCGGCAAGGTAAAAGTGAGGAAAAGGGAGATATTTTTATGAATACAAAGTGTTGTATTTATAGGGGAGAGGCAATGCTAGGGTTCGGCAAGAGTAGAGCACAAGCAAACCGAAACCAAGTTGGATATGGTTTCGGCAAGGGTTTTATTTTTCCAACCGAAAATCTTCTTCTCTTTTCTTTAGTTGCTGCCGAAAATCCCCTTCAATTATCTTCAATTAAATCCTCTTTAATTCGGCACCAAGTTATTGCACAAAGCCATAATTCAGTCCACATGCATTCCCCTCTTTTCTCTTTTCTTTTCTTTTCCGAAAATTCTATGTAAAATAGAATTAATTCTTCCTCCATCTCTTATCTTGGCCGGCCTCCTTGATTTATCTTCAATAAGTTCTCCTTTAATTCGGCAAAGAGTCCCTTGCAAAATGTTACAAGGAAACCAAATCCAATTTGGTTTCCTCCTTCTCTTATCTTGGCCGGCAAGCATCATTTCTTTTCCACCGAAAATTCTCTCAAAAATCCTCCATTAATCTTCTCTTTAATTCCTGAAAATAAGAATAAGAATTAAATTAAAAAGAAGATAAAAAGATGTAGCACAATTATCATGAGTAAGAGTCCTAGATAGATAAGGAATCCTAGTCCAACAAGGAGTTGTATTTTCAATGAAATTCTTTCGACGATTCAAAAACGTCGAGCGTTTGTAGACTCCTTGTTCGACTAAAACTCTTCACTTGTAGACTTCAGTTAGGACTCAAACTCGTAGAATCCTTATCCAACTGGGATTCCCACTTTAGTAAGGATTCCTTTTCCAAATAGAGTTCTACTTGAAAAAGGAGTCCTAGTCACAATCAAACTCTTATTAGGAATCCTAGTTCAATAAGGACTCCACCATAATTATGCAATTTAACATTTTATAGCACAAACCACATCCACACAAATATTAGAAACGACGAAAGATAAAGAAATCAATTCCGACAAGTTTCCTAGTCAAAACAGGTTTCCTAGTCCAAACAGGATTCCTAGTACCACAAGGAGTCCTACTCAAACTAAAACTCTTCAAAAATCGACATTTCTGCATTTTTAGCTCAATTTATTCACCAACACTTGCCAACGACTCTAACATGACTCAATGACTCTATAATACAACAATAAGGGATAAGAAATGCATAAATGGGGATAAAAACATATTAAGAACGTCGCATTTTATGCTCCTATCAACTACCCCACACTTAGCCTTTGCTAGTCCCTTAGCAAAACAAACAAAAAGACTCAACACTACAGCCCCTAAAATGATTGTCTCAGGATCTTTAAACACATAGCTTTCAAGTTAAGCATTCAATGTAAGCACAATAATCCCAAGCGTCACAGACATGTATCATAGCATGAATAAGTAAGAAACGATAATCACAAGCAATAACATGTTATGTTGATTTCATCCTCCTCACTAGGCATACTCTCTTCTTTTCACTCATGATATGGCAATTCACTCAAAGTATATGCAAGCGAATAGATTAAGAGTTACAAAGAGTAACTTGCATATTTCATCAATTAAAAGCACTTTGTGAATAGATCTTTCAGGAAAAACTTCATATAACAACTATGTGCACAAATGAACCAAAACCATATGCTCATTCTTGACAAAAATCTCCACTAATCAAAGTTTACCTATTTTAAGAATCATGAAAAGATCAACATAATGGTGATAATGGGGATTGGCATAAGGCATTCTCATTTAGGAAGTGGTGATTAAACGTCACCAAGACTTGGCAAAATTCAATCCTCCTTATGACTTCTCTTCAAAAGGGCCAAGTTTCAACTTGTTGGACCCAAACTTCATTCTTTTCTTCCCCATAAAATAGTGATCAAGGACAAAGGTCAAATATAACAACAATAGACCTTCAATTATCACACAAACTCCAATTTCACAATCACAACTTTGTCCAAATATTTTTTTTTATTGCCGAATAAATTTAATTTTTTTCTTTCTCGGATCAATTATTTTTCTTCTTTTTCTATCCGATTTTTCTCTTTTTCTATTCTTTTATTCGGCAACACCTTTTCTTTTCTTAACAATTGGACAAGATCACCCCACACTTACTTCACAACATCACTTCAATTCACAAATTCCATTAAACTTTACCAAGTCTTGACAACAATGGTTAGGATATACTGTTCTAAGCTCAAGGAAAGTGTATCATGGTGATGAAATAAATGGTTTATTGTCAGCTCAAAGGGGTTAAAACTAAGGAGTCCCACGACGGGCACAAATTAGGCATAAGCTTTGTTTGGCATTGGTGGTAATCCTAACATGATCTTTTCAATCCTTTTCAAAATCAAGGCATTTCATGAATAATAGTCTCAAAAATTGTCAAGAGCGAGTTCTAGCATTCTAGAGTTCATTAAAATCTATGGCACATAGTCATTGAATGTTCAAAGAATGATGAAGTTTTGAAAAATTCTGCCCATTTTTATCACTCAAGAAGAAAGTATATGGCATTCAAAGCTCTCAAAGGTTATTATGGAACAAAATCAACACAACATACATGCTTATTACACAAATAAGTCCAAGTCTCAAATGTTCATACCAATCACAAAGTCCATGAAACTCACAATTAATTCTTATGATTATGCAAAACCATCATCTATGTATTCAAGATATAATCATCATAGACTATTTAGGGGCATCCTAAGACTCAATAATTAAAAACAAAATAAAAGCCAACGAAAATAAAGACAAAAAGCAACGAAATTTTTTTTAATTTTTTTCTGATTTTCTGATTTTTTCTTTTCTTTTCTTTTTATGACTCAAAACAAATACAAACATGTGAAACATGTATCCCTACCCCACACTTAGAAAATTACATTGTCCTCAATGTACACATATCATGTAGTAATTTCTAAGCATATGATAAATCACAAGTCCCACATTTACACAATTCAACCAAAAAGAGTTTAGGGATTTAGAAAATTCAAACTCTCGTAGACGGCTCCTTCACACTTTTGGTTGAAATGGGTTGCCTCCCATGCAGCGCTTAATTGTTTATAGTCCTTTAGCCTAGACTCTTCTCCATATCATCAGGATCTTGGTGCGTCTCTGAATTGTGTCTCCTCAATGGTGTGCTCCTCAAAAGGTTCGTAGTAGGGCTTAAGTCGATGACCATTCACCTTGAACGCTTTTCCTGATTCCGTACTTTGAATTTCTATAGCACCATGAGAAAACACATTAGTAACAATATATGGTCCTACCCAACGAGAACGCAATTTGCCAGGAAATAATTTAAGACGAGAATGAAATAACAAGACTTTCTGGCCAATATGAAACGTTTTGCCTCTTATCATCTTGTCATGATACAATTTCGTCTTCTCCTTGTAAATCCATGCAGCATCATATGCTTCATTTCTGATTTCCTCAAGTTCACTCAGCTGCAATTTCCTGTGAAGTCCAGCCTTGTCAAGTTCCATGTTGAATTGCTTGACCGCCCACCATGCTCTATGCTCCAACTCTACTGGAAGATGGCATGCCTTGCCATATGTAAGCCGAAATGGAGACATCCCAATGGGTGTCTTGTATGCCGTTCTGTAAGCCCAAAGTGCATCATCAAGTCTGTCACTCCAATCTTTCCTTGATGGGCCCACAGTTTTCTCCAATATGCTCTTGATCTCTCTGTTGGACACTTCCGCCATTCCGCTAGTCTGAGGATGATAAGGTGTGGATACCTTATGGGTGACTCCATATCGTCTGAGTAAAGCCTCTATTGTTCTGTTGCAGAAGTGAGAACCTCCATCGCTTATAAGCACACGAGGTACTCCAAACCTGGAAAATATGTTAGTTCTCAAGAAACCTGCAACAACTTTAGAATCATTAGTCCTTGTGGCTTTCGCCTCCACCCATTTAGACACATAATCAACAGCCAACAAGATATATAGAAAGCCCTTAGATGAAGGAAAAGGTCCCATAAAATCTATACCCCATACATCAAAAATTTCAACAAATATTATAGGATTTAGGGGCATTTGGTCTCTCTTACCAATGTTACCTGTCCTTTGGCACCTATCACATGTCATACAAAATGTGTATGCATCCTTGAAAATTGTTGGCCAATAAAACCCGCTTTCTAATACCTTGAGCGCTGTCCTCTTGGCTCCAAAGTGTCCTCCACACGCCTCATTGTGGCAAAATGCAAGGATCGGCCTATGCTCCTCTTGTGGCACACAACGTCTAATCACTTGATCATTACAAGTCCTCCACAAATATGGGTCGTCCCATATGTAGTGTCTTGCATTCTTTTTAATCCTTGTCTTGGCTGCCTGCAAACATGTACTTGGAAAAGTTTTAGTAACTAAATAATTGACAATATCTGCATACCAAGGTTCTTTTGTGTCCACTCGAAAAAGCTGTTCATCTGGGAAAGTTTCCTGAAGTGGCAACGTTTCCTCCTCTCTCACAATTCTGCTCAAGTGATCCGCCACAACATTTTCGCTCCCCTTCTTGTCCTTGATTTCGATGTCAAACTCTTGGAGTAAGAGAATCCATCGAATCAAACGTGGCTTAGCATCCTTCTTCTTCATCAAATATCTTAAGGCTGCATGATCAGAATACACAATCACTTTAGAATTCAATAGATATGAACGAAATTTTTCTAAAGCAAAAATCACAGCCAACAGTTCTTTCTCAGTTGTAGAGTAATTTAATTGAGCATCATTCAAAGTTCTAGAGGCATAATATATAGCAATCGGCCTCTTCTCTTTTCTCTGTCCAAGTACTGCTCCAACTGCATAGTCTGAAGCATCACACATGATCTCAAATGGTAGTGTCCAATCTGGTGGCGCCATGATTGGTGCTGATGTCAACAATTCCTTCAACTTGACAAATGCATCTTCACACCCTTTGTCCCATATGAATGGAACCTCCTTCTGCAAAAGGGCACAAATAGGCTTGGCCACCAACGAAAAATCCTTGATGAACCTCCTGTAAAAACCTGCATGGCCAAGAAACGAACGTACCTCCCTTACAGTTGTAGGGGAGGGTAAGTGAAGCATAATATCAATCTTGGCCCTATCTACCTCAATACCCTTTGCAGATATAATGTGTCCTAGAACTATCCCTTGTGTTACCATAAAATGACACTTTTCCCAATTAAGTACAAGGTTAGTTTCTACACATCTCATCAGGATTAATTCCAAATTCTCTAAGCATACATCAAAGTCTTTTCCATAAACGCTAAAATCATCCATAAAGACTTCAATGATATTCTCAATATAATCACTAAAAATGGAATACATACAACGTTGAAATGTACCTGGTGCGTTGCATAAACCAAATGGCATGCGTCGATAGGCAAACGTACCAAAGGGACATGTGAACGTTGTCTTCTCCTGATCATCTGGGTGAATGCATATCTGATTATAACCGCTGTACCCATCCAAGAAGCAATAGAATTCGTGCCCAGCTAATCTCTCCAACATCTGGTCCATGAAAGGCAAAGGCATGTGATCCTTGCGTGTAGTAGCATTCAACTTTCTGTAGTCGATACACATCCTATGACCTGTCACCAATCGTTGGGGCACGAGTTCATCCTTATCATTCTTCACAACCGTGACTCCACTCTTCTTAGGTACAACTTGGACAGGTGCAATCCACTGGCTATCTGAGATGGGATAAATGACTCCACAATCCAGCAATTTGATCACCTCGTCCTTCACAATCTTCATCATTGGAGGGTGCAATCGTCTCTGACCCTCCCTAGTAGGCTTGGCTCCTTCTTCAAGCAAGATCCTATGGACACAAGTTGTAGGGCTGATTCCCTTAATATCCGCCAACGTCCATCCAATGGCGGTTTTGTTCCTCTTCAACATGCTAGTCAAACGTGCTTCCTGCTGCTCACTCAGCTGTGATGACACAATAACTGGTAGTGTGTCATCGTCTCCCAAGTATACATACTTCAAATGATCCGGAAGCACCTTCAGTTCTAAAATAGGGGCCTGTTCCACAGATGGTAAAATTTTATTAGTGGAAATGGGAATTGACATATACTTACATTGCTTTTTCACATGGGATGCTGCCTCTAGCTCGGCAACAATATGCATTAGGCTCGGCTCAAGTTTGAGCCGTTCCTCCTTGGTAATTCTCTCCCCATTTGTGTCAATTCCGGCCCCTTGCTCAATAGCTAGTTGCTATTGATCCAAAGTTTCTGACAAAACCTGCGCAATAGAATCAACTACATCAACATTATAGCAAGGTTTTAAATCAGAAATTGGATACCTCATGGCCTCAAAGATATTGAAGCCAATCACTTCACCATCGAACTCCATGGTGAGATTGCCTTCAGCCACATCAATTTTCGTTCTTGCTGTCCTCATAAATGGTCGCCCCAACAATAGTTGAGTGGAATTAATGGGCGACTCCTCCATTTGAAGCACATAGAAATCTGCAGGAAATATCAGATTATTCACCTGCACAAGAACATCCTCAACATATCCCTCAGGATATTTGTTAGACCTATCGGCGAGTTGAATGATTACATTGTCCTTTTTCAACTCGCCCAAACCTAGGGACTTATACACATTATAAGACATTACATTAATTGAAGCCCCTAAGTCTAGCAAAACTTTATCAAAATTAAATTGTCCAATTTTACATGGCACAGAAAAGCTGCCAGGGTCTTTCATTTTAGGTGGAAGCTTTCTTTGGAGAACGGCTGAGACCGTCTCACTCATCTTCACCACCTGCTCCTCCCTTGTATGCCTCCTTGTTGTGCATAGCTCCTTTAAGAACTTGGCATACTTTGGAATCTGCTTGATGCATTCCAAAAGGGGAATATTCACCTCCACACGCCTGAATATATCAAGTACCTCCTCATCTGATTTCTCCTTCTTTGATTTTGCAAACCTAGAAGGAAAAGGCAAACTCGAAGATTGGTTAGCATTAACTAATCCACTTGAGTCAGATTTTACCTTAAGTGTCTCTGAGGTAGCGGGATCTTTTTCCATGTCCCTATTCTTCATCTTCTCGAGCTCAGCCTTGCTTGGTTTGCTCCTCTCGACCTCATTGCCGTTTGCCTCCTCATCGTTGCCATGTATCTCCTCATCATTGCCGAGTGACTCTTTGTTGTGCTCGGCATCACCACCAAAAATTTCGTCACCTCTCTTCATGCTCGGCCCCTCCACAACCTTACCACTCCTTGTGGTAATTGCATTAGCTTGCTCATTTTTGGGGTTCTTAATTACTCCTCCAGGTAATCTCCCTTGCTCCTGAATCTGCCCCATGAAATCCACAACCTTCCCCATCTGATTCTTCAACTCAGAAATGTCCTTGGTGTTCGAGGTTGTAGATTGCAACAATGTATGAGTTGCATCGTTCAAAGACTTAAGCATGGCGTCATAGTTGGGATTTGACGATGCTTGTGCATTATTGTTGTAGAATTGTTGCTGCTGGGGTCTTGCATATCCTTGGTATTGCCCTTGAGGTCTTGGTTGAAACACCATTCCTCCTTGATTAGCTTGTGGTGGCGCCACATGTGTAGGGTTCTGCACATTGTTGTTGTTAGCCCACCTAAAATTAGGGTGATCATTAAATCTGGGGTTGAAGTTCTGAAAAATGGGACGTTGCTGCCCTTGAAAACCAATTGCATTGGCTTCCTCAAAATTATCTCCTCCACCAACTTGTGGACACACATCTGATGAATGCCCCTCCATGCTACACACCCCACAGACTTGGGCATGTTTTTGCTTCATAAACTGAGACATCATCTGAGTGAGTTTCCCCACATCTTCCTTAAGCTCCTTGACAACACTTGATTCCTCATAACCGCTGGCCTCACTGACTCGCCTAGAGGAAGTAGACCCGAATTGTTGTTGATTGGTGAAATGCATCTCCAACAAATTCTTAACCTCCTCTCTACTTTTCTCCATTAAAGATCCACCAGCTGCTGAATCTAAGAATCTCCTCTCCAAGGGACGCAACCCTTCATAAAAGTATTGTAGAAGAAGACCCTCACGTATCCCATGATTAGGACATGTTGCCACCAAAGCCTTGTACCTGTCATAGTACACATCGAAGCTCTCATCTGGCTCTTGTCTGATTGAGGTGATCTCCTTTCTGATCTGTGTCACCCTTGATGATGGAAAGTATTTTGTGAGAAATTCTCTCACCATTGTAGTCCAAGAAATCATCTTCCCAGGTGGTATAGCATAAAACCACTCTTGCGCCCTATCCTCCAGTGAAAAAGGAAACGCCTTCATCCTCACATGTTGTAAATCTGCCCCAGTTGGGCACATTGACTCACATCTGAATTCGAACTTCTGAATGTGGCGGTTAGGATCCTCTCCACTGAGTCCATAAAACTTAGGCAATTGGTGGATAAATCCACCCTTCAGCTCAAATTCTCCTGACTTGCCAGGTGCAACTGCAGGATATGTTACATTACTCGGTCTTACTACTCCTCCTTGTGGCGCATCTACCTGACCATTCTCCTCTCTTAGTGAAGTCATTCTGAATGTAGGATCAGGTAAATCAAAATTCAAATACTGAATTGGTATGGGACTTTGGAGTAGCTCGAATTCTGGTTCTTCGTGAAACAAAGGGTTTAGTTCACATGAAGCTTCTGATGGAAATGGTGATGGTGGTGCAACAAAATTTCGGTTGAAAAGTGATGAGGTGGGAGAAACAAACTGAAGTTCTGGTGTAGAAGTGCTCGGCAAAACTGGCTCTTCTTCTTCTTGGTTGCAAATTCTTTTCAATCTATCCTCAATCTCTTGTGACCAACCAAGATTCATGTACCTGAAATTATTTAAATTTCGAGGTTTTTAACAAATGAATTTATAAAGAAAACAAACGTGTATAGTTAGTATGTAACAATTAGTGTTAGGGTAAATATATCACACAAGTATAAGTATCAACGAAAATTTAACTATAAATATGTAAAAATGTTACACGAAATTTAAAGTATATATAAATGTATGAAAAATTCACAATATATCTCATAAAAGTTCAACGTGTATATGTATAATAACAAACGTAAATTTGTAAGTATATGTTACATGAAAAAGTTACAAGTATATTACAAAGATGTATATCACACGAAAATTTACAAATAAGGCTCACACAATTTCACAAGTATAACAGAAAAATGTGTTTTATGTATCCCTAGTTAAATTGCTATGTATTTTGTTCGAATTTTCAAAGTACGTGGAGCAGAGGAGATAACGGTGCAATGGACTGATACAGCCCCCGGTAGTATCATGCTTGATCCGATATACCTCAAAAATTCAAACCAAGAAACATTTTCTTGTGAGATTAAAAATTTACTTATGTCAAACTCATTTATGATTCTGAAGCTCGGTGGACGTGCGGCCTAGGTCTATCGACTAGACACAAGATTCCGTGGTTTCAGAAGGCTAGAACGAAAGTACTAATAATGGAGTGAGGCAAGACTCGTTGTTGGTTACCACGGAGAGCGAACTCCCAATCGACTCACTCACAGGGAATGAACATCAGTCTGTGGGCCTTGAGATCTAGTTAAACAAACCTCAATACCAAAATTAGAACAAACGAAATATGATTGCCCCTTACTCAGTTGAGAACCTTATGTTGTCAGTTCCACTAAAGTGCATAAAAGCCGCCCTCAACCTCATAAAAACGCAAGCGCTAGTATGAAGGGTTAAGGCTAAAAGCAACATTAGTGACCTTACCTATTCCTCTTCCCCTCAAAACCATAAACAAACTCAACACAAATAGACTTTCAAAACTCCCTAACAATTTAAACTAGTTATGCACATCACACGAAAAAAATTTTGTACAAGTATCTATGTTGGTTCGGTTTTTAGATTACATCAATTATGTATGTATTATGATTGCCGAAACTTAGGATTTCTAGGTGTCTTTTATTCACACAACTTTAAAATTTGAGGTACGTGGAGCAGAGGAGATAACAGTGCAATGGGCTGAAACAGTCCAAGGTAGTATCATGCTTATTCCGATATACCTCAAAAATTAAAGACGAATTTTACCTTTTTGAAGAAAAATAGATTCCACATATGCTCAAGTTATTTTCTAGCGTCTAAAGTGAGGTGATGCTTCGGCACAAGCTGTCGTCTAGGTCGAACGTATTTTACTTTTTTAAGGCGATGTCGTTAAGATTCACGGAGAGTAAACTCTCTTTAGGAACAAGGCAGGTCTCAAAGTTTTTAACCACGGAGGACCAGTCCCCTATCGACTCACTCACAGGGAATGAACGTCAGTCTATGGGTCTTGAGAACCAGTTTTACAAACCTCGCACCATTCAATGAAAATAACTTGCCCTATACTTGGTAAAATAAACTCGGATCCCTAGCGGTCTCAAGTGTTGATTAAAACCGCCCTCAACCTCATAAAAATAATACCAAGTTAGCGTCTTTATGCGTGGGGGGCCAACGATGGACTAATTCCAACATTGCAGGGCCCGTTTCCCAATCTACACAAAAACATACCTAACATGGCATCACTCGTATGAAGGGTTATGGTTATGATCAACAAAAGAGGCTTCACCTACATGTTACACTTTAGAAACTACAATAAACTACAAGCATACACAAAAACTATCAACTTCCTAGAAATTATCTAGGTGTATCAACATCACAATAATAACACACAAAAATCGGCAATTAAGAGCAAAAACCAAAAACCAAAAATAAAAACAAAAATAAAAATCGGAAAATTAACCTATTTACTATTACATTTCCAAAAATCCTATTAATACAATTCCCAAAACTATTGCAGAAATTAAATAATTTACAATTATACAAAGTTACAAACAACACTATATGAATCAAAAATTTATAATTTCCCCGGCAACGGCGCCAAAAATTGATGGAGGTGTTTCTGAGCACAAAGTACCTGCAAAACAACTACATACAAATAATACCCTTCTTTTGTCGAGTGTAGTATTGACAAGTAGGGATCGTTCTATCCGGGGAAATCAAGGGATTTTAATCACATAAAGTATTGTACTAAAGGGGGTGTCGATTTTTATAACTAAATTACCTACTGAATTTTTACAAATACTAAAACCTAAATTATTATATACAATTGATCATCACCTTTCACACAATCACCAAACACAAATCACATTACACATGCAATATAATTAAAACAAGTAATAGGAGCAGCAGCAAATATCAAATTCAAGATCAATTAAGTTCCAATTTAATTAGAGCCAATGCGGTTATTCTAATTATTCAAAACATCACAAGTATTTAGAATCCAACATGCGTGTAATCCTAAACATGGTACTAATCAGTTTAATAACACAATGCGTAGAAATTAAACACAATTAGCACATAAGCACAATATGTCGAATTGGAACATGTTAGCAAGTATGGCGTCACCCATCTCACATCGACATGTAAATTTCCATAATTACTCTTACCCTTAGATTAATACATGTCAAATCCAACATGCGTGTAATTCAACATGTATTAAATCGGAATATGAATTTAATACCTAGATAACACTCATGGCCATCGAATGCATCTAGATATCTCCTTCGGTTCCACACGAATTAAGGAAATAAACCTAATTAAAATCAAGAAAACATGCTAAAAACTACTGCCCATACAACATATTTAATCGTATCACATGCATAAATCGGCAATCATATATAAAAATCCCAAACATTTATAACAAAGATCCAAAGATCCCATATATGATTATCAATACCGAAATTAAATCCATAAACCAAAACATACTTCATAGACAAAGTTATGTTTAAATACAAAGCAATAAAAACCAAAATAATACAATCCATGATTACAACCTTATGAAGATTTCGGCAAGGATTGGTGATGGTGGATTTTTGTGAGAGATGGAAGGTGGATTCGGCTTTGCTCCTTGGTATATAATTTGTGGAAATAATTTGGCAGGGATTCGGCAAGGTAAAAGTGAGGAAAAGGGAGATATTTTTATGAATACAAAGTGTTGTATTTATAGGGGAGAGGCAATGCTAGGGTTCGGCAAGAGTAGAGCACAAGCAAACCGAAACCAAGTTGGATATGGTTTCGGCAAGGGTTTTATTTTTCCAACCGAAAATCTTCTTCTCTTTTCTTTAGTTGCTGCCGAAAATCCCCTTCAATTATCTTCAATTAAATCCTCTTTAATTCGGCACCAAGTTATTGCACAAAGCCATAATTCAGTCCACATGCATTCCCCTCTTTTCTCTTTTCTTTTCTTTTCCGAAAATTCTATGTAAAATAGAATTAATTCTTCCTCCATCTCTTATCTTGGCCGGCCTCCTTGATTTATCTTCAATAAGTTCTCCTTTAATTCGGCAAAGAGTCCCTTGCAAAATGTTACAAGGAAACCAAATCCAATTTGGTTTCCTCCTTCTCTTATCTTGGCCGGCAAGCATCATTTCTTTTCCACCGAAAATTCTCTCAAAAATCCTCCATTAATCTTCTCTTTAATTCCTGAAAATAAGAATAAGAATTAAATTAAAAAGAAGATAAAAAGATGTAGCACAATTATCATGAGTAAGAGTCCTAGATAGATAAGGAATCCTAGTCCAACAAGGAGTTGTATTTTCAATGAAATTCTTTCGACGATTCAAAAACGTCGAGCGTTTGTAGACTCCTTGTTCGACTAAAACTCTTCACTTGTAGACTTCAGTTAGGACTCAAACTCATAGAATCCTTATCCAACTGGGATTCCCACTTTAGTAAGGATTCCTTTTCCAAATAGAGTTCTACTTGAAAAAGGAGTCCTAGTCACAATCAAACTCTTATTAGGAATCCTAGTTCAATAAGGACTCCACCATAATTATGCAATTTAACATTTTATAGCACAAACCACATCCACACAAATATTAGAAACGACGAAAGATAAAGAAATCAATTCCGACAAGTTTCCTAGTCAAAACAGGTTTCCTAGTCCAAACAGGATTCCTAGTACCACAAGGAGTCCTACTCAAACTAAAACTCTTCAAAAATCGACATTTCTGCATTTTTAGCTCAATTTATTCACCAACACTTGCCAACGACTCTAACATGACTCAATGACTCTATAATACAACAATAAGGGATAAGAAATGCATAAATGGGGATAAAAACATATTAAGAACGTCGCATTTTATGCTCCTATCAAACCTTTGTGCAAAAAGGAAAAGAATTCAGCCAAAACAAGAAAAGGAAAGAACTCTTACTACTTGCCGGTTTTGCACCATTCCTTAATGGCTAGGGTTTTTCTTTGTTCCCCATTTAACTTGGCCGGCTGCCTCTCTTCATGATCATAATATTCCATACGAAAATACCAGCAAAAAGTTCTGCCCAAGTTCTCTCAAGTGAAGGAAGAAAATCCTCAAGCCGAAACACATCCATCCTCCCACCACAAAATCGCAAGAACCCTAACCTACCTTCATCCGTGCACTCCACCACTTCTTGCCGAATCTTCCAAGGTTTTTTCAAGTAGTGATTCATCCCTATGGCTTGTCTTATTTTCTGCCTTGTTACAATCTTTGTTGTAATAATACTGATGCGACCAAAATGCGTGCACAATTTGTACCTGCAAAATGATAGCATACCAATAATACCCTTCTTGTGTCGATTGTAGTTAGGACAAGTAGGGATCGTTCTATCCGGGGAAATCAAGGGCATTTAATTTCATAAAGCATCACATAATAATATGGGGGGATTGGAAATGGTATCTAATATCTACTGAAAATTACGAAAATAAAACCTAAATTACTATATACATTTGATCATCACCTTTCACACAATCACAAAACACAAAACTCATTACACATGCAACGAAATTAAAACAAGTAATAGGGGCAGCAAGCAAATATCGAATTCAAGATCAACTAAGTTCCAATTTAATTAGAGCCAATGCGGTATATCTAATTATTCAAAACATCACAAGTATTTAGAATCCAACATGCGTGTAATCCTAAACATGGTACTAATCGGTTTAACAACACTTCGCGTAGAAATTAAACACAAATAGCACATAAGCACAATATGTCGAATTGGAACATGTTAGCAGGTATGGCGTCACTCATCCCACATCGACATGTAAATTTCCAGAATTACTCTAACCCTTAGATAAATACATATTAAATCCAACATGCGTGTAATTCAACATGTATTAAATCGGCATATGAATTCAACATCTAGATAACACTCATGGCCTGCGAATGCATCTAGACATCTCTTTCGGTTCCACACGAATTAAGGAAATAAACCTAATTAAATCAAGAAAATATGCTAAAGCTTGCTGTCCAACATACCATATTCAATTAAATCACATGCATAATTCGGAATTTAAACCCAAGATAACCAAATAATATAACAAGAATTCGGAAATCCCATGAATAAATTACAAAACCAAAATCGGTACCAAGAATCCATACATAATTCATAGACAAATTAATGTATAAATACAAAGAAACTAAAGCCATTGAAAATTACAATCCAAATGACAACCTTTGTTGAAGAATTCGGCAAGAGGATTGATGTTGATGATTGGAATGATTTTATGGAAGGTGGTGGAGATGGTTTGGCTATGTTCTTGGTGAAAATTCAAGGAAGCAATTCGGTAGAGTTTTGGTAAGCTTTTTGTGAGGAAGAGAAGATGATTTTTCTGAAAATATGGCATGCTATTTATAGAGGTAAAGGCTGCTAGGGTTCGGCAAAGGAATCCTTGAGAGCCGAAAGTCTTTCTCCTATCTCCTTGTTCTGCAAGTCAATCCTTCCTTCTAGGTTGTTGCCGAAATAACTCAAGGATAAATGCTGAATTGTTTTCAAAATATTCCTTAAATTATCCTTGATTTAATTCAGCAAAATTACCTTGAATGTAGAGAGAAAATCAGTCCACATTCGTCCTTAATTTTGTTTCCTTTCCAAGCTTTGTTGCCGAATTAATCCATATAAAGCTCCACCTTTTCTTTCTTAATTCAGCCTTGTTTCCTTGTAGCTCTAGAACTCCTTTAAATGGCTGAATGCTTCCCTTATTTTGTTTGAAAACTTGCCATACAAATTTCGGCATCAATTCATGCATTCCTTTTTTGGTCGAAGCATTTAAATCTTTCCTTGTCCTTGTTGCATTTGAATTCTTCATTTAATTTGCTTCCAAAATTCTTCATTTATCTCCTCTTTAATTCCTGAAAATAATAGAGAAAAATAAATTAATAAAAGAAGAAAAATTGTAGCACAATATCTTAAGAACAAGTCCTGATTCGATAAGGATTCCTGCTTTCATTAGGATTCTTCAAGAATTGCACACTTTTCACGTTTTAAGCTCTTTTCATCAACAACTCTGCCAAAGACTCTATATTTAACTAAATGACTCTATATTACAACAATAAGGGTTAAGCAATTGCATAAATGGGGATAAAACACATTAAGAATGTCGCATATTATGCTCTTATCAACTACCCCACACTTAGCTTTTGCTAGTCCCTTAGCAAAACAAAATAAAAGACTCTATTAAAACTGCTGCTGCCCCTAAATAATTGTCTCAAGATCTTTTAAACACATAGCTTTCAAGTTAAGCATCCAAATGTAAGCGCAAAAATCTCAAGCGTCATAGACATGTTTCGTGGTATGAATAAGTGAGAAGTGAGAAAATAAGCATGTAGACATGTCAAGTCAATCCAATCCTCCTCACTAGGCATACTCTCTTCTTTTCACTCATGATATGGCAATATTCACTCAAAGTATATGCAAGAGAATAGATTAAGAATTACAAAGAGTAACTTGCATATGTCATCAAATAAAGGCACTTTGTGAATAGTATTATCAAGATAAACTTCATTTAACAATTATGTGCACAAATGAACCAAAACCATAAGCTCAACTCTTGAGATAATCTCCACATACAAAGTTCACCTATTTTAAGAATCATGAGAGATCTTTATAAGGGAATATAATGGGGCTTGGCATAAGGTATTCGCATTTAGGATAATGGTGAGAAAATGTCACCAAGACTTAGCAAAGCTCAATACTCCTTATGACTTCACTCCAAGGGCCAAGTTTAAACTTGTTGGGCCCATTCTTCATTCTCCCCAAAACATAGTGAATATGAACAAAGGTCAGGTATAATAATAATAGACCTTCAATTATTAAACATTCTCCAAATTCACACCAAGAACTCAATCCAAAGCTTTTCTTTTTGTTTTGTTGCCGAATATTATTTTTTTTTTTTTTTTTTTCGGCAGTCCTATTTCTTTCATGCTTTTGGATTGGTTCACCCCACACTTGCTTCAAATCATCACTCCAAATCACAATTCCACAATAAAATTAAGCTTTACCAAGTCTTGATAACAAGGGTTAGGAAAAAACTATTCTAAGCACAAGGAATGTGTTTCATGGTGATGAAATAAAATGGCTGAATTTCGGCTCAAAGGGGTTAAAACTAAGGAGTCCCACGACGGGCACAAATTAGGCATAAGCTTTATTTGGCTTTAGTGGTAATCCTAACAGGATCTTCTCAATCATATTCGAAATCAAGGCATTTCATGAATAATAGTCTCAAAAATCAACAAGAGTGAGTTCTAGCATTCTAGAGTTCATTAAAATCTATGGCACATAGTCATTGAATAATCAAAGAATGATGAAGTTTAGATAATTTCTGCCACTCATCATATTTATCGCACAAGAAGAAAGTATTTGGCACAAAAGCTCACATAGGGTATTATGGAAACAAATTAACTCAAACATGCATGCTTTATTGTATGTCAATCATAATCTCACATGTTCATACCAATCACAATATCCATGAAACTCACAATTAATTTTTATGATTATGCAAAACAATCATCTATGCATTCAAAGATATAATCATCATCGACTCTTTTAGGGGCATCTATGACTCGATCTTAGCTAAAAACAAACGAAAATTTTTAATTTTTCTGTATTTTTCTTTTACTGACTCGAAACAAACTAAAATAAATGAAACAAAACAAAACAAAACACATGGAAACATGTATCACTACCCCACACTTAGAAAATTACATTGTCCTCAATGTAGATCAAAATAATGTTGTAATTTCTAAGCACATGATAAATCACATATCTCCATTTATACAATTCAACCAAAAAGAGTTTAGGGATTAGAAATTTCAAACTCTCGTTGATGGCTCCTTCACAATTTTGGTTGAAATGGGTTGCCTCCCATGCAGCGCTTAATGTTTATAGTCTACTCAGCCTAGACTCTTCACTTCTTAATCAAGTTGTGGGCGACGCCTTTTGGAGTGCGCACTCCAAATTCGTGCCTCCTTACAATGGTTATCATAACTCGATGCATGATTACTCCACTCTTCAACTGCATCACATCAAGATAAAGAAATTTAGAAGAGTGGAGATGAGAATTCAAAGAATAAGTTAGTAGTGAGTTAGTGAATTAGCTAAAGTTGGAAGTTAGTGTATAAATATACAATAATTAGCTAAGTAGAATTTAATTGCAAATCATGAACAAAAGTTTAGAGGGGTGGAACTCGTTTCTTGCAACACTTGTCGTTCTTCCCAAGTCAATGAGAGCTCCAATCAATTGTTAACAATGTAATTCTTCACCTCTTCCTTATGATCTGCAACGAACAATTAAACTCTACAAGAATCTTGAGAATCAACATGTATAGGTTAGAAAGAATGAGTTAGAATAAGTTAGAGAATAGGTTAGAAATAAGTTAGAAGTAATATGTATAGGTTAACACAAAATTATTTTAAGTATATCACACAAAATTTTCACACGAAATTTACACAATGTTTCACGAAAATTTACATGTTATTTACACAAGAATTCGGTTCATGTTTCACAAAGTATCCGAAAATTATAACACATCAAATATGTCGAACTCTTAGAGTCTAATTGCTGTTATTCACAACACTTTTAAAATTCAAGGTACGTGGAGCAGAGGAGATAACAGTGCAATGGGCTGAAGCAGCCCAATGTAGTATCATGCTTTAATCCGATATACCTTAAAATTTAAAGACATCTTTCATTTGTGAAGCTATATAAATCTATTTATGCAAAGTTATTTTCTAAGTTCTAAAGCAAGGTGGACGTGCGGCCCAAGTATTGTCGTCTAGACATGACTATTCCGTGTTTTCAGAAGGCTAGAACGAAAGTTTCTAAGATGGATCAAGGCAAGACTCGTTGTTGGTAACCACGGAGAGCGAACTCCCTATCGACTCCCTCACCGAGAAGGAACGTCAGTCTGTGGGCCTTGAGATCTAGTTAAACAAACCTTGAAACCAAATTAAAGACAAACGAAAAAAATAGGCGAACCTTTATGCCCCTTACTCAGTTAAGAATAACCATGTGTTAGACAGTTCTCCAAGTGTTAATAAAAACCGCCCTCAACCCCAAATGACCTTAACAAGGTACAAATGGAGGGTTATAGCTAATATTAACAAAAGGGACTTCACCTATTCCGTTCACTTTAGAACCTACAATAAACTAAACATAAATAAATCTTTAACTTCTTAGCAATTTATCTAAATGTTACACACATAAATCACATATTATATCATACATTCGGCCACAATTATAAACAAAAACCGAAACCTAATTAAGCTATTACATACCGAAACCTAAAACTTATACAAAACAGAAACTATAAACAATTATGCACATCACAATTTATACAATGATACAAAGTAACACATCATGAAATTAAATAATTTTAACTTCCCCGGCAACGGCGCCAAAAATTGATGCGACCAAAATGCGTGCACAAATTGTACCTGCAAAATGATCGCATACCAATAATACCCTTCTTGTGTCGATTGTAGTTAGGACAAGTAGGGATCGTTCTATCCGGGGAAATCAAGGGCATTTAATTTCATAAAGCATCACATAATAATATGGGGGGATTGGAAATGGTATCTAATATCTACTGAAAATTACGAAAATAAAACCTAAATTACTATATACATTTGATCATCACCTTTCACACAATCACAAAACACAAAACTCATTACACATGCAACGAAATTAAAACAAGTAATAGGGGCAGCAAGCAAATATCGAATTCAAGATCAACTAAGTTCCAATTTAATTAGAGCCAATGCGGTATATCTAATTATTCAAAACATCACAAGTATTTAGAATCCAACATGCGTGTAATCCTAAACATGGTACTAATCGGTTTAACAACACTTCGCGTAGAAATTAAACACAAATAGCACATAAGCACAATATGTCGAATTGGAACATGTTAGCAGGTATGGCGTCACTCATCCCACATCGACATGTAAATTTCCAGAATTACTCTAACCCTTAGATAAATACATATTAAATCCAACATGCGTGTAATTCAACATGTATTAAATCGGCATATGAATTCAACATCTAGATAACACTCATGGCCTGCGAATGCATCTAGACATCTCCTTCGGTTCCACACGAATTAAGGAAATAAACCTAATTAAATCAAGAAAATATGCTAAAGCTTGCTGTCCAACATACCATATTCAATTAAATCACATGCATAATTCGGAATTTAAACCCAAGATAACCAAATAATATAACAAGAATTCGGAAATCCCATGAATAAATTGCAAAACCAAAATCGGTACCAAGAATCCATACATAATTCATAGACAAATTAATGTATAAATACAAAGAAACTAAAGCCATTGAAAATTACAATCCAAATGACAACCTTTGTTGAAGAATTCGGCAAGAGGATTGGTGTTGATGATTGGAATGATTTTATGGAAGGTGGTGGAGATGGTTTGGCTATGTTCTTGGTGAAAATTCAAGGAAGCAATTCGGTAGAGTTTTGGTAAGCTTTTTGTGAGGAAGAGAAGATGATTTTTCTGAAAATATGGCATGCTATTTATAGAGGTAAAGGCTGCTAGGGTTCGGCAAAGGAATCCTTGAGAGCCGAAAGTCTTTCTCCTATCTTCTTGTTCAGCAAGTAAATCCTTCCTTCTAGGTTGTTGCCGAAATAACTCAAGGATAAATGCTGAATTGTTTTCAAAATATTCCTTAAATTATCCTTGATTTAATTCAGCAAAATTACCTTGAATGTAGAGAGAAAATCAGTCCACATTCGTCCTTAATTTTGTTTCCTTTCCAAGCTTTGTTGCCGAATTAATCCATATAAAGCTCCACCTTTTCTTTCTTAATTCAGCCTTGTTTCCTTGTAGCTCTAGAACTCCTTTAAATGGCTGAATGCTTCCCTTATTTTGTTTGAAAACTTGCCATACAAATTTCGGCATCAATTCATGCATTCCTTTTTTGGTCGAAGCATTTAAATCTTTCCTTGTCCTTGTTGCATTTGAATTCTTCATTTAATTTGCTTCCAAAATTCTTCATTTATCTCCTCTTTAATTCCTGAAAATAATAGAGAAAAATAAATTAATAAAAGAAGAAAAATTGTAGCACAATATCTTAAGAACAAGTCCTGATTCGATAAGGATTCCTGCTTTCATTAGGATTCTTCAAGAATTGCACACTTTTCACGTTTTAAGCTCTTTTCATCAACAACTCTGCCAAAGACTCTATATTTAACTAAATGACTATATATTACAACAACAAGGGTTAAGCAATTGCATAAATGGGGATAAAACACATTAAGAATGTCGCATATTATGCTCTTATCAAATACTTGGTTTAATTTTGGTTTTATATGAATGTTTTAATTTCGGTTTCTATTGAAGTTATGATGTTTATGTGAACAATTTTATGTATGATTTCCGAATTATTTGAATAGGGCTGTGGTATATTTCGGTTATGTTTCTTTGATTTGCTTGATTAATTTTCATGAATTCTATGCATAAAAGTCTTGTACGTGCGGGCTGCCCTTGTCATGGCAGTTCCAAGGGTCTTGATTTCACTTGCCAAAGTAATTTAGATTGCATCATACGCTGAGTTGTTGTGTCTAAGTCACTTAAGAGGGTTACCATAATTCTGAAAATTTGCATGTTTAAACAAGATGTGTGACGACTTGCTTGTTTATGTGTTTCCAATTTGGCTTTTGTGTTTATATGTTCTTCGTGTTTAACTTCTACGCTGAGTGTTTTTAAACCGATTAGCATTATGATTAGGGTGATACGCTGAGTTAACTCTAATTACTTCTGAAGTCTTAACGATTAGATGGACCGCTGAGGGCTCTAATTAAAATTGGAATTAAGTAAATCATGGGAATTGCCGATTGTATATTTGCTGCCTAATTGTTCTTTGGTTCGTGTCATGCATGATTTTGAGTTCTTTGTGCTATGCTTTGTGTGGAATTATTGATCACTTGTATATATATAATTTAGGTTTTTATTTTCAGTAATATTTTACCCCAATTCCGAATCCCCCATTGTTATGTTCTTGTTAACACTTTAATTTTCAATTACCCTTCAAGTTCCCCGGATTGATCGAACCCTATTTATCCATACTAACGATGACATTTTGCAGGGTTTTAAATTAGTGTGAGTTTCGGCTCCCACCAATTTTTGGCGCCGTTGCCGGGGAATTTGAGAAATATTGTTTATTGAAGTGCTAATATTTGTATATTTGTATATTTGTTAAATTTCGGTTTGTATAAATTTTTCTTTACTTTGATTCGTAGTTGTAGACGGTTTGTAATAGTAATTAGGGTTTTGTTTTCAGTTTTTAATAGCTGCTAATTGTAATTATTTGAGGATGTATGTTGTAATAACTTAGTTAAAATTCTAGGAAGTTGATAGTTTTATGTATGCTTAAGTTTATTGTAGTTTCTAAAGTGTAATGATGGGATCACATGCGTGCACAATTTGTACCTGCAAAACAATCTCATACAAATAATACCCTTCTTTTGTCGAGTGTAGTATTGACAAGTAGGGATCGTTCTATCCGGGGAAATCAAGGGATTTTAATCACATAAAGTATTGCAAATAAAGGGGGTGTCGATTTTTATAACTAATTACCTACTGAATTTTTACAAATTCTAAAACCTAAATTATTATATACAATTGATCATCACCTTTCACACTTACCAAACACAAATCTCATTATACATGCAATAAAATTAAAACAAGTAATAGGGCAGCAGCAAATATCGAATTCAAGATCAATTAAGTTCCAATTTAATTAGAGCCAATGCGGTTATTCTAATTATTCAAAACATCACAAGTATTTAGAATCCAACATGCGTGTAATTCTAAACATGGTACTAATCAGTTTAATAACACAATGCGTAGAAATTAAACACAATTAGTACATAAGCACAATATGTCGAATTGGAACATGTTAGCAAGTATGGCGTCACCCATCTCACATCGACATGTAAATTTCCATAATTACTCTTACCCTTAGATTAATACATATTAAATCCAACATGCGTGTAATTCAACATGTATTAAATCGGAATATGAATTTAATACCTAGATAACACTCATGGCCATCGAATGCATCTAGATATCTCCTTCGGTTCCACACGAATTAAGGAAATAAACCTAATTAAAATCAAGAACACATTCAAAACCTACTGCCCATACAACATATTTAATCATATCACATGCATAAATCGGCAATCATATATAAAAATCCCAAACATTTATAACAAAGATCCAAAGATCCCATATATGATTATCAATACCGAAATTAAATCCAAAAACCAAAACATACTTCATAGACAAAGTTATGTTTAAATACAAAGTAACAAAAACCAAAATAAAACAATCCATATTACAACCTTTGTTAGAGATTCGGCAAGGATTGGTGATGATGGATTTTTGTGAGAGATGGAAGGTGGATTCGGCTTTGCTCCTTGGTATGTAATTTCTGAAAATAATTTGGCAGGGATTCGGCAAGGTAAAAGTGAGGAAAGGGAGATGATTTTCTGAATACCAAAGTGTGGTATTTATAGAGGCAAAGGAGAGCTAGGGTTCGGCAAGGGTGAAGCACAAGCAAACCGAAACCAATTAGGTTTTGGTTTCGGCAAAACTTAATCTTCAAGCAATCCGAAATCTTTTTCTTTCTTTTCTTTTATTCAGCCAAATCTTTCAATAATCATGTAGTTGCTGCCGAATATGCTTGTATTTCCTTCATTTAATCTTCTTTTATTCGGCACCAAGCAAAGGCATAAGGCTATGATCATGTCCAAGTTCATTCCTTGTTGTGCCGACCTTGAAGATTCCCACAAGAAGTCTTCCTCTTTTCTCTCATGCAATTTCCGATTTTCCCATGTAAAAAGATATTAATTCCACCATTTATCTCTTATCTTGGCCGGCCATGAAGTCTCCAAGTCCTTCTCTTCCTCCTTTTCTTTTGCACGGCAAGTCTTTCTTCTTTTCCATTTTACTTCCGAAATTCTATAGAATAATAGAATTAAATCTTCATTTAATCCATCTCTTTGCCGGCCTTGAAGAGTTCTCATCCATCTCTTCCTTCTTGAAGTTCACGGCAACACATCCTATTTTGCCGAAAATTACTTCTCCTTTTTACCATGGTAATTCGGCAAAGACTCCATCAAGAAATATTTCCTCCTTTATCTCCAAGTAAATCTGAAAATAAAGAAAAGAAATACACAATTAATTCATGCATTAAACTTGTCCTAATCTAGACAAATGATGTCTTAAAAAGACATAAATGTAATAGGTAAGGTTAGGAGATTAGGAAAGTTTCCAAATCCAAATTGGATTTCTATTTCTTGATCTACACGGCATGGCATCTTCATATTCCACCGAAAATTCTTCCATTGTCTTCTCATGATTTCCTGAAAATATGATTATGAAATAAATCAAGAAGAAGACAAAAATGTGTAGCACAATTATCATGAGTAAGAGTCCTAGATAGATAAGGAATCCTAGTCCAACAAGGAGTTGTATTTTCAATGAAATTCTTTCGACGATTCAAAAACGTCGAGCGTTTGTAGACTCCTTGTTCGACTAAAATTCTTCACTCGTAGACTTCAATTAGTACTCAAACTCGTAGAATCCTTATCCAACTGGGATTCCTACTTTAGTAAGGATTCCTTTTCCAAATAGACTTCTACTTGAAAAAGGAGTCCTAGTCAAATCAAACTCTTATTAGGAATCCTAGTTCAATAAGGACTCCACCATAATTATGCATTTTTAACATTTATAGCACAAAACCGATCCACACAAATATTAGAAACGACGAAAGATAAAGAAATCAATTCCGACAAGTTTCCTAGTCAAAACAGGTTTCCTAGTCCAAACAGGATTCCTAGTACAACAAGGAGTCCTACTTAAACTAAAACTCTTCAAAAATCGACATTTCTGCATTTTTAGCTCAGTTTATTCACCAACACTTGCCAACGACTCTAACACGACTCAATGACTCTATATTACAACAATAAGGGATAAGAAATGCATAAATGGGGATAAAAACATATTAAGAACGTCGCATTTTATGCTCCTATCATGTAACATGTAGGTGAAGCCTCTTTTGTTGATCTTAACCTAAACCCTTCATACGAGCGCTTGCGTTTTTATGAGGTTGAGGGCGGTTTTGATCAACACTTGTAGACCGCTAGGGATCCGAGTTTATTTTACAAAGTATGGGGCAAGTTATTTTCATAGATATGGTTCTCAGGTTTGTTTAACTGGATCTCAAGGCCCACAGACTGATGTTCATTCTCGGTGAGTGAGTCGATAGGGAGTTCGCTCCCCGTGGTGACCAACAACGAGTCCTGCCTGGTTCCTGTAGGGGGTTCGCCCTCCGTGAATCTTAACGACACCGCCTTTGAAAAGTAAAATACGCTCGACCTAGACAACAGCTTGTGCCGAAGCATCACCTCACTTTAGACGCTAGAAGATAACTTGAACATACGTGAATCTATTTTTCTTCAAAACTAAAATTTGTCTTTGATTTTTGAGGTATATCGGAATAAGCATGATACTACCTTGGGCTGTATCAGTCCATTGCACTGTTATCTCCTCTGCTCCACGTACCTCAAATTTTAAAGTTGTGTGAATAAAAGCAATTAGAATAAGCTAAGCTCGACATCCTTTGACTTTAAATTTTTGCCTAATTACTTTCGTGTGCATATGTGTGATATTGTGTGGAATTTTTGCTTCAATACTTGTATCTCTTGGCGCGCCATCTTTTGTAATATTGTATTTTGAAATTATTGCTAATTCTAACATACTTTTGATTTTGTAAATATATGGCTTGTATTTAATATTATGAACTTGTATTTATAACTTGATCGTTATGTACAGACTCATGAATGTCCAGCTTTAGTTCGTGGAAAGAGCATATTGATCATCGACTTCAAGACATTCAAGAGAAGTTAGATTTTGAAGTACCTACACCGAGCTCACCTCGAGAGGAAAATCCAAGATCACCGATTCCAATTCCATTCAATCTTTTGACAAGTCCTCCCAGAGTTGAGCCGAGCCCATCATTTGACATAGAAGCATCAAGTAGCAGGAAGAACAACGTAGACGATCCGGAGTTTGAATTGTTTCCAAGTCCACACCATCAAACTGATTTTCAGTTCAACCTACTTGACGCACCTACTCCACCAACAATGGCAACAATCCGAGAGATGAATGGACAAGTTCAAGAGGGATTGGGAGGTACGGCACCTTCCAATATTACCTTTCCACCTGTGACAGAGGGCAAGACAAGTGACTTTGAGTTAAAGAGTGGATTTCTCCACCAACTGCCGAAATTTCATGGACTTTCGGGTGAAGATCCAAACTCACATTTGCAATTGTTTCAATTCACTTGTGAGAGCATGTGCCCTAGAGGAGCTGATTTACAACATATGAAGATGAAGGCTTTCCCATTCTCCCTTGAAGACCGAGCCAAGAAGTGGCTGTTTGAAATTCCACCCGGCCGAATCACCTCATGGACTACTATGGTGAATGAGTTTATTCTCAAGTACTTTCCAAGCTCAAGAGTTACAGACTTAAGGAAGCAGATCACAAGCATCAAGCAAGGAGGGGATGAGACATTCTTTCTGTACTATGAGAGGTTTAAATCTCTCGTCGCTTCGTGTCCAGCTCATGGCATTCGAGAAGGACTCCTTTTACAATACTTTTATGAGGGGCTGCGCACAATGGAGAGAGAATTCCTTGACTCGGCTGCCGGTGGATCGTTTCTAGACAAAGGGCCGAATGAAGCTAAGGCACTCTTGGAGATTAGGGCTCTCAACAATCAGCAATTTGGAGCATCAAGAGACACCTCCACGAGGCATGTTCATGAAACCTCAACAAATTCAGCTCTTGAAGAGAAGGTTGACAAGTTGTCCTCGTTGCTTGCAAATATGATGAAGGTGAAGAAGGCATATGTATGTGGTGTATGTACCGAGGAGCATCCAACCGATTTGTGTCCTCAAGTTTCTTCGCAAGAAGGGATTGAGGAAGTTAATGCTATAGGGTATCAGGGAGGCCAAAAGTACAACCCCTACTCCAACACTTATAATCCTGGTTTCCGTGATCATCCAAATTTCCGTTGGTCCAACAATGATAATGTGCTTCGTCCACAACAAAATGCTACACAAATGCAGCCAAATGGGGGACAATTTCAACAAAGACCGGCCGGACAATTTGCAAGACCTCAAGCACCCTTTGTTCCATCAATGCCGAATGCTATGCCAAGCAACATTCCCATACCTACTCCTCAAGCTGCCGCAACTAACCCCAACTATGATGAATTGTTGAAGTCTTTAGCTATGGGGCAAGCTCAATTGAACACCGCCACACAAGCTTTGTTGGTGGGGCAGCAAACAAACTCCAAAGATATTGCCGAGTTGAAGACACAAATGGGACAAGTTGTGGATTTCATGGGGAAGTTTAATGAACAAGGGAAGCTGCCGGCAGGAACCATACCAAACCCTAGGAGGGAACAAGCTCAAGCCATTATTACACGAAGTGGGAAGGTGCTTGAAGCACCGGTTACCAAGGCTGCAAAGGAGAAGGAGGCTCTCGGCTCCAACAAGGGCAGAAGTGCCGAGATTGAAGCAAATGATGATGAAGCCGAGCCTAACCTTCTTACCAAAGCCGAGCTTGATGCTATGAAGAAACGTGACTTGGAAAATGATCCAGCAACTTCCAAGAAGGAGAATGTGCCGATTTCTGGGGCACCAAAGGTAGCAAATTCTAACTCAAATGATTTAGTTAACACTAATCAATCTTCTTGTCTACCATTCCCTTCTAGGTTTGCAAAGAATAAAAAAGACAAAGCTGATGAGGAAGTGCTGGATATCTTTCGAAAGGTGGAAGTAAATATCCCTTTGCTCGAGTGCATCAAACAGATTCCGAAATATGCTAAGTTCTTAAAAGAGCTTTGCACAACTAGGAGGCACACAAGGGAGACACAAGTGGTAAAAATGAGCGAGACGGTATCAGCCGTAATCCAAAGGAAATTACCACCAAAAATGAAGGATCCAGGAAGTTTCAACATTCCATGCGTGATTGGTAACACACGGTTTGATAGTGTTATGCTAGACCTAGGGGCATCAATAAATGTCATGCCTTTGAATGTTTATAATTCTCTAGGTTTAGGGCCTTTGAAAAAGGACAATGTGATTATCCAATTGGCGGATCGTTCTAACAAGTATCCTGAGGGATACGTTGAGGATGTGCTTGTGCAGGTTAACCATCTCATTTTTCCCGCAGATTTCTATGTTTTGGAGATGGAAGACTCGCCATTGAATAGCACACAATTGTTGCTAGGCCGACCCTTTATGAGGACAGCCCGTACAATCATTGACGTGGCCAAAGGCAACCTCACGATGGAGTTTGAGGGAGATGTAATTAGCTTCAATATTTTTGAGGCCATGAAGTATCCGGTTTCTGACTTAAAACCTTGCTTTGCTATCGATGTTGTTAATTCTCATGCACAGGTTTTGTCAGAGGCTATGGATCAATAGCAATTAGCTATTGAGCAAGGGGCGGGATTTGACAAAGAGGGAGAACGAATTCAAGATGAGAAAGAGGCTGAACTCGAACCATTTTTACTTGAAGTGATTGCCGAAATTGAGGCAGCCCCTTATGCAAGGTATAAATCTCCTTTGTCAATTCCCATTACCACTAACAAAATGTTACCATCTGTGGAGCAGGCCCCTATGTTAGAGCTCAAAGCTCTCCCCGAACATTTGAAGTATGCGTTTCTAGGAAAAGATGATACTCTTCCGGTGATTGTATCGTCAAAGTTGAGCAAGCAACAAGAGAAGAAGTTGATAGCCGTGTTGAAGAAGCACAAGACTGCCATAGGTTGGACCTTGGCAGATATCAAGGGAATAAGCCCTACAAAGTGTGTTCATCGCATCTTACTTGAAGAGGGTGCGAAACCAACAAGAGAGGGGCAGCGACGTTTGCATCCCCCAATGATGAAAGTGGTGAAGGACGAGGTGATTAAGTTGCTAGATTGTGGAGTTATCTATCCAATCTCGGATAGTCGTTGGATTTCACCCGTTCAAATTGTGCCTAAAAAGAGTGGCGTGACAGTTGTTGAAAATGAGAGGAACGAGCTCGTGCCACAACGCGTGATAACTGGGCATAGGATGTGCATCGATTACAGGAAGCTGAATGCCACCACAAGGAAGGATCACATGCCTTTGCCTTTTATGGATCAAATGTTGGAGCGTTTGGCTGGTCATGAATTTTATTGCTTCCTCGATGGTTATAGTGGGTACAACCAGATTTGCATACATCCAGATGATCAAGAAAAGACAACGTTCACATGTCCCTTTGGTACGTTTGCCTATCGACGCATGCCTTTTGGGTTATGCAACGCACCAGGTACGTTTCAACGTTGTATGTACTCTATTTTCTCAGATTTCATTGAAAATATTATCGAAGTCTTTATGGATGATTTTAGTGTCTATGGTAAAGATTTCGATGCATGTTTGAGGAACTTAGAGTTGATATTGGAAAGATGTGTAGTAACTAACCTTGTACTAAATTGGGAAAAATGTCATTTCATGGTAAATCAAGGTATAGTTCTAGGGCACATAGTTTCGGCAAGAGGGATAGAAGTAGACAAGGCTAAAGTTGATATTGTGCAACACTTACCCTCTCCCACTTCTGTGAGAGAGGTTCGTTCGTTTCTTGGCCATGCAGGTTTTTATCGACGTTTCATTAAGGATTTCTCCTTAGTGTCGAAACCATTGAGCTCCCTCTTGCAAAAGGATGTTGCATTCATGTGGAGTGAGGAGTGCGAGGCTGCCTTTGTGCGTTTGAAGGAGTTACTCATCACGGCACCAATTATGTCTCCTCCAGATTGGAATTTACCTTTTGAACTAATGTGTGACGCATCTGATTATGCAGTTGGTGCCGTACTTGGCCAAAGGACAGAGAAGAAGCCATGTGCTATTTATTATGCCTCACGCACTCTTAATGATGCTCAGCAAAATTATTCCACCACTGAGAAGGAACTTTTAGCTGTTATTTTTGCTTTAGAGAAATTTCGTTCTTATCTTTTGAACTCTAAAGTAACAGTTTATTCAGATCATGTAGCTTTAAGGTACCTCATGACAAAGAAGGATGCAAAACCAAGGTTGATTCGATGGATCCTTTTGCTCCAAGAGTTTGATGTAGAGATCAAGGACAAGAAGGGCAGCGAGAATGTGGTAGCCGACCATTTGAGTCGCATTGTGAGAAGAGAGGACGAGCTGCCACTCCATGAGACATTTCCGGACGAACAACTCTTTCATGTGGAAGCACAAGAACCTTGGTATGCCGATTTGGTTAACTACTTGGTGGCTAGGACTTTTCCTAGCACATTATCGCATGCAAGCAAGGTACGGATGAAGAAGCAAGCAAGACACTACATTTGGGATGAACCGTACCTATGGAAGAGTTGTAGTGATCAAGTTCTTCGTCGTTGTATTCCGGAAAGTGAGCACAAGTCCATCCTAGCATTTTGTCATGAAAAGGCGTGTGGAGGACACTTTGGACCACGTAGGACAGCTTTGAAGGTGTTGGAATGTGGTTTCTATTGGCCATCGATTTTTAAGGATGCATACTTGCATTGCATGTCATGTGATAGGTGCCAACGAACCGGAAACATTGGACCGAGGGATCAAATGCCGCTCACACCCATCACGGAGGTTGAAATTTTTGATTTGTGGGGTATTGATTTCATGGGCCCTTTTCCTTCTTCTAGAGGCTTTCTTTACATCTTATTAGCTGTGGATTATGTGTCTAAATGGGTGGAGGCGAAAGCCACACGAACTAATGATTCTAAAGTTGTTGCAGATTTCTTGAGAACTAACATCTTTTCTAGGTTTGGAGTGCCTCGCGTTCTGATAAGTGATGGAGGCTCACATTTTTGCAACCGAACCATAGAAGCTTTGCTCAAGAAATATGGCGTCACACATAAGGTTTCAACACCCTACCACCCTCAGACTAGTGGAATGGCGGAAGTTTCAAATCGAGAGATCAAGAGCATTCTGGAGAAGACCGTTGGCCCTACGAGGAAAGATTGGAGTGATCGACTCAACGATGCATTGTGGGCGTATAGGACTGCTTATAAGACGCCTATTGGGATGTCTCCTTTTCGGATCATATATGGGAAGGCATGTCACTTACCCGTGGAGCTTGAACATCGAGCTTGGTGGGCTGTGAAGACCTTCAACATGAGCATTGATGCCACCGGCCTCCATAGGAAGTTGCAACTTAATGAACTTGAGGAAATCTGCAACGATGCTTATGAGGCTGCATGGATTTACAAGGAGAAGACAAAAGCTTACCATGACAAGATGATACGTAGAAAAACGTTTCATGTGGGACAAAAAGTCCTATTGTTTCATTCTCGTCTTAAGCTTTTTCCTGGAAAATTAAGATCTCGTTGGGTTGGTCCATTTATTGTTACTAACGTGTTTGCTCATGGTGCCATTGAAATTCAAAGTGATAATACAAGTAAAGCATTTAAGGTGAATGGCCATCGCTTGAAACCTTATTTTGAACCTTTTGAGGTACGCACGGTTGAGGAAACACCAATTGAGGACGCACCACCCTTGTCATGAACACACTTGGAGTCTAGGCTAAAGGACTTTAAATTCTAAGCGCTTTATGGGAGGCAACCCATTTCAACCACAAAAGTGAAGGAGCCATCAACTAGAGTTTGCATTTTCTAAATCCCTACACTTTTATGGTTGAATTGTATATGTGTGAAATTTGTGGAATCTATTGTATGCTTAGAAATTACAATCTTATTTTCTGGATTACATTGAGGACAATGTAATTTTCTAAGTGTGCGGTGGAGATACATGTTTCACATGCTTTTTGTTTTGTTTGTTTATTTTTAGTTTGTTTCGAGTCATATATAAAAAAAAAAAATAAAAAAAAAATAAAAAATTGAAAAATGCAGAAAATTCCAAAAAGAATCGTGTGTTTTGTTTTGTTTTGAGTCTTAGGATGCCCCTAAAAAGTCTAGGATGATTATATATTTGAATGCATAGATGATGGTTTTACATTCACTTAAAGATTGAATTGTGAGTTCCATGAATTATGTGATCGGTATGAACATTTGAGATATGTTTTGATTGGAAAAGCATGCATGTTTTGGTTAGTTTTGTTTCCATAACAACCTATGTGAGCTTTTGTGCCTAAATGCTTTCTTCATGTGTGATAAAAGATGAATTCGGCAGAAAAATTTGAAGCATGAAACCTCATTATTCTTTGCATATTCAATGATTATGTGCTATAGCTATTTGATGGACTCTAGAATGCTAGAACTTGCTCTTGCTGATTTTCGAAACTGTATAATCATAACATGCCTTGATTCTGAAAAGGATTGGAAACGTTTTAACTAGGATTACCACCAATGCCAAATAAAGCATGTGCCCAATTTGTGCCCGTCGTGGGACTCCTTAGTTTTAACCCCTTTGAGCCTACATTGAGCTTTTCTTTTCATCACCCTTAAACATTTCCCTTTTGCCTAGTATAGTTATATCTTTTCCCTTATCATTGAAACTTGGCAAAAGCTTGAAACCGAGAAGAAATTTTAACATGGTGTGATGTTATGAAACAAGTGTGGGGTGAACTTATATGCAATATGATACCGAATTATATGTATGCCGTGCCTAAAACAAAAGAAAAAGAGAAAAGAAAAATCGGACAGAAAACAAGAAAAGAAAAAAAAAAAATAAGTTCGAAACAAAAGAAAATTTTAGGCACGGCTTTGAATGAAAAATTGCTAAGTTCTATGTTGTGAAATTGGAGTTTGTATCTATTTGAAGACCTATCATTGTTATATTTGGTCTTTGTTCGTTTTCACAATGCTTTGGAAAAGAAAAGAATGAAGTTTGGGTCCAACAAGATAATATTTGGCCCATCGAGGGAAGGCATAAGGAGAATTGAGCTTTGCCAAGTTTTGGTGATATCTTTAAGCACCACTTATCCAAGAATTCTCACCTATGCAGCCGAGCCCCATTATTCTCCCTTTAAAACGTTTTCCATGATTCTTAAGATAGGTGAATTTGATTTGTGGAGATTTTCTCAAGAGTTAAGCATATGGTTTTGGTCCATTCGTGCACATAATTGTTACATGAGGTTTTTCCAGAAAATTATTCACAAAGTGCTTTCTTTCCATGAAATATGCAAGCTATTTGAATGCCTTACAATCTTTTCTCTTGCATATACTTTGAGTGAATTGCCATGATCGAATGAAAAGAAGAGAGTATGCCTAGTGAGGAGGAGCAGATTAACCTTGCATGTTGATGCTTATATGTTTGCTTCTCACTTATTCATGCCGTGATACATGTTTATGGAATTTGGAATTTGTGTGCTTACTCTCGAATGTTTAACTTGAAAGCTATGCATTCTTAAGATTCTGAGACAATTGTTTTAGGGACAGTAGTAGTTTTGTTTTTAATTTAATTTTGCTAAGGGACTAGCAAAAGCTAAGTGTGGGGTAATTTGATAGGAGCATTTTATGCGACGTTCTTAATATGTTTTTACCTCCATTTATGCTTTTCTTAACCCTTAATTGTGTAAGATCGAGTCATTAGAGTGAGTCTTGAGTCTTTGGCAGAAATAATATGAAATTGTGCGCATTGATATTGAATTTGAAAAGTTTCGGCAATTCCTAGTCAAACTAGGAATCCTAATTGAACCAGGAAAGTAAAAATGCTTTGTCGTTTCTAAAAACGACGAAGATTGAAATTAGGAAACTTCATTTGATTAGGAAACCTATTCGGATTAGGAAACCTAGCTTGTCTAGGAAACTAAAATGAATAAGGAAATCGGATTGAACAAGGAAACCTATTTTGAATAGGGAAAATTATTCTTGCCGAAACTTACCATATTTATTTTCTTGAATTTTCAGAAAATATTTCCACAATTGAAATCTTGAAGCAAGAGGAAAAGAAGACCTAAAGAGGCAAGGAAAGCTCGGATGCAAATAGGAAAGAAGAGAAGAAACATAAAGAACCCTGTTCAGAATCGGGCAGATTCCTGTCTGTCAACTTCCGGAATTTCTACCGGACGAACCACAACGAATTTGGGGAAACCCTTTTATGGGGAGAAAGGCCTTTGAGTCTAGTTTCTTCAGGATTTGGAATCGCATCAAAAGCTTTTCTGAGTAAAAAGTTATGCTAGAATCATTGCCGAAAGGTCAGTCTGCCGATTTCAGAAAAGAAGAAAAGAAGAAGGAAGGTTTGGCCGGATTTGTCCTAGTTACAAAAGGGAAGGTTTAATTGCTGAATCTTACAAGGAAAGGGACATTATTCTTACATCAAATTGGTAAGAAACCTTTGTGCAAAAAGGAAAAGAATTCAGCCAAAACAAGAAAAGGAAAGAACTCTTACTACTTGCCGGTTTTGCACCATTCCTTAATGGCTAGGGTTTTTCTTTGTTCCCCATTTAACTTGGCCGGCTGCCTCTCTTCATGATCATGATATTCCATACGAAAATACCAGCAAAAAGTTCTGCCCAAGTTCTCTCAAGTGAAGGAAGAAAATCCTCAAGCCGAAACACATCCATCCTCCCACCACAAAATCGCAAGAACCCTAACCTACCTTCATCCGTGCACTCCACCACTTCTTGCCGAATCTTCCAAGGTTTTTTCAAGTAGTGATTCATCCCTATGGCTTGTCTTATTTTCTGCCTTGTTACAATCTTTGTTGTAATAATACTTGGTTTAATTTTGGTTTTATATGAATGTTTTAATTTCGGTTTCTATTGAAGTTATGATGTTTATGTGAACAATTTTATGTATGATTTCCGAATTATTTGAATAGGGCTGTGGTATATTTCGGTTATGTTTCTTTGATTTGCTTGATTAATTTTCATGAATTCTATGCATAAAAGTCTTGTACGTGCGGGCTGCCCTTGTCATGGCAGTTCCAAGGGTCTTGATTTCACTTGCCAAAGTAATTTAGATTGCATCATACGCTGAGTTGTTGTGTCTAAGTCACTTAAGAGGGTTACCATAATTCTGAAAATTTGCATGTTTAAACAAGATGTGTGACGACTTGCTTGTTTATGTGTTTCCAATTTGGCTTTTGTGCTTATATGTTCTTCGTGTTTAACTTCTACGCTGAGTGTTTTTAAACCGATTAGCATTATGATTAGGGTGATACGCTGAGTTAACTCTAATTACTTGTGAAGTCTTAACGGTTAGATGGACCGCTGAGGGCTCTAATTAAAATTGGAATTAAGTAAATCATGGGAATTGCCGATTGTATATTTGCTGCCTAATTGTTCTTTGGTTCGTGTCATGCATGATTTTGAGTTCTTTGTGCTATGCTTTGTGTGGAATTATTGATCACTTGTATATATATAATTTAGGTTTTTATTTTCAGTAATATTTTACCCCAATTCCGAATCCCCCATTGTTATGTTCTTGTTAACACTTTAATTTTCAATTACCCTTCAAGTTCCCCGGATTGATCGAACCCTATTTATCCATACTAACGATGACATTTTGCAGGGTTTTAAATTAGTGTGAGTTTCGGCTCCCACCACTAGGCATACTCTATTCTTTTCTCTCGAAGCATGGTTATTCACTCATTAGTACATGCAAGTGAAAGATAATGAATTACAAAGAGTAACTTGCATATGTCATGAAACGAAAGCACTTTGTGAAAATTTTTATGGAAAAACCTCATATGATAACTATATGCACAAATGAACCAAAATCATATGCTTACTCTTGAGATAATCTCCACAAATCAATTTTAACCATCTTAAGAATCATGAAAAAGATCAATAAAAAGGTTTGTAATGGGGTTAGGCTAAGAGGTATTCGATATTTGGATAAGGAGGCTCAAAACGCCACCATGGCCTTTGGCAAAGCTCAAATCTCCTCATGACTTCTTACCAAGGGTCGGATTATTTCTTGTTGGACCCATACTTCATTCTTTTCTTCCCAAAAAAAATACAACAAAATTCAAGACTCAAGCCATTCACAATTTTCTTTCTCTTTTTTATGCCGTGCCCTATACCTTGTATTTTCTTGCTCTCGGTTTCTTTTTCTTTTTCTTTTGGTCCGAGCAAAATTTTTCTCTTTTCTTTTCTAAGGCACGGCACGGCACCTAGTACACTTTACATATAGATTCATGGCTATGTCTACCCCACACTTATTATTCTTCATCACTTCACGCGAAAACGCTTTCAAAACATCAAGCTTTGCCGACACATTGGATTAAGGTAAGGCATCACTATTCTAACCTCATGGAAAGTGTTTAAGGGTCATGAAAGAAAAGGCTATAAGAAGGCTCAAAGGGGTTTACTAAGGTGTCCCACGACGGGCACAAATAGGCACATGCTTTATTTTGCAATGGTGGTGATGGAGCTTATTCTCAAGCACATTTGTACCTGCAAAACAACTTCATACACATAATACCCTATTTGTGTCAATTGTAGTTAGGACAAGTAGGGATCGTTCTATCCGGGGAAATCTAGGGCTTTGAATCACACAAAGTATTGCAAATAGAAGGGGGGTTTGATATTTTTATCTAAATAACCTACTGATTTTTACTAAATTTAGATTCTAAATTAATATATACAATTGATCAACATCTTCCACAAAGAGCACATAACACAAAACTCTCTATACATGTAACAAAATTAAATAAAGTCATAGGGGCAGCAAGTTAAAAATCGGATTCAAGATTCTTTTTAGTTCCAATTTAATTAGAGCCTTCGCTGTTTATCTAATCATTCAAAACATCACAAGTATTTAGAATTAACTTTGCGTGTAATCCTAAACATGGTACTAATTGATTTTAAAAACACTTCGCGTAGAAATTAAACACAAAGAGCACATAAGCACAATATGTCGAATTGGAAACATGTTAGCAAGTATGTCGTCACTCATCTCACATCGATATGTAAATTTCCAGAATTACTCTAGCCCTTAGATAAATACAAATTAAAACCAACTTCGCGTATGATTCAACTTGTATTAAATCGGCATGTGAAACCAACACACAAGGAATAACCATGATCAAGGCTATCCTCATGCAACTGAATTTTATGCATACAAATTCAGAAAATAAACCAAATTAAATCAAGAACACATGCAAAAACCTACTGCCCATAAAACATAAATTCAATTTATTACATACATAGTTCGTAAATTAAACTAAAAGAAAACCAAATCACATAACAGAAATTCAGAAATCCAAAGAATAATTCATAAAACCAAAATTACAACCATGAATCCATACAAATTTCATAGACAAAATATTGTACTTGTACAAAGAAACAAAAGCCATACGAAAAATACAATCACAATTGAGAACCTTGTTGGAGAATTCGGCAAGAGGATTGGTGATGGTGAATGGAATGATATTTTGGAAGAGTGGTGGAGATGGAATTGGCTTAAGTCTTTGAGGGATTTTCTGGTGGAATTTCGGCAGAGATTTGGCAGTTTAAAGTGAGGAAGAGAAGATGATTTTTCTGAATTAATGGAGTGGTATTTATAGAGGAGAGGGGCTGCTAGGGTTCGGCAATGCAAGGTGCCTTAGGGTTTCAAATGAAACCGAATTCTCTCTCTTTGAAAGCTCACGGCAAAGTCTTTCACTCCTTCAAAATTGTTGCTGAATTATCTCTTTGGTCAAAGGCTGAATACTTGCTTCAATATCTCTTCAATTTTCTTTAATTAATTTCAGCAACAAGTTATTGAACCAAGCAAGAATTCAGTCCACATGCAGCCCTTGCTTTTCTCTTTTCTTCTTTTCCGAAATTCCTAGGATAATGGCTGAATAAATCTTCACAATATCCGTTGATTTAATCTTGAATTAATTCAGCAATTATCAATGAACCTAGGCATGAATTGGTCCAAATTCGTCCCAACTCCTTCCTCCTTTCTCTCCCTTGTTTCTCTCTTTGCATTTGCTGAAAATCCCTTTGTTATCTCTTCTTTGAAACAAACGGCAACACATGTGGAATTCTTCATCAATCAATTGCCGAATTATCCCTTCATTATCTCCATGATTTTCCTTTATTAATCTTCAATAAAATCAGTTGAATCTTCTCCATGAAACTCTCTTCAAAAATCAGTTGCATTATCTCCTCCTTTATCTCCACATAAAATCTGAAAATAAAGAAAAGAAATAGAGAATTAATTCATGTAATAAACTTGTCCTAATCTAGACAAATATTTTCTTAAAAAGACATATGTGTAATAGATAAGATCATTAGATTAGGAAAGTTTACAATTCAAATCAAGCAACTTACTAGATCGAGAAAGTTACTAGAATAGGAAAACCGAAATAGGAAAGTCACAGAATATAGTCATAGTTCAAGTAGGACTTTCCTAAACAGGACATTTCCTAATCCAAACAGGATTCCAAATTTTCCTCACATGTTTCAGAAACGACGAACAATAAAGATTTCTATTCCGACAAGTTTCCTAGTCAAAACAGGTTTCCTAGTCCAAACAGGTCTCCTAGTCAAACAAGGACTCCTACTCAAACTAGAACTCTTCACATTTTCAGACAATTTCTGCATTTTACACTCAATTTGTACACCAATTCTGCCAAAAACTCCAAACACGACTCAATGACTCTATATTACAACAATAAGGGTTAAGAATTGCATAAATAGGGGTAAAAACATATTAAGAACGTCGCATTTTATGCTCCTATCAACTACCCCACACTTAGCTTTTGCTAGTCCCTTAGCAAAACAAAACAAAAAGACTCAACACTACTGCCCCTAAATGATTGTCTCAGGATCTTTTAAAACACATAGCTTTCAAGTTAAGCATTTCAATGTAAGCACATAAATCCCGAGAGTCATGGACATGTTTCATGGCATGAACAAGTAAGAAACGAAAATCACAAGCAATGACATGTTAAGATGATTTAATCCTCCTCACTAGGCATACTCTCTTCTTTTCACTCATGATATGGCAATTCACTCAAAGTATATGCAAGAGAATAGATTGTAAGGCAACAAATAGCTCGCATATTTCATCAAATAAAAGCACTTTGTGAATCAATTTTTCTGGAAAAACTTCATGTAACAACTATGTACACCAATGAACCAAAACCATAAGCTCAACTCTTGACAAAAATCTCCACAAATCAAAGTTTAGCCATTTTAAGAATCATGAAAAGATCAACGTAAAGGTGATAATGGGGGTTGGCACAAGGCATTCACATTTAGGATAGTGATGATAAAATGTCACCAAGACTTAGCAAAATTCAATGAATCCTTATGTCATCACTTCAAGGGCCAAATTTTATCATGTTGGGCCCAAACTTCATTCTTTTCTTCCCCATAACATAGTGAATATGAACAAAGGTCAAGTATGATAATAATAGACCTTTAATTGTAAAACAAACTCCAAGTTCACCACAAGAACTCAATCCAAGTATTTCTTTTGCCGATTCTTTTTCTTTATTTTTCTCTATTTTCGGCTCAAATTTTTCTTCTCTTTTCTGTCCGAATTTTTCTGTTCTTTTAGTTTCGGCAACAAACATTTTTTTTATATTCTTTTGGATTGGCTTACCCCACACTTGCTTCACATCATCACTTCAAATAACAAATTCCAATTAAACTTTCCCAAGTCTTGACAACAATGGTTAGGATAAACTGTTCTAAGCTCAAGGAATGTGTATCATGGTGATGAAATAAAATGGCTCAATGTTGGCTCAATGGAGTTAAAACTAAGGAGTCCCACGATGGGCACAAATTAGGCACATGCTTTGTTTGGCAATGGTGGTATCCTAACATGATCTTTTCAATCTTTTTCAAAATCAAGGCATTTCAGGAATAATAGTCTCAAAAATCGTCAAGAGCAAGTTCTAGCATTCTAGAGTTCATTAAAAGCTATGGCACATAGTCATTGAATAATCAAAGAATGATGAAGTTTTGAAAAATTCTGCCCATTTTTATCGCTTATGAAGAAAGTATTTGGCATCAAAGCTCACATAGGTTATTATGGAACAAAATCAACACAAACATGCATGCTTATTACACAAATAAATCCAAGTCTCAAATGTTCATACCAATCACAATGTCCATGAAACTCACAATTAATTCTCATGATTATGCAAAACCATCATCTATGTATTCAAAGACATAATCATTATAGACTATTTAGGGGCACCTAATAAGACTCAAAAACAATAACCTACAAAAATTACAGAAGCAACGAAATTTTTTTATTTTTCTGATTTTCTGATTTTTTATTTTCTTTTCTTTTATGACTCAAAACAAAGACTCAAAACAAAACAAAACATGTGAAACATATATTCCCTACCCCACACTTAGAAAATTACATTGTCCTCAATGTTACACAAAAATTATGTTGCAATTTCTAAGCATATGATAAATCACACAAATTCCACATTTATACAATTCAACCAAAAAGAGTTTAGGGATTTAGAAAATTCAAACTCTCGTAGACGGCTCCTTCACAATTTTGGTTGAAATGGGTTGCCTCCCATGCAGCGCTTAGTTGTTTATAGTCCTTTAGCCTAGACTCTTCTCCATGCTCAACAGGATCTTGGTGCGTCTCTAAGTTGTATCTCCTCAATGGTGTGCTCCTCAAAAGGCTCGTAGTAAGACTTTAGTCGATGACCATTCACCTTGAACGCCTTGCCTGTTTCAATACTCTGAATTTCAATTGCACCATGAGAAAACGCGTTAGTAACTATAAGGTCCAACCCAACGAGAACGCAATTTTCCAGGAAATAATTTAAGACGAGAATGAAATAACAAGACTTTTTGACCAATATGAAACGATTTCCCTCTCAGCATCTTGTCATGATACACTCTCGTCTTCTCCTTGTAAATCCAAGCAGCTTCGTATGCTTCATTCCTGATTTCCTCAAGCTCACTCAATTGCAACTTCCTGTGAAGTCCAGCCTTGTCTAGCTCCATATTGAATTGCTTAACTGCCCACCACGCCTTGTGCTCCAACTCTACTGGTAGATGGCACGCCTTGCCATAGGTGAGACGAAATGGAGACATCCCAATGGGTGTCTTGTATGCCATTCTGTAAGCCCAAAGTGCATCATCAAGTCTGTCACTCCAATCTTTCCTTGATGGGCCTACAGTTTTCTCCAATATGCTCTTGATTTTCCTATTTGACACTTCCGCCATTCCGCTCGTCTGAGGGTGATAAGGTGTGGATACCTTATGGGTGACTCCGTATCTCTTGAGCAAAGCCTCAATTGTTCTGTTGCAGAAGTGAGAACCTCCATCGCTTATAAGCACACGAGGTACTCCAAACGTGGAAAAAATGTTAGTCCTCAAGAAATCTGCAACAACTTTATAATCGTTAGTCCTTGTGGCTTTCGCCTCCACCCATTTAGACACATAATCAACAGCCAACAAGATATATAGAAAGCCCTTAGATGAAGGAAAAGGTCCCATAAAATCTATCCCCCAAACATAAAAAATTTCAACAATTATGATAGAAGTTAGGGGCATTTGATCTCTCTTACCAATGTTACCTGTCCTTTAGCACCTATCACATGTCATACAGAATGTGTATGCATCCTTGAAGATCGTGGGCCAATAAAATCCGCTTTCTAGTACCTTAAGGGCTGTCTCTTAGCTCCAAAGTGTCCTCCACACGCCTCAGTGTGGCAAAATGCTAGGATCGGCCTATGCTCTTCTTGTGGGACATAACGTCGAATGATCTGATCACTACAATTCCTCCAAAGATAGGGATCGTCCCATATGTAGTGTCTTGCAATCTTTTTGATCCTCGTCTTGGTTGCCTGCAAACATGTACTTGGAAAAGTTTTAGTAACTAAATAATTTACAATGTCTGCATACCAAGGGTCTTTTGTGTCCACACGAAAAAGCTGCTCGTCTGGGAAAGTTTCCTGAAGTGGCAACGTTTCCTCCTCTTTCACAATTCTGCTCAAGTGATCCGCCACAACATTTTCGCTTCCCTTCTTGTCCTTGATTTCGATGTCAAACTCTTGGAGTAAGAGAATCCATCGAATCAAGCGTGGCTTAGCATCCTTCTTCTTCATCAAATATCTCAATGCTGCATGATCAGAATAAACAATCACTTTAGAATTCAAAAAATAAGATCGAAATTTTTCTAAAGCAAAAATAACAGCCAACAACTCTTTTTCAGTGGTAGAGTAATTCAATTGAGCATCATTTAATGTTCGAGAAGCATAATAAATAGCATTTGGCTTCTTCTCTTTTCTCTGTCCCAGAACTGCTCCAATTGCATAGTCTGAAGCATCACACATGATCTCAAAAGGTATGGTCCAGTCTGGTGGCGCCATAATGGGGGCAGTAGTCAACAAATTCTTCAACTTCACAAATGCATCTTCACACCCTTTGTCCCATATGAATGAAACATCTTTCTACAATAGGGCACAAATGGGCTTGGCCACCAATGAAAAATCATTGATGAACCTCCTGTAAAAACCTGCATGGCCAAGAAACGAACGTACCTCCCTTACAGTTGTAGGGGAGGGTAAGTGAAGCATAATATCAATCTTGGCCCTATCAATCTCTATACCCTTAGCAGAAATTATGTGTTCTAAAACTATCCCTTGTTTTACCATGAAATGACATTTTTCCCAATTTAGCACAAGGTTAGTTTCCACACATCTTTCCAAGATTAATTCCAAATTCTCTAAGCATGCATCAAAGTCTTTTCCATAAACACTAAAATCATCCATAAAGACTTCAATAATGTTTTCAATGTAGTCAGAGAAAATGGAATACATACAACGTTGAAATGTACCTGGTGCGTTGCATAAACCAAAAGGCATGCGTCGATAGGCAAACGTACCAAAGGGACATGTGAACGTCGTCTTTTCCTGGTCATCTGGGTGAATGCATATCTGATTGTATCCGCTGTACCCATCCAAGAAGCAATAAAATTCGTGCCCAGCTAGTCTCTCCAACATCTGGTCCATGAAAGGCAAAGGCATGTGATCCTTTCTAGTAGTAGCATTTAGCTTCCTGTAGTCGATGCACATCCTATGACCTGTCACCAATCGTTGTGGCACGAGTTCATCCTTGTCATTCTTCACAACTGTGACTCCACTCTTCTTGGGTACAACTTGGACAGGTGCAATCCACTGGCTATCTGAGATAGGATAAATGACTCCACAATCCAGCAATTTGATCACCTCGTCCTTGACAATCTTCATCATAGGGGGGTGTAAACGTCTCTGACCCTCCCTAGTAGGCTTGGCTTCTTCCTCGAGCAAGATCCTGTGAACACAAGTTGTAGGGCTAATACCCTTGATATCCGCCAAAGTCCATCCATTGGCGGTCTTGTTCCTCTTAAGCACGTTAATCAAACTTGCTTCCTGCTGCTCACTCAGCTGTGATGACACAATAACTGGTAGTGTGTCATCGTCTCCCAAGTATACATACTTCAAATGGTTGGGAAGCACCTTCAGTTCTAATTTAGGGGGCTGTTCCACAGATGGTAGAATTTTATTAGTGGAAATGGGAATTGACATGAACTTGTTATACCTGAAGTGGGGTGTTGCCTCTAGCTCGGCAACTACAAGTGCAATGCACGGCTCAAGATCAAGCCGTGCCTCCATTGAAATCCTCTCCCCATGTGTATCAATTCCTGCCCCTTGCTCAATAGCTAGTTGCTATTGAACCAAAGTTTCTGACAAAACCTGCGCAACAGAATCAACTACGTCAATAGCATAGCATGGTTTAAGATCAGAAATTGGATACCTCATCGCTTCAAATATATTGAAGCTAATCATTTCACCATCGAACTCCATGGTGAGATTCCCTTCAGCAACATCAATTTTCGTTCTTGCTGTCCTCATAAATGGTCGCCCCAACAATAGTTGAGTGGAATTTAGGGGCGACTCTTCCATATGTAGCACATAGAAGTATGCAGGAAAAATTAGACTATTCACCTGCACAAGAACATCCTCAATATACCCCTCAGGATATTTGTTAGACCTATCGGCGAGTTGAATAATTACATTGTCCTTTTTCAACTCTCCTAAACCTACAGACTTATACACATTGTAAGGCATGACGTTAATGGAAGCTCCTAAGTCTAGTAAAACTTTATCAAAATGAGATTGTCCAATTTTACAAGGCACTGTAAAGCTGCCTGGGTCTTTCATTTTTGGTGGAAGCTTTCTTTGGAGAACAGCTGAAACCGTCTCACTCATCTTCACCACCTAATCCTCCCTTGTATGCCTTCTTGTTGTGCAAAGCTCTTTCAAAAACTTGGCATATTTTGGAATCTGCTTGATGCATTCCAAAAGGGGGATGTTGACCTCCACTTTCCTAAAGATCTCCAACACCTCCTCATCAGATTTGTCCTTCTTGGACTTTGCGAACCTGGAGGGAAAAGGTAAACAAGAAAATTGATTAGTCTTAACTAAATCAATTGAGTTAGGGTCATTAACCTTAGGTGCCTCCTTTTTGGAGGTTGCTGGGTCCTTCTCCATATCCCTCTTCATCATAGGTGGCGTCACCACCTTGTGTCCGTGTGCCTCTTCTTCTTCTTCCTCAAGGTCTCTCACGTCCTCTCCTCTTTTCAATGCCGGCCCTTGTGTGGTCTTCCCACTCCTTGTGGTGATGGATTGTGCTTGCTCGTTTTTGGGGTTCTTGATCACATTTGAGGGTAGCTTCCCTTGTTCATTGAACTTCCCCATGAAATCCACCACTTGGCCCATTTGATTTTTGAGCTCAGCAACATCTTTGTTGGTGGTTTGTTGTCCAGCAAGCAATGTCTGGGTAGCACTTGAGAGTGATTGGATGATGGCATCATAATTGGTATTGCTTGGTGATGATTGAGCTTGGAGAGGTTGCATGGTTTGATTTGGCACATAGATCCCTTGTTGTCTCTGAAAGGGCGCGGCTGCCCTAGGTTGGTAGGGTGCATTCTGTTGAACATTTGGCCTAAGCACATTGTCATTATTGGCCCATCTGATGTTGGGATGATCATTGAATCTGGGATTGAAGTTGGGGTAGTTGGGACGTTGCTGCCCTAGAAATCCAACCGCATTGGCTTCCTCATAGTTATCACCCCCTCCCACTTGAGGGCACTTGTCAGTTGTGTGTCCCTCCATGCTACACACAACACATACTTGGGCATGTTTTTGCTTCATCATTTGGGACATCATCTGAGTGAGCTTCCCCATGTCTTCCCTAAGCTCCTTAACTGAGGTAGACTCTTCATATCCACTTACCTCACTTACACGCTTAGAGAAGGTAGACCCGAACTGTTGTTGATTAGTAAAGTGCATCTCCAACAGATTCTTAACCTCCTCTTTGCTTTTCTCCATGAGTGAACCTCCGGCAGCTGAATCTAGAAACCGACGCTCCATAGGACGCAAGCCTTCATAAAAGTATTGGAGGAGAAGTCCCTCACGAATCCCATGGTTAGGACACGTTGCAACTAAGGATTTGTACATATCATAGTACACGTCAAAGCTTTCGTCTGGCTCTTGTCTGATAGAAGTTATCTCTTTTCTGATCTGTGTTACTCTTGAGGAAGGAAAGTACTTGGTCAGAAATTCTTTTACCATCGTCTCCCAAGATGTCATCTTGCCTGGTGGCATTGCATAGAACCACTCAGACGCCCTATCTTCAAGTGAGAATGGGAATGCCTTCATCCTCACATGCTGTAAATCTGCCCTAGTTGGGCACATTGACTCACATCTGAACTCAAACTTGTGAATGTGGCGATTAGGATCCTCTCCACTGAGTCCATAAAACTTCGGCAGTTGGTGAATAAATCCACCCTTCAACTCAAATTCTGCTGATTTGCCAGCAGCAACTGCCGGATATGTGACATTGCTTGGCCTTGCCGCCCCTCCTTGTGGCGCATCAACTTGCCCATTCTCTCCTCTCAACGAAGTCATCTTAATTACTGGATCTGGTAAGTTGAAGTTCAAATAGGTAATAGGTAGAGGACTTTGTAGCAACTCAAATTCTGGTTCTTCGTGAAACAAGGGGTTTAGTTCACACGAAGATTCTGAAGGAAATGGTGATGGCGGTGCAACAAAATTTCTATCGAAAAGTGATGAGGTGGGGGATGCAAACTGATGTTCCGGTGATGATGTGCTAGGTGGTACTTGTTCTTCTTCTTCTTGGTTGCAAATTCTTTTCAATCTATCCTCAATGTCTTGTGACCAACCAAGATTCATGTACCTGAAATTTAGAAGATCAAGTGTTTAGTCAATGAATTTAAAAGAAGAGCAAATATTTGATGTATAGTTAGAATGTATATGTTAGTGTTATGGTTTACTAAATATCTTGAGTATGTATCACACGAAAAATATAATCAACTATATCACACGAAAATTTTAAATAATTACAAGTATAATTTCGCACAAATTTACAAGTATTTACAAAAAAGTATAATGTATCAAAAATGTGTAACATGTATCCCTAGTTAAATTGCTATTAAATTTGTTCTAATTTTCAAGGTACGTGGAGCAGAGGAGATAACAGTGCAATGGACTGATACAGCCCAAGGTAGTATCATGCTTATTCCGATATACCATTTAAAATTCAAACCATGAAAGTTTTCTTTTGAGATTAAAAATTTACTTATATCAAATTCATTTAAAGTTTTGAAGCTCGGTGGACGTGCGACCTAGGTCTATCGTCTAGACACAAGATTCCGTGGTTTCAGAAGTCTAGAACGAATGTTCTAACAATGGAGCGAGGCAAGACTCGTTGTTGGACACCACGGAGGACAAGTCCCCAATCGACTCACTCACCGAGAATGAACATCAGTCTGTGGGCCTTGAGATCTAGTTAAACAAACCTCAACACCAAAAAATTAGAAACAAACGAACTAATAGGTGCCCCTTACTCTGTTGAGAACCTTATGTTGACAGTACCACGAAAGTTAATAAAAGCCGCCCTCAACCTCATAAAAACGCAAGCGCTCGTATGAAGGGTTAAAGCTAATATCAACAATAGTGACCTTACCTATTCCTCTTCCCCTCAAAACCAATAACAAACTCAACATAAATAAACTTCTAAAACTCCCTAACAATTTAACTAGTTATAAAATGGATCACAAAAATTTACACGGAATGTACATGTATCACACAATGGATCGGTTTAAACATTTCAAAGTATTCGAACTATGTATATATGAGAATGTCGAAACCTAGAGTTTTAATTTCTTTTATTCACACAACTTTAAAATTCAAGGTACATGGAGCAGAGGAGATAACAGTGTAATGGGCGGAAACAGTCCAAGGTAGTATCATGCTTATTCTGATATACCTCAAAAATCAAAGACAAATTTTGGTTTTCAAGAAAATAGATTCACGTATGTTCAAGTTATCTTCTAGCGTCTAAAGTGAGGTGATGCTTCGGCACAAGCTTTTGTCTAGGTCGAGCGTATTTTACTTTTCAAAGGAGGTGTCGTTAAGATTCACGGAGAGCGAACTCCCTACAGGAAACAGGTAGGTCTCGTTGTTGGACACCACGGAGGACAAGTCCCCAATGTTGGTTGCATCACCTAACTAATATTATGTGCAAATTTGTGATGCTTCCTACTCCCAAGAATAGGAGGTCAAGTTTTAGTATAGGGGGAAAAAGTAAGAGTATCGTACCCAAGGGATTGAGTAACTCTACCCTAACTAGATTACCGCGAAATGAAACCTAGAAAACACATGCATCTACCTTTTTACAATTCACAACCTTAGCCCTTTGGAAGCTAAAGGTCATGGGGATGGTTTTAACAAGTGGTAGTGAATCGGCTTTGTTGATTTTAGATAAATTAAAGCTAACATAAACATAAAACAAACTAAACTAACAAGTGTTGAGACTAGATCAATGAGAGGAAAAGAGACTTATGCACAAATGTAACCCATAATTGATGTGAAAACATGGTTGACAAATATCCCCCTAGTGCTTTGGTTAAGCTACCAAGAAACTAACTAATCATGCAATTTAACAAAGTCTTTTGGAGCCAAGTTAAATCACACAACCTTAATCCCAATTATGTTACCTTATAACACAAGTGGGCTATGTACCACAAGCCTAACGCCCCCTTAGAGCAATTAAACTCACGGCACAAGCATTAAGTTCATAGTAAGAAATCCAAGCAACTTAATACTTCCCGTAAGAAATACTAAGCCACCACCTAAATGCTACTCATGCTCACGGATTCAAGAAGTTGTCAATTTCATGTTCCGATTAATTACTTACCTAAACATGCTTTTTAGGTGACAAAGCTAGCTAACACATTTAGTAAGCATAAAGAGTAGGAACCCATAGATTCAAACATGCATCAATCATCAATATAAGGAAATTACATTGTTTGCTCATATCCACAACTCACACACATAGGCATATACATAAAAGCCTTAGAAAAGTAATACATCAAGAAAGCAAGAGAAGGTGAGAAAGAACCACAATACCCATGAGCTTCCTAGATGTATACAAAGAGGGTGTGAAGCTTCAAAGTATAGTATTTTCGGTTTTCTCAAACCCAAAACACTATACAAATCCACATACACAAAGAAAAGATTAAGAACAAGGCTTCATGGATCTACCCACAAGTGTGATTGATCAAGGGCTGTAGAATCTTCGGTTTTGGTTATCAACCAAAGATGCTACACCCCTCTCTCTACACAAGGGCTAAACTATTCTAACTAAACAAACTAAGAGATGAAGAACTATGAAAAATGGAGAGGAAATGAGGGGAGAGAGAGCTTCTTTTCGTCCAAAATGGGAGAGGGGATTATAAATAGGCCTAAAGTGGTGAATGGAGGGTGGAGATGCAAGAAAATGAAGGGCTAGATGTTATGGACAAAGATGTAAGCACAAATTGTGGATCTAGTCTTTATAAAATGACCAAAAACCTCAAAGATATTTTGGTGGAGAAGGAAAAGGAAAGGGCACTCTTGATATTTGGCCATAAGGACAAGGGGACAAGGTCAACATCAAAGGGACAAAGCCAAAGATGTCCCTTTCACTTGTCTTCTTCCCATTTGAATTTGAATCAACAACTCTTCTTCCCTCCAATGCTCCTTCACTTGAATATCAGCCATCACCATCTTCCGACCGCCGGAGTTTGACCGGAATTCTGCCCGTTGACCGGCCAAATTCGTCTTTTAGTGTATTTTCCGGTTTTGCTCCTTTGGCTTCGATTCTTCACCCGATTTCTTCAATATGTGCTAAATCCACCATTTTGTCTCTTTTCCGATCCTTAGCTCATTTTCCTAGCATGAATAGGAAACGTTATAAGAAATAGATAAAACACAAAAGGATATAGCAAAAGAATAAGAATAAGGCAACAATTACTAGGTAAATATTGACCTAACAAACTACCTCACACTTAGACTTTGCTTGTCCTCAAGCAAAACATAAACTAAATAAGCACAAACAAACAAAGGTTCACTTGCATCCTTGAGGACACCAACTTCCCTTAGAGATTCATTACTTCATGGAATGACTTCAATTGAGCATGCTTAGAAACCAAATTTTCGAAATGCAAGGCTAATAAGTGGCTTTGGAAAGTCATGCTCAACAATGTGTATGCACCTTAAAAATATTCATATAGGATTAATGTGGACCACATTTGTCTAACCATCAAACTCACATGGATATCACTCATTATTTTCACTCAAGTGTTTAATGGCTAGTGTTTACACTCAAATGCAATTCAATTGACATGTTTTCCATAGACTTGCTCTTCAATCTTTTCTCCACATGATCATTGCACAAGTTCTCTTGAATCACAAGGTCTTTTATTAAGGTTGTAGCGGGGCATAAGGTGGTGGTTTTAAGAAATGAAGGGAAAGGAAATCACAAACTACAAGCCTCCTAGTAAGCAATTCTCTTGTTGACATCATATAAGACTCTTTTGCTCTAGGTACTTTATAACTCCCTCTTTTCTTTCCCACAAACCCATCTAAACTACTAAACTAAAAATATTTATTCTCCTCACTCTTTTTGTATTTTTCTCTTTTCTTTCTTTCATTTTTTTTCTTTTTCTCTTTCCACTCACACAAATAACACTTTTTCTATTATTTATTTATTTTTTTTCATTTTTTTTTTCTTTCCTTTGGTGACCCTAGTCCATATTAACTTTTGAATAAATCTTTTGATATTATGAACATGTTTCTAGGGTCACCCTTTTCTTTTCTTGGATACACAAAAAAATATTCTACCCACCTCACACTTATTATTTTGCTCCGCAAACCCATTTACAAGCACCAAACAAATAATATGACTCACATTGCTTACCACTTGGCTTAGAAAGGGTGGGGGAAAAGTGTTTAGGCTTAAAAGGGTAGACATTTGTGGTGGTGAAGAAATGAAAAGGCTAACACATAATTACAAAGGCTCAAATTGGCTTACTAATGGATTTCATTATAAGGACAAAAGCTATTTGGCCATGGTGGATACTTAATGCCTTGGTCTTCCCCAATAACAACTCATGCTTTTGATATAAAGTCTCGAAAGATTTGAAGCAAGTTCTAGATTACATGCACAATGAATTGATCACACAATGAAAGAACTAGTGCAAGTGAAACTTTTATGCACTATAATAGGCCCAAAAGCTCACATTATTAGGCATAGATAGTTTCAACAAATTTAATCCTCATCTTTCCCACATGAATCCATCTAAAATGCCATAGGCAATATGACTTTAATGCATGTGAGCACAAAACGCCAAATCCCCCTATTAACAAAGCATTGATCTTCAATCGCTAAACATAGTCAAAATAAATCTATCCAAATAGACATCATTTCGGTCGGGGTTGTTTCCAATTAAGACCAAGCAAGCAACCACTTATACACTTATTTTTGCATTTTTTCAATTTTTTTTTTCAATTTTTATGATTTTTTTTTTAACTAACACAAGAAAAAGGATAAGGAATGAAATGACTTAGCCTTACACCTCACACTTAAATCGCACATTGTCCTCAATGTGCAATGGACAATGGTGAAACAAATTTAAGGAATAAGAAACTATGCTTATTAACTACCACATGCTAGCCAAAACAAACTAATTAACACATATGCCTAATAAACACCTCACACTTAAAACATCATATAGTCCTTAATGTGGTATGAAGCTATTAAGATCCTATCAATGTTTTGGGGAGCATGCATCGTTAAGGCTACAACTAGCATTCAAAACTACAAACTAACATAAGGCAAGAAAAAGAGAAGGCAGCCACCTCACACTTGAACTTTGGATAATCATTTCAATAAAAGCTAAATCTTTCGTGTATTATCCATTGATCAAGGGTGAAATGACTATCTAACACTCAATGCTACAAGTTTATTAAAATGAAAAACACAAACACAACTATTCATGCTTAGGAAAATGAAAGTGAGGGATTAGAAAATGCAAACTCTTTGACGACCATCCGTTTAGCTCCATAATGCATATTGTCGATGGTGATAACCTCACAAGGCCCATCCATTAAACTCCATGCATATCGAACCAAACGCACCTCACACTTGGGCTTTTACCACACTCTCTTACCTTCGGCCCATGCTCCATAACTTTAAAGTTGATCTCCTTATTTCTTTCTTTTTGTTGGAGTCCGCCAAACCGGGTTTTAGTTTAAGGACATTAACAAGGTCCATAAAATTAGAAACCAATCAAAACTTTTAAATAGAGAAGCAAAGAGGATAAGGAGCTCCAAATTGGCGTAGTTCCAATTAATTTGCTAGCTTAACGCTCTTACTTTCGGTAACTCTTTTCGAATTATGACCAGGTAAGCGTATGTGCGGCTTTGGTAGAGCGAGGCTCACTTAGTACACGGCACGACACCCGGGATGAAATCCCTAGCCAACTTACCTAGACATCATAATCCTACTAAGGTGCGCCTAGTTGTGAAGAGAGATAAACTTACGTGACAATAGTCCAATCCAATTTACTTAGTAAAATGGAAGAGGCATTTGATCCTTGGGTGTTGTCTAACACTCAACTTTTCGGTAACTCCTCTTGAGTAAACTCAATCGGATGCGCCTAGTTGTGAAGAGTGAATAAACTCGACGGTGCAAGGATAAAATCCATAATCATTTTACTTTAGATTTTACAAGTTTCAATCAACCTCTAATTCAAAAGAAAAAAAAATAACTAAATAATTAATATACAAAGTATATACAAATTTTAACTAACTAAAAGGTGAAATTACACAAGTAGTAATTAAGTAGTAACATGGCAAGAACAATTTCCATTTCCAATTTGAACTTTCATTTATCTTTTTCTTACCAAAATTTACAAACTCACTTACCCAAAGTACTTGTAGAAATTTCAAAAATAAAACTACCATAACAAACTATCAAACAAAGAAATCCAAACAAAGAAAAAGAATAAATGGGTTCTCTAGTCCCACGGCAACCTAATAGGGATTGAGTTTTATCTCAATCCCCGGCAACGGCGCCAAAAACTTGTTGGTTGCATCACCTAACTAATATTATGTGCAAATTTGTGATGCTTCCTACTCCCAAGAATAGGAGGTCAAGTTTTAGTATAGGGGGAAAAAGTAAGAGTATCGTACCCAAGGGATTGAGTAACTCTACCCTAACTAGATTACCGCGAAATGAAACCTAGAAAACACATGCATCTACCTTTTTACAATTCACAACCTTAGCCCTTTGGAAGCTAAAGGTCATGGGGATGGTTTTAACAAGTGGTAGTGAATCGGCTTTGTTGATTTTAGATAAATTAAAGCTAACATAAACATAAAACAAACTAAACTAACAAGTGTTGAGACTAGATCAATGAGAGGAAAAGAGACTTATGCACAAATGTAACCCATAATTGATGTGAAAACATGGTTGACAAATATCCCCCTAGTGCTTTGGTTAAGCTACCAAGAAACTAACTAATCATGCAATTTAACAAAGTCTTTTGGAGCCAAGTTAAATCACACAACCTTAATCCCAATTATGTTACCTTATAACACAAGTGGGCTATGTACCACAAGCCTAACGCCCCCTTAGAGCAATTAAACTCACGGCACAAGCATTAAGTTCATAGTAAGAAATCCAAGCAACTTAATACTTCCCGTAAGAAATACTAAGCCACCACCTAAATGCTACTCATGCTCACGGATTCAAGAAGTTGTCAATTTCATGTTCCGATTAATTACTTACCTAAACATGCTTTTTAGGTGACAAAGCTAGCTAACACATTTAGTAAGCATAAAGAGTAGGAACCCATAGATTCAAACATGCATCAATCATCAATATAAGGAAATTACATTGTTTGCTCATATCCACAACTCACACACATAGGCATATACATAAAAGCCTTAGAAAAGTAATACATCAAGAAAGCAAGAGAAGGTGAGAAAGAACCACAATACCCATGAGCTTCCTAGATGTATACAAAGAGGGTGTGAAGCTTCAAAGTATAGTATTTTCGGTTTTCTCAAACCCAAAACACTATACAAATCCACATACACAAAGAAAAGATTAAGAACAAGGCTTCATGGATCTACCCACAAGTGTGATTGATCAAGGGCTGTAGAATCTTCGGTTTTGGTTATCAACCAAAGATGCTACACCCCTCTCTCTACACAAGGGCTAAACTATTCTAACTAAACAAACTAAGAGATGAAGAACTATGAAAAATGGAGAGGAAATGAGGGGAGAGAGAGCTTCTTTTCGTCCAAAATGGGAGAGGGGGTTATAAATAGGCCTAAAGTGGTGAATGGAGGGTGGAGATGCAAGAAAATGAAGGGCTAGATGTTATGGACAAAGATGTAAGCACAAATTGTGGATCTAGTCTTTATAAAATGACCAAAAACCTCAAAGATATTTTGGTGGAGAAGGAAAAGGAAAGGGCACTCTTGATATTTGGCCATAAGGACAAGGGGACAAGGTCAACATCAAAGGGACAAAGCCAAAGATGTCCCTTTCACTTGTCTTCTTCCCATTTGAATTTGAATCAACAACTCTTCTTCCCTCCAATGCTCCTTCACTTGAATATCAGCCATCACCATCTTCCGACCGCCGGAGTTTGACCGGAATTCTGCCCGTTGACCGGCCAAATTCGTCTTTTAGTGTATTTTCCGGTTTTGCTCCTTTGGCTTCGATTCTTCACCCGATTTCTTCAATATGTGCTAAATCCACCATTTTGTCTCTTTTCCGATCCTTAGCTCATTTTCCTAGCATGAATAGGAAACGTTATAAGAAATAGATAAAACACAAAAGGATATAGCAAAAGAATAAGAATAAGGCAACAATTACTAGGTAAATATTGACCTAACACCCAATCGACTCACTCACCGAGAATGAACATCAGTCTGTGGGCCTTGAGAACCAGTTAAACAAACCTGAGAACCATATCAATGAAAATAACTTGCCCCATACTTTGTAAAATAAACTCAGATCCCTAGCGATCTACAAGTGTTGATCAAAGCCGCCCTCAACCTCATAAAAACGCAAGCGCTCGTATGAAGGGTTTAGGTTAAGATCAACAAAAGAGGCTTCACCTACAAGTTACACTTTAGAAACTACAATAAACTTAGGCATACATAAAACTATCAACTTCCTAGAAATTATCTAAGTGTTACAAACATTCACACATATATATCACATAATTCGGCAATTAATCAAACCAAAAACCGAAACCAAAAATCGTACTTACTCATACACATCCGAAAAATCCTATTATACATATCCCAAAAACTAAAGAAAAATTAAATAATCTGAAATTTACATAATTACAAAACAACACTTTATGAATCAAAATAATTAAATTTCCCCGGCAACGGCGCCAAAAATTGATGGAGCTTATTCTCAAGCACATTTGTACCTGCAAAACAACTTCATACACATAATACCCTATTTGTGTCAATTGTAGTTAGGACAAGTAGGGATCGTTCTATCCGGGGAAATCTAGGGCTTTGAATCACACAAAGTATTGCAAATAGAAGGGGGGTTTGATATTTTTATCTAAATAACCTACTGATTTTTACTAAATTTAGATTCTAAATTAATATATACAATTGATCAACATCTTCCACAAAGAGCACATAACACAAAACTCTCTATACATGTAACAAAAGTAAATAAAGTCATAGGGGCAGCAAGTTAAAAATCGGATTCAAGATTCTTTTTAGTTCCAATGTAATTAGAGCCTTCGCGGTTTATCTATTCATTCAAAACATCACAAGTATTTAGAATTAACTTCGCGTGTAATCCTAAACATGGTACTAATTGGTTTAAAAACACTTCGCGTAGAAATTAAACACAAAGAGCACATAAGCACAATATGTCGAATTGGAAACATGTTAGCAAGTATGTCGTCACTCATCTCACATAGACATGTAAATTTCCAGAATTATTCTAGCCCTTAGATAAATACAAATTAAAACCAACTTCGCGTATGATTCAACTTGTATTAAATCGGCATGTGAAACCAACACACAAGGAATAACCATGATCAAGGCTATCCTCATGCAACTGATTTTTATGCACACAAATTCAGAAAATAAACCAAATTAAATCAAGAACACATGCAAAAACCTACTGCCCATAAAACATAAATTCAATTTATTACATACATAGTTCGTAAATTAAACCAAAAGAAAACCAAATCACATAACAGAAATTCGGAAATCCAAAGAATAATTCATAAAACCAAAATTACAACCATGAATCCATACAAATTTCATAGACAAAATATTGTACTTGTACAAAGAAACAAAAGCCATACGAAAAATACAATCACAATTGAGAACCTTGTTGGAGAATTCGGCAAGAGGATTGGTGATGGTGAATGGAATGATATTTTGGAAGAGTGGTGGAGATGGAATTGGCTTAAGTCTTTGAGGGATTTTCTGGTGGAATTTCGGCAGAGATTTGGCAGTTTAAAGTGAGGAAGAGAAGATGATTTTTCTGAATTAATGGAGTGGTATTTATAGAGGAGAGGGGCTGCTAGGGTTCGGCAATGCAAGGTGCCTTAGGGTTTCAAATGAAACCGAATTCTCTCTCTTTGAAAGCTCACGGCAAAGTCTTTCACTCCTTCAAAATTGTTGCTGAATTATCTCTTTGGTCAAAGGCTGAATACTTGCTTCAATATCTCTTCAATTTTCTTTAATTAATTTCAGCAACAAGTTATTGAACCAAGCAAGAATTCAGTCCACATGCAGCCCTTGCTTTTCTCTTTTCTTCTTTTCCGAAAATCCTAGGATAATGGCTGAATAAATCTTCACAATATCCTTTGATTTAATCTTGAATTAATTCAGCAATTATCAATGAACCTAGGCATGAATTGGTCCAAATTCGCCCCAACTCCTTCCTCCTTTCTCTCCCTTGTTTCTCTCTTTGCATTTGCTGAAAATCCCTTTGTTATCTCTTCTTTGAAACAAACGGCAACACATGTGGAATTCTTCATCAATCAATTGCCGAATTATTCCTTCATTATCTCCATGATTTTCCTTTATTAATCTTCAATAAAATCAGTTGAATCTTCTCCATGAAACTCTCTTCAAAAATCGGTTGCATTATCTCCTCCTTTATCTCCACATAAAATCTGAAAATAAAGAAAAGAAATAGAGAATTAATTCATGTAATAAACTTGTCCTAATCTAGACAAATATTGTCTTAAAAAGGCATATGTGTAATAGATAAGATCATTAGATTAGGAAAGTTTACAATTCAAATCAAGCAACTTACTAGATCGAGAAAGTTACTAGAATAGGAAAATCGAAAAAGGAAAGTCACAGAATATACAGTCATAGTTCAAGTAGGACTTTCCTAAACAGGACATTTCCTAATCCAAACAGGATTCCAAATTTTCCTCACATGTTTCAGAAACGACGAACAATAAAGATTTCTATTCCGACAAGTTTCCTACTCAAAACAGGTTTCCTAGTCCAAACAGGTTTCCTAGTCAAACAAGGACTTCTACTCAAACTAGAACTCTTCACATTTTCCGACAATTTCTGCATTTTACGCTCAATTTGTACACCAATTCTGCCAAAAACTCCAAACACGACTCAATGACTCTATATTACAACAATAAGGGTTAAGAATTGCATAAATGGGGGTAAAAACATATTAAGAACGTCGTATTTTATGCTCCTATCAGGTGGTAAACCTAAGAGATCTTTTCAATCACTTTCAAAATCAAGGTATTTTATGACTAAAATCGTTTTGAAAATCAACAAGAGTAAGTTCTAGTAATACTCGAGTCCATGAAAAACTATTGCATATAGTCATCGAATAATCAAAGAATTATGAGGTTTCATGCTTCCTACGAATCTATCGAATTTTATCTTTTTATCACTCAAGACGAAAGCAAATTGGCTCTAAAGCTCACATAGGTTATTTAGGAAATAAACTAGCTAAAACTTGCATGCTTCGTTAATCAACAAGTCCTACATGCTCCTACCAATGCATATAATCCATGAAACTCACAATTTTAATTGTATGCACAACCATCATCTATGTATGCAAAGAGGAGAAAAACATCATTGACATATTAGGGGCATCCTAAGACTCGAAACGAACAATTTAAACACTCTATTTTTGTGGAATATTTTTCTGAATTTTCTTTTCTAAATTAAGCACACGAAAACATAAACGGAATACGTTATCCCACCCCACACTTAGAAAATTACATTGTCCTCACTGTAAGCACAAGTTTATATCAACGAATTTCCTAAGCATGCAATAGTCTACCATATTCCAACATATCATCACAAACCAAAGAAAAAGAAAAGAGTTAGGAAATTGCAAACTCTTGGTGATGGCTCCTTCACTTTTCTTTGATCGAATTGGGTTGCCTCCCAATTAGAGCTTTGTTTTTATAGTCCATTGCTTAGACTTTTCACCATTGTATCATGTGTGTTCATTGTGAGCATTGAAGCTCAAACTGGCGACAAGGATGGCCGAATGCAGCTCTCGGCAGTGGCTGCTCCTCCCCCTCTCGGCAATCATGTTGCCGGCAGCTGTGGTGGACTCTCGGCATGGGGTAGCAGCACGGGTGTGGCAGCAGTTCCGGCAGCCACATGTCTTGAAGGGTCATGGACATAGGTTTCGTCATTTAGAGGCTCGAATGGCTCGTAGTAAGGCTTGAGTCTATGTCCATTCACCTTGAATATGTTTCCCGTGACTTCATTCCGAATTTCTATGGCACCATGATAAAAGACTTGAGTAATGGTGAATGGTCCCATCCATCTTGAGCGAAGCTTACCGGAAAAAAGTCTAAGTCGAGCATTAAATAAAAGAACTTGTTGGCCAACCTCAAACTTCTTCCCTCGAAACATCTTGTCATGAGAAAGCTTGGTCTTCTCCTTGTAAATCCAAGCGGCATCATAGGCTTCATTCCGTATTTCTTCAAGTTCATTGAGTTGAAGCTTCCTATGAAGGCCGGCCTCATCGATATTCATGTTGAAAGTTTTAACGGCCCACCAAGCCTTGTGCTCAAGCTCCACCGGTAAGTGACATACCTATCAGAGTCTTGTATGCAGTCCTGTAAGCCCATAAAGCATCATCGAGACGATCACTCCAATCCTTCCGTAAAGGTCCAACGGTTTTCTCAAGTATTTGCTTGATCTCTCGGTTACTTACCTCGGCCATGCCACTTGTTTGGGGGTGATAAGATGTAGATACCTTATGTGTGACTCCATACTTCTTCAATAAGGCCTCAATGGTGCGGTTACAAAAATGAGATCCTCCATCGCTAATCAAGACTCTTGGAACTCCAAAACATGAAAAGATGTTGGTCTTGAGAAACTCGGCTACCACCTTTGCATCATTGGTGCGAGTAGCCTTGGCTTCGATCCACTTTGACACATAATCAACCGCTAGCAAAATGTAGAGAAAACCCTTACTCGAAGGAAACGGTCCCATGAAGTCAATCCCCTAAAGATCATGAATTTCAATAGCATTAATGGATGTGAGTGGCATTTGATCTTGTGGTCCAATATTCCCCATTCTTTGGCCTCGATCACATGACTTACAAAACATGTAAGCATCTTTAAAAATTGTAGGCCAAAAGAATCCACACTCAAGTACCTTTAAAGCGGTCTTCTTTGCTCCAAAATGCCCTCCACACGCCTCACTATGACAAAGCTTTAAGATCGGTTTATGCTCATGCTCGGCAATACATCTTCTAAGCACTTGATCACTACATTGCTTCCATAAGTATCTCTCATCCCAAAGATAATGACGAGCTTACTTGATGAGCCGAAGTCTTGCTTGCTTCGGCATAGTGCTAGGAAGTTGCCGAGTGGCTAGGTAATTGGCCAAGTCGGCATACCAAGGCTCATGTACTTCAAGTCGAAAGAGTTGCTCATCCGGGAAGGTGTCACATAGGGGCAGCCGATCTTCTTCAATGACAAGTCGACTCAAATGATCGGCTACAACATTCTCCACTCCCTTCTTGTCTTTGATCTCAATATCAAACTCTTGAAGCAAAAGAATCCATCGTATGAGCCTCGGCTTAGCATCCTTCTTTGTCATAAGAAATCTCAAAGTGGCATGATCACTATAAACAATGACTTTGGAATTCAAAAGATATGATCGAAACTTTTCCAAAGCAAAAATTACCGCTAAGAGTTCTTTCTCCGTGGTGGTGTAATTAAGTTGAGCATCATTGAGAGTCCTTGAGGCATAGTAAATGGCACACGGCTTCTTCTCTATACGTTGACCAAGTACCGCTCCAAGCGCATAATCACTTGCATCGCACATGAGCTCAAACGGCTCATTCCAATTTGGGGAACTCAAAACCGGCGCCTTGCACAATGCCTCCTTCAATCGGCAAAAGGCATCCTCACATGCTTTAGACCACTCGAACGTCACCTCCTTTTGTAACAAGTTGGTAAATGGCTTTGCAATTGAAGAGAAATCCTTGATAAATCTTCGATAAAACCCCGCATGGCCAAGAAAACTCCTCACGTCTTGCACACTCTTAGGGCTCGGCAATGCTTGTATTAGCTCCACCTTGGCTTTGTCAACCTCTAAGCCTCTTGCCTAAATTATGTGCCCAAGTACAATACCTTCCGTGACCATGAAGTGACACTTCTCCCAATTGAGCACACGATTCGTCTCAACACACCTCTCAAGTATCTTCTCCAAGTTCCTCAAACAAGTATCGAAGTTGCTTCCATAAACACTAAAGTCATCCATAAAAACTTCGATAATGTCTTCAATAAAATCCGAGAAGATAGCATACATACATCTTTGAAAAGTTCCGGGTGCGTTGCATAGGCCAAATGGCATTCGTCGATAAGCAAAGGTGCCAAATGGACAAGTAAAAGTGGTCTTCTCTTGATCATCCGGGTGTATCATGATTTGATTGTAACCACTATATCCATCAAGAAAGCAATAAAAAGAATGGCCGGCTAACCTCTCTAGTATTTGGTCCATAAACGGCAAAGGCATGTGATCATTCCTCGTTGTAGCGTTGAGCTTCCTATAGTCGATGCACATCCAATGACCGGTTACAAGTCTTTGTGGTACAAGCTCATTCTTCTCATTCTTCACAACCGATACACCACTCTTCTTTGGAACTACTTGCACGGGAGATATCCACTTACTATCCGAAATTGGGTAAATCACCCCACAATCAAACAACTTGATGATTTCATCTTTCACTACCTTCATCATTGGAGGGTGAAGTCGACGTTGAGCTTCCTTTGTTGGCCTTGCTCCTTCTTCCAATAAGATACGATGAACACACGTTGTAGGGCTTATTCCCTTGATATCTGCTAAGGTCCAACCTATGGCGGTCTTGTACTTCTTTAGCACACTTATCAAATCACATTCTTGCTTCTTACTAAGCTTTGAAGACACAATAACTGGTAGAGTATTTTCTTCTCCAAGATAAGCATATTTCAAATGACTAGGGAGCTCTTTTAGTTCTAACTTTGGGGTCTTTTCCTCACTTGGTCGAAATATGGTTGTTGATGCGACAAAATTACGAGCACAATTTGTACCTGCAAAATAATCTCATACAAATAATACCCTTCTTGTGTCGATTGTAGCATTGACAAGTAGGGATCGTTCTATCCGGGGAAATCAAGGGCATTTAATTCCATGAAGCATTATAAATAAATATGGGGGAGTTTGAAAAGTGTATCTAAACATCTATATGTAACGAAAATTAAACCTAAAATTATTATTTACATATGATCATCTTCTCCACATCACACATAACACAAAAGCACATTAAACATGCATTAATCGAAAATAAGAGATTCAAGGCAGCAATATTTCACATAGCACTTAGACAAAATTTAATTCCAATTCTAATTAGAGCCCTCAGTGGTTCATCTAATCGTTAAGACTTCTTAATTATTTAGAATTAACTCAGCGTATAATCCTAAACATAGTGCTAATCAGTTTACAAGCACTCAGCGTAGAAGGTAAACACAAAGAACACTTTAAGCACAGTAAGCCGAATCAGAGACATGTAACAAGTTATGGCGTCACCTCACCTTGATATAACATGTAAATTTTCATGGTTATAATAGCCCTAATAAACAATCTAAATCACAGCAACTCAGCGTATGAAGCAATCTAAATTGTTTTGGTATATAAAATCGGCACCTAAGGAGAAGCCACAAAGTCAGCCCTTAAGCACACAATTTGTGATGCGCGAACTCATGAAAATTAATCAAATAACATCAAAGTAACATGTGAAACCTACTGCCCTTTATCTACTATTTACGATTTCAACATGCAAAATTATATACAATATATCATAAGAATCATAAATCAAATTCAGCAATCACATATGAATCATGAATAAAATTCGCAATCCATACATGAACTCTTAATAAAATTCGGAATTCTTTAACAAAGTATATAAACCAAAAGTTATAATCCAACAAATCATACAACATGATATTGTAATTTATACAGAAAATTAGAGAAGCCATGAGTTTAGTCGAATCACACTTTAGAAGAACCTTGAAGATGCTTCAGCAGAGATGAATTCGAAGATGAAAGGATGCGAATTGGAGAAGTGAAGGTGGTTCGGCAATTCAGTTTCTGTATGGGATTTGTGAAGGCACTTTGGTAGAGTTTTGGCTAGTATTTTGTGGGAGAAAAAGATGATCTAAAATAAGGGCTGCCGAATTGTATTTATAGGCCGGAGAGAGGGGGAGCATTAGGGTTTCATCTCTTATAAAAACAAGAAAATGCAAAGGTTTCGGCAAGGCTGCTAGGGTTAGGGTTTGGCATTTTTTTTCTATTTCAGCCGAAACTCTTCCTTGATAAATACTGAAAATATCTTCCTTTTGATGGAGGTGTTATCCAAGCATAAAATACCTGCAAAACAACTACATACACATAATACCCTTCTTGTGTCGATTGTAGTATTGACAAGTAGGGATCGTTCTATTCGGGGAAATCAAGGGCATTTAATCACATAAAGTATTGCACAAAAAGGGGGTTGTCGAAATTTTTACTAATTATCTACTGAATTTTTACAAATTCTAAAACCTAAATTATTATATGCAATTGATCAACATCTTCCACACAATCGCCAAACACAAATCTCATTATACATGCAACACAATTAAAACAAGTAATAGGGGCAGCAGCATATAACGAATTCAAGATCAACTAAGTTCCAATTTAATTAGAGCCAACGCGGTTTATCTAATTATTCAAGACATCACAAGTATTTAGAATTGATAGGAGCATAAAATGCGACGTTCTTAATATGTTTTACCCCCATTTATGCATTTCTTTTCCCTTATTGTTGTAATACAGAGTCATTGAGTCATGTTAGAGTCGTTGGCAAGTGTTGGTGATTAAACTGAGCTAAAAATGCAGAAATGTCGATTTATGAAGAGTTTTAGTTTGAGTAGGACTCCTTATTATACTAGGAATCCTGTTTGGACAAGGAAACCTGTTTTGACTAGGAAACTTGTCGGAATTGATTTCTTTATCTTTCGTCGTTTCTAATATTTGTGTGGAATCGGTTTGTGCTATAAATTGTGAAAATGCATAATTATGGTGGAGTCTTTATTGAACTAGGATTCCTAATAAGAGTTTGATTGTGACTAGGACTCCTTTTTCAAGTAGAACTCTATTTGGAAAAGGAATCCTTACTAAAGTGGGAATCCCAGTTGGATAAGGATTCTACGAGTTTGAGTCCTAACTAAAGTCTACGAGTGAAGAGTTTTAGTCGAACAAGGAGTCTACAAACGCTCGACGTTTTTGAATCGTCGAAAGAATTTCATTGAAAATACAACTCCTTGTTGGACTAGGATTCCTTATCTATCTAGGACTCTTACTCATGATAATTGTGCAACATCTTTTTATCTTCTTTTTGATTTATTTCATAATCATATTTTCAGGAATCAAAGGGAAGATTTAATTGAAGAAATATTGGAGGGAATTTTCGGCAAGAAATGAGACCCCTTGCCGTGTGGAATAAGAAAATGAAATCCAAATTGGATTTGGAAACTTTCCTAATCTAATAATCTTATCTATTACATATATGTCTTTTTAAGACATCATTTGTCTAGATTAGGACAAGTTTGATGCGACCACAATGCGTGCACAATTTGTACCTGCAAAATAATCTCATACCAATAATACCCTTCTTGTGTCGATTGTAGTATTGGACAAGTAGGGATCGTTCTATCCGGGGAAATCAAGGGCATTTAATTTCATAAAGCATCACATAATAATATGGGGGGATTGGAAATGGTATCTAATATCTACTGAAAATTACGAAAATAAAACCTAAATTACTATATACATTTGATCATCACCTTTCACACAATCACAAAACACAAAACTCATTACACATGCAACGAAATTAAAACAAGTAATAGGGGCAGCAAGCAAATATCGAATTCAAGATCAACTAAGTTCCAATTTAATTAGAGCCAATGCGGTATATCTAATTATTCAAAACATCACAAGTATTTAGAATCCAACATGCGTGTAATCCTAAACATGGTACTAATCGGTTTAACAACACTTCGCGTATAAATTAAACACAAATAGCACATAAGCACAATATGTCGAATTGGAACATGTTAGCAGGTATGGCGTCACTCATCCCACATCGACATGTAAATTTCCAGAATTACTCTAACCCTTAGATAAATACATATTAAATCCAACATGCGTGTAATTCAACATGTATTAAATCGGCATATGAATTCAACATCTAGATAACACTCATGGCCTGCGAATGCATCAAGACATCTCCTTCGGTTCCACACGAATTAAGGAAATAAACCTAATTAAATCAAGAAAATATGCTAAAGCTTGCTGTCCAACATACCATATTCAATTAAATCACATGCATAATTCGGAATTTAAACCCAAGATAACCAAATAATATAACAAGAATTCGGAAATCCCATGAATAAATTACAAAACCAAAATCGGTACCAAGAATCCATACATAATTCATAGACAAATTAATGTATAAATACAAAGAAACTAAAGCCATTGAAAATTACAATCCAAATGACAACCTTTGTTGAAGAATTCGGCAAGAGGATTGGTGTTGATGATTGGAATGATTTTATGGAAGGTGGTGGAGATGGTTTGGCTATGTTCTTGGTGAAAATTCAAGGAAGCAATTCGGTAGAGTTTTGGTAAGCTTTTTGTGAGGAAGAGAAGATCCTTTCTAAGAGTTATGCCGTGGTATTTATAGAGAGCATGAGGGGAGAGTTTGGCAACCCTAGGTGGTGGAATCCGAATTGATTTCTTCCCCTTTTCTTGCTCGGCAATTCTTGATTTCCTTTGATTTTGTTGCCGAAATTCCTCTTAGTTAATGGCTGAATAAATTAACCAATATCTCTTTAATTTATCCATGATTTTATTCAGCCAAATTATCTTGAATCTTGAGTAGAAATCAGTCCACATGCATCCTTGCTTTCCTCTTTGACTTTTAATTAGGCTGAATTAATCTCTTTCAATTTCATTTATTTCATTCCTTTCCGATCTTATAATTCTTTGGTTAGAAAACTTGCCATACAAAGCTCCTCCTTTTCCTTCTTAATTCGGCCTTGTTTCCTTATAGCTCTAGAACTCCTTCCTTTCCAAGCTTTTCCTTTCCTTGTTGGTTTCGGCTGAATTCCCTCCATGCTTTCCTTATGTATGCACACGCCCAAGCATGCCTTGCACATGCTAGGATTATTTCTGAAAATAAGAAAGAAAAGAATATTAGTTTTGACAAAAATAAAATACATTTATCAATCCTAATCCAAAAAGGATTCCTACTTCAATTATGACTTTTGCCGAAACTTCACATTTTCTTCATTTTAAGCACATTTTCACAAATTCACTACCAAAAACTCAAGACTCGATCTAATGACTTAATTCTACAACAATAAGGTTAAACATTGCATAAATGGGGGTAAAAACATATTAAGAACGTCGCATTTTATGCTCTTATCAAAGTTTAATACATGGATTAATTTTGTATTTCTTTTCTTTATTTTCAGATTCTTTTTGGAGATAAAGGAGGAGATATTATCTTTACATTAAGGGATAATTTTCGGAAGCATAATGGAAAAGAAGACTTGTGCCGTGCACCTTCAAGAAGGAGAGTTGGATTCAAAGATTTCAAGGCCGGCAAAGAGATGGATTAAATCAAGAATTAATTCTATTATTTTCGATAGAATTTCGGAATCAAGAAAAGAAGGGAGGAGTCTTTGCGTGAAAGAAAAGGAAGTTAAAACCAAATTGGTTTTGGTTTCCCTATGCCGTGTGCTTCAAATTCAGAAATCCTAAAGATTAATTCCGATTTTTGCTTGGTTTCTATCATGGATAATGCACGGATTAATTGAAGAAAAGGAGGAAGAAAATTCGGATAAGAAGAGAAGAGAAAAGAGAGGAATGCATGTGGACTGAATTATGGCTTTGTGCAATAACTTGGTGCCGAATTAAAGAAGTTTTACTTGAAGAAAATTGAAGATTTAATTCGGCAATTGCATGGAAAAGAAGACCTAGCCGAATTAAAAGAAGACATGATATTTCGGATTTATTGAAGATAATGCTTGCCGAAACCAAAACCTAAATGGTTTTGGTTTTCTTGGAGATCAAGTTGCCGAACCCTAGCTCTCCTTTGCTTCTATAAATACCACACATTGTATTCAGAAAAGAATCATCTCTCCCTCCACAAAAGCCTTGCCGAATCCCTGCCAAATTATTTTCAGAAATTTTATACAAGGAGCAAAGCCGAACCACCATTCCTCACATCAATTCAATCACCATCTCACCAATCCTTGCCGAATCTTAACCAAGGTTGTAATATGGATTGTATTATTTTGGTTTTTGTTACTTTGTATTTAAACATAACTTTGTCTATGAAGTATGTTTTAGTTTTTGGTTTTAATTTCGGTATTGAATATCATATATGGGATCTTCGGATCTTTGTTATAATTGTTTGGATATTTTGTATGTGATTGCCGAATTATGCATGTGTTTAATTAAATGTGTATTATGGGCAGTAGCTTTAGCATGTTTCTTGATTTTAATTAGGTTTATTTCCTTGATTCGTGGGGAACCGAAGGAGATGTCTAGATGCATTCGCAGGCCATGAGTGTTATCTAGATGTTAAATTCATATGCCGATTTAATACATGTTGATTCACACGCGTTGTTGGTTTTGATATGTATTAATCTAAGGGTTAGAGTAATTATGGAAATTTACATGTCGATGTGAGATGGGTGACGCCATACTTGCTAACATGTTCCAATTCGACAATATGTGCTTATGTGCTCTTTGTGTTTAATTTACATGCGTTGTGTTATTAAACCGATTAGTACCATGTTTAGGATTGCGCGCGTTTTGGATTCTAAATACTTGTGATGTCTTGAATAATTAGGATAAGCTGCGTTGGCCCTAATTAAATTGGAGCTTAATTAGTCTTGAAATCGTTTTATGCTTGCTGCCCCTATTACTTGTTTTAATTTTATTGCATGTATAATGAGATTTGTGTTTGGTAATTGTGTGAAAGGTGATGATCAATTGTATATAATAGTTTAGGTTTTAGAATTTGTAAAAATTCAGTAGGTAATTAGTATAAAAATTTCGACAACCCCCCTTTTTTATGCAATGCTTTGTGTGATTGAAAGCCCTTGATTTCCCCGGATAGAAAGATCCCTACTTGTCAATACTACACTCGACACAAGAAGGGTATTATTTGTATGTAGTTGTTTTGCAGGTATTTATGCTTGGATTACACTTCCATCAAGAATCCACAACGCGTGTAATCCTAAACATGGTACTAATCGGTTTAATAACACAACGCGTAGAAATTAAACACAAATAGCATGTAAGCACAATATGTCGAATTGGAAACATGTTAGCAGGTATGGCGTCACTCATCCCACATCGACATGTAAATTTCCAGAATTACTCTAGCCCTTAGATAAATACATATTAAAATCAACTACGCGTATGATCCAACATGTATTAAATCGGCATATGAATTCAACATCTAGATAACAACCATGGCCTGTGATTGCATCTAGACATCTCCTTCGGTTGCACACGAATTAAGGAAATAAACCTAATTAAATCAAGAAAACATGCTAAAGCTACTGCCCATCATACAAATTTAATTAAACAACATGTATAATTCGGCAATCATATACAAAATTCCCAAACATTTATAACAAAGATCCGAAGATCCCATATATAATTATCAATACCGAAAATAAAACCAGAAACCAAAACATATTTCATAGACAAAATTATGTTTAAATACAAAGAATCAAAAGCCAATAAAGTACAATCCATGTTACAACCTTATGAAGATTCGGCAAGGATTGGTGATGATTGGATTTTTGTGAAAGGTGGTGGTGGATTCGGCAAAGCTTCTTGGTAAGAATTTCTGAATTTATTTTGGCAGAGGTTCGGCAAGGATTTTATGAGGAAGAGAAGATCATTTTTATGAATACAAAGTGTGGTATATATAGAGGAGAGAGGAGCTAGGGTTCGGCAAAGGGTGCTCTCAAAGAAAACCAAAACCATTTAGGTTTTGGAATTCGGCAAAGTCTTCTTTTCTTTTCTCTTGTTGCTGCCGAATATCCCCTTCAATTATCTTCAATTAATCCTCTTTTATTTGGCACCAAGTAAATGCATATGTCTTCAATGAGGTCCACATTCATCCCAAGCTTTTCTCCTTTCTTCTTTTCCGAAATTCATAGATAATGGCTGAATAAATTCCTTGTTATCTCTTCTTCTTTGCCGAATTATCTCTTGATTTTTCTTCAATAAACTCTCTTTTAATTCGGCAAAAGAGTCCTTGCATAACGTCACAAGGAAACCAAATCCGAATTGGTTTCCTCCTCTTCTCTTTCACGGCAAGGAATTCTTTTCTTGCCGAAAATTCCCTCCAATTCTTCCAAATATCTTCTCTTTAATTCCTGAAAAAATAAGAATAAGAAATAAATTAAAAAGAAGATAAAAAGATGTAGCACAATTATCATGAGTAAGAGTCCTAGATAGATAAGGAATCCTAGTCCAACAAGGAGTTGTAATTTCAATGAAATTCTTTCGATTTTACAAAAACGTCGAGCATTTGTAGACTCCTTGTTCGACTAAAACTCTTCAATTCGTAGACTTCAATTAGGACTCAAACTCGTAGAATCCTTATCCAACTGGGATTCCTACTTTAATAAGGATTCCTTTTCCAAATAGAGTTCTACTTGAAAAAGGAGTCCTAGTCACAATCAAACTCTTATTAGGAATCCTAGTTCAATAAGGACTCCACCATAATTATGCATTTTTAACATTTCTAGCACAAACCGACTCCACACAAGTATTAGAAACGATAAATAATGAAAATTCCATTTCGACAAGTTTCCTAGTCAAAACAGGTTTCCTAGTCCAAACAGCATTCCTAGTACAACAAGGAGTCCTACTCAAACTAAAACTCTTCAAAATTCGACATTTCTGCATTTTTAGCTCAATTTATACACCAACACTTGCCAACGACTCCAACATGACTCAATGACTCTATATTACAACAATAAGGGATAAGAAATGCATAAATGGGGGTAAAAACATATTAAGAACGTTGCATTTTATGCTCCTATCACCTTTTCTTCTTGGTTTGTTGCCAAAATAATCCTTAAATAAATGCTGAATAATCTTGCAATATTTCTTCCATTTATTCTTGATATAATTCAGCCAACTTTCCTTTGAATGATGGGTGAAAATCAGTCCGCATCCGTCCTTAATTTTGTTTCCTTTCCAAGCTTTGTTGCCGAATTAATCCATACAAAGCTCCACCTTTTCTTTCTTAATTCAGCCTTGTTTCCTTGTAGCTCTAGAACTCCTTTAAATGGCTGAATGCTTCCCTTATTTTGTTTGAAAACTTGCCATACAAATTTCGGCATCAATTCATGCATTCCTTTCTTGGTCGAAGCATTTAAATCTTTCTTTGTCCTTGTTGCATTTGAATTCTTTTCCTTTCCGATTTCTTCATTTAATTTGCTTCCAAAATTCTTCATTTATCTCCTCTTAATTCCTGAAAAAATAATAGAGAAAAATATATTAATAAAAGAATATAACATGTAGCACAATATCTTAAGAACAAGTCCTGATTCGATAGGGATTCCTGCTTTCATTAGGATTCTTCAAGCATTGCACACTTTTCACGTTTTAAGCTCTTTTCATCAACAACTCTGCCAAAGACTCTATACTTAACTAAATGACTCTATATTACAACAATAAGGGTTAACCAATTGCATAAATGGGGATAAAACACATTAAGAATGTCGCATATTATGCTCTTATTAACTACCCCACACTTAGCTTTTGCTAGTCCCTTAGCAAAACAAAATAAAAGACTATTAAAAACAAACTGCTGCCCCTAAATAATTGTCTCAGGATCTTTCAAACACATAGCTTTCAAGTTAAGCATCTGAATGTAAGTGCAAAAATCCCAAGCGTCATAGACATATTTCATGGCATGAATAAGTGAGAGGTGAGAAAATAAGCATGTAAACATGTCAAGTTAATCAAATCCTCCTCACTAGGCATACTCTCTTCTTTTCACTCACGAAATGGCAATATTCACTCAAAGTATATGCAAGAGAATAGATTAAGAATTACAAAGAGTAACTTGCATATGTCATCAAATAAAGGCACTATGTGAATAGTATTATTAAGATAAACTTCATATAACAACTATGTGCACAAATGAACCAAAACCATAAGCTCAACTCTTGAGATAATCTCCACATACAAAGTTCACCTACTTTAGGAATCATGAGAGATCTTTAAAGGGAAAAATATGGGGTTCGGCATAAGGTATTCGTATTTACGATAATGGTGATAAAATGTCACCAAGACTTAGTAAAACTCAATACTCCTTATGACTTCACTCCAAGGGCCAAGTTTCAACTTGTTGGGCCCATTCTTCAATATTTTCTTCCCCACATAGTAAAATCGAACAAAGGTCATGTATACAATAATAGACCTTCAATTTTCAAACAACTCCAACTTCACAATCAACTTAGCAAAAATCATTTTGAAACTGTGGCTTCCTCTTTCTTTTGTTTCGGACTAATCTTTTTCTCTTTTTATTTTTCTGTCCGAATTGTTTTTCTTTTCTTTTCTTTTCTTTTAGGCACGGCATTTAATCATTTTATTCAACATTGCTAAGTTCACCCCACACTTGTTTCACAACATCACTCCAAGTTATAATTCCATGATAATAAGCTTTACCAAGTCTTGAGAACAAAGGTAAAGGTATAGCTATTCTAAGCATATGGAATGTGTATAAGGTGATGAAAGATAGGCTCAATATAAGCTCAAAGGGGTTAAGACTAAGGAGTCCCACGACGGGCACAAATTAGGCACATGCTTTATTTGGTTTTGGTGGTAATCCTAACAAGATCTTCTCAATCACTTTCGAAATCAAAGCATTTCATGAATAATAGTCTCAAAAATCATCAAGAGTGAGTTCTACCATTCTAGAGTTCATTAAAAATTATGGCACATAATCATTGAATAATCAAAGAATGATCAAGTTTAGATAATTTTCGCCATGTTTATCAATAACGCACAAAAAGAAAGTATCTAGTATGAAAGCTCCCATAGGATATTATGGAAACAATTTAACTCAAACATGCATGCTTATCGTATGTCATTCATAATCTCACATGTTCATACCAATCACAATGTCTATGAAACTCACGATTAATTTTTATGATTATGCAAAACAATCATTTATGCATTCAAAGATATAATCATCATCGACTCATTTAGGGGCATCTATGACTCGATCTTAGCTAAAAACAAACGAAAATTTTAAATTTTTATGTATTTTTCTTTTTCTGACTCGAAACAAACTAAAGTCAATAAAACAAAACATTCGAAACAAATTAAAATAAATAAAACAAAACATGGAAACATGTATCACTACCCCACACTTAGAAAATTACATTGTCCTCAATGTAAATCAAAATAATGTTGTAATTTCTAAGCACATGATAATTCTCATATCTCCATTTATATAATTAAACCAAAAAGAGTTTAGGGATTTAGAAATTCGTTGATGGCTCCTTCACAATATTGGTTGAAATGGGTTGCCTCCCATACAACGCTTAATGTTTATAGTCTACTCAGCCTAGACTCTTCACTTCTTAATCAAGTTGTGGGCGACGCCTTTTGGTTGAAATTTTCGTTGGCTATAATTCGTCGGAAAAACGCGTCGGTAATACCAATGGCCGACGAAAATAACGAAATCGTTGGCTATATTCGAGTATGGCCGACGACTTTACCGACGAAAATTAATTTCGTCGACCAAATCTGGGCAAAATATCCGACGAAATTCGTCGGATATTTTCGAGTATGGCGGACGATATCGTAAACTATAGCCGATGAAATTCGTCGGCTATTTGTTCTGAAATATAGCCGACGATTCCATCTATTTCGTCGGTTATTTCGTCGGAATATATTAATATTTTAATAGGCATTAATTAGTTATAGCCGACGAAATAATGTAATTTTCGTCGGCTATAACGGTTATAGCCGACGAAAATTGGTAAAAATCGTCGGCTATAGCACTTATAGCCGACGAAATAATGCTAATATCGTCGGCTATTCTTACATTTGGGGGAAAAAAATTAAATTAATTTCTAAATTACCATTCCAAGCAACCTGCAAATCACAAAGACAATCCATTCATTTGCACCAACAAGAAACACGTCTAAATGATTTATTATTTAATTTGTTCCAATATACATAAAATATAACCCTAATCATCACCTAAACCACTAAAGTCCACCACGTCATCCCCAGCATCCTGCTCTCCATCATGCTCGTCATCCTCAGGAGGTTGAGGCATTGGAGGTTCAACTAACGGCTGAAACGGGGGCGGGGGTTCAAGGGCTTGTTGTTGTGCCGCAAACATATCATACCACCAGTTTTGTTGGCCGGCGTAGTTGTGTTGCCGAATTCTCTCGCATTCAGCATGCCAACTCGCCATATCCAAATGATACTGCTGTGTTCTACGGCGTAGCTCCTGTGATCACTGGGACTCGGCCCTTCCCCCCTCATCTGTTGGCTGTCCCCGCCTTCCTTCTTTTGACCTCCCTTAGTGGTCTTCAGGAGCCCTATTCCAGAACTTCCCAAACCCCGGCAGTAGTATTGGTTTGACCGGTGTGGGAAGGCTGCGTCGAACATCCTCGCTGCCGTTTGGACATTCGATCGGTCGACCTGGCGCAGGGCTTCTTCCAGATCTGCCTCTGAAATGTTCGGTTGTGTCTCCCGAACTACTTGCTGGAACACCTCTTCTTCGGCCCGGTTCACCCTCTTCTAATTGAACGGGAAAAAAAAATTAATTAATATTCTAACAAATATATAATTAAGTAAAATTAATAATTAAAATTTTTAAATCGTAATCAACGACTTACAAGCTGTTTTGTCGCTTGTGGATAAGCGATCTTGAACGTCTCCACGTACGGGTTGCTATCAGGATGATCTCTAAGCGCCTCCTCCTGATATTGTGCAAACGGCCTAGAACCACCTTGATGGGGGGTTGTGTTACGGCGGCGGTTCGCAGAGTTTACCCGAGACCGTTCCTTCAAACATATAATAAAATATTAGAAAAATGCATCAAAAAATATTAGTGTAATAATTATAAAATAATTAAACTAATAATTAAAATTTTAACAAAATAAACATTTATAGTTAAGTTTAGTATTTACCTGCATAAGTGGGTTGTTGAAGTCTACTGTCTTCAACCAACGCCACTCGTACTCCCTGAACATGAACTCTCTGGGAGTACCCATACGACCACGGTTGTCGTATTGGTTAAAGTGGGAACAGAGCTCGTTCTTCCACTCTTTGAACCTACAGAAAAAAACAAAAGTGCATTAGAAATATTATTAAAACATAAAATATTTCAAATTATAAGATAAGGAATTCCCAACTGATGGAAGTGTTATCCAAGCACAAAGTACCTGCAAAACAACTTCATACACATAATACCCTTCTTTTGTCAATTGTAGTTAGGACAAGTAGGGATCGTTCTATCCGGGGAAATCAAGGGCATTTAATCACATAAAGTATTGCACAAAAAGGGGGGTTGTCGAATTTTTTACTAATTACCTACTGAATTTTTACAAATTCTAAAACCTAAATTATTATATACAATTGATCAACATCTTCCACACAATCACCAAACACAAATCTCATTATACATGCAACAAAATTAAAACAAGTAATAGGGGCAGCAAGCATATAACGAATTCAAGATCAACTAAGTTCCAATTTAATTAGAGCCAACGCGGTTTATCTAATTATTCAAGACATCACAAGTATTTAGAATCCACAACGCGTGTAATCCTAAACATGGTACTAATCGGTTTAATAACACAAGGCGTAGAAATTAAACACAAATAGCACATAAGCACAATATGTCGAATTGGAACATGTTAGCAAGTATGGCATCACTCATCTCACATCGACATGTAAATTTCCAGAATTACTCTAGCCCTTAGATAAATACATATTAAAATCAACTACGCGTATGATCCAACATGTATTAAATCGGCATATGAATTCAACATCTAGATAACAACCATGGCCTGCGATTGCATCTCGACATCTCCTTCGGTTGCACACGAATTATGGAAATAAACCTAATTAAATCAAGAAAACATGCTAAAGCTACTGCCCATCATACAAATTTAATTAAACCACATATATAATTCGGCAATCATATACAAAATATCCAAACATTTATAACAAAGATCCGAAGATCCCATATATAATTATCAATACCGAAAATAAAACCAGAAACCAAAACATATTTCATAGACAAAATTATGTTTAAATACAAAGAATCAAAAGCCAACAAAGTACAATCCATGTTACAACCTTAATGAAGATTCGGCAAGGATTGGTGTATGATCGGATTTGTGGAAGGTGGTGGTGGATTCGGCTATGCTTCTTGGTAAGAATTTCTGAATTTATTTGGGCAGAGGTTCGGCAAGGATTTTGTGAGGAAGAGAGATCATTTTTATGAATACAAAGTGTGGTATATATAGAGGAGAGGGCAAGCTAGGGTTCGGCAATGAATAAACTTTTAGAAAACCGAAACCAATTAGGTTTTGGTTTCGGCAAACTTAATCTCTAAGGAATCCGAAATCTCTTTACTTGGTGGATTCGGCTAAGTCTCCTTTTCTTTCATGCAATTGCCGAATTAAATCTTCAATTTTCTTCAAGTAAAACTCTTTAATTCGGCACCAAGTTATTGCACAAAGCCACATTTCAGTCCACATGCATTCCAAACTTTTCTCTTTTCTTCTTTTCCGAAATTCTATGTAGAAATAGAATTAAATCCTCTCCTTTAATCCTTCTCTTTGGCCGGCCATGAAGTCTTCAAATCCAACTCTCCTTCCTTGAAGGCACACGGCAACAACTCTCTCCCTTGCCGAAAATTACTTCTCTAGTTAAAGATATTATCTCCTCCTTTATCTCCAAATAAAATCTGAAAATAAAGAAAAGAAATACACAATTAATCCATGCATTAAACTTGTACTAATCTAGACAAATGATGTGTTAAAAAGACATATATGTAATAGATAAGATTATTAGATTAGGAAAGTTTCCGAATCCAAATCCAAATTGGATTCCCATTCTTGAACTCCACGGCAATGCATCCTTATTTTGCCGAAATATTCCCACCAATCTTCCATTTATCTTCCATGAATTTCTGAAAATAAGTTTAAGAAATAAATCTCAAAGAAGATAAAAATATATAGCACAATTATCATGAGTAAGAGTCCTAGATAGATAAGGAATCCTAGTCCAACAAGGAGTTGTATTTTCAATGAAATTCTTTCGACATTTCAAAAACGTCGAGCATTTGTAGACTCCTTGTTTGACTAAAACTCTTCAATTCGTAGACTTCAATTAGGACTCAAACTCATAGAATCCTTACCAACTGGGATTCCTACTTTAGTAAAGATTCCTTTTCCAAATAGAGTTCTACTTGAAAAAGGAGTCCTAGTTGCAATCAAACTCTTATTAGGAATCCTAGTTCAATAAGGACTCCACCATAATTATGCATTTTTAACATTTCTAGCACAAACCGATTCCACACATGATTTAGAAACGACAAACAATGAAAATTCCATTTCGACAAGTTTCCTAGTCAAAACAGGTTTCCTAGTCCAAACAGGATTCCTAGTACAACAAGGAGTCCTACTCAAACTAAAACTCTTCAAAATTCGACATTTCTGCATTTTTAGCTCAATTTATACACCAACACTTGCCAACGACTCCAACATGACTCAATGACTCTATATTACAACAATAAGGGATAAGAAATGCATAAATGGGGGTAAAAACATATTAAGAATGTAGCATTTTATGCTCCTATCAACTACCCCACACTTAGCCTTTGCTAGTCCCTTAGCAAAACAAATAAAAAGACTCAATACTACAGCCTCTAAATGATTGTCTCAGGATCTTTAAACACATAGCTTTCAAGTTAAGCATTCAATGTAAGCACAATAATCCCAAGCGTCATAGACATGTATCATGGCATGAACAAGTAAGAAACGAAAATCACAAGCAATGACATGTTATGTTGATTTCATCCTCCTCACTAGGCATACTATCTTCTTTTCACTCATGATATGGCAATATTCACTCAAAGTATATGCAAGAAAATAGATTGAGAGTTACAAAGAGTAACTTGCATATTTCATCAAATAAAGGCACTTTGTGAATAGATCTTTCAGGAAAAACTTCATATAACAACTATGTGCACAAATGAACCAAAGCCATATGCTCAACTCTTGAGATAATCTCCACATACAAAGTTCACCTATTATTCGAATCATGAGAGATCTTACATGGGAAAATAGTGGGGCTTGGCATAAGGAATTCGCACTTAGAATAGTGGTGAGAAAATATCACCAAGACTTAGCAAAGCTCAATAAATCCTTATGACTTCGCTCAAAGGGCCAAGTTTTCAACTTGTTGGGCCCAAACTTCATTCTTTTCTTCCCCATAACATAGTGAATATGAACAAAGGTCAAGTATGATAATAATAGACCTTCAATTGTAAAACACACTCCAAATTCACCACATGATCCCAATCCAAGCATTTCTATTTTTCTTTTGCCGATTCTTTTTCTTTGTTTTTTCTCTATTTTCGGCTCAAATTTTTCTTTTTATTTTCTGTCCGAATTTTCTTTTTGTTTTGGCAATCATGTTTCTTTCATGCTTTTGGACAAGTCCTACCCCACACTTACTTCCCAACATCACTTCAAATAACAAATTCCAATTAAACTTTACCAAGTCTTGACAACAATGGTTAGGATAAACTGTTCTAAGCTCAAGGAATGTGTATCATGGTGATGAAATAAAATGGCTCAATGTTGGCTCAATGGGGTTTTTGACATATGCTCAATGGGACTCCTCCCACGATGGGCACAAATTAGGCATATGCTTTATTTGACATGGTGGTAATCCTAACAAGATCATCTCAATCATATTCCAAATCAAGGCATTTCATGAATAATAGTCTCAAAAATCGTCAAAAGTGAGTTCTAGCATTCTAGAGTTCATTAAAATCTATGGCACATAGTCATTGAATATTCAAAGAATGATGAAGTTTTGAAAAATTCTGCCCATTTTTATCACTCAAGAAGGAAAGTATATGGCATCAAAGCTCACATAGGTTATTATGGAACAAAATCAACACAACATACATGCTTATTACACAATTAAGTTCAAGTCTCAAATGTTCATACCAATCACAAAGTCCATGAAACTCACAATTATTTTCAAGATTATGCAAAACCATCATCTATGTATTGAAGATATAATCATCATAGACTATTTAGGGGCACCTAAGACTCTAAAATTAAAACAAAAATTTAAAAGGCAACGAAAATTTTTCTGATTTTTCTGATTTTTTCTTTTCTTTTCTTTTTATGACTCAAAACAAAGACTCAAAACAAAAACAAAACATGTGAAACATGTATCCCTACCCCACACTTAGAAAATTACATTGTCCTCAATGTACACAAAAATTATGTTGTAATCTCTAAGCATATGATAAATCACACATTCCACATTTATACAATTCAACCAAAAAGAGTTTAGAGTTCAAAAATTCAAACTCTCGTAGATGGCTCCTTCACAATTTTGGTTGAAATGGGTTGCCTCCCATGCAGCGCTTAATGTTTATAGTCTACTCAGCCTAGACTCTTCTCCATATCATCAAGATCTTGGTGCGTCTCTAAATTGTATCTCCTCAATGGTGTGCTCCTCAAAAGGTTCGTAGTAAGGTTTAAGTCGATGACCATTCACCTTGAACGCTTTTCCTGTTTCAATACTTTGAATTTCTATAGCACCATGAGAAAACACATTAGCAACAATAAATGGACCAGCCCAACGAGAACGCAATTTTCCAGGAAATAATCTAAGACGAGAATGATATAACAAGACTTTTTGACCAATATGAAACATTTTGCCTCTTATCATCTTGTCATGATACAATTTCGTCTTCTCCTTGTAAATCCACGCAGCATCATATGCTTCATTCCTGATTTCCTCAAGCTCGCTCAATTGCAATTTCCTGTGAAGTCCAGCCTTATCAAGCTCCATGTTGAATTGCTTGACCGCCCACCACGCCTTATGCTCCAACTCTACTGGAAGATGGCACGCCTTGCCATATGTTAGCCGAAATGGAGACATCCCAATGGGTGTCTTGTATGCCGTTCTGTAAGCCCAAAGTGCATCATCAAGTCTGTCACTCCAATCTTTCCTTGATGGGCCCACAGTTTTCTCCAATATGCTATTGATCTCTCTGTTGGACACTTCCGCCATTCCGCTCGTCTGAGGGTGATAAGGTGTGGATACCTTATGGGTGACTCCATATCTTCTGCGCAAAGCCTCTATTGTTCTGTTGCAGAAATGAGAACCTCCATCGCTTATAAGCACATGAGGTACTCCAAACCTGGAAAATATGTTAGTTCTCAAGAAACCTGCAACAACTTTAGAATCATTAGTCCTTGTGGCTTTCGCCTCCACCCATTTTGACACATAATCAACAGCCAACAAGATATAAAGAAAGCCCTTAGATGAAGGAAAAGGTCCCATAAAATCTATACCCCATACATCAAAAATTTCGACAAAGATCATAGTAGTAAGGGGCATTTGGTCTCTCTTACCAATGTTACCTGTCCTTTGGCACCTATCACATGTCATACAAAATGTGTATGCATCTTTGAAAATCGTGGGCCAATAAAACCCGCTTTTTAATTGGTTAATAAAATTAAATATTAGTGCGTTAATTTTAATAAAAAATTTAATTAATAAAATCAAATGTTACCTGAACTGGATGACTCGTCTGTCGACTTTCCTTTTCTCCTCGCCGAAATCAGGAAGTCAGGGTTCTCAAATGGCTGCTGCTGGTATGCCTCCGCAACACTCACGTACTGAGGCATAGCAGGCCATATGGGCACACCTCGAAAGTCGACCTCGGGTATCGCAGGAATGTTGTACGGTAGGTAGAGCTGATTTGGGAGAGTAGGCCCCTCAGTCGAGTCAGCAGCAGACGTCGTCGGACTCGTCATCGGCTCCCGATGAACCTCAGGCATACGGACCTGAGGAACGTCTGCAGCTATCTCGTCCTGAAATAGCTGCCTACTGAACCTCAGAGCATCTGGCCCGACAGGGGGACGTGAACTGCTCGACGGCCGCCCCGCCTGGAGAAGGGTCTGGTGCCGAGAACTCACACTCCTCCGCGGCTGGGATGAATCCACAGGCCTCCGGGGCTGAGATGAATCCACACTCCTCCGCGGCTGGGTGGTGGTCCTCTCAGGCTGGCTAAGGGTCCTGTCGGACTCTGCGGAACCGGCGGAACTTGCAGAACCCCTAGATCTAGAACGACGGCCTCCGAAGAACTGTCTGAATGCATCGGCCATCTGCAGCTTGAGGCATTAATACATTAATTAATATTAAATTATATTACATTAAATAACAAATTCTAATTAATATAATAACCAATAATACTAACATATTTCAAAACATACTAACAAATTAATATTTAAATTTGTACTAATTTTAAATAATACTAACCATTAACCTAAATATAACTATTTATATACAAATATAACTATATTTTTATATTAACATATATATAAATACAAATAACCATTTATATATTAACAAAAATATATAACAATTTATATAATTAAAATTAAATATATAACAAATATATACCAATTTATTATATAACAATTTATATAATTAAAATTAAATATATAACAATTTGTATACCTAAATTATAACAAATATATAACAATTAAATTTATGAACAAATATATAACAATTTATATAATTAAAATTAAATATATAACAATTTCTATACCTAAATTATAACAAATATATAAAAATTAAATTTATTGATAAATATATAACAAATATATAACAATTTATATAATTAAAATTAAATATATAACAAATATATAACAATTTATATAATTAAAATAAAATATATAACAAATATATAACAATTTGTTAAAATTAAATTTATTAACAAATATATAACAATTTATATAATTAAAATTAAATATATAACAATTAAACCAAATTGAAAAAAAAAATATTTAACCGGATCGGAGGAGGAGGCCGGAGGAGGAGGGGAAGGAGGTCGGACGAGGAGGGGAAGGCGGAGGGGAAGGAGGAGGAGGAGGAGGCCGGCGGCTTGTGTTGGTTGCATCACCTAACTAATATTATGTGCAAATTTGTGATGCTTCCTACTCCCAAGAATAGGAGGTCAAGTTTTAGTATAGGGGAAAAAAGTAAGAGTATCGTACCCAAGGGATTGAGTAACACTACCCTAACTAGATTACCGCGAAATGAAACCTAGAAAACACATGCATCTACCTTTTTACAATTCACAACCTTAGCCCTTTGGAAGCTAAAGGTCATGGGGATGGTTTTAACAAGTGGTAGTGAATCGGCTTTGTTGATTTTAGATAAATTAAAGCTAACATAAACATAAAACAAACTAAACTAACAAGTGTTGAGACTAGATCAATGAGAGGAAAAGAGACTTATGCACAAATGTAACCCATAATTGATGTGAAAACATGGTTGACAAATATCCCCCTAGTGCTTTGGTTAAGCTACCAAGAAACTAATTAATCATGCAATTTAACAAAGTCTTTTGGAGCCAAGTTAAATCACACAACCTTAATCTCAATTATATTACCTTATACCACAAGTGGGCTATGTACCACAAGCCTAACGCCCCCTTAGAACAATTAAACTCACGGCACAAGCATTAAGTTCATAGTAAGAAATCCAAGCAACTTAATACTTCCCGTAAGAAATACTAAGCCACCACCTAAAGGCTACTCATGCTCACGGATTCAAGAAGTTGTCAATTTCATGTTCCGATTAATTACTTATCTAAACATGCTTTTTAGGTGACAAAGCTAGCTAACACATTTAGTAAGCATAAAGAGTAGGAACCCATAGATTCAAACATGCATCAATCATCAATATAAGGAAATTACATTGTTTGCTCATATCCACAACTCACACACATAGGCATATACATAAAAGCCTTACAAAAGTAATACATCAAGAAAGCAAGAGAAGGTGAGAAAGAACCACAATACCCATGAGCTTCCTAGATGTATACAAAGAGGGTGTGAAGCTTCAAAGTATAGTATTTTCGGTTTTCTCAAACCCAAAACACTATACAAATCCACATACACAAAGAAAAGATTAAGAACAAGGCTTCATGGATCTACCCACAAGTGTGATTGATCAAGGGGTGTAGAATCTTCGGTTTTGGTTATCAACCAAAGATGCTACACCCCTCTCTCTACACAAGGGCTAAACTATTCTAACTAAACAAACTAAGAGATGAAGAACTATGAAAAATGGAGAGGAAATGAGGGGAGAGAGGGCTTCTATTCGTCCAAAATGGGAGAGGGGGCTATAAATAGGCCTAAAGTGGTGAATGGAGGGTGGAGATTGATAGGAGCATTTTATGCGACGTTCTTAATATGTTTTTACCTCCATTTATGCTTTTCTTAACCCTTATTTTTGTAAGATCGAGTCATTAGAGTGAGTCTTGAGTCTTTGGCAGAAATAATATGAAGTTGTGCTCAATGATATTGAATTAGAAAAGTTTCGGCAATTCCTAGTCAAACTAGGAATCCTAATTGAATCAGGAAAGTAAAAATGCTTTGTCGTTTCTAAAAATGACGAAGATTGAAATGTGGAAACTTCATTTGATTAGGAAACCTATTCGGATTAGGAAACCTAGCTTGTCTAGGAAATTAAAATGAATAAGGAAATCGGATTGAACAAGAAAACCTATTTTAAAAAGGGAAGATTATTCTTGCCGAAACTTACCATATTTATTTTCTTGAATTTTCAGAAAATATTTCCACAATTGTGACCTTGAATCAAGAGGAAAAGAAGACCTAAAAAGGCAAGGAAATCTCGGATGCAAATAGGAAAGAAGAGAAGAAACATCAAGAGCCTTGTTCAGAATCGGACAGAATTCGGTCTGTCAACTTCCGGAATTTCTGCCGGACGAACCACAACGAATTTGGGGAAACCCTTTTATGGGGATGAAGCCCTTTGAGTCTAGTTTCTACAGGATTTGGAATCACATTAAAAGCTTTCCTAAGGAAAACGTTATGCTAGAATCATTGCCGAAAGGTCAGTCTGCCGATTTCAGAAAAGAAGAAAAGAAGAAGGAAGGTTTGGCCGGTTTGTCCTAGTTACAAAAGGGAAGGTTTAATTGCTGAATCATACAAGGAAAGAGACATTATTCTTACATCAAATTGGTAAGAAACCTTTGTGCAAAAAGGAAAAGAATTCAGCCAAAACAAGAAAAGGAAAGAACTCTTACTACTTGCCGGTTTTGCACCAATCCTTAATGGCTAGGGTTTTCCTTTGCTCCCTATATATAGAGGCCGGCTGCATCTCTTCAAGGGGGATCACATTCTGCACGAAATTATTAGCCAAAGCTCTGCCCAAATTCTTTCAAGTTCAAGGAAGAAAATCATCAAGCCGAAACACATCCATTCTCCCACCACAAAATCGCACGAACCCTAACCTACCTTCATCCGTGCACTCCACACCACATCTTGCCGAATCTTCCAAGGTTTTTAAAGTTGTGATTCATCCCTATGGCTTGTATTATTTTCTGCCTTGTTACAATTTTCGTTGTAATAATCCTTGAATTAATTTTGGTTTTGTATGATGAACATATTTTCGGTTTTTATTGAATGTATGTAACGATTTGTACAAATAATTTCATGCTTGATTTATGATTTCTTTGAATTGGGGCAGTAGTATATTTGTGTATGTTTCTATGATTTGCTTGATTAATTTTCATGAATTCTATGCATAAAAGTCTTGTACGTGCGGGCTGCCCTTGTCATGGCAGTTCCAAGGGTCTTGACTTCACTTGCCAAAGTAATTTAGATTGCATCATACGCTGAGTTGTTGTATCTAAATCACTTAAGAGGGTTACCATAATTCTGAAAATTTGCATGTTTAAACAAGATGTGTGACGACTTGCTTGTTTATGTGTTTCCAATTTGGCTTTTGTGCTTATATGTTTTTCGTGTTTAACTTCTACGCTGAGTGTTTTTAAACCGATTAGCATTATGATTAGGGTGATACGCTGAGTTAACTCTAATTACTTGTGAAGTCTTAACGATTAGATGGACCGCTGAGGACTCTAATTAAAATTGGAATTAGGTTAAATCATAGAAATTGCCGATTGTATGCTTGTTGCCGATTTGTTCTTTGATTCGTGTCATGCATGATTTTGAGTTCTTTGTGCTATGCTTTGTGTGGAATTGTTGATCACTTGTATATATTTAATTTAGATTTTTATTTTCAGCAAGTAGTTAATTCCAATTTCGAATCCCCCATTGTTATGTTTTTGTTAACACTTTAATTCTCGATTACCCTTCAAGTTCCCCGGATTGATCGAACCCTATTTATCCATACTAACGATGACATTTTGCAGGGTTTTAAATTAGTGTGAGTTTCGGCTCCCACCAATTTTTGGCGCCGTTGCCGGGGAAAGGACAGAGAAGAAGCCGTGTGCTATCTATTATGCCTCACGCACTCTTAATGATGCTCAGCAAAATTATTCCACCACTGAGAAAGAACTTTTAGCTGTCATTTTTGCTTTAGAGAAATTTCGTTCTTATCTTTTGAACTCTAAAGTAACAGTTTATTCAGATCATGCAGCTTTAAGGTACCTCATGACAAAGAAGGATGCTAAACCAAGGTTGATTCGATGGATCCTTTTGCTCCAAGAGTTTGATGTGGAGATCAAAGACAAGAATGGGAGCGAGAACGTGGTAGCCGACCATTTGAGTCGCATTGTGAGAAGAGAGGACGGGCTGCCCCTTCATGAGATGTTTCCGGACGAACAACTCTTCCATGTGGATGCACAAGAACCTTGGTATGCCGATTTGGTTAATTACTTGGTAGCTAGGACTTTTCCTAGCACATTATCGCATGCAAGCAAGGTACGGATGAAGAAGCAAGCAAGACACTACATTTGGGATGAACCGTACCTATGGAAGAGTTGTAGCGATCAAGTTCTTCGTCGTTGCATTCCGGAAAGTGAGCACAAGTCCATCTTAGCATTTTGTCATGAAGAGGCGTGTGGAGGACACTTTGGACCGCGTAGGACAGCTTTGAAGGTGTTGGAATGTGGTTTCTATTGGCCATCGATTTTTAAGGATGCATACTTGCATTGCATGTCATGTGACAGGTGCCAAAGAACCGGAAATATCGGACCGAGGGATCAAATGCCACTCACACCCATCACGGAGGTTGAAATTTTTGATTTGTGGGGTATTGATTTCATGGGCCCTTTTTCTTCTTCTAGAGGCTTTCTTTACATCTTATTAGCTGTGGATTATGTGTCTAAATGGGTGGAGGCGAAAGCCACACGAACTAACGATTCTAAAGTTGTTGCAGATTTCTTGAGAACTAACATTTTTTCTAGGTTTGGAGTGCCTCGCGTTTTGATAAGTGATGGAGGCTCACATTTTTGCAACCGAACCATAGAAGCTTTGCTCAAGAAATATGGCGTCAAACATAAGGTTTCAACACCCTACCACCCTCAGACAAGTGGAATGACGGAAGTTTCAAATCGAGAGATCAAGAGCATTCTGGAGAAGACCGTTGGCCCTACGAGGAAAGATTGGAGTGATCGACTCAACGATGCATTATGGGCGTATAGGACTGCCTATAAGACGCCTATTGGGATGTCTCCTTTTCGGATCATATATGGGAAGGCATGTCACTTACCCGTGGAGCTTGAACATCGAGCTTGGTGGGCTGTGAAGACCTTCAACATGAGCATTGATGCCGCCGGCCTCCATAGGAAGTTGCAACTTAATGAACTTGAAGAAATCCGCAACGATGCTTATGAGGCTGCATGGATTTACAAGGAGAAGACAAAAGCTTACCATGACAAGATGATAAGGAGAAAAACGTTTCATGTGGGACAAAAAGTCCTATTGTTTCATTCTCGTCTTAAGCTTTTTCCTGGAAAATTAAGATCTCGTTGGGTTGGTCCATTTATTGTTACTAACGTGTTTGCTCATGGTGCCATTGAAATTCAAAGTGATAATACAGGTAAAGCATTTAAGGTGAATGGCCATCGCTTGAAACCTTATTTTGAACCTTGTGAGCTACGCACGGTTGAGGAAACACCAATTGAGGACGCACCACCTTTGTCATGAACACACTTGGAGTCTAGGCTAAAGGACTTTAAATTTTAAGCGCTATATGGGAGGCAACCCATTTCAACCAAAAAAGTGAAGGAGCCATCAACGAGAGTTTGCATTTTCTAAATCCCTACACTTTTATGGTTGAATTGTATATGTGTGAAATTTGTGGAATCTATTGTATGCTTAGAAATTACATAATAATTTCTATTTTACATTGAGGACAATGTAATTTTCTAAGTGTGGGGTGGAGATACAGGTTTCACATGCTTTTTGTTTTGTTTGTTTATTTTTAGTTTGTTTGTTTCGAGTCATATAAGAAAACCAAAAAAAAAAAAAAAAAAATTTGAAAAATGCAGAAAATCCCAAAAAGAATCGTGTGTTTTGTTTTGTTTTGAGTCTTAGGATGCCCCTAGAAAGTCTAGGATGATTATGTCTTGGAATGCATAGATGATGGTTTTACATTTACATAAAGATTGAATTGTGAGTTCCATGAATTATGTGATCGGTATGAACACTTGAGATATGTTTTGATTGGAAAAGCATGCATGTTTTGGTTAGTTTTGTTCCATAACAACCTATGTGAGTTTTTGTGCCTATATACTTTCTTCATGTGTGATAAAAGATGAATTCGGAAGAAAAATTTGAATCATGAAACCTCATCATTCTTTGTATATTCAATGATTATGTGCTATAGCTTTTGATGGATTCTAGAATGCTAGAACTTGCTCTTGATGATCTTCGAAACTGTATAATCATAACATGCCTTGATTCTGAAAAGGATTGGAAACGTTTTGACTAGGATTACCACCAATGCCAAATAAGCATGTGCCCAATTTGTGCCCGTCGTGGGACTCCTTAGTTTTAACCCCTTTGAGCCTATATTGAGCATTTCATTGCATCACCTTTAAACATATCCCTTTTGCCTAGTATAGTTACATCTTTTCCCTCATCATGGAAACTTGGCAAAAGCTTGAAACTGAGAGGAAATTTTGACATGGAGTGATGTTATGAAGCAAGTGTGGGGTGAACTTATATGCAATATGACACAGAATTATATGTATGCCGTGCCTAAAACAAAAGAAAGAGAGAAAAGAAAAATCGGACAGAAAAAAAAAAAAACAATAAGTCCGAAACAAAAGAAAAAGAATAGGCATGGCTTTGAATGAAAAATTGCTAAGTTCTCTCGTATTATGTTGTGAATTTGGAGTTTGTATCTATTTGAAGACCTATCATTGTTATATTTGGTCTTTGTTCGTTTTCACAATGCTTTGAAAGAAAAGAATGAAGTTTGGGTCCAACAAGATGATATTTGGCCCATGGAGGGCAGGCATAAGGAGAATTGAGCTTTGCCAAGTTTTGGTGATATCTTTAAGCACCACTTATCCAAAAATTCTCACCTATGCAGCCGAGCCCCATTATTCTCCCTTTAAAACGTTTTCCATGATTCTTAAGATAGGTGAATTTGATTTGTGGAGATTTTCTCAAGAGTTAGCATATGGTTTTGGTCCATTCGTGCACATAATTGTTACATGAGGTTTTTCCAGAAAATTATTCACAAAGTGCTTTCTTTCCATGAAATATGCAAGCTATTTGAATGCCTTAAAATCTTTTCTCTTGCATATACTTTGAGTGAATTGCCATGATCAAATGAAAAGAAGAGAGTATGCCTAGTGAGGAGGATCGGATTAACCTTACATGTTGATGCTTATATGTTTGATTCTCACTTATTCATGCCGTGATACATGTTTATGGAATTTGGAATTTGTGTGCTTACTCTCGAATGTTTAACTTGAAAGCTATGCATTCTTAAGATTCTGAGACAATTGTTTTAGGGGCAGTAGTAGTTTTGTTTTTAATTTAATTTTGCTAAGGGACTAGCAAAAGCTAAGTGTGGGGTAATTTGATAGGAGCATTTTATGCGACGTTCTTAATATGTTTTTACCTCCATTTATGCTTTTCTTAACCCTTATTTTTGTAAGATCGAGTCATTAGAGTGAGTCTTGAGTCTTTGGCAGAAATAATATGAAGTTGTGCTCAATGATATTGAATTAGAAAAGTTTCGGCAATTCCTAGTCAAACTAGGAATCCTAATTGAATCAGGAAAGTAAAAATGCTTTGTCGTTTCTAAAAATGACGAAGATTGAAATGTGGAAACTTCATTTGATTAGGAAACCTATTCGGATTAGGAAACCTAGCTTGTCTAGGAAATTAAAATGAATAAGGAAATCGGATTGAACAAGAAAACCTATTTTAAAAAGGGAAGATTATTCTTGCCGAAACTTACCATATTTATTTTCTTGAATTTTCAGAAAATATTTCCACAATTGTGACCTTGAATCAAGAGGAAAAGAAGACCTAAAAAGGCAAGGAAATCTCGGATGCAAATAGGAAAGAAGAGAAGAAACATCAAGAGCCTTGTTCAGAATCGGACAGAATTCGGTCTGTCAACTTCCGGAATTTCTGCCGGACGAACCACAACGAATTTGGGGAAACCCTTTTATGGGGATGAAGCCCTTTGAGTCTAGTTTCTACAGGATTTGGAATCACATTAAAAGCTTTCCCAAGGAAAAAGTTATGCTAGAATCATTGCCGAAAGGTCAGTCTGCCGATTTCAGAAAAGAAGAAAAGAAGAAGGAAGGTTTGGCCGGTTTGTCCTAGTTACAAAAGGGAAGGTTTAATTGCTGAATCATACAAGGAAAGAGACATTATTCTTACATCAAATTGGTAAGAAACCTTTGTGCAAAAAGGAAAAGAATTCAGCCAAAACAAGAAAAGGAAAGAACTCTTACTACTTGCCGGTTTTGCACCAATCCTTAATGGCTAGGGTTTTCCTTTGCTCCCTATATATAGAGGCCGGCTGCATCTCTTCAAGGGGGATCACATTCTGCACGAAATTATTAGCCAAAGCTCTGCCCAAATTCTTTCAAGTTCAAGGAAGAAAATCATCAAGCCGAAACACATCCATTCTCCCACCACAAAATCGCACGAACCCTAACCTACCTTCATCCGTGCACTCCACACCACATCTTGCCGAATCTTCCAAGGTTTTTAAAGTTGTGATTCATCCCTATGGCTTGTATTATTTTCTGCCTTGTTACAATTTTCGTTGTAATAATCCTTGAATTAATTTTGGTTTTGTATGATGAACATATTTTCGGTTTTTATTGAATGTATGTAACGATTTGTACAAATAATTTCATGCTTGATTTATGATTTCTTTGAATTGGGGCAGTAGTATATTTGTGTATGTTTCTATGATTTGCTTGATTAATTTTCATGAATTCTATGCATAAAAGTCTTGTACGTGCGGGCTGCCCTTGTCATGGCAGTTCCAAGGGTCTTGACTTCACTTGCCAAAGTAATTTAGATTGCATCATACGCTGAGTTGTTGTATCTAAATCACTTAAGAGGGTTACCATAATTCTGAAAATTTGCATGTTTAAACAAGATGTGTGACGACTTGCTTGTTTATGTGTTTCCAATTTGGCTTTTGTGCTTATATGTTTTTCGTGTTTAACTTCTACGCTGAGTGTTTTTAAACCGATTAGCATTATGATTAGGGTGATACGCTGAGTTAACTCTAATTACTTGTGAAGTCTTAACGATTAGATGGACCGCTGAGGACTCTAATTAAAATTGGAATTAGGTTAAATCATAGAAATTGCCGATTGTATGCTTGTTGCCGATTTGTTCTTTGATTCGTGTCATGCATGATTTTGAGTTCTTTGTGCTATGCTTTGTGTGGAATTGTTGATCACTTGTATATATTTAATTTAGATTTTTATTTTCAGCAAGTAGTTAATTCCAATTTCGAATCCCCCATTGTTATGTTTTTGTTAACACTTTAATTCTCGATTACCCTTCAAGTTCCCCGGATTGATCGAACCCTATTTATCCATACTAACGATGACATTTTGCAGGGTTTTAAATTAGTGTGAGTTTCGGCTCCCACCAGAGATGCAAGAAAATGAAGGGCTAGATGTTATGGACAAAGATGTAAGCACAAATTGTGGATCTAGTCTTTATAAAATGACCAAAAACCTCAAAGATATTTTGGTGGAGAAGGAAAAGGAAAGGGCACTCTTGATATTTGGCCATAAGGACAAGGGGACAAGGTCAACATCAAAGGGACAAAGCCAAAGATGTCTCTTTCACTTGTCTTCTTCCCATTTGAATTTGAATCAACAACTCTTCTTCCCTCCAATGCTCCTTCACTTGAATATCAGCCATCACCATCTTCCGACCGCCGGAGTTTGACCGGAATTCTGCCCGTTGACCGGTCAAATTCGTCTTTTAGTGTATTTTCCGGTTTTGCTCCTTTGGCTTCGATTCTTCACCCGATTTCCGATATGTGCTAAATCCACCATTTTGTCTCTTTTCCGATCCTTAGCTCATTTTCCTAGCATGAATAGGAAACGTTATAAGAAATAGATAAAACACAAAAGGATATAGCAAAAGAATAAGAATAAGGCAACAATTACTAGGTAAATATTGACCTAACAGCTTGGAGGAGGATTTGAGGAAGGAGGAGGATCGGAGGAGCAGGAGGCCGGAATTGGAGGAAGAGAGGAAAAGCCGATTTGAGGAGGAGGAGGGCGCGGCGGAAACGAACGGGAGAGGGCCGGTTTGGAGCAGCAGCAGGAGGAGGAGGAGGAAGAGAGGAAAAAGTCGGCTTGGGTTCGACAGTTTCTGATTTATACCCGAAAGAATAGCCGACGATTAAAAAAGATTTCGTCGGCTACAGTGAAGAATAGCCGACGAAAACTTTAACATCGTCGGCTATACTTTGAATGTCGTCGGCTATACTTTAGGAGATCAGCAGCCGTCTGATCTGAGCCATCCAACGACGGACAATGAAAAGGCGCGGATCGCAAGAGTTTAGCCGACGAATTCAAATATTTCGTCGGCTATACTTTGGAAAATCAGCAGCCGTTGGATCTGAGCCATCCAACGGCGGACAATAAGCGGATCGCAAGAGTTTAGCCGACGACATATAATTTTAGTCGGTTAACCTGTTGGTCAAACAACTAAGTCAAACCTCTAAACGCTTTAAAACGGAAATTAGTCTTATTGGACGACGGTTTTTAGCCTGACCTTCAACAGATAATAGTTTCAAATCGATGAGACGCAACTAATCGTTTAAAAATTTTCCTCAAAATATTTACCAAACGTCAGGCTACCCATAGGAAAACAGAAGTAAAAAACAGTTAACCGCAACATTCGGCACACAGATTTTGTCGGAATCTTGTCATTTTTCAACCGTTGACGTATTTCATTATTTCGGTCATATCTTATTTGACGACATATTTGCATTTGAAGAGTGTACGTATAGTAACTATTTGAAACTATACATTCACTTAAACACTTAGTAAACAAGTTAATGAACATTAGTGCATATGTTCCGATTTTGAATGTAAAAGTTTGGAAAATCTATTCCAACCGTCAGATATCACCATTAAGATTAAATACATGTATGAAAAAAAAAATCGAACTACATCTGACAACGGTAAAGGCTCGATCGGGACGGTCAACCGGGTGAGTCAACCCTTTAAACGCTTAGAAATGGTAATTGGCCTGTCTAAATGACGTTTTTTGGCCTGACCTTCAACAGATAATAGTTTCAAATCGATGAGACGCAACTAATCGTATAAAAATTTTCCTCAAAATATTTACCGAACGTCAGGCTACCCATAGGAAAACGGAAGTAAAACAGTTAACCGCAACATTCGGCACACAGATTTTGTCGGAATCTTGTCATTTTTCAACCGTAGACGTATTTCATTATTTCGGTCATATCTTATTTGACGACATATTTGCATTTGAAGGATGAAGCAATGGTTTGTCGATAGTGATAGAAAATGGAAGGTGGTCTTTTTTTGTTTTTTTTTTTAAATCATAGCCGACGAAATCAAACATAGTACTCATCGGCTATTCTTTTGTCGTTTTCTGTCTAAAATAAAATATGTATTTTTCAATATAGTTTTGACCGACGAAATCACGCATTTTTTGTCGGCTATAATTAGTATAGCCGACGAAAGAATGCATTTTTCGTCGGCTATTCTTTGAAAAAAAATAAAAAAATCAGTGGTGTTACACCTCTCGTATTCCTATGTCCTGTTCATATATAACCAAAATTAAACATAAAAAAAAAAAACAGAAACCCAACAGTCAACATATTTCAAATTTTTTTTTAAGGGGTTTGGAACCCAGCCTATGCTGGGAGGCTCATCCCCACGTCCGTTCATTAGAAAAGAGTGGATTACAAATGAAAGGATTACATCATCTTAATTACTTAATCCGTCGGATTGTAATCGGAATCATCGGATAAGTCTTCTTCCCTTTCTGAATTGCTCGATAGGGGTAATCTATGTCGTTCCTCACCACTAGAGTCCTCGTTAGTTTCTTCATTTGGATCAACATCAACAAGCAGTGGCTCTTCACGTCGAATTCGCACCGGCGTGTCTAGGCGAATAAAAGAGGAGTCAGGAATACCGTTTGAGTTGGGCTCTTGATACGCGGTGCCCCCTTCCTCATTCTCTTCAGCCACTCCAAGTGTAGACGCCCGGTAAATGTTGCGATGGTGGATAGTGTTGACTACTTTCCACGGGTCACCCTTGGCGAGATCATCAAGATAAAACACTTGTTTCACCCATGTGGCTAAAACGAACGGGTCGTCCTCATACCATGATGTACTAGTGTTCACAGAAGTTATGCCGTATTGATCGGTTTTCATGCTCTGCGGCCGTGTGTCAAACCATCTACACTTGAAAAGGTGTACTTTCATGCATTCCCCATAATGCAGTTCCACAACTGAATGGAGAACACCGTAATAGTCAACTCCATCATCCCCACCATGTGCCATAACCCCTGAATTTTGTGTTTTCAGTCTGAGGTCTCTCTCTTCACATCGAAATAACACACCATTCACCTTGCACGTCGCATAAACTTTTGAATAGACCGGCTTCATCGCCAGAAGTCTGAGTTCGTGCGACCAATTTGGGTGATTATCATTTTTAATAAGGTCCATCTGCAACCATCAGAATCAACTATAAATATGAATAATTATACACAATAATATATAAATACGTATAGAATAGTGTTAAAGTTACGTACCCAGCGGCCGAAATACTCTGCGAATGTCCGGTTGTGGTAATCGAGATCACCTCCTACTTAGTCACAGTTTAGATGCATGTTCTTCCAAAATTGAACTTCTGGACAGTTAATTAGTACCCACCAATGTGCAATGGCTACCTCATAATCTTTCAACTAGTAGGAAACTGGCATGTTTCCACCGAATACAACATCGTCAGAGAGTATGGAAAGATTGAACTGTGAAGGTACATCTTCCGGTATGCTTTCCTGTAACGCTCCTAAATACAGCTTCATGTAGGTGACGCATTCGTGCGCAATATATGCTTCAGCTATACATCCTTCAGGTGCGGATCTGTTTTGGACAAAATCACCGTATTGTCCAAGTTGCCTATAAATCAAGTTTTTAAAGTGTTATGATAATACATTAATACTATATCACATATATTGATTAGGAAATTAACATAAGGTGTAAAATATGTACCTTTCCATCGGATACATCCAAGTGAAGTGCACAGGACCGGTAAGCAACAACTGCCGAGGAAGATGGATCATGAGGTGAGGCATGATGTCGAAAAAATTTGGAGGAAATATCATCTCAAATTTACACATGATATGAACGATGTCTTGTTGCATTTCCCGGAGGTCAGATTTTCTCACTTCCCGTGTGCATACCTTCTGGAAAAATCTTGCCAACGCTACTAACGGCTCCACAACGTGACGGGGAAGGAACGGTCGAATGAAAACAGGGAAGATACGTTGTAGCAGGATATGATTGTCATGACTTTTCAACCCGTAAAGATTGTTGAATTGTCTGTTCACACACTTGGCTATATTTCCAGCAAAGCCTGAAGGATACTTGGCCCGGCTTATCCAATGGAAAATTTCTGATTTATGCTCAGGCTTGACGGTGTAAGGAGCTTGAGGCATTTTTCTCTTCCCTTGTTTCAACCATAGTTGTTTTCTGATATTCATGTTTTGCAGATCAGTGCGAGCCTTAGGACCGTCTTTCGTCTTCCCCTCCAAGTTCAGCGTTGTGCCCACCACACTTTCAGAAACATTTTTTTCTATGTGCATAACGTCTAGGAAGTGACGGATCAGCAACTCACACCAGTACGGGAGTTCCCACAATATGCTCTTATGTGTCCAGAATTTGTACTCCTCAGGCCTTTCAGGTATTTCCGCTACAATATCAGGATGATTGCTGAGGGGCGCAAAATCGTACTCATTAAGCACTACAAAAATTTCTCTTCCCGTCCATCTTCTGGGGGGACCACCGTGTTTTTCGGTTCCATCAAATGCGGCGGACTCGTAACGCCAGTGGTGATCCGCCGGAAGGAACACACGATGACCCATTCTGCATATCTTGTTGCAATGAGGGGTGCTACCATAATCGCTGAGGCACTCTGGACAAGCCTTGTATCCCCTAACAACGCTGCCCGACAACATCCCATAAGCAGGAAAATCACTTATGGTACCAATAACCATGGCATGCATCTGGAACGTCTCCTCCTTGTACTTGTCAAAAGTGGGATGACCAACGTCCCACAATACCTAAGCTCTTCAATCAATGGTCTCATATACACATCGAGACATTTTCCTGGGTAACCAGGCCCCAGAATCAACAACGTCAACATATTATATTCCTTCTTCATGCACATCCAAGGAGGAAGGTTGTAAGGTACCTGTTTCTGCCTAAACCCGGGGGGCCTGGTAGATACACGATGAACCCAACTTGATCTCCTGCAATCCTGCTCACTAAGGGGAATACCGGGTGGGCCGGTCTTCTCCTCTCCGATGCCTAAGTTAGTATAGTTGGAATATATATAACCAAGGCACGTATGTAAGCGGGGAGAGAGATAAGTTACCTAATAAAGAGGGTAGTTGGGGCCCTTATATAGGTGGTTGGGGGTGAGGGCTGGCCTCACCCTTCGATGTGGGACTGGTTCCCTTCTGTTTGTATATTCTGGTGCCCTCTTTGGCAGGCTGGCGCCCCCGGCCCCAGGGTCCCTGAAGGCAGGATAGAGTGCTGGACCCCGAGGCCGGGTGCTGGTGACCTGGTCCAGGGCCTTGGGCCGGGCCCTGGTGCACTTGCTGCGGGTCTGTGGGCCTGCTGTAGCCTCTCTGCGGCTACTGTCAACAAGTCCCCCAAGTTCCCGGTCAAGTGCAATCTTGAATGGGGACTTAAATCTGTCTTGCTCTTGTCCCGCAGACCCGCAGGGTTACCAACCTACCGGTGCCCAGTCCCGCAAGTCCGCGTTAAAGATTGGGCGTGACCGAGGTGAGTACCTGTTACCGATGGGAAGCAATAGTTTATAAGTACGTTTGTAATATAAGTAGTACTGTGCTCAAGTGTTGTGGTACTATGAGCATGGAGTGGGGTGGAACCCGGAGAGTGTATGAGATGATGCCATGATGCCATGCAATAGATGTGTGCATGGAATGATAATGGGGCGTTGAAATCCGCCATGCAAGAGATTTGTGCATGGGATGATAATGGGGCGTTGAAATCCGCTATGCAAGAGATGTGCATGGAATTTCGGCCGGGCACTCTGCCCTACCGGTACGAAGCGGAGCTTCACTGGGTCACAACTGGGCGATCTGCCAAATCGAAACGGAGCGGAGTTCACTGAGCCTCTACCGGGCGATCTGCCAAACTGGAGCGGAGTGTAGTTCGTGGGACCTCGACCGGGCTTTCTGCCATATCGAGACGAGTCCCAGGTGAACTTAAGTACTGGACCTCGACTGGGCGTTCTGCCATATCGAGACGAGGTGGAGCAGAGGACCTCGACCGGGCGTTCTCCCATATCGAGACAAGTCCCATATTGCTAGGTTGCGGGGAGATTACCCCGGTGTTGCGGGCTGTTTAAAGCACCGGTGAACACTTGCTAGTTCTTCTCAGCTTGTGTTGAATAAGCGTTGAGGTAAGGGGGGGTGGCGTTGAGGTGACAAGGCTCGCCGTGCAGCCCCAGGTTGATCGCGGTTCAATGCGATGCAGGGTTTTTATCCTGCTGGACAAGAGTACATGGGTTAGATGTAAACTCGCCCGGGTGTATAAAGCCCATGCCGGTCGAATGTTCTCATGACTGGGGTCAAGCCATGGTACTGGGCGGAACTCGACCGGGCGTCCTGCTATATCGAGACGAGTCCCCCAGTGAAATGCCATGGGGCCGGGTGGATCCTGTTCCCGGAATATGCTCTCGAGCCGGTTGGATGCGTCGTAACCGGTGGGCGGATCTCGATCGGGCGTTCTGCCATATCGAGACGAGTCCCCCAAGTGAGATGTAGCTGGGTGGACCTCGACCGGGCGACATGCCATATCGAGATGAGGTCTCCAGTAGGATGGCGTGCAGCCAGTTGAATGATACCTAACCGTGAACTGCTACGGACCTGGCGGATCTCGACCGGGCGACATGCCATATCGAGACGAGTCCTCCGGTGATATGCAACGAAGAAGCCATGCAGCCGGTTGAATGATCATAACCATGAACTGCTACGGACCGGGCGGATCTCGACCGGGTGACATGCCATATCGAGACGAGTCCTCCGGTGATATGCAACGAAGAAGCCATATCGCCGGTTGAATGATCATAACCGTGAACTGCCATGGTGCCGGGCGGATGGCTCGTACCCGGATGGATGCTCTCGAAGCGGTTGGATGATTACCACCGGTGAGAGGTCTTCGAGATATGCAGCGAAGAAGCCATGCAGCCGGTTGAATGATCATAACCGCGAACTGCCATGGTGCCGGGCGGACCACGACCGGGCGTCCTGCCATATCGAGACGGGTCCCCTATCGCTCCCTACTCTCTTCCTACCATTGCTCGCTGCTTTCGCAGGGTGGATTGTCCTCGGTTGAGCATACTAATCGGTAAGTTTGTTGATTTCTTTGCCCCGGTGTTCTTGTTTTGGTTTTGTTGTTTTGCGGCGGGGGGGGGGGGGGGGGGGGGGGGGGGATCTCTGTCGCTGACGGAACTGCTCTGCGGCAAACTTGGGGAGAGGCCGTACAAGGTGCTGTTGTAGCCTGTTGCTGACGAGCGCTAGGGTTTTGTTTTCTTCCCCTAGGTTAAGATGCCTTCTTCAAATTCTGACCGGGCTTCCGAATCGGCTGCCAGAGGTCCTATCGTGGACGATGAGGAGAGACTGGAGGACTGGCTCGGTTCGGAATCCCCGGTGTTCGAAGCCGCTGACTGCTCCGGGAGCAGGGCTTCGTCTCCGTCCTCGTCTTCGTCTTCCGGGGCTGAATCCTCGGAGACTGAAATACCGCACGGGGTGCGCCTTGCAGATGCTCCGGCCGTGAGCTACACCATTGGCAGAGGGAAGGATGCTGTGGTGTGTGACGAACCTGAGGGTAGCATGACCCCTGGAGAGATTGCAGCGCTCCGGGAAACGTGGGGTATCCCGGATGAAGTTCTGCTGCGGCCCCTGAATCCTGGAGAGTCAGCCTGCAACCCGGAAGCAGGTTGGGTTGCCGCGCATCAGGACCAGTTCCGGCATGGACTCTCGCTCCCGCTGCCAAATTTCGTGCAGTATATGCTCAGTGCGCTGCAAGTGTCGCCCGCACAGCTTCCTGGGCTCCAGTGGAGGCGACTACTGAGCCTCGGCTGCCTATATGATCTGTCCGGAATGAGTATGCCAACGGTAAACGAATTCCGGTCCTTGTATAGGTTGTCCTACTCAAGGAAGCAAGGGTCCCGGGGTTGCCTGTCCTTCAACGCCCGGAAACCTCCACCGATCGTCACCAATATGCCTACATGGGTAGACAACAGTTGGAGGAAGAAGGTGGTGATGGTGGGCGGGAGGTGGCAGGTGAGGAGTAAAATGTACCGGGTTCCTGGCGCCTTCCAACCCCTTGGCGACCAGTCGTTCGAGCTATCCGATCTGGAGCATGAGAGGGTCTCGACCATACTCGGATTTTGGGACGATCTGGAACACAGTTCTTTCAACTTCATCCGACGAGAAGTGCTGGAATACTGCCAACTCGGGCGGGGTCCCGGTGCGTAGGAAGCCCTTTAGCGGTGATACTTTGTGCTAGTTTTTGCAAAATGCTAACTGTTAACTTTCCTTGCAGGTGCATCTTCCCGGGCTACTATCAAGCCCGAAACCACTCTCTCAATGGACGGGGAAGACCTCCTTAACAAGCTGAAGGAGAAAGGCGAGACCGTCTCGCGGACGTCGGTGGACGAGGAGTCCGGCCGGCTCACGACTCATCCGGAGCCGAGGGCCATGGATGTTGACGACGGCGCCTATCTCCTGAGGCGGTTGAAGACCCATCATGCTGCGGGCCTTATGGCGCCTGGAAAGGGCAAGAGCACCGGGGGGCCAGCGAGGATTCCCGGTGGAGTGAACAGGATCCCCAACCGGCCGGTGTCTGTGCCGCACGTGGCTCGTGTCGGTCAGGTATGCGCACGATCTTCTTCTCCGGAAGGCCGGGGAGAGAAACGGAAAGGCGAGGACATTCCTTCCTCCGCGCTGGTGACGCTTACCGGTGGGTCGGCACGGGAGAACCTGGCCAAACGGTTCATGATAACCAGCGGTGCGCAAACTAACGCTGCCAGGGAGAAGGCTGCTGCTGCTGCCCGGCAGAGTAGTCCCGCGCCTGCGGAGGCACCGAGGGGAAGCCCGGATAGTGCACTCGTCCGGCAAGTGGCGGCGGACTTGGCCGGCCTTGGTCTGGACAGACCTGGGGTTGCAGGAGCCCTAGCGGGTGGGAATCGCCCAAAATGCAAGGAACCCGTCCTCCGGGTAAGTACTGCATGGTACCACTACACTGCCTGTAGCTTGTTTTCTTTTGCTGCTTGACTAACTGCCTTTGTTGCTGCGCAGCTGCTGTACAGCCTGTACCAACCGGATGCGAGCGAGGAACTGTCGGAGCTGAATAGACAGATAGCTGCTCTATCGGAGGCCCGACAGCGCCTGGAGGTGGAGAAATCCCGCTCAGACCGGGAGAAGGCCAGATCGGAGGAGAGGGCCAAGAAGCTGGAGGAGCAGAACCGGAGCCTGGAGAAGGAGAGGGCAGAACTGGAAGCCAAGGTGGACGAGCTCCAAGTGGGAGCTGCCGCTCTGCGCGCCGCCTCTGCTGCTCCGACCGGGGAAGATGACCCGGAACTCTACGAGCGGGTCGTTCTCAAATACCGCGAGAGCGATCAGTTCCTGGAGTTTCTGGTGAAGGCCAGGGAAGAGGGCATCTCAGATGCGTACACGAAATGGGCGGGGAAGGGATGGTTAGACACTTCCCTGATGCCGATTGTTGCTGAAGGAGATATCCATGAGCAGTCGGACATCCATCAGGAGGCGGTGGAGGGGCAGCCGGATGAAGCGATTCGCTCGGACTTGGATTCTTTTACCAACGGTGCCGAGTCTCCCCGAGCCAGAGTCAACACCGGAACTGAGGTTGACGACGAGGGTACCGCAGGAGAGGCTGGCGGATTGCCTGCTGAAGGCGGAGTCGTGGCTCCTTAGGATTTTCCTTGCTCTTCTCCTTGTAATCTTTCCGGATCAGTTACTGCTTGTATACTTGCTTGAATATGAATATACTGGAACTGGCAGAGCCGGTGAAATTTTCTCAAAAGTAGTTTGCATATATTTGTTTTTACAACGGTTGAACCGGAGATATGTCAAACTAACCGCTCGGAGCTAGCGGGTTTACCAGGCCTGGTCACGTTCCCGGTCGGGGTCTGTTCTTCTTTCCCCTACGTACCGCTGGAGCTGGCCGTTATCGATCAAACCCTGCACCGCTGTCTTGAGAGCGCAGCACTGATTTGTTCGGTGAGTGGCCTCATCATGATAAGAGCAGTACTTGCCCGTCTGCGCCGTTGTAAGTTTCCCCTTCGGGTACTTTCTCTTGGGCGGTGGGGGAATGACGCTCCCGTTCTCAAGTAAAATATCCTCGTAGGAAGTGGTGAGAGCGGTGAAGACTTCTTAACCGGCCGGTGGTGCTGGCATGATTGCCAGGGGGCGCTCTTGGCGGTACGGTGCCGGCTTGTGCTCGTTCTGGGGTTTATCAGAATAGGGCCTCTGCTGCCGCTGTGGCCAGTTTCTGTTGTTGGCGTTCCGGTTGGGTCGAGCGGTGCGGTTCTCGGTCCGCTGACTGGGCTTGGCTTCCTGGCCGGGCGGAGGGTTCTCTTCCCGGGGATGGTCTTCCTGCTGCTCATCCCGCTTCCTCTTCAGTAGGTGGTGCCCATAGGTCTCATGATCGACCTGAGCATGCCGGATGGCCATAGCCATTAACTCGTCATACCCCTGCGGGAGTTCTACCCGGACGGCGTAGGAAAATTTACCCGCTCGGAACCCCTGCTTAAACGCCATCTCGGCGATGCCTTTGTCCAGGTTCCGAACCCCGGCCGTAGCCGTCTGCCAGCGGTTGACGAAGGTTCTCAGCTCCTCTCCGGGGGCTTGTATGCAGTTGAAGAGGATGGTCGACGTCCGGGCTCCCTCGACTAGGAGAATGAAGCGGCCTACGAACCGGTCGGCAAACTGCTCGAACGCCTCGATCGAGTTCGCTGGAAGCTCGTAGAACCAGCTGAGCGCTTCTCCAGACAAAGTCTCCTGGAAGATGTTGCAGCAGACCGCATCGGAGTATCCCTTGGCCCAGGTTTGGGACCGGAAACTGTCCAGGTGTTGATACGGGCAACCGGACCCTGAATAGGTGAGTTTGAGGGACTTCTGGTTGCCAGATCTCCCCGACTCTATGACCCGGTGCGAGAAAGGGCCCATGCGCTCATTAAACCGGGCGCCCTCCATCGGCCGCGCGGCTCTTCTCTCGTTGGCCTCCATTTGGGCCTTTAAGTCTGACACGGTGTTGGCTAACATCTGCAGCGCCCGTGCGGTCGGAGTCTCAACTTCATCCACAGACGAAGCGCCGAAGACGAAGCGCCCGTGCTCTTCGGCGGGCCTGCGCCTGCCGGCGACTTTTCTCTCACGGGGTCACCGGTCCGACCGCCCGAAGACTGCCCTGCCTCGGTGTGTTGAGGTTGGATCGGTGGGAGTGTCGCCTGCGCCTCGGCCATGGCGTCACTACGCTGCTGTCCCCTTTCCAGGGTGGCCACTAGGGCAGTATTCACCGCCTCCATCTCTTCGTACCGGGCGTTGGACTTAGCTCTGTCCCTGTCGCTCTCCTCTCTTAGACGATTGACCTCTGCGGCCATCGCCCGTAGCTCCTCCGCCATACTGCTATGGCCGGGGCTGTACGTAGGGTCCCGGTCCGAGCTCTCAGATCGATCGCTTGGATCATCTGAGAACGTCAAGGAGAAGCCCCAGCGCTCTGGACTGTCTTCCTCCTCTGCCGGGCCTTTCCCGCACGAGCTGTCGTGGTGGGGATCCGGCACGCCGGATGGTCCCCCACAGCTCCCTCCTTCCTGGCCGTTGCCTCGGTCGCCGCGCGGCTCCCGCGTGACGGCTGGGGTGGAGGTGAGCGTCTGCAGTAATGCAACACGTCCCTCCTCGGTGGTACCTTTCTCTTGACTCATTTCCGAATTCTCTTCCAACGGTGTTGCTTACACGGCTTTTCGTTCAAGCTTCCCACAGACGGCGCCAATTGTTTCTACCTAAACCCGGGGGCCTGGTGATGGAGCTATTATCCAAGCACAAAGTACCTGCAAAAAAACTTCATACACATAATACCCTTCTTTTGTCAATTGTAGTTAGGACAAGTAGGGATCGTTCTATCCGGGGAAATCAAGGGCTTTCAATCACACAAAGTGTTGCACATAAGGGGGTTGTCGATTTTTATGTCTAATTACCTACTGATTTTTTACGAATTTAATTCCTAAATTATTATTTACAATTGATCAAGATCTTCCACACAATCACAAGACACAAAACTCATTACACATGCAACGAAATTAAAACAAGTAATAGGGGCAGCAAGCATAAAACGAATTCAAGATCAATTAAGTTCTAATTTAATTAGAGCCAACGCGGTTTATCTAATTATTCAAAACATCACAAGTGATACGACCCGAACCTCGAATTACCTTTTTAACTGGTTTATTTCTACTTTTACTCCTCAGGAATAGTTTTTACAAATCAGAAGTTCTAAATGTTGACTTTTAAATAAGTTGACCCGACCAAGGATTTTATTTCTTGACGAGGTAGAGCACGTTGAAACGAGTTCGTGGACACGTGCCACGTTTAATTTGGAGTTTGTAGGAAAAAGTTACGACGTAAAAACGGGATTTTGCCGTTTTTGGACGAGTATAAATAGTCAGGATTTTCCCGAAACGGTAATTCCTCTTTTCTTTTCTTTTTCTTTTTCTTTTCCTTCTCTCCTTCTCTTTCTCTCTCCTCTCCCCCGACTCGCACCCTGCCTCCGGCCGAGTTCCGCCGTTCGGCCGAATTGGGCCGGCGCTCGGGTCCCATTCGGACCGGCTCGGCCTTCTCTTCCGTTCCGTGGCAGCGGTGTGGCACGAGTTGCCGCCGTTCGGCCGTACGGTGCCCGAAACAGTCCGCCACCATCGGGTTGGTTCTCCCTCATCCGGCCACATCTTGGCCCGATTCTTGGGGGGAATTGTTGACCTCGACGTGTAGAACAAGCCCAAGGAAGGAATCGAGCTAATTCGAGTCAGGTCGAGAGGTTATTCGACGGGACGAGAGATCAGATTAGCGGCGCGCTCCGCAGTACTGTGAGTGGATTTTTATTTTAAATAAATGCATGCATAAATATTTTATTGAAATGAAGTTGATATTAATTAAATGATTTCTTGATGTTGATATGAATTATAGAGATTTGATTATGATAATTGTTTCATTTACTATTTAAAGGAAAATATGGATTTGGGGGTATATGTTTACTACTATTTTAAATAGTACGAAATTTTACTCAGAAAATGAGATTTTCGAAAATAGTATGAATTGATAAAATCATATTTGAGCATTCTAAATATATTTATATTGAAAAGACTGGAAATGAGATTTCCAGGGATTTTATGATTTCGTTATTTGTGGTTTTCGACATGGGAGATGTCGAAATTATATATATCATTTTATATTTATTTTGTGACATGTAAGACATGTCGGATGTATATATATTCTTTTGAGGCTACGAGTTTATGTGATTATATATATATGAGCCTCGGACGTACGGTCGGGGATCGTACGGAGTGTTATATATAAGGGGAAACGTGTTTTTGATTTGTTTTCGGATTTTCACCATACGAGGGTCCACGGTATTATTATATTGATGCTAGCTAGCGAGGCCTCATCCCACGCGAGGTGACGACTTGACCATATAGGTCAGATTCACGCTCGGTGGTCGACGTCGGATTGTATATATTGAGGCGGTGACGTGTCTAGGTGGTAGACTTAGACACGGGGGGAGTCAATAGGACTCTCGGACCCGGAGCCTGACGAGGTTCCAGTTATTTATGGTGGGTAGACTTTCCCCTGTTACATGACCAATGGGATTTGGTCATGATGATGACATGTTTTTTTTCCATTGACTGGTTGCGGGAATATTTTCTCTATGAGACTTTCTGTTATTTAATAAATTCCCGAACCAGCGGGGCTGGATTTTTAATTACAAGAATATTTGGGAATGGGTCAATGGGATTGGCCCTGTTATATTTTATTTGATTATTCGATATATCAGTGGGGCTGAGTTTTTACTATAAAATGTTTTGGGATTCGGCCAATGGGATTGGTCGTGGTATGTTACTATTTGATTTTCAAAGTATTTATTTTGAAAGTATAAAGACAATATTTTGTGTATTTGAGATATCAGCAGAGCTGATTAATTACTATGATTTTTCTGAAACGTGAACGTTTTATGAAAATGCATGCATTGTGGTTTTTAATTATATAATAGTGGGAAAGTAAAAAAAAAAAATTTTATATACGATATTGTTTTTATCCACTCACTCTAACGTTTGTTTTTAAATTACTTTCCCCTGGGCCCTTCGATTTAAATCGCCCAGTGTGCAGAGTAATAGTCGGAGGTCAAGAGTACTCAGAGTCGAGGCATAGCTTTCATCATTGTCGTTTCCGCTAGGTGGGATCTGTGATCCCTTACTCTTTTATTTTCATATTATATTCTTGTTCTATTCCATTTGTATTTCCAGTTCCTTGTTTAGACTGCTCTGATTACTTGTGAGTCAAATGGCTATAATTGAGATTGTTTTTGTATTTTTGTGGCGGTTGTTGTGATTTGGGGAGCAGGTGGCTCCAGGTGTTGTTGATGAATCTGGTTTTAGAAGTGTTTTTGGTTGTTGCAGGTCTTAGGGTTGTCCATCCTAAGATTGACTTTATCGATGTATCGATAGAGTTAGTCTTAAGGTGGTCCCCGCAGGACCTTATCCGGATTTCAGGGTAAAACCCGGGGCGGGTCCTGTCAGTTTGGTATCAGAGCATTAGGTCCTGTCTTCTCTTTGAGTCACGTTGTCTTTTCTTCTTGATGACGCCTAGCAATCTTTGAGTGAGGGTCCGACCGCGGCGGATTTCCATCACATTCTTTGATGCTAGTGTGTTCATTAAGTCCATGAGCCAGATTCTTTGATATCTTGTCATGTACTCGGTAGAGTACTATTCTATTCTGTTATTTTATATGCTTGGTAATGCTTAGTACCACCGACTGATGGTCCGACTGCAGCGGGTAGCCATCGTATGTTCTTTGGTGCTAATGTCATTATTAAGTATATAAAATACATTCCAGGTATCCATTTATATTTTTTCGACTATGCCTCGAGTACATCGACCTCTTAGGACGTTATCCTTGTGTACGTAATAGGTATGTGGATTATACCTACTCAGTTGTGTATTGACGCTTATCAGCAGTTATAGCGTCAGGTTACGAGTTCGGAACTCGGATGTTTCAGCCCTATTTCTTTCGAAATAGGAATGTGTTATTCCTGAGAGGGCAACACATTGAGACTTTAGTCTCTTATTCACGCTGTGTTCAAGGATTGACTCTAGCGTTTGAGTGACCTATTAAAGTGATCGGTTTTGGAAATGTTGTTATGGCCAGAGTGAGATGATTGGCGACGTTGCGACTTTGCTGTAATGAGTGGGAAATGGAATATGTAACATTCTGAATGTTATTTTAGATTGTTTTGGGTTTGTGTGAGAGCCACTCTTCGGCTATATTTTGTAGATGTTTAAGTGGCAGTGTACATGTGTAGTACACATAACCGTATTGTGTTGAGATTGGGCATATCGGTTATGGAGGAATAAGTGGAGAGCCATATAGAGATCGTGGGAACTATAAGTAACTCTAATTCTTAGCGACCTTGGTCGGGAGATTGGACAAAGGAAGAATTAGAAATTGAAATACCGACCCATATTGGAGATGGTACCTCGAAATACGTGATATTTGTGGGGAAAGAAATTTGAAGATGTGGTCATGGTAACTTTGGGACGTCAGTGATGATTGGAAGTTGGCGATGCTTAGTGATTCCTTGCGGCATAAATTGGAGATATAATTGTGATGGCTTCGGAATCACCGTGTTACGATGATGTATGGCTTGAGCTCAGTGGCATGGCTTTACCGCGTGAGCAGCTGGAGATGATATCTGAAATACCAAGATCGGGGATCCACGTGACTATTGCATGGTTAGCTCGATAAGTCGGATGAGAAGATTCTGGTAGTTGCACCAGAGTTGACAAGTGACTTTTCCTCGACAGGTTATCACATAAATAATTGCAGTTATATTTGATCGGCCACTTCTTTCATTCTTTTGTGTTTCTTATTCGAGGAATTCCTTCGAAATTTCGACGGATCATAACTTTTGATCCGTAATCCTGATTCAAGATCCGTGAATGGCTACTAGTTTGTATTGAAGTCACATGGTTATCTATGGTGGTTGGATTGAAATCCAACGGTGACTTCCAGGGAGTATTTTTCGAACTCCAGAGCTATTTTAGCCATTTTTCATAGTTGAGTCAGAATTCTATCTGCTACCCTCGTAGCGATATGGTTTGATTTTCAAACATTTATCTGGTTGACGAAGAATATTGACGTTGACTATTTAATTAGTCACGGAACACTTGTCAAGTAAAGATATCGGCTTTGTTCCTATTTCGACAAGTGTACGAGTCTTGTGGATAGTGGCAACCTGGACTCTGACGATTGTGGATATAGAGATTTCGACGCTAAGGGGTCAGTGATATTGAAGTCATTGAATGTAGCATGGGATAAGTATTGAAGGGTGTGACTCAATCAGAGGACGCTAATAATCAAGAGACTTCATTAAGTAAAGTGCATCTTGAGAACGATAAGATCAGTCACGAGTATTTCTGTTGTATTGGTTTTGCATGGCAAGGCCAGGTAATTTGTTCGAGACGTTTTATCTGTCATTTATAGTATAGCCTTATGGGAAATGTGTTTCCCTGTTGACTCAGGAAGTGTTACGAGTCAAGGCTTGTGTAAGGAATGTTGTGACGTTAATAGTGCGTATTCTTATTAGTTGAACGACGTTTCTTTAGTGGGAGAATTTCTTTTGGGATCGTAGTGTGGTGGGACCACTTACTGATCCGTAGATGACTTGAGAAGTCATTACTTTTGTAATGCGTGTTGGTGTTTTCATCGGATAGAGCATTGATTTGAGTTATTCTCATGTCAGCTCTCGTGGAACGAGATATCGACTAGTTTAATTAAGGTTTTGAGAATCTTATTTCTTGAGGGTTTCTTTTCTTTGATGCGAACTAATGGAGGATATTGGATATGTATTGGTTCGAGCAAAGGTAAGTTGTGAGGTATATTTTGTGAGTTCAGCGAGTCTTTTGAGTATTTGAGATGTTTTCTCTCGAGTTTGAGTTCATATTCGGAAATTCAATTTACGTGGAATGCTGTTTTTGATAATGGTCGATTTAACAATTCTGTTGTTAATCGGCGATTACGGAAATTGATTTTGACATCCGAAAGATTCCTTGATGTCATATCAGATCTGGTTTATTGGTGGTAGCTGATGTATCTAGTTGGAAGCCTCTGTTGGTGGTCACATTTGACGATGATTCAGGTTCCTTTCTTTTGTGAGTTGTGAGTTACGGAGTTGCGTTATGGACGAGATTGGACTTTGATAAGTCAGTTTATTTTGGAATCAGTCCTGATTATTTTAGTGCGGGAAGCACAAGTTGAGGACTCGTCCTAAGAGCATTTGAGAGATAAAGCATTGAATAGCTCACATGTGTATTTTCTCTAGTTTGTGTGATGAGACGTTATTGATTGATGTGACAACAGGTGAAACGTGGGAGGTAGAACTTTGGGATGCTCAGCGGCATTTGCAGGTGTCAGAGTGGGATTAGATATTACTATACTGATTTGTTTAAGGCATTTTCCGCACCCAAAGTCGACATGATGAGTTGTGGGTGATAGAGATTGTTAGACTCTGTGATGCCTAAGTCCATGGAATTTGATTGAGAATTGTGATATATTGTATGGGCCTGAAAGGAGTTGCACGCAACTTTGGAGACTTGATGATATTCAACTTTGTCTTGCACACCTGGATTGGTGAATGGACAGAGAGATCTGTAAGATTCTAAAGAATATGTTGAGTGTTGTGAGATGCAGTTCAGGGGTATTGTTAGGTCAATATTTACCTAGTAATTGTTGCCTTATTCTTATTCTTTTGCTATATCCTTTTGTGTTTTATCTATTTCTTATAACGTTTCCTATTCATGCTAGGAAAATGAGCTAATGATCGGAAAAAAGACAAAATGGTGGATTTAGCACATATTGAAGAAATCGGGTGAAGAATCGAAGCCAAAGGAGCAAAACCGGAAAATACACTAAAAGACGAATTTGACCGGTCAACGGGCAGAATTCCGGTCAAACTCCGGCGGTCGGAAGATGGTGATGGCTGATATTCAAGTGAAGGAGCATTGGAGGGAAGAAGAGTTGTTGAGTCAAATTCAAATGGGAAGAAGACAAGTGAAAGAGACATCTTTGGCTTTGTCCCTTTGATGTTGACCTTGTCCCCTTGTCCTTATGGCCAAATATCAAGAGTGCCCTTTCCTTTTCCCTCTCCACCAAAATATCTTTGAGGTTTTTGGTCATTTTATAAAGACTAGATCCACAATTTGTGCTTACATCTTTGTCCATAACATCTAGCCCTTCATTTTCTTGCATCTCCACCCTCCATTCACCACTTTAGGCCTATTTATAACCCCCTCTCCCATTTTGGACGAATGCAAGCTCTCTCTCCCCTCATTTCCTCTCCATTTTTCATAGTTCTTCATCTCTTAGTTTGTTTAGTTAGAATAGTTTAGCCCTTGTGTAGAGAGAGGGGTGTAGCATCTTTGGTTGATAACCAAAACCGAAGATTCTACACCCCTTGATCAATCACACTTGTGGGTAGATCCATGAAGCCTTGTTCTTAATCTTTTCTTTGTGTATGTGGATTTGTATAGTGTTTTGGGTTTGAGAAAACCGAAAATACTATACTTTGAAGCTTCACACCCTCTTTGTATACATCTAGGAAGCTCATGGGTATTATGGTTCTTTCTCACCTTCTCTTGCTTTCTTGATGTATTACTTTTGTAAGGCTTTTATGTATATGCCTATGTGTGTGAGTTGTGGATATGAGCAAACAATGTAATTTCCTTATATTGATGATTGATGCATGTTTGAATCTATGGGTTCCTACTCTTTATGCTTACTAAATGTGTTAGCTAGCTTTGTCACCTAAAAAGCATGTTTAGGTAAGTAATTAATCGGAACATGAAATTGACAACTTCTTGAATCAGTGAGCATGAGTAGCCTTTAGGTGGTGGCTTAGTATTTCTTACGGGAAGTATTAAGTTGCTTGGATTTCTTACTATGAACTTAATGCTTGTGCCGTGAGTTTAATTGCTCTAAGGGGGCGTTAGGCTTGTGGTACATAGCCCACTTGTGTTATAAGGTAACATAATTGGGATTAAGGTTGTGTGATTTAACTTGGCTCCAAAAGACTTTCTTAAATTGCATGATTAGTTAGTTTCTTGGTAGCTTAACCAAAGCACTAGGGGGGTATTTGTCAACCATGTTTTCACATCAATTATGGGTTACATTTGTGCATAAGTCTCTTTTCCTCTCATTGATCTAGTCTCAACACTTGTTAGTTTAGTTTGTTTTATGTTTATGTTAGCTTTAATTTATCTAAAATCAACAAAGCCGATTCACTACCACTTGTTAAAACCATCCCCATGACCTTTAGCTTCCAAAGGGCTAAGGTTGTGAATTGTAAAAAGGTAGATGCATGTGTTTTCTAGGTTTCATTTCGCGGTAATCTAGTTAGGGTAGAGTTACTCAATCCCTTGGGTACGATACTCTTACTCTTTCCCCCTATACTAAAACTTGACCTCCTATTCTTGGGAGTAGGAAGCATCACAAATTTGCACATAATATTAGTTAGGTGATGCAACCAACAAGTTTTTGGCGCCGTTGCCGGGGATTGAGATAAAACTCAATCCCTATTAGGTTGCCGTGGGACTAGAGAACCCATTTATTCTTTTTCTTTGTTTGGATTTCTTTGTTTGATAGTTTTTTATGGTAGTTTTATTTTTGAAATTTCTACAAGTACTTTGGGTAAGTGAGTTTGTAAATTTGGTAAGAAAAAGATAAATGAAAGTTCAAATTGGAAATGGAAATTGTTCTTGCCATGTTACTACTTAATTACTACTTGTGTAATTTCACCTTTTAGTTAGTTAAAATTTGTATATACTTTGTATATTAATTATTTAGTTATTTTTTTTCTTTTGAATTAGAGGTTGATTGAAACTTGTAAAATCTAAAGTAAAATGATTAGGGATTTTATCCTTGTACCGTCGAGTTTATTCACTCTTCACAACTAGGCGCATCCGATTGAGTTTACTCAAGAGGAGTTACCGAAAAGTTGAGTGTTAGACAACACCCAAGGATCAAATGCCTCTTCTATTTTACTAAGTAAATTGGATTGGACTATTGTCACGTAAGTTTATCTCTCTTCACAACTAGGCGCACCTTAGTAGGATTATGATGTCGAGGTAAGTTGGCTAGGGATTTCATCCCGGGTGTTGTGCCGTGTACTAAGTGAGCCTCGCTCTACCAAAGCCGCACATACGCTTACCTGGTCATAATTCGAAAAGAGTTACCGAAAGTAAGAGCGTTAAGCTAGCAAATTAATTGGAACTACGCCAATTTGGAGCTCCTTATCCTCTTTGCTTCTCTATTTACAAGTTTTGATTGGTTTCTAATTTTATGGACCTTGTGATAGGAGCATAAAATGCGACGTTCTTAATATGTTTTTATCCCCATTTATGCATTTCTTATCCCTTATTGTTGTATTATAGAGTCATTGAGTCATGTTAGAGTCGTTGGCAAGTGTTGGTGAATAAACTGAGCTAAAAATGCAGAAATGTCGATTTTTGAAGAGTTTTAGTTTAAGTAGGACTCCTTGTTGTACTAGGAATCCTGTTTGGACTAGGAAACCTGTTTTGACTAGGAAACTTGTCGGAATAGATTTCTTTATCTTTCGTCGTTTCTAATATTTGTGTGGATCGGTTTGTGCTATAAAATGTTAAATTGCATAATTATGATGGAGTCCTTATTGAACTAGGATTCCTAATAAGAGTTTTAATGTGACTAGGACTCCTTTTTCAAGTAGAACTCTATTTGGAAAAGGAATCCTTACCAAAGTAGGAATCCCAGTTGGATAAGGATTCTACGAGTTTGAGTCCTAATTGAAGTCTACGAGTGAAGAGTTTTAGTCGAACAAGGAGTCTACAAACGCTCGACGTTTTTGAATCGTCGAAAGAATTTCATTGAAAATACAACTCCTTGTTGGACTAGGATTCCTTATCTATCTAGGACTCTTACTCATGATAATTGTGCTACATATTTTGTCTTCTTCTTGATTTATTTCATAATGATATTTTCAGGAAATCATGAGAAGGCAAATGGAAGAATTTTCGGTGGAATATGAAGATGCCATGCCGTGTAGATCAAGAAATAGAATTCCAAAATGGATTTGGAAACTTTCCTAATCTCCTAACCTTATCTATTACATCTATGTCTTTTTAAGACATTATTTGTCTAGATTAGGACAAGTTTAATGCATGGTTTAATTTTGTATTTCTTTTCTTTATTTTCAGATATTACTTGGAGATAAAGGAGGAGTTATTATCTTTATATTAAAGATAATTTTCGGCAAGGAGAGAAGACTTGTGCCGTGCACCTTCAAGGAAGAAGAATTGGATTAGAAGACCACATGGCCGGCCAAGATGATGATTTAATCAAGAATTAATTCTATTATTCTTATAGAATTTCGGAAGAAAAATAAAGGAAATGAAGGACTCTCTTGCCGTGGAAGAAAAGAGAAGGAAACCAAATCGGATTTGGTTTCCTTGTAACATTTTGCAAGGGACTCTTTGCCGAATCAAAAGAGAGTTTATTAAAGAGAAAAATCAAGAGATAATTCGGAAAAGAAGATGAGATAACTTGGTATTTATTCTACCATTATCTAAGAATTTCGGAAAAGAAGAAAAGAACAAAGCATGGAATGAATGTGGACTTAATATGTGCTTGATGCAATTGCTTGGTGCCGAATTAATGTGTTTTTACTTGAAGAATTTGTGAAGGGATAATTCGGAAATTGCATGAAGAGACCAAGTCTTGTTGCCGAATCCATCACCTAATTGATTTCGGTTTTATTGGAGAGAAATCCTTTGCCGAACCCTAGCTCCTCCTATCCTCTATTTATACCACACTTTGGTATTCATAAAATCATCTCCCTTTCCTCACTTTTACCTTGCCGAATCCCTGCCAAATTAATTCCAGAAATTCTACCAAGAAGCTTTGCCGAATCCACTCACCATCTCTCACGAAATTCCACCATCACCAATCCTTGCCGAAATCTTCATAAGGTTGTAATCATGGATTGTATTTCATTGGTTTTTGTTTCTTTGTATTTAAACATAACTTTGTCTATGAAGTATGTTTTGGTTTCTGAATTTTATTTCGGTATTGATAATCATATATGGGATCTTTGGATCTTTGTTATAAATGTTTGGGATTTTTATATATGATTGCCGATTTATGCATGTGATATAATTAAATATGTTGTATGGGCAGTAGGTTTTGAATGTGTTCTTGATTTTAATTAGGTTTATTTCCTTAATTCGTGTGGAACCGAAGGAGATATCTAGATGCATTCGATGGCCATGAGTGTTATCTAGGTATTAAATTCATATTCCGATTTAATACATGTTGAATTACACGCATGTTGGATTTGACATGTATTAATCTAAGGGTAAGAGTAATTATGGAAATTTACATGTCGATGTGAGATGGGTGACGCCATACTTGCTAACATGTTCCAATTCGACATATTGTGCTTATGTGCTAATTGTGTTTAATTTCTACGCATTGTGTTATTAAACTGATTAGTACCATGTTTAGGATTACACGCATGTTGGATTCTAAATACTTGTGATGTTTTGAATAATTAGAATAACCGCATTGGCTCTAATTAAATTGGAACTTAATTGATCTTGAATTCGATATTTGCTGCTGCCCTATTACTTGTTTTAATTTTATTGCATGTATAATGTGATTTGTGTTTGGTAATTGTGTGAAAGGTGATGATCAATTGTATATAATAGCTTAGGTTTTGTAAAAATCGTAAAAATTCAGTAGGTTATTAGATAAAAATCGTAACCCCCTTTAATACAACACTTTGTGTGATTAAAAGCCCTTGATTTCCCCGGATAGAACGATCCCTACTTGTCCTAACTACAATTGACAAAAGAAGGGTATTATTTGTATGAGATTGTTTTGCAGGTACAAATTGTGCACGCATGTGAGACCATCAGTTTTTGGCGCCGTTGCCGGGGAAATTATAAATTTTTGATTCATAAAGTGTTGTTTGTAACTTTGTATAATTGTAAATTATTTAATTTCTGCAATAGTTTTGGGAATTGTATTAATAGGATTTTCGGAAGTGTAATAGTAAATAGGTTAATTTTCCGATTTTTGTATTTATTTTTATTTTTGGTTTTTGCTCTTAATTGCCGATTTGTATGTATTATTGTGATGTTGATACACCTAGATAATTTCTAGGAAGTTGATAGTTTTTGTGTATGCTTGTAGTTTATTGTAGTTTCTAAAGTGTAACATGTAGGTGAAGCCTCTTTTGTTGATCATAACCATAACCCTTCATACGAGTGATGCCATGTTAGGTATGTTTTTGTGTAGATTGGGAAACGGGCCCTGCAATGTTGGAATTAGTCCATCGTTGGCCCCCCACGCATAAAGACGCTAACTTGGTATTATTTTTATGAGGTTGAGGGCGGTTTTAATCAACACTTGAGACCGCTAGGGATCCGAGTTTATTTTACCAAGTATAGGGCAAGTTATTTTCATTGAATGGTGCGAGGTTTGTAAAACTGGTTCTCAAGACCCATAGACTGATGTTCATTCTCTGTGAGTGAGTCGATAGGGGACTTGTCCTCCGTGGTTAAAAACTTTGAGACCTGCCTTGTTCCTAAAGAGAGTTTACTCTCCGTGAATTTTAACGACATCGCCTTAGAAAAGTAAAATACGTTCGACCTAGACGACAGCTTGTGCCGAAGCATCACCTCACTTTAGACGCTAGAAAATAACTTAAGCATATGTAGAATCTATTTTTCTTCAAAAAGGTAAAATTCGTCTTTAATTTTTGAGGTATATCGGAATAAGCATGATACTACCTTGGACTGTTTCAGCCCATTGCACTGTTATCTCCTCTGCTCCACGTACCTCGAATTTTAAAGTTGTGTGAATAAAAGACACCTAGAAATCCTAAGTTCGGCAATCATAATACTTACATAATCGATGTAATCTAAAAACCGAACCAACATAGATACTTGTACAAAAATTTTCGTGTGATGTGCATAACTAGTCTAAATTGTTAGGGAGTTTTGAAGGTCTATTTGTGTTAAGTTTGTTTATGGTTTTGAGGGGAAGAGGAATAGGTAAGGTCACTAATGTTGCTTTTAGCCTTAACCCTTCATACTAGCGATTGCGTTTTTATGAGGTTGAGGGCGGCTTTTATGCACTTTAGTGGAACTGACAACATAAGGTTCTCAACTGAGTAAGGGGCAATCATAGTTCGTTTGTTCTAATTTTGGTATTGAGGTTTGTTTAACTAGATCTCAAGGCCCACAGACTGATGTTCATTCCCTGTGAGTGAGTCGATTGGGAGTTCGCTCTCCGTGGTAACCAACAACGAGTCTTGCCTCACTCCATTATTAGTACTTTCGTTCTAGCCTTCTGAAACCACGGAACCTTGTGTCTAGTCGATAGACCTAGGCCGCACGTCCACCGAGCTTCAAAACCTTAAATAAGTTTGATATGAGTAAATTTTTGATCTCAAAAGAAAACATTTCTTGGTTTGAATTTTTGAGGTATATCGGATCAAGCATGATACTACCGGGGGCTGTATCAGTCCATTGCACCGTTATCTCCTCTGCTCCACGTACTTTGAAAATTCGAACAAATCATATAGCAATTTAACTAGAGATACATAAAACACATTTTTCTGTTATACTTGAGAAATTGTGTGAGCCTTATTTGTAAATTTTCGTGTGATATACATCTTTGTAATATACTTGTAACTTTTTCATGTAACATATACTTGCAAATTTTTGTTTGTCATTATACATTTACACGTTGAACTTTAATGTAATATACTTTGAATTTCTCTTACACTTACACATAATTGGAATTTCGTGTAACATTTTTACATATTTATAGTTAAATTTTCGTTGACACTTATACTTATATAATATTCTTACCCTAACAATACTTGTTACATACTAACTTACTAACTTATGCTTGTATAATATTCTTACCCTAACAATAATTCATTTGTTAAACACCTCGAAATTTAAATAATTTCAGGTACATGAATCTTGGTTGGTCACAAGAAATTGAGGACAGATCGAAATTTACCCTAACGTTGTATGTATTCCATTTTTAGTGATTATATTGAAAATATCATTGAAGTCTTTATGGATGATTTTAGCGTTTATGGAAAAGACTTTAATGTATGCTTAGAGAATTTGGAATTAATCCTGAAAAGATGTGTAGAGACTAACCTTGTACTTAATTGGGAAAAATGTCATTTCATGGTAAAACAAGGGATAGTTCTAGGACACATTATATCTGCAAAGGGTATTGAGGTAGATAGGGCCAAGATTGATATTATGCTTCACTTACCCTCCCCTACAACTGTAAGGGAGGTACGTTCGTTTCTTGGCCATGCAGGATTTTACAGGAGGTTCATCAAGGATTTTTCGTTGGTGGCCAAGCCTATTTGTGCCCTTTTGCAGAAGGAGGTTTCATTCATATGGGATAAAGGGTGTGAAGATGCATTTGTCAAGTTGAAGGAATTGTTGACATCAGCACCAATTATGGCGCCACCAGATTGGACGCTACCATTTGAGATCATGTGTGATGCTTCAGACTATGCAGTTGGAGCAGTGCTTGGACAGAGAAAAGAGAAGAAGCCAAATACCATATATTATGCTTCGCGCACACTTAATGATGCTCAATTAAATTACTCTACAACTGAAAAAGAACTGTTGGCTGTTATATTTGCTTTAGAAAAATTTCGTTCATATCTATTGAATTCTAAAGTGATTGTGTATTCTGATCATGCAGCCTTAAGATATTTGATGAAGAAGAAAGATGCTAAGCCACGTTTGATTCGATGGATTCTCTTACTCCAAGAGTTTGACATCGAAATCAAGGACAAGAAGGGGAGCGAAAATGTTGTGGCGGATCACTTGAGCAGAATTGTGAGAGAGGAGGAAACGTTACCACTTCAGGAAACTTTCCCAGATGAGCAGCTTTTTCGAGTGGACACAAAAGAACCTTGGTATGCAGACATTGTCAATTATTTAGTTACTAAAACTTTTCCAAGTACATGTTTGCAGGCAGCCAAGACAAGGATTAAAAAGAATGCAAGACACTACATATGGGACGACCCATATTTGTGGAGGACTTGTAATGATCAAGTGATTAGACGTTGTGTGCCACAAGAGGAGCATAGGCCGATCCTTGCATTTTGCCACAATGAGGCATGTGGAGGACACTTTGGAGCTAAGAGGACAGCGCTCAAGGTATTAGAAAGCGGGTTTTATTGGCCAACAATTTTCAAGGATGCATACACTTTTTGTATGACATGTGATAGGTGCCAAAGGACAGGTAACATTGGTAAGAGAGACCAAATGCCCCTAAATCCTATAATATTTGTTGAAATTTTTGATGTTTGGGGTATAGATTTTATGGGACCTTTTCCTTCATCTAAGGGCTTTCTTTATATCTTGTTGGCAGTTGATTATGTGTCAAAATGGGTGGAGGCGAAAGCCACAAGGACTAATGATTCTAAAGTTGTTGCAGGTTTCTTGAGAACTAACATATTTTCCAGGTTTGGAGTACCTCGTGTGCTTATAAGCGATGGAGGTTCTCATTTCTGCAACAGAACAATAGAGGCTTTACTCAGACGATATGGAGTCACCCATAAGGTATCCACACCTTATCATCCTCAGACTAGCGGAATGGCGGAAGTGTCCAACAGAGAGATCAAGAGCATATTGGAGAAAACTGTGGGCCCATCAAGGAAAGATTGGAGTGATAGACTTGATGATGCACTTTGGGCCTACAGAACGGCATACAAGACACCCATTGGGATGTCTCCATTTCGGCTTACATATGGCAAGGCATGCCATCTTCCAGTAGAGTTGGAACATAGAGCATGGTGGGCGGTCAAGCAATTCAACATGGAACTTGACAAGGCTGGACTTCACAGGAAATTGCAGCTGAGCGAGCTTGAGGAAATCAGAAATGAAGCATATGATGCTGCATGGATTTACAAGGAGAAGACGAAATTGTATCATGACAAGATGATAAGAGGCAAAACGTTTCATATTGGCCAGAAAGTCTTGTTATTTCATTCTCGTCTTAAATTATTTCCTGGCAAATTGCGTTCTCGTTGGGTAGGCCCATATATTGTTACTAATGTGTTTTCTCATGGTGCTATAGAAATTCAAAGTACGGAATCAGGAAAAGCGTTCAAGGTGAATGGTCATCGACTTAAGCCTTACTACGAACCTTTTGAGGAGCACACCGTTGAGGAGATTCAATTCAGAGACGCACCAAGATCCTGATGATATGGAGAAGAGTCTAGGCTGAGTAGACTATAAACATTAAGCGCTGCATGGGAGGCAACCCATTTCAACCAAAAGTGTGAAGGAGCCGTCTACGAGAGTTTGAATTTTCTAAATCCCTAAACTCTTTTTGGTTGAATTGTGTAAATGTGGGACTTGTGATTTATCATATGCTTAGAAATTACTACATGATATGTGTACATTGAGGACAATGTAATTTTCTAAGTGTGGGGTAGGGATACATGTTTCACATGTTTGTTTTTGTTTTGAGTCTTTGTTTTGAGTCATAAAAAGAAAAGAAAATAAAAAATCGGAAAAATCAGAAAAATTTAAAAAAATTTCGTTGCTTTTTAATTTTGTGTTTTAATTTTTGAGTCTTAAGTGCCCCTAAATAGTCTATGATGATTATATCTTTAATACATAGATGATGGTTTTGCATAATCATAAGAATTAATTGTGAGTTTCATGGACTTTGTGATTGGTATGAACATTTGAGACTTGAACTTAATTGTGTAAAAAGCATGTTTGTTGTGTTGATTTTGTTCCATAATAACCTTTGTGAGCTTTGATGCCATATACTTTCCTTCTTGAGTGATAAAAATGGGCAGAATTTTTCAAAACTTCATCATTCTTTGAACATTCAATGACTATGTGCCATAGATTTTAATGAACTCTAGAATGCTAGAACTCGCTCTTGACAATTTTTGAGACTATTATTCATGAAATGCCTTGATTTTGAAAAGGATTGAAAAGATCATGTTAGGATTACCACCAATGCCAAACAAAGCTTATGCCTAATTTGTGCCCGTCGTGGGACTCCTTAGTTTTAACCCCCTTGAGCCAACATTGAGCCATTTATTTCATCACCTTGATGCACTTTCCTTGATCTTAGAATAGTTTATCCTTGCCATTGTTGTCAAGACTTGGTAAAATTTAATGGAATTTGTGAATTGATGTGTTGATGAGAAGTAAGTGTGGGGTGATCTTGTCCAATTGTTGAGAAAAGAAAAGGTGTTGCCGAATAAAAGAAGAAAGAAAAGAAAAATCGGACAGAAAAATTTGAAAGAAAATCCGATCCGAGAATAAGAAAAATTGGAGATTTCGGCAACTAAAATAATTGGATGAGTTCTTGTGGTGAATTTGGAATTGTATGATTATTTGAAGGTCTAGCATTGTTATACTTGACCTTTGTTCATATTCACTATGTTATGGGGAAGAAAAGAATGAAGTTGGGCCCAACATGATGAAATTTGGCCCTTTGAAGTGAAGTCATAAGGAGTATTGAATTTTGCTAAGTCTTGGTGACATTCTATCACCACCTTCCTAAATGAGAATGCCTTATGCCAATCCCCATTATCACCATTATGTTGATCTTTTCATGATTCTTAAAATAGGTAAACTTTGATTAAGTGGAGATTTTTGTCAAGAATGAGCATATGGCTTTGGTTCATTTGTGCACATAGTTGTTATATGAAGTTTTTCCTGAAAGATTAATTCACAAAGTGCTTTTATTTGATGAAATATGCAAGTTACTCTTTGTAACTCTTAATCTATTCGCTTGCATATACTATGAGTGAATTGCCATATCATGAGTGAAAAGAAGAGAGTATGCCTAGTGAGGAGGATGAAATCAACATAACATGTCATTGCTTGTGATTTTCGCTTCTTACTTGTTCATGCTATGATACATGTCTATGACGCTTGGGATTATTGTGCTTACATTGAATGCTTAACTTGAAAGCTATGTGTTTAAAGATCCTGAGACAATCATTTTAGGGGCTGTAGTGTGAGTCTTTTTGTTTGTTTTGCTAAGGGACTAGCAAAGGCTAAGTGTGGGGTAGTTGATAGGAGCATAAAATGCGACGTTCTTAATATGTTTTTATCCCCATTTATGCATTTCTTATCCCTTATTGTTGTATTATAGAGTCATTGAGTCATGTTAGAGTCGTTGGCAAGTGTTGGTGAATAAACTGAGCTAAAAATGCAGAAATGTCGATTTTTGAAGAGTTTTAGTTTAAGTAGGACTCCTTGTTGTACTAGGAATCCTGTTTGGACTAGGAAACCTGTTTTGACTAGGAAACTTGTCGGAATAGATTTCTTTATCTTTCGTCGTTTCTAATATTTGTGTGGATCGGTTTGTGCTATAAAATGTTAAATTGCATAATTATGATGGAGTCCTTATTGAACTAGGATTCCTAATAAGAGTTTTAATGTGACTAGGACTCCTTTTTCAAGTAGAACTCTATTTGGAAAAGGAATCCTTACCAAAGTAGGAATCCCAGTTGGATAAGGATTCTACGAGTTTGAGTCCTAATTGAAGTCTACGAGTGAAGAGTTTTAGTCGAACAAGGAGTCTACAAACGCTCGACGTTTTTGAATCGTCGAAAGAATTTCATTGAAAATACAACTCCTTGTTGGACTAGGATTCCTTATCTATCTAGGACTCTTACTCATGATAATTGTGCTACATATTTTGTCTTCTTCTTGATTTATTTCATAATGATATTTTCAGGAAATCATGAGAAGGCAAATGGAAGAATTTTCGGTGGAATATGAAGATGCCATGCCGTGTAGATCAAGAAATAGAATTCCAAAATGGATTTGGAAACTTTCCTAATCTCCTAACCTTATCTATTACATCTATGTCTTTTTAAGACATTATTTGTCTAGATTAGGACAAGTTTAATGCATGGTTTAATTTTGTATTTCTTTTCTTTATTTTCAGATATTACTTGGAGATAAAGGAGGAGTTATTATCTTTATATTAAAGATAATTTTCGGCAAGGAGAGAAGACTTGTGCCGTGCACCTTCAAGGAAGAAGAATTGGATTAGAAGACCACATGGCCGGCCAAGATGATGATTTAATCAAGAATTAATTCTATTATTCTTATAGAATTTCGGAAGAAAAATAAAGGAAATGAAGGACTCTCTTGCCGTGGAAGAAAAGAGAAGGAAACCAAATCGGATTTGGTTTCCTTGTAACATTTTGCAAGGGACTCTTTGCCGAATCAAAAGAGAGTTTATTAAAGAGAAAAATCAAGAGATAATTCGGAAAAGAAGATGAGATAACTTGGTATTTATTCTACCATTATCTAAGAATTTCGGAAAAGAAGAAAAGAACAAAGCATGGAATGAATGTGGACTTAATATGTGCTTGATGCAATTGCTTGGTGCCGAATTAATGTGTTTTTACTTGAAGAATTTGTGAAGGGATAATTCGGAAATTGCATGAAGAGACCAAGTCTTGTTGCCGAATCCATCACCTAATTGATTTCGGTTTTATTGGAGAGAAATCCTTTGCCGAACCCTAGCTCCTCCTATCCTCTATTTATACCACACTTTGGTATTCATAAAATCATCTCCCTTTCCTCACTTTTACCTTGCCGAATCCCTGCCAAATTAATTCCAGAAATTCTACCAAGAAGCTTTGCCGAATCCACTCACCATCTCTCACGAAATTCCACCATCACCAATCCTTGCCGAAATCTTCATAAGGTTGTAATCATGGATTGTATTTCATTGGTTTTTGTTTCTTTGTATTTAAACATAACTTTGTCTATGAAGTATGTTTTGGTTTCTGAATTTTATTTCGGTATTGATAATCATATATGGGATCTTTGGATCTTTGTTATAAATGTTTGGGATTTTTATATATGATTGCCGATTTATGCATGTGATATAATTAAATATGTTGTATGGGCAGTAGGTTTTGAATGTGTTCTTGATTTTAATTAGGTTTATTTCCTTAATTCGTGTGGAACCGAAGGAGATATCTAGATGCATTCGATGGCCATGAGTGTTATCTAGGTATTAAATTCATATTCCGATTTAATACATGTTGAATTACACGCATGTTGGATTTGACATGTATTAATCTAAGGGTAAGAGTAATTATGGAAATTTACATGTCGATGTGAGATGGGTGACGCCATACTTGCTAACATGTTCCAATTCGACATATTGTGCTTATGTGCTAATTGTGTTTAATTTCTACGCATTGTGTTATTAAACTGATTAGTACCATGTTTAGGATTACACGCATGTTGGATTCTAAATACTTGTGATGTTTTGAATAATTAGAATAACCGCATTGGCTCTAATTAAATTGGAACTTAATTGATCTTGAATTCGATATTTGCTGCTGCCCTATTACTTGTTTTAATTTTATTGCATGTATAATGTGATTTGTGTTTGGTAATTGTGTGAAAGGTGATGATCAATTGTATATAATAGCTTAGGTTTTGTAAAAATCGTAAAAATTCAGTAGGTTATTAGATAAAAATCGTAACCCCCTTTAATACAACACTTTGTGTGATTAAAAGCCCTTGATTTCCCCGGATAGAACGATCCCTACTTGTCCTAACTACAATTGACAAAAGAAGGGTATTATTTGTATGAGATTGTTTTGCAGGTACAAATTGTGCACGCATGTGATCCCATCACCTTGTTAATGTCCTTAAACTAAAACCCGGTTTGGCGGACTCCAACAAAAAGAAAGAAATAAGGAGATCAGCTTTAAAGTTGTGGAGCATGGGCCAAAGGTAAGAGAGTGTGGTAAAAGCCCGAGTGTGAGGTGCGTTTGGTTCGATATGCATGGAGTTTAATGGATGGCAAGGCCCAATGGGGCCTTGTGAGGTTATCACCATCGACAATATGCATTATGGAGCTAAACGGATGGTCGTCAAAGAGTTTGCATTTTCTAATCCCTCACTTTCATTTTCCTAAGCATGAATAGTTGTGTTTGTGTTTTTCATTTTAATAAACTTGTAGCATTGAGTGTTAGATAGTCATTTCACCCTTGATCAATGGATAATACACAAAAGATTTAGCTTTTATTGAAATGATTATCCAAAGTTCAAGTGTGAGGTGGCTACCTTCTCTTTTTCTTGCCTTATGTTAGTTTGTAGTTTTGAATGCTAGTTGTAGCCTTAACGATGCATGCTCCCCAAAACATTGATAGGATCTTAATAGCTTCATACCACATTAGGGACTATATGATGTTTTAAGTGTGAGGTGTTTATTAGGCATATGTGTTAATTAGTTTGTTTTGGCTAGCATATGGTAGTTAATAAGCATAGTTTCTTATTCCTTAAATTTGTTTCACCATTGTCCATTGCACATTGAGGACAATGTGCGATTTAAGTGTGAGGTGTAAGGCTAAGTCATTTCATTCCTTATCCTTTTTCTTGTGTTAGTTAAAAAAAAAATCATAAAAATTGAAAAAAAAAATTGAAAAAATGCAAAAATAAGTGTATAAGTGGTTGCTTGCTTGGTCTTAATTGGAAACAACCCCGACCGAAATGATGTCTATTTGGATAGATTTATTTTGACTATGTTTAGCGATTGAAGATCAATGCTTTGTTAATAGGAGGATTTGGCGTTTTGTGCTCACATGCATTAAAGTCATATTGCCTATGGCATTTTAGATGGATTCATGTGGGAAAGATGAGGATTAAATTTGTTGAAACTATCTATGCCTAATAATGTGAGCTTTTGGGCCTATTATAGTGCATAAAAGTTTCACTTGCACTAGTTCTTTCATTGTGTGATCAATTCATTGTGCATGTAATCTAGAACTTGCTTCAAATCTTTCGAGACTTTATATCAAAAGCATGAGTTGTTATTGGGGAAGACCAAGGCATTAAGTATCCACCATGGCCAAATAGCTTTTGTCCTTATAATGAAATCCATTAGTAAGCCAATTTGAGCCTTTGTAATTATGTGTTAGCCTTTTCATTTCTTCACCACCACAAATGTCTACCCTTTTAAGCCTAAACACTTTTCCCCCACCCTTTCTAAGCCAAGTGGTAAGCAATGTGAGTCATATTATTTGTTTGGTGCTTGTAAATGGGTTTGCGGAGCAAAATAATAAGTGTGAGGTGGGTAGAATATTTTTTTGTGTATCCAAGAAAAGAAAAGGGTGACCCTAGAAACATGTTCATAATATCAAAAGATTTATTCAAAAGTTAATATGGACTAGGGTCACCAAAGGAAAGAAAAAAAAAATGAAAAAAATAAATAAATAATAGAAAAAGTGTTATTTGTGTGAGTGGAAAGAGAAAAAGAAAAAAAATGAAAGAAAGAAAAGAGAAAAATACAAAAAGAGTGAGGAGAATAAATATTTTTAGTTTAGTAGTTTAGATGGGTTTGTGGGAAAGAAAAGAGGGAGTTATAAAGTACCTAGAGCAAAAGAGTCTTATATGATGTCAACAAGAGAATTGCTTACTAGGAGGCTTGTAGTTTGTGATTTCCTTTCCCTTCATTTCTTAAAACCACCACCTTATGCCCCGCTACAACCTTAATAAAAGACCTTGTGATTCAAGAGAACTTGTGCAATGATCATGTGGAGAAAAGATTGAAGAGCAAGTCTATGGAAAACATGTCAATTGAATTGCATTTGAGTGTAAACACTAGCCATTAAACACTTGAGTGAAAATAATGAGTGATATCCATGTGAGTTTGATGGTTAGACAAATGTGGTCCACATTAATCCTATATGAATATTTTTAAGGTGCATACACATTGTTGAGCATGACTTTCCAAAGCCACTTATTAGCCTTGCATTTCGAAAATTTGGTTTCTAAGCATGCTCAATTGAAGTCATTCCATGAAGTAATGAATCTCTAAGGGAAGTTGGTGTCCTCAAGGATGCAAGTGAACCTTTGTTTGTTTGTGCTTATTTAGTTTATGTTTTGCTTGAGGACAAGCAAAGTCTAAGTGTGAGGTAGTTTGTTAGGTCAATATTTACCTAGTAATTGTTGCCTTATTCTTATTCTTTTGCTATATCCTTTTGTGTTTTATCTATTTCTTATAACGTTTCCTATTCATGCTAGGAAAATGAGCTAAGGATCGGAAAAGAGACAAAATGGTGGATTTAGCACATATTGAAGAAATCGGGTGAAGAATCGAAGCCAAAGGAGCAAAACCGGAAAATACACTAAAAGACGAATTTGACCGGTCAACGGGCAGAATTCCGGTCAAACTCCGGCGGTCGGAAGATGGTGATGGCTGATATTCAAGTGAAGGAGCATTGGAGGGAAGAAGAGTTGTTGATTCAAATTCAAATGGGAAGAAGACAAGTGAAAGGGACATCTTTGGCTTTGTCCCTTTGATGTTGACCTTGTCCCCTTGTCCTTATGGCCAAATATCAAGAGTGCCCTTTCCTTTTCCTTCTCCACCAAAATATCTTTGAGGTTTTTGGTCATTTTATAAAGACTAGATCCACAATTTGTGCTTACATCTTTGTCCATAACATCTAGCCCTTCATTTTCTTGCATCTCCACCCTCCATTCACCACTTTAGGCCTATTTATAATCCCCTCTCCCATTTTGGACGAAAAGAAGCTCTCTCTCCCCTCATTTCCTCTCCATTTTTCATAGTTCTTCATCTCTTAGTTTGTTTAGTTAGAATAGTTTAGCCCTTGTGTAGAGAGAGGGGTGTAGCATCTTTGGTTGATAACCAAAACCGAAGATTCTACACCCCTTGATCAATCACACTTGTGGGTAGATCCATGAAGCCTTGTTCTTAATCTTTTCTTTGTGTATGTGGATTTGTATAGTGTTTTGGGTTTGAGAAAACCGAAATACTATACTTTGAAGCTTCACACCCTCTTTGTATACATCTAGGAAGCTCATGGGTATTGTGGTTCTTTCTCACCTTCTCTTGCTTTCTTGATGTATTACTTTTGTAAGGCTTTTATGTATATGCATATGTGTGTGAGTTGTGGATATGAGCAAACAATGTAATTTCCTTATATTGATGATTGATGCATGTTTGAATCTATGGGTTCCTACTCTTTATGCTTACTAAATGTGTTAGCTAGCTTTGTCACCTAAAAAGCATGTTTAGGTAAGTAATTAATCGGAACATGAAATTGACAACTTCTTGAATCCGTGAGCATGAGTAGCCTTTAGGTGGTGGCTTAGTATTTCTTACTGGAAGTATTAAGTTGCTTGGATTTCTTACTATGAACTTAATGCTTGTGCCGTGAGTTTAATTGCACTAAGGGGGCGTTAGGCTTGTGGTACATAGCCCACTTGTGTTATAAGGTAACATAATTGGGATTAAGGTTGTGTGATTTAACTTGGCTCCAAAAGACTTTGTTAAATTGCATGATTAGTTAGTTTCTTGGTAGCTTAACCAAAGCACTAGGGGGATATTTGTCAACCATGTTTTCACATCAATTATGGGTTACATTTGTGCATAAGTCTCTTTTCCTCTCATTGATCTAGTCTCAACACTTGTTAGTTTAGTTTGTTTTATGTTTATGTTAGCTTTAATTTATCTAAAATCAACAAAGCCGATTCACTACCACTTGTTAAAACCATCCCCATGACCTTTAGCTTCCAAAGGGCTAAGGTTGTGAATTGTAAAAAGGTAGATGCATGTGTTTTCTAGGTTTCATTTCGCGGTAATCTAGTTAGGGTAGAGTTACTCAATCCCTTGGGTACGATACTCTTACTTTTTCCCCCTATACTAAAACTTGACCTCCTATTCTTGGGAGTAGGAAGCATCACAAATTTGCACATAATATTAGTTAGGTGATGCAACCAACAACTGTTCTAAGCTCAAGGAAAGTGTATCATGGTGATGAAATAAAATGGCTCAATGTTGGCTCAAGGGGGTTAAAACTAAGGAGTCCCACGACGGGCACAAATGAGGCATATGCTTTATTTGGCATGGTGGTAATCCTAACAAGATCATCTCAATCATATTCGAAATCAAGGCATTTCATGAATAATAGTCTCAAAAATCGTCAAGAGCAAGTTCTAGCATTCTAGAGTTCATTAAAATCTATGGCACATAGTCATTGAATATTCAAAGAATGATGAAGTTTTGAAAAATTCTGCCCATTTTTATCACTCAAGAAGGAAAGTATATGGCATCAAAGCTCACAAAGGTTATTATGGAACAAAATCAACACAACATACATGCTTATTACACAATTAAGTCCAAGTCTCAAATGTTCATACCAATCACAAAGTCCATGAAACTCACAATTATTTTCAAGATTATGCAAAACCATCATCTATGTATTAAAGATATAATCATCATAGACTATTTAGGGGCACCTAAGACTCTAAAATTAAAACAAAAAATTAAAAAGCAACGAAATTTTTTTATTTTTTCTGGATTTTTCTGATTTTCTATTTTCTTTTCTTTTTATGACTCAAAACAAAGACTCAAAACAAAAACAAAACATGTGAAACATGTATCCCTACCCCACACTTAGAAAATTACATTGTCCTCAATGTACAGAAAAATTATGTAGTAATTTCCAAGCATTTGATAATTCACAAGTTCCAAATTTATACAATTCAGCCAAAAAGAGTTTTGGGTTTTGAAATTCAAACTCTCGTAGACGGCTCCTTCACAATTTTTGGTTGAAATGGGTTGCCTCCCATGCAGCGCTTAATGTTTATAGTCTACTCAGCCTAGACTCTGATGGAGCTATTATCCAAGCACAAAGTACCTGCAAAACAACTTCATACACATAATACCCTTCTTGTGTCGAGTGTAGTATTGACAAGTAGGGATCGTTCTATCCGGGGAAATTAAGGGCTTTTAATCACATAAAGTATTGCACAAAAGGGGGTATCGATTTTTTTATACTAAATACCTACTGATTTTTTTTTACGAAAATTATAAATCCTATGTTATTATTTACATTTGATCAACATCTTCCACACAATCATCAAACACAAATCTCATTATACATGCAACAAAATTAAAACAAGTAATTGGGGCAGCAAACATATAACGAATTCTAGATCAACTAAGTTCCAATTTAATTAGAGCCAACGCGGTTATTCTAATTATTCAAGACATCACAAGTATTTAGAATCCACAACGCGTGTAATCCTAAACATGGTACTAATCGGTTTAATAACACAACGCGTAGAAATTAAACACAAATAGCACATAAGCACATATTGTCGAATTGGAACATGTTAGCAAGTATGGCGTCACTCATCTCACATCGACATGTAAATTTTCATAATTACTCTAGCCCTTAGATAAATACATATTAAAATCCACAACGCGTGAGATCCAACATATATTACATCGGCATATGAATTCAACATCTAGATAACAACCATGGCCTATGATTGCATCTAGACATCTCCTTCGGTTGCACACGAATTATGAAAATAAACCTAATTAAATCAAGAACACATGCTAAAGCTACTGCCCATAATACAAATTTAATCACATCACATATATAAATCGGCAATTATATACAAAATTCCCAAACATTTATAACAAAGATCCGAAGATCCCATATATAGTTATCAATACCAAAAATAAATCCAGAAATTAAAACATATTTCATAGACAAAAGTATGTTTAAATACAAAGAATCAAAAACCAATAAAGTACAATCCATGTTACAACCTTATGAAGATTCGGCAAGGATTGGTGGAGGTTGGATTTTTGTGAAGGATGGAAGGTGGATTCGGCAAAGAATTCTTGGTACAATTTCTGAATTTAAATGGGCAGAGGTTCGGCAAGGAAATTGAGGGGAAGAGAAGATGATTTTTATGAATACAAAGTGTTGTATTTATAGGGGAAGAGAGGAGCTAGGGTTCGGCAAAGGGTGAAGCACAAGAAAACCAAAACCAATTAGGTTTTTGTTTCGGCAAGCATTCTTTTCTTTTTCCACCGAATATCTTCTTTTCTTTTCTTTAATTCGGCCAAATCTTCAAGTCCCATGCAATTGCCGAATTATCCTTTAACAAAAGCTGATTGATAGGAGCATAAAATGCGACGTTCTTAATGTGTTTTTACCCTCATTTACGCTTTGCTTAGCTCTTATTATTGTAGAATTGAGTCATTAGATCGAGTCTTGAGTCTTTGGTAGAGAATTTGCGAAAATGTGCTTAAAAGGAGGAAAAACTGAAATTTTGGCAAGTCCTTAGTAAAGTAGGAATCCTTGTTGGAGTATGATTGTTAAATATGTTTTATTTATGCCGAAACTAATATTCTTGTTCTCTTATTATCAGATTTAATCATAACATGTGCAAGACATGTGCTCGACGTGGCATGCATAAGGAAAGCAAGGATTAAATAGGCTGACGAACCCAACAAGGAAGGAAATAAATGAAATTGAAAGAGAAAAATGTGCAGCTGAATTGAAAGAGAAAAAGGAGAAGAAGGAGGAGAAAATAAGGAAAGAAAGCCGAGTTAAGAAGGAGCTTTATTCAGAAATTAATCTTTATTCTTTGACTAATTCGGCAAACAAAATAAGGGAGGTCTTCTACGGCAAAAGAAGGAAGGGAATTCAAGGACGTATGTGGACTGATTTTCACCCATCATTCAAAGGAAAGTTGGCTGAATTATATCAAGAATAAATGGAAGAAATATTGCAAGATTATTCAGCATTTATTTAAGGATTATTTTGGCAACAAATCAAGAAGAAAATCAAGGATTGTCGAACAAGAAAAGAGGGAGGAATTGAATTCGGATTGAAGCACCTAGGGTTGCCGAACTCTCCCTCATGCTTCTCCTATATATAGTTCGGCACTTGCTCAAAGAAGGGAATCTCTTCTCTCTCACTTTTCACTAGCCGAAATTCTGTCCATTTAGCACCATAAATCCAAAGAAAATTCAAGCCGATTCCACCATTCATCACCACCACCGATTACAAGACATCATCCCACCGAATCTTCCTTTGTTGAATCTTCTTCAAGGTTTCTTTTAAAGTGTGATTCACTCATCTCTCATGGCTTGTAATTTTCTGTATAATTACTTAACTTTGTCTATGAAGTTTGTAAGGATTTGTGGTTTGTTATTTGGTTTTATTAATTTTACATTGGATTTCCGAAATTCTGTTATGTGTTTTGGTTTTCTTTTTGTTTAATTGATGAACATGTATATGACGAATTGATTGTATGGTAATAGGGCAGTAACTTTGTTGCATGATTTGATGATTTTATTTGGTTTATTTTCTGAATTCGTATGCACAACAAGTTTTAGGGTTAAGTGAAGCTTTAGCTAGGCTGATCTTGGGTTTAATTCTTTATGTTACCGAACCACAAATATGAGGTAAGTTATACACGAAGTTGATTTATCTTGTATTGGTTCTAAGGGATAGAGTAATTCAGAAAATATGCATGTTGAAGCAAGGTGAGGTGACGCCATACTTGTTGCATGTTTCCAATTCGACTCATTGTGCTTATATGTTTCTTGGTTTAATTTCTACACGAAGTGTCTTTAAACTGATTAGCACTATGTTTAGGGTTATGCACGAAGCTAATTCTAAATAATTGAGGAGTTTTGAATGATTAGATGAACCACGAAGGGCTCTAGTTATAATTGGAACTAAATTGCATGAAATCGGATTCAATAAAGTTGCTGCCGTATTGTTGTTTGATCGGTTTGTTATGTGCATGTGAGTTTTGTGTGATGTGTATTGTGTGAAAGAGGTTGATCATATGTATATATTAATTTAGGCTTTATTTTCGTAATTTTCAGTAGATATTAGATACAATTTCCAATCCCCCCATATTTATTTATATGTGATGCTTTATGAAATTAAATGCCCTTGATTTCCCCGGATAGAACGATCCCTACTTGTCAATACTACATTCGACACAAGAAGGGTAATATATATGTATGAGATTATTTTGCAGGTACAAATTGTGCACGCATTGTGGTCGCATCAATTTTTGGCGCCGTTGCCGGGGAAATTATAATATTTTGATTCATAAAGTGTTGTTTTGTAATTTTGTATATTGCAGATTATTTAATTTTGCTATAGTTTTTGGAATATGTATAATAGGATTTTTCAGACATGTAATAGTAAATAGGGATTTCCGATTTTTGTTTTTGTTTTTGGTTTTTGTTTTGATTAATTGCCGATTATGTGATGTATATTGTGAATGTTTGTACACTTAGATAATTTCTAGGAAGTTGATAGTTTTATGTATGTTTTGAGTTTATTGTAGTTTCTAAAGTGTAACATGTAGGTGAAGCCTCTTTTGTTGATCATAACCTAAACCCTTCATTTGAATGGTGCTTTGTTGAATCCGTTTTATGTAGATTGGGAAACGCGGGATACTTCCCCCCCCACGCATACAAACGATATTTCGGCAATTGCATTACTTCTGTGAGGTTGAGGGCGGTTTTAATCAACACTTGTAGACCGCTAGGACCCGAGTTTAATTTACAAAGTATAGGGCAAGTTATTTTCATTGATTGGTTCGAGGTTTGTAAAACTGGTTCTCAAGACCCACAGACTGATGTTCATTCTCGGTGAGTGAGTCGATAGAGGACTTGTCCTCCGTGGTTACCAACTTTGAGACCTGCCTGGTTCCTAAAGAGAGTTTACTCTCCGTGAATCTTAACGACACCGCCTTTGAAAAGTAAAGTACTCTCGACCTAGACAACAGCTTGTGCCGAAGCATCACCTCACTTTAGACGCTAGAAAATAACTTGAGCATATGTGAATCTATTTTTCTTCAAAAGATAAAATTCGCCTTTAATTTTTGAGGTATATCGGAATTAGCATGATACTACCTTGGACTGCTTCAGCCCATTGCACTGTTATCTCCTCTGCTCCACGTACCTCAAATTTTAAAGTTGTGTGAATAAAAGACATTAGAAATTCTAAGTTTCGGCATTTACATACTTACATAATTCGATGACCTTAAGAACCAAGCCATTTTGTTGATACATGTATATTTCGTGTGTTGTATTGTATAACTAGTTTAAATTGTTAGGGAGTTTTAAAAGTCTATTTATGTTGAGTTTGTCTTTGGTTTTGAGGGGAAGAGGAATAGGTAAGGTCACTAATGTTGATATTAGCCTTAACCCTTCATACTAGCGCTTGCGTTTTTATGAGGTTGAGGGCGGCTTTTATGCACTTTAGTGGTACTGACAACATAAGGTTCTCAACAGAGTAAGGGGCATTCATAGTTCGTTTGTTCTAATTTTGGTGTTGAGGTTTGTTTAACTAGATCTCAAGGCCCACAGACTGATGTTCATTCTCGGTGAGTGAGTCGATAGGGAGTTCGCTCTCCGTGGTGTCCAACAACGAGTCTTGCTTCACTCCATTGTTAGTACTTTCGTTCTAGCCTTCTGAAACCACGGAATCTTGTGTCTAGTCGATAGACCTAGGCCGCACTTCCACCGAGCTTCAAAACCTTAAATGAGTTTGATATAAGTAAATTTTTAAATCTCAAAAGAAAACATTTCTTGGTTTGAATTTTCGAGGTATATCGGAATAAGCATGATACTACCTTGGGCTGTATCAGTCCATTGCACCGTTATCTCCTCTGCTCCACGTACTTTGAAAATTCGAACAAATCAAATAGCAATTTAACTAGGGATACATAAAACACATTCTTGATACTTACTTCTTTCGTTTATACTTGTGAACTTGTCTGAAATATACTTGTGAATTTTTCGTGTGATACATATACATATATTTATTTGAATTTTTCGTTGATACTTACTTATATTTGTATGATACATACTTTTACCCTAACACTAATACATTCTAACTTTACACCTAACGTTGGTTTTTCTTTTTAATTCATTGACTAAACACTTGATCTTTTAATAATTTCAGGTACATGAATCTTGGTTGGTCACAAGAAATTGAGGATAGATTGAAAAGAATTTGCAACCAAGAGGAAGAAGAGCAAGTACTGCCGAGCACATCTTCACCAGAACATCAGTGTGTTTCTCCTACCTCATCACTTTTCAACAGAAATTTCGTTGCACTACCATCACCATTTCCTTTAAAAGCTTCGTGTGAACTTAATCCTTTGTTTCACGAAGAACCAGAGTTTGAGCTACTTCAAAGTCCCATACCTATTCAACATTTGAACTTTAATTTACCTGATCCTACATTCAAGATGACTTCATTAAGGGAAGAGAATGGGCAAGTAGATGCGCCACAAGGAGGAGCGGCAAGACCAAGCAATGTGACATATCCTGCCGTTGCAACTGGCAAGTCGGCTGAGTTTGAATTGAAGGGTGGATTTATCCACCAATTGCCCAAGTTCTTTGGACTTAGTGGAGAGGATCCAAATCGCCATATTCAGAAGTTCGAGTTTCGTTGTGAAACCATGTGTCCAACTGGAGCTGATTTGCAACATGTGAGAATGAAAGCTTTTCCATTTTCACTTGAAGATAGGGCTGCCGAGTGGTTCTTTGCTATACCACCCGGAAAGATAACGTCTTGGGACACAATGGTGAAGGAATTTCTCACTAAATATTTTCCTTCATCAAGGGTGACACAAATTCGGAAGGAGATCACCTCAATTAGACAAGAACCGGATGAGGCTTTTGATGTGTATTATGATAGATACAAGTCTTTGGTGGCAACGTGTCCTAATCATGGGATACGTGAGGGTCTTCTTCTTCAGTACTTTTATGAAGGTTTTCGCCCTATGGAGCGTCGATTTCTTGATTCAGCTGCCGGAGGGTCGTTAATGGAAAAGAGCAAAGAGGAGGTTAAGAACTTGTTGGAAATGCATTTTACTAACCAACAACAGTTCGGGTCTACTTCCTCTAAGCGTGTTAGTGAAGCTAGCGGATTTGAGGAGTCAAGTGCTATTAAGGAGCTTCGAGATGACATGGGGAAGATCACTGAGATGATGACACAAATGATGAAGCTGAAACAAGCTCAAGTTTGTGGTGTTTGCCGAATGGAAGGGCATGTAACCGATTTATGTCCTCAACTTGGAGCGGACAAGCATTTTGAGGAGGCCAATGCATTGGGCTTTCCTCAACAACAAGGAGGGCAGCGGTTTGGGAATTTCAATCCAAGGTTTAACGATCACCCTAATTTTCGTTGGGCCAACAATAACAATGTTCAGAATCCTCAACCATTGACGCCACCACAAGCAAACCAAGGAGGCATGGCGTATCAACCTAGACCTCAAGAGCAGTTTCAAGGGTTTGCAAGACCTCAGCAACAATTTTACAATAATGCTCAAGCATCATCGAATCCTAACTATGATGCCATGCTGAAATCTTTGAATGATGCAACTCACACATTGTTGCAATCTACAACCTCAAACACGAAGGATATTTCTGAGCTGAAGAATCAGATGGGAAAGGTTGTGGATTTTATGGGGCAGATCCAAGAACAAGGGAGGTTACCTGGAGGAGTGATCCCTAACCCCAAGAATGAGCAAGCAAAGTCAATCACCACGAGGAGTGGAAAGATCTTGGAGGGGCCGAAAGTGACAAGGAAATTTGAGGCCGTGGTTTTGCATGATGAGAATGACGAGATGGAGGCTGCACACGGCAATGATGGTGCTGCTCATGGCAATGAGGCCGAGAAGAATAAACCGAGCAAAGAGGAGCTCGATGTAATGAAGAAAAGGGATTTGGAAAAAGATCCCGCCACCTCAGAAACACTTAAGGTAAATAATTCTAATTCAAGTGGTGTAGTTAATACTAACCAATCTTTGCGTTTACCTTTTCCATCTAGATTTGCTAAATCAAAGAAGGAGAAATCGGATGAGGAGGTGCTAGACATATTCAGAAAAGTGGAGGTGAATATACCATTGCTTGATTGCATCAAGCAAATTCCTAAGTATGCCAAATTTCTCAAAGAACTTTGTACAACAAGGAGGCATACACGTGAGGAGCAAGTGGTAAAGATGAGTGAAACAGTTTCGGCTGTTATTCAGAGGAAACTTCCTCCAAAGATGAAAGATCCTGGCAGTTTTACAATTCCATGTATTATCGGTCAATCTTGTTTCTCTAATGTTTTGTTAGACTTAGGGAGCTTCAATTAATGTGATGTCCTATAATGTGTACAAGTCTCTAGGTTGATGGAGATGTTATCCAAGCATAAAATATCTGCAAAACAACTACATACACATAATACCCTTCTTGTGTCGATTGTAGTATTGACAAGTAGGGATCGTTCTATCCGGGGAAATCAAGGGCTTTCAATTACATAAAATATTGCACAAAAAGGGGGCAACGATTTTTAACTAAATATCTACTGATTTTTTACGAAAATTTAATTCCTAAGCTATTATATACAATTGATCAACATCTTCCACACAATCACCAAACACAAATCTCATTATACCTGCAACAAAATTAAAACAAGTAATAGGGGTAGCAGCAAATATCGAATTCAAGATCAACTAAGTTCCAATTTAATTAGAGCCAACGTGGTTATTCTAATTATTCAAGACATCACAAGTATTTAGAATCCACAACGCGTGTAATCCTAAACATGGTACTAATCGGTTTAATAACACAACGCGTAGAAATTAAACACAAATAGCACATAAGCACAATATGTCGAATTAGAAACATGTTAGCAGGTATGGCGTCACTCATCCCACATCGACATGTAAATTTCCATAATTACTCTAGCCCTTAGATAAATACATCTTAAAATCCACAACGCGTGAGATCCAACATATATTAAATCGGCATATGAATTCAACATCTAGATAACAACCATGGCCTACGATTGCATCTAGACATCTCCTTCAGTTGCACACGAATTATGAAAATAAACCTAATTAAATCAAGAATACATGCTAAAGCTACTGCCCATAATACAAATTTAATTAAACCACATATAAAATTCGGCAATCATATACAAAATTTCCAAACATTTATAACAAAGACCCGAAGATCCCATATATAATTATCAATACCGAAAATAAATCCAGAAACCAAAACATATTTCATAGACAAAAGTATGTTTAAATAAAAAAGAATCAAAAGCCAATAAAGTACAATCCATGTTACAACCTTATGAAGATTCGGCAAGGATTGGTGGAGGTTGGATTTTTATGAAAGGTGGAAGGTGGATTCGGCAAAGCTTCTTGGTAGAATTTCTGAATTTATTTGGGCAGAGGTTCGGCAAGGATTTTGAGGGGAAGAGAAGATGATTATTCTGAAATTATGGAGGAGTATTTATAGAGGAGAGGGGAGCATTAGGGTTCGGCAAAAGAATTCTCTTCACTTCAATTCAGCCGAAATATCTCTTGGTCAAAGGCTGAATTGTGCAACAATATCCCATGAATTTAATCAATTTAATTCAGCAACAAGTAATTGAACCAAGCTTCCATCAAGTCCACATTCATCCCTTGCTTTTCTCTTTTATTCTTTTCCGAAAATCCTAGGATAATGGCTGAATAAATCTTCACAATATCCTTTGATTTAATCTTGAATTAATTCAGCAATTATCAATGAACCTAGGCATGAATTGGTCCACATTCGGTTAAGCATTCTCCTCCATTCTCTCCCTTGCATTTGCCGAAAATCCCAAGCATAATCTTTTCCATAATTCTTTCTCTTTGGCCGGAATTAAAGAGTCCCAAACAACTCTTCTTCTTTCTTTCTCACGGCAACAAGCTTTCCTTTTTGCCGAAATAATTCCTCCAAATTCTTTTCTTTTATCTTCCATGAATTCCTGAAAATAAGATTAAGAAATAAATCACAAAGAAGATAAAAATATGTAGCACAATTATCATGAGTAAGAGTCCTAGATAGATAAGGAATCCTAGTCCAACAAGGAGTTGTATTTTCAATGAAACTCTTTCGACTTTACAAAAACGTCGAGCATTTATAGACTCCTTGTCCGACTAACACTCCTATTTTCATAGACTTCAATTAGGACTCAAACTTGTAGAATCCTTATCCAACTGGGACTCCTACTTTAGTAAGGATTCCTTTTCCAACTAGAGTTCTAGTTGAAAAAGGAGTCCTAGTTACAATCAAACTCTTATTAGGAATCCTAGTTCAATAAGGACTCTACCATAATTATGCATTTTTAACATTTCTAGCACAAACCGATTCCACACATGATTTAGAAACGACGAACAATAAAGAATTCCATTCCGACAAGTTTCCTAGTCAAAACAGGTTTCCTAGTCCAAACAGGATTCCTAGTACAACAAGGAGTCCTACTCAAACTAAAACTCTTCAAAAATCGACATTTCTGCATTTTTAGCTCAATTTATTCACCAACACTTGCCAACGACTCCAACATGACTCAATGACTCAATATTACAACAATAAGGGATAAGAAATGCATAAATGGGGGTAAAACATATTAAGAACGTCGCATTTTATGCTCCTATCAACTACCCCACACTTAGCCTTTGCTAGTCCCTTAGCAAAACAAATAAAAAGACTCAACACTACAGCCCCTAAATAATTGTCTCAGGATCTTTAAACACATAGCTTTCAAGTTATGCATTCAATGTAAGCACAATAATCCCAAGCGTCATAGACATGTATCATGGCATGAACAAGTAAGAAACGAAAATCACAAGCAATTACATGTTATGTTGATTTCATCCTCCTCACTAGGCATACTCTCTTCTGTTTACTCATGATATGGCAATATTCACTCAAAGTATATGCAAGAGAATAGATTAAGAATTACAAAGAGTAACTTGCATATTTCATCAAATAAAGGCACTTTGTGAATAGTACTATTAAGATAAACTTCATTTAACAATTATGTGCACAAATGAACCAAAACCATAAGCTCAACTCTTGACAAAATCTCCACAAATCAAAGTTCACCTATTTTAAGAATCATGAAAAGATCAACATAAAGGTGATAATGGGGATTGGCATAAGGCATTCACATTTAGGATAATGGTGATAAAATGTCACCAAGACTTAGCAAAATTCAATAAATCCTTATGACTTCACTTCAAAGGGCCAAATTTCATCATGTTGGGCCCAATCTTCATTCTTTTTCTTCCCTAAAACATAGTGATCAAGGACAAAGGTCAAATATAGCAATGTAAGACCTTCAATCATCAAACAATCTCCAAATTCACAATCACACACTCATTCAAATTTTTCTTCTTTTCTTCATTGCTGAAACTTATTTTTTTTTTCTTCTTATTTCGGATCGGATTTTTCTCTTTATTTTCTGACCGATTTTTCTTTTCTTCAGCAACAATAATTACATGCATTTGGACAAGCTCACCCCACACTTATTTCATAACATCACATCAATTCACAAATTCCCATTAAATTTTTACCAAGTCTTGACAACAATGGTAAGGATAAACTGTTCTAAGCTCAAGGAAAGTGTATCATGGTGATGAAATAAATGGTTTTAATGTTGGCTCAAAGGGGTTAAAACTAAGGAGTCCCACGACGGGCACAAATTAGGCATAAGCTTTATTTGGCATTGGTGGTAATCCTAAAATGATCTTTTCAATCCTTTTCAAAATCAAGGCATTTCATGAATAATAGTCTCAAAAAATTGTCAAGAGCAAGTTCTAGCATTCTAGAGTTCATTAAAATCTATGGCACATAGTCATTGAATAATCAAAAAAAATGATGAAGTTTTGAAAAATTCTGCCCATTTTTATCACTCAAGAAGGAAAGTATTTGGCAATCAAAGCTCACAAAGGTTATTATGGAACAAAATCAACACAAACATACATGCTTCTTACACAATTAAGTTCAAGTCTCAAATGTTCATACCAATCACAATGTCCATGAAACTCACAATTATTTTCAAGATTATGCAAAACCATCATCTATGTATTAAAGATATAATCATCATAAACTATTTAGGGGCACCTAAGACTCTAAAATTAAAACACAAATTTAAAAGCAACGAAATTTTTTTTTTATTATTATTATTATTATTTTTTTTTTCTTTTTCTGATTTTTCCGATTTTTAATTATCTTTTCTTTTTATGACTCAAAACAAAGACTCAAAACAAAAACAAAACATGTGAAACATGTATCCCTGCCCCACACTTAGAAAATTACATTGTCCTCAATGTACACAAAAATTATGTAGTAATTTCCAAGCATTTGATAATTCACAAGTTCTACATTTATACAATTCAACCAAAAAGAGTTTAGGGTTTAGAATTTCAAACTCTCGTAGACGGCTCCTTCACAATTCTTGGTTGAAATGGGTTGCCTCCCATGCAGCGCTTAATGTTTATAGTCTACTCAGCCTAGACTCTTCTCCATATCATCAGGATCTTGGTGCGTCTCTAAATTGTATCTCCTCAATGGTGTGCTCCTCAAAAGGTTCGTAGTAAGGTTTAAGTCGATGACCATTCACCTTGAACGCTTTTCCTGTTTCAATACTCTGAATTTCTATAGCACCATGAGAAAACACATTAGCAACAATATAGGGACCAGCCCAACGAGAACGCAATTTTCCAGGAAATAATCTAAGACGAGAATGATATAACAAGACTTTTTGGTTAATATGAAACGTTTTGCCTCTTATCATCTTGTCATGATACAATTTCGTCTTCTCCTTGTAAATCCACGCAGCATCATATGCTTCATTCCTGGTTTCCTCAAGCTCGCTCAATTGCAATTTCCTGTGAAGTCCAGCCTTGTCAAGCTCCATGTTGGATTGCTTGACCGCCCACCATGCTCTATGTTCCAACTCTACTGGAAGATGGCACGCCTTGCCATATGTAAGCCGAAATGGAGACATCCCAATGGGTGTCTTGTATGTCGTTCTGTAAGCCCAAAGTGCATCATCAAGTCTGTCACTCCAATCTTTCCTTGATGGGCCCACAGTTTTCTCCAATATGCTCTTAATCTCTCTGTTGGACCCTTCCGCCATTCCGCTCGTCTGAGGGTGATAAGGTGTGGAAACCTTATGGGTGACTCCATATCTTCTGAGTAAAGCCTCAATTGTTCTGTTGCAGAAATGAGAACCTCCATCGCTTATAAGCACACGAGGTACTCCAAACCTGGAAAATATGTTAGTTCTCAAGAAACCTGCAACAACTTTAGAATCATTAGTTCTTGTGGCTTTCGCCTCCACCCATTTTGACACATAATCAACAGCCAACAAGATATAAAGAAAGCCCTTAGATGAAGGAAAAGGACCCATAAAATCAATACCCCATACATCAAAAATTTCAACAAATATCATAGTAGTAAGGGGCATTTGGTCTCTCTTACCAATGTTACCTGTCCTTTGGCACCTATCACATGTCATACAAAATGTGTATGCATCTTTGAAAATCGTGGGCCAATAAAACCCGCTTTCTAATACCTTGAGGGCTGTCCTCTTAGCTCCAAAGTGTCCTCCACATGCCTCATTGTGGCAAAATGCAAGGATTGGCCTATGCTCTTCTTGTGGCACACAACGTCTTATAACTTGATCATTACAAGTCCTCCACAGATATGGATCGTCCCATATGTAGTGTCTTGCATTCTTTTTAATCCTTGTCTTGGCTGCCTGCAAACATGTACTTGGAAAAGTTTTAGTAACTAAATAATTCACAATGTCTGCATACCAAGATTCTTTTGTGTCCACTCGAAAAAGCTGCTCATCTGGGAAAGTTTCCTGAAGTGGTAACGTTTCCTCTTCTCTTACAATTCTGCTCAAGTGATCCGCCACAACATTTTCGCTCCCCTTCTTGTCCTTGATCTCGATGTCAAACTCTTGGAGTAAGAGAATCCATCGAATCAAGCGTGGCTTAGCATCTTTCTTCTTCATTAGATATCTAAGGGCTGCATGATCAGAATAAACAATCACTTTAGAATTCAAAAGATATGAACGCAATTTTTCTAAAGCAAAAATAACAGCCAACAGTTCTTTCTTAGTAGTAGAGTAATTTAATTGAGCATCATTAAGTGTGCGAGAAGCATAATAAATAGCATTCGGCTTATTCTCTTTTCTTTGTCCAAGCACTGCTCCAACTGCATAGTCTGAAGCATCACACATGATCTCAAATGGTAGGCTCCAGTCAGGTGGCGCCATTATTGGTGCCGACGTCAGCAATTCCTTCAACATCACAAATGCATCTTCACACCCTTTGTCCCATATGAATGGAACATCCTTCTGCAATAAGGCACAAATGGGCTTGGCCACCAACGAAAAATCCTTGATGAACCACCTGTAAAAACCTGCATGGCCAAGAAACGAACGTACCTCCCTTACAGTTGTAGGGGAGGGTAAGTGAAGCATAATATCAATCTTGGCCCTATCTACCTCAATACCCTTTGCCGAAATAATGTGTCCTAAAACTATCCCTTGTTTTACCATGAAATGACACTTTTCCCAATCAAGCACAAGGTTAGTTTCTACACATCTTTTCAGGATTAATTCCAAATTCTCTAAACATGCATCAAAGTCTTTTCCATAAACACTAAAATCATCCATAAATACTTCAATGATATTCTCAATATAATCACTAAAAATGGAATACATACAACGTTGAAATGTACCTGGTGCGTTGCATAAACCAAAAGGCATGCGTCGATAGGCAAACGTACCAAAGGGACATGTGAACGTCGTCTTTTCCTGATCATCTGGGTGAATGCATATCTGATTGTAACCGCTGTACCCATCCAAGAAGCAATAGAATTCGTGCCCAGCTAATCTCTCCAACATCTGGTCCATGAAAGGCAAAGGCATGTGATCCTTGCGTGTAGTAGCATTCAACTTTCTGTAGTCGATACACATCCTATGACCTGTCACCAATCGTTGGGGCACGAGCTCATCCTTGTCGTTCTTCACAACCGTGACTCCACTCTTCTTAGGTACAACTTGGACAGGTGCAATCCACTGGCTATCTGAAATTGGATAAATGACTCCACAATCCAGCAATTTGATCACCTCGTCCTTCACAATCTTCATCATAGGGGGGTGTAATCGTCTCTGACCCTCCCTAGTAGGCTTGGCTCCTTCCTCAAGCAAGATCCTATGGACACAAGTTGTAGGGCTGATTCCCTTGATATCCGCCAACGTCCATCCAATGGCGGTCTTGTTTCTTTTCAGCATGCTAGTCAAACGTGCTTCCTGCTGATCATTCAGCTGTGATGACACAATAACTGGTAGTGTGTCATCGTCTCCCAAGTACACATACTTTAAGTGATTGGGAAGCACCTTCAGTTCTAAAATAGGGGCCTGTTCCACAGATGGTAAAATTTTGTTAGTGGAAATGGGAATTGACAAAAATTTACATGTCCTCATCACGTGGGGTGTTGCCTCTAGCTCGGCAACAATGCTCATCATGCTCGGCTCAAGCTCAAGCCTTGCATCCATCGAAACCTCCTCCCCATTTGCATCAATTCCTGCCCCTTCCTCAATAGCTAGTTGCTATTGATCTAAAGTTTCTGACAAAACCTGTGCAAGAGAATCAACCACATTAATATTATAGCAAGGTTTTAGATCAGAAACCGGATACCTCATCGCTTCAAAGATATTGAAGCCAATCACTTCACCATCGAACTCCATGGTGAGGTTGCCTTCAACAACATCAATTTTAGTTCTTGCTGTCCTCATAAATGGTCGCCCCAACAATAGTTGAGTGGGATTTAAGGGCGACTCTTCCATATGTAGCACATAGAAGTCTGCAGGAAATATCAGATTATTCACCTGCACAAGAACATCTTCAACATATCCCTCAGGATATTTGTTAGACCTATCGGCGAGTTGAATAATTACATTGTCCTTTTTCAACTCGCCTAGACCTAGGGATTTATACACATTGTATGGCATAACATTTATAGAAGCCCCTAAATCTAGCAAAACTTTTTCAAAACAAGATTGTCCAATTTTACATGGCACTGAAAAGCTGCCTGGGTCTTTCATTTTTGGTGGGAGCTTCCTCTGGAGAACGGCTGAAACCGTCTCACTCATCTTTACCACCTGCTCCTCACGAGTATGCCTTCTTGTTGTGCACAGCTCCTTAAGAAATTTGGCATACTTGGGAATTTGCTTGATGCACTCAAGCAATGGAATGTTCACCTCCACACGTCTGAAGATATCAAGTACCTCCTCATCTGATTTCTCCTTCTTCGATTTAGCAAATCTGGAAGGAAAAGGCAAACTCGAAGATTGGTTAGTAATAACTAAACCACTTGAGTCAGATTTTACCTTATGTGTCTCTGAGGTTGCGGGATCTTTTTCCATGTCCCTCTTTTTCATCACGTCAAGCTCAGCCTTGCTTGGTTCACCATTTCTCTCATTGTCATTGCCGAATGTCTCATCATTGTCCTTGCCGAGTGTCTCATCATTCTCGGCATCATCACCATCGTCATCACTTGGCTTTCCCATGCTCGGCCCCTCCAAAGTCTTACCACTCCTTGTGGTAATTGCATTTGCTTGCTCGTTCTTGGGGTTCTTAATCACTCCTCCAGGTAACCTCCCTTGTTCTTGGCTCTGCCCCATGAAATCCACAACCTTCCCCATCTGATTCTTTAGCTCAGAAATATCCTTAGTGTTGGAAGTTGTAGATTGCAACATTGTGTGAGTTGCATCATTCAAGGATTTCAGCATTGCATCATAATTAGGGTTTGATGATGCTTGAGCATTGTTGTTGTAGAATTGTTGCTGCTGAGGTCTTGCATATCCTTGGAATTGCCCTTGAGGTCTTGGTTGAAACGCCATTCCTCCTTGATTTGCTTGTGGTGGCGCCACTTGTTGAGGGTTCTGAACATTACTATTGTTGGCCCAACGAAAATTAGGGTGATCGTTGTACCTTGGATTGAAATTCTGGAAAGTGGAACGGTGCTGCCCTTGGAAACCAACCGAATTGGCTTCCTCAAAATTATCACTTCCTCCCAATTGAGGATATACATCAGCCGTATGGCCCTCCAAACTACACACTCCACATACTTGGGCATGCTTCTGTTTCATCATCTGGGACATCATCTGAGTCAGCTTCCCCATATCTTCCCTAAGCTCTTTGACAGCACCAGACTCTTCAAAACCACTAGCCTCATTCACTCGCCTTGAAGAAGTAGACCCGAACTGTTGTTGGTTAGTGAAATGCATCTCCAACAAGTTCTTAACCTCCTCCTTGCTCTTTTCCATTAATGATCCACCAGCTGCTGAATCAAGAAATCTGCGCTCCAAGGGACGCAACCCTTCATAAAAATACTGCAGCAAAAGACCTTCACGTATCCCATGATTAGGACACGTTGCCACCAAAGATTTGTACCTATCATAGTACACATCGAAGCTCTCATCTGGCTCTTGTCTGATCGAAGTGATCTCCTTTCTGATCTGTGTCACCCTCGATGAAGGAAAGTATTTGGTGAGAAATTCCTTCACCATTGTATTCCAAGACACCATCTTCCCTGGTGGAATAGCAAAGAACCATTCGGCTGCCCTATCATCAAGTGAGAAAGGAAATGCCTTCATCCTCACATGTTGCAAATCTGCCCCAGTTGGGCACATTGACTCACATCTGAACTCAAATTTCTGAATGTGGCGATAAGGATCCTCTCCACTAAGTCCAAAGAACTTGGGCAATTGGTGAATAAATCCCCCCTTCAACTCAAACTCTGCTGATTTGCCAGGTGCAACAGCAGGATACGTTACATTGCTCGGTCTCACTACTCCTCCTTGTGGCGCATCTACCTGTCCATTCTCCTCTCTCAATGAAGTCATATTAAATGTAGGGTCAGGTAAATCGAAATTCAAGTACTGAATAGGAATAGGACTTTGGAGTAGCTCAAACTCTGGTTCTTCGTGGAACAATGGATTAAGTTCACACGAAGCTTCTGAAGGAAATGGTGATGGTGGTGCAACGAAATCTCTGTTAAAAAGTGATGAGGAGGGAGATACAAACTGATGCTCTGGTGAAGATGTGCTCAGCAAAACTGGCTCTATTTCCTCTTGGTTGCAAATTCTTTTCAATCTATCCTCAATTTCTTGTGACCAACCAAAATTCATGTACCTGAAATTATTATAAGATCAAGGTATTCAATCAATGAATTAAAAAGAAAAATAAACGTGTATTGTATAGTTAGAATGTATAAGTTAGTGTTATGGTCAAAATATCACACGAAAGAGTGTTAGTGTGTATAATGTCAACGAAAATTTCAAGTATAAACGAATATGTATAAGTATCACATAAATAATTCAAACGTGTAACTGTATAGGTATCACACCAAAATACATACAGGTATATTACAAAGAATATGTCACACGAAAATTTACAAGTATGGCACACATAATGTCACAAGTCTCATCGTAAAAAGTATCAAGAAAAATGTATCATACAAATATGAATATATATTAACGAAAAATTCAACCAAAAATAAGCATATGTATCACACAAAAAATTCAAAAATGTATAAGTATCACACGAACATTTCAAGTATATTTCACATAAGTTTACAAGTATAAACGAATCAAAAATGTGTTTTATGTATCCCTAGTTAAATTGCTATATGATTTGTTCGAATTTTCAAGGTACGTGGAGCAGAGGAGATAACGGTGCAATGGGCTGAAATAGTCCAAGGTAGTATCATGCTTATTCCGATATACCTCGAAAATTCAAACCAAGAAATGTTTTCTTTTGAGATTAAAAATCTACTTATATCAAATTTATTTAAGGTTTTGAAGCTCGGTGGACGTGCGGCCTAGGTCTATCGACTAGACACAAGGTTCCGTGGTTTCAGAAGGCTAGAACGAAAGTACTAATAATGGAGTGAGGCAAGACTCGTTGTTGGATACCAAGGAGAGCGAACTCCCTATCGACTCACTCACAGAGAATGAACATCAGTCTGTGGGCCTTGAGATCTAGTTAAACAAACCTCAATACCAAAATTAGAACGAACGAACTATGATTACCCCTTACTCTGTTGAGAACCTTATGTTGTCAGTACCACTAAAGTGCATAAAAGCCGCCCTCAACCTCATAAAAACGCAAGCGCTAGTATGAAGGGTTAAGGCTAATATCAACATTAGTGACCTTACCTATTCCTCTTCCCCTCAAAACCAAAAGCAAACTCAACATAAATAGACTTCTAAAACTCCTTAACCATTTAGCTAGTTATACACATCACACGAAAAAAAATTTATACAAGTATCTATATTGGTTCGGTTTTTAGAGGTCATCGATTATGTAAGTATTGTAACTGCCGAAACTTAGGGTTTCTAGATGTCTTTCACACAACTTTAAAATTTGAGGTACGTGGAGCAGAGGAGATAACGGTGCAATGGGCTGAAACAGTCCAAGGTAGTATCATGCTTATTCCGATATACCTCAAAAATTAAAGACGAATTTTATCTTTTGAAGAAAAACAGACTCACATATGCTCAAGTTATTTTCTAGCGTCTAAAGTGAGGTGATGCTTCGGCACAAGCGGTTGTCTAGGTCGAACATACTTTACTTTTCTAAGGCGGTGTCGTTAAAATTCACGGAGAGTAAACTCTCTTTAGGAACAAGGCAGGTCTCAAAGTTTTTAACCACGGAGGACAAGTCCCCTATCGACTCACTCACAGAGAATGAACATCAGTCTGTGGGTCTTGAAAACCAGTTTTACAAACCTCGAACCCATCAATGAAAATAACTTGCCCTATACTTAGTAAAATAATCTCGGGTCCTAGCGGTCTACAAGTGTTGATTAAAACCGCTCTCAACCTCATCGAAGTAATACTATTGCTGAAAAATCGCTTGTATGCGTGGGGGGGGGAAGTATCCCGCGTTTCCCAATCTACATAAAAACGGATCCAACAAAGCACCATTCAAATGAAGGGTTTTGGTTATGATCTTCACCTACATGTTACACTTTAGAAACTACAATAAACTACAAGCATACATAAAAACTATCAACTTCCTAGAAATTATCTAAGTGTATCAACATCACAATATACATCACACAAATCGGCAATTAAGCAAAATAATAACCAAAAACCAACAACCAAAAATCGGATAAGTCCTATTTAATATTACACTTCCGAAAATCCTATTAATACATATCCCAAAATCTATTGAAAAATTAAAATAACCTGCAATATACATAATTACAAACAACACTTTATGAATCAAAATATTATAATTTCCCCGGCAACGGCGCCAAAAACTGATGGAGATGTTATCCAAGCATAAAATACCTGCAAAACAACTACATACACATAATACCCTTCTTGTGTCGATTGTAGTATTGACAAGTAGGGATCGTTCTATCCGGGGAAATCAAGGGCTTTCAATTACATAAAGTATTGCACAAAAAGGGGGTAACGATTTTTAACTAAATATCTACTGATTTTTTACGAAAATTTAATTCCTAAGCTATTATATACAATTGATCAACATCTTCCACACAATCACCAAACACAAATCTCATTATACATGCAACAAAATTAAAACAAGTAATAGGGGCAGCAGCAAATATCGAATTCAAGATCAACTAAGTTCCAATTTAATTAGAGCCAACGCGGTTATTCTAATTATTCAAGACATCACAAGTATTTAGAATCCACAACGCGTGTAATCCTAAACATGGTACTAATCGGTTTAATAACACAACGCGTAGAAATTAAACACAAATAGCACATAAGCACAATATGTCGAATTAGAAACATGTTAGCAGGTATGGCGTCACTCATCCCACATCGACATGTAAATTTCCATAATTACTCTAGCCCTTAGATAAATACATATTAAAATCCACAACGCGTGAGATCCAACATATATTAAATCGGCATATGAATTCAACATCTAGATAACAACCATGGCCTACGATTGCATCTAGACATCTCCTTCGGTTGCACACGAATTATGGAAATAAACCTAATTAAATCAAGAATACGTGCTAAAGCTACTGCCCATAATACAAATTTAATTAAACCACATATAAAATTCGGCAATCATATACAAAATTTCCAAACATTTATAACAAAGATCCGAAGATCCCATATATAATTATCAATACCGAAAATAAATCCAGAAACCAAAACATATTTCATAGACAAAAGTATGTTTAAATACAAAGAATCAAAAGCCAATAAAGTACAATCCATGTTACAACCTTATGAAGATTCGGCAAGGATTGGTGGAGGTTGGATTTTTGTGAAAGGTGGAAGGTGGATTCGGCAAAGCTTCTTGGTAGAATTTCTGAATTTATTTGGGCAGAGGTTCGGCAAGGATTTTGAGGGGAAGAGAAGATGATTATTTTGAAATTATGGAGGAGTATTTATAGAGGAGAGGGGAGCATTAGGGTTCGGCAAAAGAATTCTCTTCACTTCAATTCAGCCGAAATATCTCTTGGTCAAAGGCTGAATTGTGCAACAATATCCCATGAATTTAATCAATTTAATTCAGCAACAAGTAATTGAACCAAGCTTCCATCAAGTCCACATTCATCCCTTGCTTTTCTCTTTTATTCTTTTCCGAAAATCCTAGGATAATGGCTGAATAAATCTTCACAATATCCTTTGATTTAATCTTGAATTAATTCAGCAATTATCAATGAACCTAGGCATGAATTGGTCCACATTCGGTTAAGCATTCTCCTCCATTCTCTCCCTTGCATTTGCCGAAAATCCCAAGCATAATCTTTTCCATAATTCTTTCTCTTTGGCCGGAATTAAAGAGTTCCAAACAACTCTTCTTCTTTCTTTCTCACGGCAACAAGCTTTCCTTTTTGCCGAAATAATTCCTCCAAATTCTTTTCTTTTATCTTCCATGAATTCCTGAAAATAAGATTAAGAAATAAATCACAAAGAAGATAAAAATATGTAGCACAATTATCATGAGTAAGAGTCCTAGATAGATAAGGAATCCTAGTCCAACAAGGAGTTGTATTTTCAATGAAACTCTTTCGACTTTACAAAAACGTCGAGCATTTATAGACTCCTTGTCCGACTAACACTCCTATTTTCATAGACTTCAATTAGGACTCAAACTTGTAGAATCCTTATCCAACTGGGACTCCTACTTTAGTAAGGATTCCTTTTCCAACTAGAGTTCTAGTTGAAAAAGGAGTCCTAGTTACAATCAAACTCTTATTAGGAATCCTAGTTCAATAAGGACTCTACCATAATTATGCATTTTTAACATTTCTAGCACAAACCGATTCCACACATGATTTAGAAACGACGAACAATAAAGAATTCCATTCCGACAAGTTTCCTAGTCAAAACAGGTTTCCTAGTCCAAACAGGATTCCTAGTACAACAAGGAGTCCTACTCAAACTAAAACTCTTCAAAAATCGACATTTCTGCATTTTTAGCTCAATTTATTCACCAACACTTGCCAACGACTCCAACATGACTCAATGACTCAATATTACAACAATAAGGGATAAGAAATGCATAAATGGGGGTAAAACATATTAAGAACGTCGCATTTTATGCTCCTATCATAGGTCTAGGAGAATTGAAGAGAGACAATGTGATTATACAACTAGCTGACAGATCTAACAAATATCCCGAGGGATATGTTGAGGATGTTCTTGTGCAGGTTAATAATCTGATATTCCCTGCAGATTTTTATGTGCTTCATATGGAAGATTCACCCCACAATTCAACTCAATTACTTTTGGGGCGACCATTTATGAGAACCGCAAGAACAAAGATAGACGTTGCAGAAGGCAACCTCACCATGGAGTTTGATGGTGAAGTTATTAGCTTCAACGTGTTTGAAGCTATGAGGTATCTGGTTTCTGATTTAAAACCTTGCTATGCTATTGATGTTGTTGATTCTTTTGCACAGGTTTTATCAGAAACTATGGATCAATAGCAATTAGCTATTGAGATGGGGGCCGGAATTGTCAATCAAAAGAGAGAGGAGACGACGGATTGGAATGGCAAGTCTTGGCTTGAACTAGAGCCGAGCATCATGAATGTTGTTGCCGAGCTAGAGGCAGTCCCTCATCTAAGGTATAAACGTTTCACGTCAATTCCAATTACTACTAATAAATTGTTACCATCTGTGGAACAGGCCCCAACGTTAGAGCTTAAGGCTCTACCTGATAATTTGAAGTATGCATATCTTGGAGACGATGATACTTTACCAGTAATTGTGTCATCAAAGCTGAGCGAGCAGCAAGAACAGAGACTGATTGATGTGCTTAAAAGAAACAAAACCGCCATAGGTTGGACGTTGGCGGACATCAAGGGAATAAGCCCTACAACTTGTGTTCATAGGATCTTGTTGGAGGAGGATGCCAAGCCTACACGAGAAGGACAGAGACGTCTTCACCCACCAATGATGAAGATTGTGAAGGACGAGGTGATCAAACTTTTAGATTGTGGCGTCATATATCCTATCTCGGATAGCCAATGGATCTCACCCGTCCAAGTTGTACCCAAGAAGAGTGGAGTCACAGTTGTGAAGAATGATAAGGATGAACTTGTGCCACAACGATTGGTGACAGGTCATAGGATGTGTATTGATTACAGAAAGTTGAATGCTACTACACGAAAAGATCACATGCCTTTGCCCTTTATGGACCAGATGCTTGAAAGATTAGCTGGACATGAGTTCTATTGCTTCTTGGATGGGTATAGCGGGTACAATCAGATTTGCATACACCCGGATGACCAAGAAAAGACAACGTTTACGTGCCCCTTTGGTACGTTTGCTTATCGACGTATGCCTTTTGGTTTATGCAATGCACCAGGTACATTTCAACGTTGTATGTATTCAATTTTCTCAGATTATATTGAAAATTTCATTGAAGTCTTTATGGATGATTTTTCTGTTTATGGACAAGACTTCGATGCATGCTTAGAAAATTTAGAGTTAATCTTGGTAAGATGTGTTGAAACTAACCTTGTATTAAATTGGGAAAAATGCCATTTTATGGTTAATCAAGGGATAGTTTTAGGACACATAATTTCTGCTAAGGGAATAGAGGTTGATAAGGCTAAGATTGATATTATGCTTCACTTACCCTCTCCCACAACTGTGAGAGAGGTACGTTCGTTTCTTGGCCATGCAGGATTTTATCGAAGGTTTATCAAGGATTTTTCCTTGGTAGCAAAACCCTTGTGTTCTCTTTTGCAGAAAGATGTTCCGTTCGTGTGGAGTGAAGAGTGTGAAGCAGCTTTCGGCAAGCTCAAGACATTGTTGACGTCGGCCCCTATAATGGTGCCACCAGATTGGAGTCTTCCATTTGAGCTAATGTGCGATGCATCAGACTATGCCGTTTGAGCAGTTCTTGGTCAACGAAAAGACAAGAGGCCGAATGCCATATACTATGCCTCTAGGACTTTGAATGATGCTCAAATGAATTATTCCACCACAGAGAAAGAGCTATTGGCAGTTATTTTTGCTTTAGAAAAATTTCGTGCATATCTATTGAATTCTAAAGTGATTGTTTATTCTGATCATGCAGCCCTTAGATATTTGATGAAGAAGAAAGACGCCAAGCCACATTTGATTCGATGGATTCTCTTACTCCAAGAGTTTGATGTCGAAATTAAGGACAAGAAGGGAAGCGAAAATGTTGTAGCAGATCATTTGAGCAGAATTGTGCAAGAGAAAGAGACGTTGCCCTTGCAAGAATCTTTTCCGGATGAACAACTTTTTCGTTTGGAGACACACGTACCATGGTATGCTGATATTGTGAATTATTTGGTTACTAAGACTTTTCCTAGTAATATTTCGCAGGATACCAAGATACGGATTAAAAATATGTCAAGGCACTACATTTGGGATGATCCATATCTTTGGAAACATTGTAGTGATCAAATCATTCGACGTTGTGTCCCACAAGAAGAGCATAAGCCGATCCTTGCTCTTTGTCATTCTGAGGCGTGTGGAGGCCATTTTGGCCCAAGGCGTACTGCCCTTAAGGTATTGGATTGTGGATTCTTTTGGCCTACACTTTTCAAAGATGCTTATACATTTTGTATGACATGCGATAGATGCCAAAGAACAGGTAATATTGGTTCTAAAGATCAGATGCCTCTTTCCCCTATAATTGTTGTTGAAATATTTGATGTTTGGGGTATAGATTTTATGGGACCATTTCCTTCATCTAAAGGCTTTCTTTATATCTTATTGGCTGTTGATTATGTTTCTAAGTGGGTGGATGATAGGAGCATAAAATGCGACGTTCTTAATATGTTTTACCCCCATTTATGCATTTCTTATCCCTTATTGTTGTAATATAGAGTCATTGAGTCATGTTAGAGTCGTTGGCAAGTGTTGGTGAATAAACTGAGCTAAAAATGCAGAAATGTCGATTTGTGAAGAGTTTTAGTTTAAGTAGGACTCCTTGTTGTACTAGGAATCCTGTTTGGACTAGGAAACCTGTTTTGACTAGGAAACTTGTCGGAATTGATTTCTTTATCTTTCGTCGTTTCTAATATTTGTGTGGATCGGTTTTGTGCTATAAAGGTTAAATTGCATAATTATGGTGGAGTCCTTATTGAACTAGGATTCCTAATAAGAGTTTTAATGTGACTAGGACTCCTTTTTCAAGTAGAATTCTATTTGGAAAAGGAATCCTTACCAAAGTAGGAATCCCAGTTGAACAAGGATTCTACGAGTTTGAGTTCTAATTGAAGTCTACGAATTGAAGAGTCTTAGTCGAACAAGGAGTCTACAAACGCTCGACGTTTTTGAATCGTCGAAAGAATTTCATTGAAAATACAACTCCTTGTTGGACTAGGATTCCTTATCTATCTAGGACTCTTACTCATGATAATTGTGCTACATCTTTTTATCTTCTTTTTAATTTAATTCTTATTCTTATTTTTCAGGAATTAAAGAGAAGATATTTGGAAGATTAAAGAGAGAATTTTAGGCAAAAATGATGATGCATGCCGTGAAAAAGAAAGAAGGAGGAAACCAAATCGGATTTGGTTTCCTTGTAACATTATTCAAGAACTCTTTGCCGAATTAAAAGAAAGATAATTGAAGAATATTCAAGATATATTTCGGCAAAGGAAGAAGAGATAACATGGCATTTATGCAGCCATTATCTAGGAATTTCGGAAAAGAAGAAAGGAGAAAAATCTTGGGATGAATGTGGACCTCATTGAAGACATGTGCATTTACTTGGTGCCAAAATAAAGAGGATTTAATTGAAGATAATTGAAGGGGATTTTCGGCAGCAACTAAAGAAAAGAAAAGAAGATTTTCGGTTGGAAAAATAAAACCCTTGCCGAAACCATATCCAACTTGGTTTCGGTTTGCTTGTGCTCTACTCTTGCCGAACCCTAGCATTGCCTCTCCCCTATAAATACAACACTTTGTATTCATAAAAATATCTCCCTTTCCTCACTTTTACCTTGCCGAATCCCTGCCAAATTAATTCCAGAAATTCTACCAAGAAACCTTGCCGAATCCACTCACCATCTCTCACGAAATTCCACCATCACCAATCCTTGCCGAAATCTTCATAAGGTTGTAATCATGGATTGTATTTTATTGGTTTTTGTTTCTTTGTATTTAAACATAACTTTGTCTATGAAGTATGTTTTGGTTTCTGAATTTTATTTTGGTATTGATAATCATATATGGGATCTTTGGATCTTTGTTATAAATGTTTGGGATTTTCATATATGATTGCCGATTTATGCATGTGATATGATTAAATATGTTGTATGGGCAGTAGTTTTTAGCATGTTTTCTTGATTTTAATTAGGTTTATTTCCTTAATTCGTGTGGAACCGAAGGAGATATCTAGATGCATTCAATGGCCATGAGTGTTATCTAGGTGTTAAATTCATATTCCGATTTAATACATGTTGAATTACACGCATGTTGGATTTGACATGTATTAATCTAAGGGTAAGAGTAATTATGGAAATTTACATGTCGATGTGAGATGGGTGACGCCATACTTGCTAACATGTTCCAATTCGACATATTGTGCTTATGTGCTAATTGTGTTTAATTTCTACGCATTGTGTTATTAAACTGATTAGTACCATGTTTAGGATTACACGCATGTTGGATTCTAAATACTTGTGATGTTTTGAATAATTAGAATAACCGCATTGGCTCTAATTAAATTGGAACTTAATTGATCTTGAATTTGATATTTGCTGCTGCCCTATTACTTGTTTTAATTATATTGCATGTGTAAGGTGATTTGTGTTTGTTGATTGTGTGAAAGGTGATGATCAATTGTATATAATAATTTAGGTTTTAGAATTTGTAAAAAAAAATTCAGTAGGTAATTAGTTATAAAAATCGATACCCCCTTTAATTGCAATACTTTATGTGATTAAAAGCCCTTGATTTCCCCGGATAGAACGATCCCTACTTGTCAATACTACACTCGACAAAAGAAGGGTATTATTTGTATGAGATTGTTTTGCAGGTACAAATTGTGCACGCATTGTGGTCCCATCAGTTTTTGGCGCCGTTGCCGGGGAAATTATAAATTTTTGATTCATAAAGTGTTGTTTGTAACTTTGTATAATTGTAAATTATTTAATTTCTGCAATAGTTTTGGGAATTGTATTAATAGGATTTTTGGAAATGTAATAGTAAATAGGTTAAATTTTCCGATTTTTATTTTTGTTTTTATTTTTGGTTTTTGGTTTTTGCTCTTAATTGCCGATTTTTGTGTGATATTATTGTGATGTTGATACACCTAGATAATTTCTAGGAAGTTGGTAGTTTTTGTGTATGCTTGTAGTTTATTGTAGTTTCTAAAGTGTAACATGTAGGTGAAGCCTCTTTTGTTGATCATAACCATAACCCTTCATACGAGTGATGCCATGTTAGGTATGTTTTTGTGTAGATTGGGAAACGGGCCCTGCAATGTTGGAATTAGTCCATCGTTGGCCCCCCACGCATAAAGACGCTAACTTGGTATTATTTTTATGAGGTTGAGGGCGGTTTTAATCAACACTTGAGACCGCTAGGGATCCGAGTTTATTTTACCAATTATAGGGCAAGTTATTTTCATTGAATGGTGCGAGGTTTGTAAAACTGGTTCTCAAGACCCATAGACTGACGTTCATTCCCTGTGAGTGAGTCGAAAGGGGACTTGTCCTCCATGGTTAAAAACTTTGAGACCTGCCTTGTTCCTAAAGAGAGTTTACTCTCCGTGAATTTTAACGACATCGCCTTAGAAAAGTAAAATACGTTCGACCTAGACGACAGCTTGTGCCGAAGCATCACCTCACTTTAGACGCTAGAAAATAACTTAAGCGTATGTGGAATCTATTTTTCTTCAAAAAGGTAAAATTCGTCTTTAATTTTTGAGGTATATCGGAATAAGCATGATACTACCTTGGACTGTTTCAGCCCATTGCACTGTTATCTCCTCTGCTCCACGTACCTCGAATTTTAAAGTTGTGTGAATAAAAGACACCTAGAAATCCTAAGTTTCGGCAATCATAATACTTACATAATCGATGTAATCTAAAAACCAAACCAACATAGATACTTGTACAAAAATTTTCGTGTGATGTGCATAACTAGTTTAAATTGTTAGGGAGTTTTGAAGGTCTATTTGTGTTAAGTTTGTTTATGGTTTTGAGGGGAAGAGGAATAGGTAAGGTCACTAATGTTGCTTTTAGCCTTAACCCTTCATACTAGCGCTTGCGTTTTTATGAGGTTGAGGGCGGCTTTTATGCACTTTAGTGGAACTGACAACATAAGGTTCTCAACTGAGTAAGGGGCAATCATAGTTCGTTTGTTCTAATTTTGGTATTGAGGTTTGTTTAACTAGATCTCAAGGCCCACAGACTGATGTTCATTCTCTGTGAGTGAGTCGATTGGGAGTTCGCTCTCCGTGGTAACCAACAACGAGTCTTGCCTCACTCCATTATTAGTACTTTCGTTCTAGCCTTCTGAAACCACGGAATCTTGTGTCTAGTCGATAGACCTAGGCCGCACGTCCACCGAGCTTCAGAATCTTAAATGAGTTTGACATAAGTAAATTTTTGATCTCAAAAGAAAATGTTTCTTGGTTTGAATTTTTGAGGTATATCGGATCAAGCATGATACTACCGGGGGCTGTATCAGTCCATTGCACCGTTATCTCCTCTGCTCCACGTACTTTGAAAATTCGAACAAATCATATAGCAATTTAACTAGGGATACATAAAACACATTTTTCTGTTATACTTGTGAAATTATGTGAGCCTTATTTGTAAATTTTCGTGTGATATACATCTTTGTAATATACTTGTAACTTTTTTATGTAACATATATTTGCAAATTTTTGTTTGTCATTATACATTTACACGTTGAACTTTAATGTAATATACTTTAAATTTCTCTTACACTTACACATAATTGGAATTTCGTGTAACATTTTTACATATCTATAGTTAAATTTTCGGTGACACTTATATTTATAAAATATTCTTAACCTAACAATACTTGTTACATACTAACTTACTAACTTATGCTTGTATAATATTCTTACCCTAACAATAATTCATTTGTTAAACACCTCGAAATTTAAATAATTTCAGGTACATGAATCTTGGTTGGTCACAAGAGATTGAGGATAGATTGAAAAGAATTTGCAACCAAGAAGAAGAAGAGCCAGTTTTGCCGAGCACTTCTACACCAGAACATCAGTTTGTTTCTCCCACCTCATCACTTTTCAACCGAAATTTTGTTGCACCACCATCACCATTTCCATCAGAAGCTTCGTGTGAACTTAACCCTTTGTTTCACGAAGAACCAGAATTCGAGCTACTCCATAGTCCAATACCAATTCAGTACTTGAACTTTGATTTACCTGATCCTACATTCAGAATGACTTCACTAAGAGAGGAGAATGGTCAGGTAGATGCGCCACAAGGAGGAGTAGTAAGACCAAGTAATGTAACATATCCTGCAGTTGCACCTGGCAAGTCAGGAGAATTTGAGCTGAAGGGTGGATTTATCCACCAATTGCCTAAGTTTTATGGACTCAGTGGAGAGGATCCTAACCGCCATATTCAGAAGTTCGAATTCAGATGTGAGTCAATGTGCCCAACTGGGGCAGATTTACAACATGTGAGAATGAAGGCGTTTCCTTTTTCATTGGAGGATAGGGCGCAAGAGTGGTTTTATGCTATACCACCTGGGAAGATGATTTCTTGGACAACAATGGTGAGAGAATTTCTCACAAAATACTTTCCATCATCAAGGGTGACACAGATCAGGAAGGAGATCACCTCAATCAGACAAGAGCCAGATGAGAGCTTCGATGTGTACTATGACAGGTACAAGGCTTTGGTGGCAACGTGTCCTAATCATGGGATACGAGAGGGTCTTCTTCTACAATACTTTTATGAAGGGTTGCGTCCCTTGGAGAGGAGATTCTTAGATTCAGCAGCTGGTGGATCTTTAATGGAGAAAAGTAGAGAGGAAGTTAAGAATCTGTTGGAGATGCATTTCACCAATCAACAACAATTCGGGTCTACTTCCTCTAGGCGAGTCAGTGAGGCCAGCGGTTATGAGGAATCAAGTGTTGTCAAGGAGCTTAAGGAAGATGTGGGGAAACTCACTCAGATGATGTCTCAGTTTATGAAGCAAAAACATGCCCAAGTCTGTGGGGTGTGTAGCATGGAGGGGCATTCATCAGATGTGTGTCCACAAGTTGGTGGAGGAGATAATTTTGAGGAAGCCAATGCAATTGGTTTTCAAGGGCAGCAACGTCCCACTTTTCAGAACTTCAACCCCAGATTTAATGATCACCCTAATTTTAGGTGGGCCAACAACAACAATGTGCAGAACCCTACACATGTGGCGCCACCACAAGCTAATCAAGGAGGAAATGTGTTTCAACCAAGACCTCAAGGGCAATACCAAGGGTTTGCAAGACCCCAGCAGCAACAATTCTACAACAATAATGCACAAGCATCGTCAAATCCCAACTATGACGCCATGCTTAAGTCTTTGAACGATGCAACTCATACATTGTTGCAATCCACAACTTCAAACACTAAGGATATTTCTGAGTTGAAGAATCAGATGGGGAAGGTTGTGGATTTCATGGGGCAAATTCAGGAACAAGGAAGATTACCTGGAGGAGTAATTAAGAACCCCAAAAATGAGCAAGCTAATGCAATTACCACAAGGAGTGGTAAGGTTGTGGAGGGGCCGAGCATGAAGAGAGGTGACGAGATTTTTGGTGATGATGCCGAGAGTGGTAATGCCGAGCACAACAATGTGATACTCGGCAATGGCAATAATGAGGAGGAGGCACACGGCAATGAGGACAAGAGTGGTGAACCGAGCAAGGCTGAGCTCGAGAAAATGAAGAATAGGGACATGGAAAAAGATCCCGCTACCTCAGAGACACTTAAGGTAAAATCTGACTCAAGTGGTTTAATTACTAACCAATCTTCGAGTTTGCCTTTTCCTTCTAGGTTTGCAAAATCAAAGAAGGAGAAATCAGATGAGGAGGTACTTGATATATTCAGGCGTGTGGAGGTGAATATTCCCCTTTTGGAATGTATCAAGCAAATTCCCAAGTATGCCAAGTTCTTAAAAGAGCTATGCACAACAAGGAGGCATACTAGGGAGGAGCAGGTGGTGAAGATGAGTGAGACGGTCTCAGCCGTTCTCCAAAGAACGCTCCCACCTAAAATGAAAGACCCTGGCAGCTTTTCTGTGCCATGTAAAATTGGACAATTTAATTTTGATAAAGTTTTGCTAGACTTAGGGGCTTCAATTAATGTAATGTCTTATAATGTGTATAAGTCCCTAGGTTTAGGCGAGTTGAAAAAGGACAATGTAATCATTCAACTCGCCGATAGGTCTAACAAGTATCCTGAGGGATATGTTGAGGATGTTCTCGTGCAGGTAAATAATCTGATATTTCCTGCAGATTTCTATGTGCTTCAAATGGAGGAATCGCCCATTAATTCCACTCAATTATTGTTGGGGCGACCATTTATGAGGACAGCAAGAACAAAGATTGATGTGGCTGAAGGCAATCTCACCATGGAGTTCGATGGTGAAGTGATTGGCTTCAACATCTTTGAGGCCATGAGGTATCCAATTTCTGATTTAAAACCTTGCTATAATGTTGATGTAGTTGATTCTATTGCGCAGGTTTTATCAGAAACTTTGGATCAATAGCAACTAGCTATTGAGCAAGGGGCCGGAATTGACACAAATGGGGAGAGATTGACTAAGGAGGAACGGCTCAAGCTTGAGCCGAGCCTAATGCATATTGTTGCCGAGCTAGAGGCAGCATCCCACGTGAAAAAGCAATGTAAGTATATGTCAATTCCCATTTCCACTAATAAAATTTTACCATCTGTGGAACAGGCTCCTATTTTAGAACTCAAGTTGCTTCCGGATCATTTGAAGTATGTGTACTTGGGAGACGATGACACATTACCAGTTATTGTGTCATCACAGCTGAGTGAGCAGCAGGAAGCACGTTTGACTAGCATGTTGAAGAGGAACAAAACCGCCATTGGATGGACGTTGGCGGATATCAAGGGAATCAGCCCTACAACTTGTGTCCATAGGATCTTGCTTGAAGAAGGAGCCAAGCCTACTAGGGAGGGTCAGAGACGATTGCACCCTCCAATGATGAAGATTGTGAAGGACGAGGTGATCAAATTGCTGGATTGTGGAGTCATTTATCCCATCTCAGATAGCCAGTGGATTGCACCTGTCCAAGTTGTACCTAAGAAGAGTGGAGTCACAGTTGTGAAGAATGACAAGGATGAACTCGTGCCCCAACGATTGGTGACAGGTCATAGGATGTGTATCGACTACAGAAAGTTGAATGCTACTACACGCAAGGATCACATGCCTTTGCCTTTCATGGACCAGATGTTGGAGAGACTAGCTGGGCACGAATTCTATTGCTTCTTGGATGGGTACAGCGGTTACAATCAGATATGCATTCACCCGGATGATCAGGAGAAGACAACGTTCACATGTCCCTTTGGTACGTTTGCCTATCGACGCATGCCATTTGGTTTATGCAACGCACCAGGTACATTTCAACGTTGTATGTATTCCATTTTTAGTGATTACATTGAAAATATCATTGAAGTCTTTATGGATGATTTTAGCGTTTATGGAAAAGACTTTGATGTATGCTTAGAGAATTTGGAATTAATCCTGAAAAGATGTGTAGAAACTAACCTTGTACTTAATTGGGAAAAGTGTCATTTTATGGTAACACAAGGGATAGTTCTAGGACACATTATATCTGCAAAGGGTATTGAGGTAGATAGGGCCAAGATTGATATTATGCTTCACTTACCCTCCCCTACAACTGTAAGGGAGGTACGTTCGTTTCTTGGCCATGCAGGTTTTTATAGGAGGTTCATCAAGGATTTTTCGTTGGTGGCCAAGCCTATTTGTGCCCTTTTGCAGAAGGAGGTTCCATTCGTATGGGACAAAGGGTGTGAAGATGCATTTGTCAAGTTGAAGGAATTGTTGACATCAGCACCAATTATGGCGCCACCTGACTGGAGCCTACCATTTGAGATCATGTGTGATGCTTCAGACTATGCAGTTGGAGCAGTGCTTGGACAGAGAAAAGAGAAGAAGCCAAATGCCATATATTATGCTTCGCGCACACTTAATGATGCTCAATTAAATTACTCTACAACTGAAAAAGAACTGTTGGCTGTTATATTTGCTTTAGAAAAATTTCGTTCATATCTATTGAATTCTAAAGTGATTGTGTATTCTGATCATGCAGCCTTAAGATATTTGATGAAGAAGAAGGACGCCAAGCCACGTTTGATTCGATGGATTCTCTTACTCCAAGAGTTTGACATCGAGATCAAAGACAAGAAGGGGAGCGAAAATGTTGTGGCGGATCACTTGAGCAGAATTGTGAGAGAAGAGGAAACGTTACCACTTCAGGAAACTTTCCCAGATGAGCAGCTTTTTCGAGTGGACACAAAAGAACCTTGGTATGCAGACATTGTCAATTATTTAGTTACTAAAACTTTTCCAAGTACATGTTTGCAGGCAGCCAAGACAAGGATTAAAAAGAATGCAAGACACTACATATGGGACGATCCATATTTGTGGAGGACTTGTAATGATCAAGTGATTAGACGTTGTGTGCCACAAGAGGAGCATAGGCCGATCCTTGCATTTTGCCACAATGAAGCATGTGGAGGACACTTTGGAGCTAAGAGGACAGCACTCAAGGTATTAGAAAGCGGATTTTATTGGCCAACAATTTTCAAGGATGCATACACTTTTTGTATGACATGTGATAGGTGCCAAAGGACAGGTAACATTGGTAAGAGAGACCAAATGCCCCTAAATCCTATAATATTTGTTGAAATTTTTGATGTTTGGGGTATAGATTTTATGGGACCTTTTCCTTCATCTAAGGGCTTTCTTTATATCTTGTTGGCTGTTGATTATGTGTCTAAATGGGTGGAGGCGAAAGCCACAAGGACTAATGATTCTAAAGTTGTTGCAGGTTTCTTGAGAACTAACATATTTTCCAGGTTTGGAGTACCTCGTGTGCTTATAAGCGATGGAGGTTCTCATTTCTGCAACAGAACAATAGAGGCTTTGCTCAGACGATATGGAGTCACCCATAAGGTATCCACACCTTATCACCCTCAGACGAGCGGAATGGCGGAAGTGTCCAACAGAGAGATTAAGAGCATATTGGAGAAAACTGTGGGCCCATCAAGGAAAGATTGGAGTGACAGACTTGATGATGCACTTTGGGCTTACAGAACGGCATACAAGACACCCATTGGGATGTCTCCATTTCGGCTTACATATGGCAAGGCGTGCCATCTTCCAGTAGAGTTGGAGCATAGAGCATGGTGGGCGGTCAAGCAATTCAACATGGAGCTTGACAAGGCTGGACTTCACAGGAAATTGCAGTTGAGCGAGCTTGAGGAAATTAGGAATGAAGCATATGATGCTGCATGGATTTACAAAGAGAAGACGAAATTGTATCATGACAAGATGATAAGAGGCAAAACGTTTCATATTGGCCAGAAAGTCTTGTTATTTCATTCTCGTCTTAAATTATTTCCTGGCAAATTGCGTTCTCGTTGGGTAGGACCATATATTGTTACTAATGTGTTTTCTCATGGTGCTATAGAAATTCAAAGTACGGAATCAGGAAAAGCGTTCAAGGTGAATGGTCATCGACTTAAGCCTTACTACGAACCTTTTGAGGAGCACACCGTTGAGGAGATACAATTCAGAGACGCACTAAGATCCTGATGATATGGAGAAGAGTCTAGGCTGAGTAGACTATAAACATTAAGCGCTGCATGGGAGGCAACCCATTTCAACCAAAAGTGTGAAGGAGCCGTCTACGAGAGTTTGAATTTTCTAAATCCCTAAACTCTTTTTGGTTGAATTGTATAAATGTGGGACTTGTGATTTATCATATGCTTAGAAATTACTACATGATATGTGTACATTGAGGACAATGTAATTTTCTAAGTGTGGGGTAGGGATACATGTTTCACATGTTTGTATTTGTTTTGAGTTTTTGTTTTGAGTCATAAAAAGAAAAGAAAATAAAAAATCAGAAAATCAGAAAAATTAAAAAAATTTCGTCTTTATTTTCGTTGGCTTTTATTTTGTTTTTAATTATTGAGTCTTAGGTGCCCCTAAATAGTCTATGATGATTATATCTTGAATACATAGATGATGGTTTTGCATAATCATAAGAAATAATTGTGAGTTTCATGGACTTTGTGATTGGTATGAACATTTGAGACTTGGACTTATTTGTGTAATAAGCATGTATGTTGTGTTGATTTTGTTCCATAATAACCTTTGAGAGCTTTGAATGCCATATACTTTCTTCTTGAGTGATAAAAATGGGCAGAATTTTTCAAAACTTCATCATTCTTTGATTATTCAATGACTATGTGCCATAGATTTTAATGAACTCTAGAATGCTAGAACTTGCTCTTGACAATTTTTGAGACTATTATTCATGAAATGCCTTGATTTTGAAAAGGATTGAAAAGATCATGTTAGGATTACCACCAGTGCCAAACAAAGCTTATGCCTAATTTGTGCCCGTCGTGGGACTCCTTAGTTTTAACCCCCTTGAGCCAACATTGAGCCATTTATTTCATCACCTTGATACACTTTCCTTGAGCTTAGAATATTTTATCCTTGCCATTGTTGTCAAGACTTGGTAAAGTTTAATGGAATTTGTGAATTGAAGTGATGTTGTGAAGTAAGTGTGGGGTGATCTTGTCCAATTATTAAGAAAAGAAAAGGTGTTGCCGAATAAAAGAAGAGAAAAAGAGAAAAATCGGATAGAAAAAGAAGAAACATAATTGATCCGAGAAAGAAAAAAATTGATTCGGCAATAGGAAAAAAAATATTTGGACGAAGTTGTGATTGTGAAATTGGAGTTTGTGTGATAATTGAAGGTTTATTGTTGTTATACTTGACCTTTGTCCATGATTACTTTGTTATGGGGAAGAAAAGAATGAAGTTGGGCCCAACATGAAAAATTTGGCCCTTTTGAAGAGAAGTCATAAGGAGGATTGAATTTTGCCAAGTCTTGGTGACGTTTAATCACCACTTCCTAAATGAGAATGCCTTATGCCAATCCCCATTATCACCATTATGTTGATCTTTTCATGATTCTTAAAATAGGTAAACTTTGTATGTGGAGATTTTTGTCAAGATTTGAGCATATGGCTTTGGTTCATTTGTGTACATAGTTGTTATATGAAGTTTTTCCTGAAATATTAATTCACAAAGTGCTTTGAATTGATGAAATATGCAAGTTACTCTTTGTAACTCTTAATCTATTCGCTTGCATATACTATGAGTGAATTGCCATATCATGAGTGAAAAGAAGAGAGTATGCCTAGTGAGGAGGATGAAATCAACATAACATGTCATCGCTTGTGATTTTCGTTTCTTACTTGTTCATGCTATGATACATGTCTATGACGCTTGGGATTATTGTGCTTACATTGAATGCTTAACTTGAAAGCTATGTGTTTAAAGATCCTGAGACAATTATTTAGGGGCTGTAGTGTTGAGTCTTTTTATTTGTTTTGCTAAGGGACTAGCAAAGGCTAAGTGTGGGGTAGTTGATAGGAGCATAAAATGCGACGTTCTTAATATGTTTTACCCCCATTTATGCATTTCTTATCCCTTATTGTTGTAATATAGAGTCATTGAGTCATGTTAGAGTCGTTGGCAAGTGTTGGTGAATAAACTGAGCTAAAAATGCAGAAATGTCGATTTGTGAAGAGTTTTAGTTTAAGTAGGACTCCTTGTTGTACTAGGAATCCTGTTTGGACTAGGAAACCTGTTTTGACTAGGAAACTTGTCGGAATTGATTTCTTTATCTTTCGTCGTTTCTAATATTTGTGTGGATCGGTTTTGTGCTATAAAGGTTAAATTGCATAATTATGGTGGAGTCCTTATTGAACTAGGATTCCTAATAAGAGTTTTAATGTGACTAGGACTCCTTTTTCAAGTAGAATTCTATTTGGAAAAGGAATCCTTACCAAAGTAGGAATCCCAGTTGAACAAGGATTCTACGAGTTTGAGTTCTAATTGAAGTCTACGAATTGAAGAGTCTTAGTCGAACAAGGAGTCTACAAACGCTCGACGTTTTTGAATCGTCGAAAGAATTTCATTGAAAATACAACTCCTTGTTGGACTAGGATTCCTTATCTATCTAGGACTCTTACTCATGATAATTGTGCTACATCTTTTTATCTTCTTTTTAATTTAATTCTTATTCTTATTTTTCAGGAATTAAAGAGAAGATATTTGGAAGATTAAAGAGAGAATTTTAGGCAAAAATGATGATGCATGCCGTGAAAAAGAAAGAAGGAGGAAACCAAATCGGATTTGGTTTCCTTGTAACATTATTCAAGAACTCTTTGCCGAATTAAAAGAAAGATAATTGAAGAATATTCAAGATATATTTCGGCAAAGGAAGAAGAGATAACATGGCATTTATGCAGCCATTATCTAGGAATTTCGGAAAAGAAGAAAGGAGAAAAATCTTGGGATGAATGTGGACCTCATTGAAGACATGTGCATTTACTTGGTGCCAAAATAAAGAGGATTTAATTGAAGATAATTGAAGGGGATTTTCGGCAGCAACTAAAGAAAAGAAAAGAAGATTTTCGGTTGGAAAAATAAAACCCTTGCCGAAACCATATCCAACTTGGTTTCGGTTTGCTTGTGCTCTACTCTTGCCGAACCCTAGCATTGCCTCTCCCCTATAAATACAACACTTTGTATTCATAAAAATATCTCCCTTTCCTCACTTTTACCTTGCCGAATCCCTGCCAAATTAATTCCAGAAATTCTACCAAGAAACCTTGCCGAATCCACTCACCATCTCTCACGAAATTCCACCATCACCAATCCTTGCCGAAATCTTCATAAGGTTGTAATCATGGATTGTATTTTATTGGTTTTTGTTTCTTTGTATTTAAACATAACTTTGTCTATGAAGTATGTTTTGGTTTCTGAATTTTATTTTGGTATTGATAATCATATATGGGATCTTTGGATCTTTGTTATAAATGTTTGGGATTTTCATATATGATTGCCGATTTATGCATGTGATATGATTAAATATGTTGTATGGGCAGTAGTTTTTAGCATGTTTTCTTGATTTTAATTAGGTTTATTTCCTTAATTCGTGTGGAACCGAAGGAGATATCTAGATGCATTCAATGGCCATGAGTGTTATCTAGGTGTTAAATTCATATTCCGATTTAATACATGTTGAATTACACGCATGTTGGATTTGACATGTATTAATCTAAGGGTAAGAGTAATTATGGAAATTTACATGTCGATGTGAGATGGGTGACGCCATACTTGCTAACATGTTCCAATTCGACATATTGTGCTTATGTGCTAATTGTGTTTAATTTCTACGCATTGTGTTATTAAACTGATTAGTACCATGTTTAGGATTACACGCATGTTGGATTCTAAATACTTGTGATGTTTTGAATAATTAGAATAACCGCATTGGCTCTAATTAAATTGGAACTTAATTGATCTTGAATTTGATATTTGCTGCTGCCCTATTACTTGTTTTAATTATATTGCATGTGTAAGGTGATTTGTGTTTGTTGATTGTGTGAAAGGTGATGATCAATTGTATATAATAATTTAGGTTTTAGAATTTGTAAAAAAAAATTCAGTAGGTAATTAGTTATAAAAATCGATACCCCCTTTAATTGCAATACTTTATGTGATTAAAAGCCCTTGATTTCCCCGGATAGAACGATCCCTACTTGTCAATACTACACTCGACAAAAGAAGGGTATTATTTGTATGAGATTGTTTTGCAGGTACAAATTGTGCACGCATTGTGGTCCCATCAGTGGAGGCGAAAGCCACAAGGACTAATGATTCTAAAGTTGTTGCAGGATTCTTGAGAACTAACATATTTTCTAAGTTTGGAGTACCACGTGTGCTTATAAGCGATGGAGGTTCTCACTTTTGCAACAGAACCATAGAGGCTTTACTCAGGAAATATGGAGTTACTCACAAGGTTTCCACCCCATATCACCCTCAGACTAGTGGAATGGCAGAAGTATCAAATAGGGAGATCAAGCGAATATTGGAAAAAACTGTTGGTCCAACAAGGAAGGATTGGAGCAATAGACTTGAGGATGCTTTGTGGGCATATATGACAGCCTACAAGACGCCTATAGGGATGTTTCCCTTTAGGCTTATCTACGGCAAAGCATGCCATCTCCCGGTGGAATTGGAACACAAGGCATGGTGGGCGGTAAAAGAATTTAACATGAATGTTGATGATGCAGGTATCCACCGAAAATTGCAGATTGGAGAGCTTGAAGAAATCAGGAATGATGCATTCGATGCATCTTAGATTTACAAGGAGAAGACGAGGTTATACCACGACAAGAAGCTAAGAAGAAAGACGTTTCTAATTGGCCAAAAAGTTTTGTTATATCATTCTCGTCTTAGATTATTTCCTGGAAAATTAAGGTCACGTTGGATTGGACCTTATATTGTTACTAATGTGTTTGCTCATGGTGCTATAGAAATCAAAAGTGAAGTTTCAGGTAAAATTTTTAAGGTGAATGGTCATCGACTTAAGCCTTACTATGAACCTTTTGAAGAGCAACTTGAGGAAATTGACGTTGAGGATCCACCAAGATCGACATTAATGGAGAAGAGTCTAGGCTGAGTAGACTATAAACATTAAGCGCTGCATGGGAGGCAACCCATTTCAACCAAAATTGTGAAGGAGCCATCAACGAGAGTTTGAAATTTCTAATCCCTAAACTCTTTTTGGTTGAATTGTATAAATGGAGATATGTGATTTATCATGTGCTTAGAAATTACAACATTATTTTGATCTACATTGAGGACAATGTAATTTTCTAAGTGTGGGGTAGTGATACATGTTTCCATGTGTTTTGTTTTGTTTTGTTTCATTTATTTTAGTTTGTTTTGAGTCAGTAAAAGAAAAATACAGAAAAATTAAAAGTTTTCGTTTGTTTTTAGCTAAGATCGAGTCATAGATGCCCCTAAATGAGTCGATGATGATTATATCTTTGAATGCATAGATGATTGTTTTGCATAATTATAAAAATTAATTGTGAGTTTCATGGATATTGTGATTGGTATGAACATGTGAGATTATGATTGACATACGATAAGCATGCATGTTTGAGTTAATTTGTTTCCATAATATCCTATGTGAGCTTTCGTGCCAAATACTTTCTTCTTCTGCGATAAATTTAATACATGGCAGAAATTTATTCTAAACTTCATCATTCTTTGAATATTCAATGACTATGTGCCATAGATTTTAATGAACTCTAGAATGCTAGAACTCACTCTTGTTGATTTTTGAGACTATTATTCATGACTATGCCTTGATTTCGAAAGTGATTGAGAAGATCTTGTTAGGACTACCACCAATGCCAAATAAAAGCATGTGCCTAATTTGTGCCCGTCGTGGGACTCCTTAGTTTTAACCCCTTTGAGCCGAAATTCAGCCATTTTATTTCATCACCATGAAACACATTCCTTGCGCTTAGAATAGTTTTTTTTTTCTTCCTAACCCTTGTTCTCCAGACATGGTAAAGCTTAATTTTATTGTGGAATTGTGATTTGGAGTGATGATTTGAAGCAAATGTGGGGTGAACCAATCCAAAAGCATGAAAGAAATGTGATTGCCGAAACAAAAAGGAAAAATCGGACAGAAAATAAAAATTTGTGCCGAAACAAAGAAGAGAAAGAAAATAATTTCGGCAACAAAAAGAAAAATAAAAATGCTTGGATTGGGTTCTTGTGGTGAATTTGGAGTTTGTGTTACAATTGAAGGTCTATTATTATTATACCTGACCTTTGTTCATATTCACTATGTTTTGGAGAGAATGAAGAATGGGCCCAACAAGTTTAAACTTGGCCCTTGGAGTGAAGTCATAAGGAGTATTGAGCTTTGCTAAGTCTTGGTGACACTTATCACCACTATCCTAAATGTGAATTCCTTATGCCAAGCCCCATTATATTCCCTTGTAAAGATCACTCATGATTCTTAAAATAGGTGAACTTTGTATGTGGAGATTATCTCAAGAGTTGAGCTTATGGTTTTGGTTCATTTGTGCACATAATTGTTAAATGAAGTTTATCTTTATAATACTATTCACAAAGTGCCTTTATCTGATGACATATGCAAGTTACTCTTTGTAATTCTCAATCTATTTTCTTGCATATACCTTGAGTGAATAATGCCATTTCATGAGTGAAAAGAAGAGAGTATGCCTAGTGAGGAGGATTGAATTAACTTGACATGTTTACATGCTTATTTTCTCACTTCTTACTTGTTCATGCCATGAAACATGTCTATGACGCTTGAGATTAGTGCGCTTACATTTGGATGCTTAACTTGAAAGCTATGTGTTTAAAAGATCTTGAGATAATTATTTAGGGGCAGCAGCAGTTTTAGTAGAGTTTTTTTTTATTTAGTTTTGCTAAGGGACTAGCAAAAGCTAAGTGTGGGGTAGTTGATAGGAGCATAAAATGCGACGTTCTTAATGTGTTTTTACCCTCATTTACGCTTTGCTTAGCTCTTATTATTGTAGAATTGAGTCATTAGATCGAGTCTTGAGTGTTTGGTAGAGAATTTGCGAAAATGTGCTTAAAAGGAGGAAAAACTGAAATTTCGGCAAGTCCTTAGTAAAGTAGGAATCCTTGTTGGAGTATGATTGTTAAATATGTTTTATTTATGCCGAAACTAATATTCTTGTTCTCTTATTATCAGATTTAATCATAACATGTGCAAGACATGTGCTCGACGTGGCATACATAAGGAAACCAAGGATTAAATAGGCTGACGAACCCAAGAAGGAAGGAAATAAATGAAATTGAAAGAGAAAAATGTGCAGCTGAATTGAAAGAGAAAGAGGAGAAGAAGGAGGAGAAAATAAGGAAAGAAAGCCGAGTTAAGAAGGAGCTTTATTCAGAAATTAATCTTTATTCTTTGACTAATTCGGCAAACAAAATAAGGGAGGTCTTCTACGGCAAAAGAAGGAAGGGAATTCAAGGACGTATGTGGACTGATTTTCACCTGATGGGATCGCAATGCGTGCACAATTCGTACCTGCAAAATGATCGCATACCAATAATACCCTTCTTGTGTCGATTGTAGTTAGGACAAGTAGGGATCGTTCTATCCGGGGAAATCAAGGGCATTTAATTTCATAAAGCATCACATAATAATATGGGGGGATTGGAAATGGTATCTAATATCTACTGAAAATTACGAAAATAAAACCTAAATTACTATATACATTTGATCATCACCTTTCACACAATCACAAAACACAAAACTCATTACACATGCAACGAAATTAAAACAAGTAATAGGGGCAGCAAGCAAATATCGAATTCAAGATCAACTAAGTTCCAATTTAATTAGAGCCAATGCGGTATATCTAATTATTCAAAACATCACAAGTATTTAGAATCCAACATGCGTGTAATCCTAAACATGGTACTAATCGGTTTAACAACACTTCGCGTAGAAATTAAACACAAATAGCACATAAGCACAATATGTCGAATTGGAACATGTTAGCAGGTATGGCGTCACTCATCCCACATCGACATGTAAATTTCCAGAATTACTCTAACCCTTAGATAAATACATATTAAATCCAACATGCGTGTAATTCAACATGTATTAAATCGGCATATGAATTCAACATCTAGATAACACTCATGGCCTGCGAATGCATCTAGACATCTCCTTCGGTTCCACACGAATTAAGGAAATAAACCTAATTAAATCAAGAAAATATGCTAAAGCTTGCTGTCCAACATACCATATTCAATTAAATCACATGCATAATTCGGAATTTAAACCCAAGATAACCAAATAATATAACAAGAATTCGGAAATCCCATGAATAAATTACAAAACCAAAATCGGTACCAAGAATCCATACATAATTCATAGACAAATTAATGTATAAATACAAAGAAACTAAAGCCATTGAAAATTACAATCCAAATGACAACCTTTGTTGAAGAATTCGGCAAGAGGATTGGTGTTGATGATTGGAATGATTTTATGGAAGGTGGTGGAGATGGTTTGGCTATGTTCTTGGTGAAAATTCAAGGAAGCAATTCGGTAGAGTTTTGGTAAGCTTTTTGTGAGGAAGAGAAGATCATTTTTCTGAAAATATGGTGTGGTATTTATAGAGAGCAAGGGCTGCTAGGGTTCGGCAAAGGAATCCGTGAGAGCCGAAAGTCTTTCTCCTATCTTCTTGTTCAGCAAGTCAATCCTTCCTTCTAGGTTGTTGCCGAAATAACTCAAGGATAAATGCTGAATTGTTTTCAAAATATTCCTTAAATTATCCTTGATTTAATTCAGCAAAATTACCTTGAATGTAGAGAGAAAATCAGTCCACATTCGTCCTTAATTTTGTTTCCTTTCCAAGCTTTGTTGCCGAATTAATCCATATAAAGCTCCACCTTTTCTTTCTTAATTCAGCCTTGTTTCCTTGTAGCTCTAGAACTCCTTTAAATGGCTGAATGCTTCCCTTATTTTGTTTGAAAACTTGCCATACAAATTTCGGCATCAATTCATGCATTCCTTTTTTGGTCGAAGCATTTAAATCTTTCCTTGTCCTTGTTGCATTTGAATTCTTCATTTAATTTGCTTCCAAAATTCTTCATTTATCTCCTCTTTAATTCCTGAAAATAATAGAGAAAAATAAATTAATAAAAGAAGAAAAATTGTAGCACAATATCTTAAGAACAAGTCCTGATTCGATAAGGATTCCTGCTTTCATTAGGATTCTTCAAGAATTGCACACTTTTCACGTTTTAAGCTCTTTTCATCAACAACTCTGCCAAAGACTCTATATTTAACTAAATGACTCTATATTACAACAATAAGGGTTAAGCAATTGCATAAATGGGGATAAAACACATTAAGAATGTCGCATATTATGCTCTTATCAACTACCCCACACTTAGCTTTTGCTAGTCCCTTAGCAAAACAAAATAAAAGACTCTATTAAAACTGCTGCTGCCCCTAAATAATTGTCTCAAGATCTTTTAAACACATAGCTTTCAAGTTAAGCATCCAAATGTAAGCGCAAAAATCTCAAGCGTCATAGACATGTTTCATGGTATGAATAAGTGAGAAGTGAGAAAATAAGCATGTAGACATGTCAAGTCAATCCAATCCTCCTCACTAGGCATACTCTCTTCTTTTCACTCATGATATGGCAATATTCACTCAAAGTATATGCAAGAGAATAGATTAAGAATTACAAAGAGTAACTTGCATATGTCATCAAATAAAGGCACTTTGTGAATAGTATTATCAAGATAAACTTCATTTAACAATTATGTGCACAAATGAACCAAAACCATAAGCTCAACTCTTGAGATAATCTCCACATACAAAGTTCACCTATTTTAAGAATCATGAGAGATCTTTATAAGGGAATATAATGGGGCTTGGCATAAGGTATTCGCATTTAGAATAATGGTGAGAAAATGTCACCAAGACTTAGCAAAGCTCAATACTCCTTATGACTTCACTCCAAGGGCCAAGTTTAAACTTGTTGGGCCCATTCTTCATTCTCCCCAAAACATAGTGAATATGAACAAAGGTCAGGTATAATAATAATAGACCTTCAATTATTAAACATTCTCCAAATTCACACCAAGAACTCAATCCAAAGCTTTTCTTTTTGTTTTGTTGCCGAATATTTTTTTTTTTTTTTTTTTCGGCAATCCTATTTCTTTCATGCTTTTGGATTGGTTCACCCCACACTTGCTTCAAATCATCACTCCAAATCACAATTCCACAATAAAATTAAGCTTTACCAAGTCTTGATAACAAGGGTTAGGAAAAAACTATTCTAAGCACAAGGAATGTGTTTCATGGTGATGAAATAAAATGGCTGAATTTCGGCTCAAAGGGGTTAAAACTAAGGAGTCCCACGACGGGCACAAATTAGGCATAAGCTTTATTTGGCTTTAGTGGTAATCCTAACAAGATCTTCTCAATCATATTCGAAATCAAGGCATTTCATGAATAATAGTCTCAAAAATCAACAAGAGTGAGTTCTAGCATTCTAGAGTTCATTAAAATCTATGGCACATAGTCATTGAATAATCAAAGAATGATGAAGTTTAGATAATTTCTGCCACTCGTCATATTTATCGCACAAGAAGAAAGTATTTGGCACAAAAGCTCACATAGGGTATTATGGAAACAAATTAACTCAAACATGCATGCTTTATTGTATGTCAATCATAATCTCACATGTTCATACCAATCACAATATCCATGAAAATCACAATTAATTTTTATGATTATGCAAAACAATCATCTATGCATTCAAAGATATAATCATCATCGACTCTTTTAGGGGCATCTATGACTCGATCTTAGCTAAAAACAAACGAAAATTTTTAATTTTTCTGTATTTTTCTTTTACTGACTCGAAACAAACTAAAATAAATGAAACAAACAAAACAAAACACATGGAAACATGTATCACTACCCCACACTTAGAAAATTACATTGTCCTCAATGTAAATCAAAATAATATTGTAATCTCTAAGCACATGATAATTCTCATATTTCCATTTATACAGTTCAACCAAAAAGAGTTTAGGGATAAGAAAATGCAAACTCTCGTAGATGGCTCCTTCACAATTTTGGTTGAAATGGGTTGCCTCCCATGCAGCGCTTAATGTTTATAGTCTACTCAGCCTAGACTCTTCACTTCTTAATCAAGTTGTGGGCGACGCCTTTTGGAGTGCGCACTCCAAATTCGTGCCTCCTTACAATGGTTATCATAACTCGATGCATGATTACTCCACTCTTCAACTGCATCACATCAAGATAAAGAAATTTAGAAGAGTGGAGATGAGAATTCAAAGAATAAGTTAGTAGTGAGTTAGTGAATTAGCTAAAGTTAGAAGTTAGTGTATAAATATATAATAATTAGCTAAGTAGAATTTAATTGCAAATCATGAACAAAAGTTTAGAGTGGTGGAACTCGTTTCTTGCAACACTTGTCGTCCTTCCCAACTTATTGAGAGTTCCAATCAATTGTTAACAATGTAATTCTTCACCTCTTCCTTATGATCTGCAACGAACAATTAAACTCTACAAGAATCTTGAGAATCAACATGTATAGGTTAGAAAGAATGAGTTAGAATAAGTTAGAGAATAGGTTAGAAATAAGTTAGAAGTAATATGTATAGGTTAACACATAATTATTTCAAGTATATCACACAAAATTTTCACACGAAATTTACACAATGTTTCACGAAAATTTACATGTTATTTACACAAGAATTCGGTTCATTATTCACAAAGTATCCGAAAATTATAACACATCAAATATGTCGAACTCTTAGAGTCTAATTGCTTTTGTTCGCAACACTTTTAAAATTCAAGGTACGTGGAGCAGAGGAGAGATAACAGTGCAATGGGCTGAAGCAGCCCAAGGTAGTATCATGCTTTAATCCAATATACCTTAAAATTTAAAGACATCTTTCATTTGTGAAGCTATATAAATCTATTTATGTAAAGTTATTTTCTAAGTTCTAAAGCAAGGTGGACGTGCGGCCCAAGTATTGTCGTCTAGACATGATTATTCCGTGTTTTCAGAAGGCTGGAACGAAAGTTTCTAAGATGGATCAAGGCAAGACTCGTTGTTGGTAACCACGGAGAGCGAACTCCCTATCGACTCCCTCACCGAGAAGGAACGTCAGTCTGTGGGCCTTGAGATCTAGTTAAACAAACCTTGAAACCAAATTAAAGACAAACGAAAAAAATAGGCGAACCTTTATGCCCCTTACTCAGTTAAGAATAACCATGTGTTAGACAGTTCTCCAAGTGTTAATAAAAACCGCCCTCAACCCCAAATGACCTTAACAAGGTACAAATGGAGGGTTATAGCTAATATTAACAAAAGGGACTTCACCTATTCCGTTCACTTTAGAACCTACAATAAACTAAACATAAATAAATCTTTAACTTCTTAGCAATTTATCTAAATGTTACACACATAAATCACATATTATATCATACATTCGGCCACAATTATAAACAAAAACCGAAACCTAAAACTTATACAAAACAGAAACTATAAACAATTATGCACATCACAATTTATACAATGATACAAAGTAACACATCATGAAATTAAATAATTTTAACTTCCCCGGCAACGGCGCCAAAAATTGATGGGATCGCAATGCGTGCACAATTTGTACCTGCAAAATGATCGCATACCAATAATACCCTTCTTGTGTCGATTGTAGTTAGGACAAGTAGGGATCGTTCTATCCGGGGAAATCAAGGGCATTTAATTTCATAAAGCATCACATAATAATATGGGGGGATTGGAAATGGTATCTAATATCTACTGAAAATTACGAAAATAAAACCTAAATTACTATATACATTTGATCATCACCTTTCACACAATCACAAAACACAAAACTCATTACACATGCAACGAAATTAAAACAAGTAATAGGGGCAGCAAGCAAATATCGAATTCAAGATCAACTAAGTTCCAATTTAATTAGAGCCAATGCGGTATATCTAATTATTCAAAACATCACAAGTATTTAGAATCCAACATGCGTGTAATCCTAAACATGGTACTAATCGGTTTAACAACACTTCGCGTAGAAATTAAACACAAATAGCACATAAGCACAATATGTCGAATTGGAACATGTTAGCAGGTATGGCGTCACTCATCCCACATCGACATGTAAATTTCCAGAATTACTCTAACCCTTAGATAAATACATATTAAATCCAACATGCGTGTAATTCAACATGTATTAAATCGGCATATGAATTCAACATCTAGATAACACTCATGGCCTGCGAATGCATCTAGACATCTCCTTCGGTTCCACACGAATTAAGGAAATAAACCTAATTAAATCAAGAAAATATGCTAAAGCTTGCTGTCCAACATACCATATTCAATTAAATCACATGCATAATTCGGAATTTAAACCCAAGATAACCAAATAATATAACAAGAATTCGGAAATCCCATGAATAAATTACAAAACCAAAATCGGTACCAAGAATCCATACATAATTCATAGACAAATTAATGTATAAATACAAAGAAACTAAAGCCATTGAAAATTACAATCCAAATGACAACCTTTGTTGAAGAATTCGGCAAGAGGATTGGTGTTGATGATTGGAATGATTTTATGGAAGGTGGTGGAGATGGTTTGGCTATGTTCTTGGTGAAAATTCAAGGAAGCAATTCGGTAGAGTTTTGGTAAGCTTTTTGTGAGGAAGAGAAGATCATTTTTCTGAAAATATGGTGTGGTATTTATAGAGAGCAAGGGCTGCTAGGGTTCGGCAAAGGAATCCTTGAGAGCCGAAAGTCTTTCTCCTATCTTCTTGTTCAGCAAGTCAATCCTTCCTTCTAGGTTGTTGCCGAAATAACTCAAGGATAAATGCTGAATTGTTTTCAAAATATTCCTTAAATTATCCTTGATTTAATTCAGCAAAATTACCTTGAATGTAGAGAGAAAATCAGTCCACATTCGTCCTTAATTTTGTTTCCTTTCTAAGCTTTGTTGCCGAATTAATCCATATAAAGCTCCACCTTTTCTTTCTTAATTCAGCCTTGTTTCCTTGTAGCTCTAGAACTCCTTTAAATGGCTGAATGCTTCCCTTATTTTGTTTGAAAACTTGCCATACAAATTTCGGCATCAATTCATGCATTCCTTTTTTGGTCGAAGCATTTAAATCTTTCCTTGTCCTTGTTGCATTTGAATTCTTCATTTAATTTGCTTCCAAAATTCTTCATTTATCTCCTCTTTAATTCCTGAAAATAATAGAGAAAAATAAATTAATAAAAGAAGAAAAATTGTAGCACAATATCTTAAGAACAAGTCCTGATTCGATAAGGATTCCTGCTTTCATTAGGATTCTTCAAGAATTGCACACTTTTCACGTTTTAAGCTCTTTTCATCAACAACTCTGCCAAAGACTCTATATTTAACTAAATGACTCTATATTACAACAATAAGGGTTAAGCAATTGCATAAATGGGGATAAAACACATTAAGAATGTCGCATATTATGCTCTTATCAACTACCCCACACTTAGCTTTTGCTAGTCCCTTAGCAAAACAAAATAAAAGACTCTATTAAAACTGCTGCTGCCCCTAAATAATTGTCTCAAGATCTTTTAAACACATAGCTTTCAAGTTAAGCATCCAAATGTAAGCGCAAAAATCTCAAGCGTCATAGACATGTTTCATGGTATGAATAAGTGAGAAGTGAGAAAATAAGCATGTAGACATGTCAAGTCAATCCAATCCTCCTCACTAGGCATACTCTCTTCTTTTCACTCATGATATGGCAATATTCACTCAAAGTATATGCAAGAGAATAGATTAAGAATTACAAAGAGTAACTTGCATATGTCATCAAATAAAGGCACTTTGTGAATAGTATTATCAAGATAAACTTCATTTAACAATTATGTGCACAAATGAACCAAAACCATAAGCTCAACTCTTGAGATAATCTCCACATACAAAGTTCACCTATTTTAAGAATCATGAGAGATCTTTATAAGGGAATATAATGGGGCTTGGCATAAGGTATTCGCATTTAGAATAATGGTGAGAAAATGTCACCAAGACTTAGCAAAGCTCAATACTCCTTATGACTTCACTCCAAGGGCCAAGTTTAAACTTGTTGGGCCCATTCTTCATTCTCCCCAAAACATAGTGAATATGAACAAAGGTCAGGTATAATAATAATAGACCTTCAATTATTAAACATTCTCCAAATTCACACCAAGAACTCAATCCAAAGCTTTTCTTTTTGTTTTGTTGCCGAATATTTTTTTTTTTTTTTTTTTTCGGCAATCCTATTTCTTTCATGCTTTTGGATTGGTTCACCCCACACTTGCTTCAAATCATCACTCCAAATCACAATTCCACAATAAAATTAAGCTTTACCAAGTCTTGATAACAAGGGTTAGGAAAAAACTATTCTAAGCACAAGGAATGTGTTTCATGGTGATGAAATAAAATGGCTGAATTTCGGCTCAAAGGGGTTAAAACTAAGGAGTCCCACGACGGGCACAAATTAGGCATAAGCTTTATTTGGCTTTAGTGGTAATCCTAACAAGATCTTCTCAATCATATTCGAAATCAAGGCATTTCATGAATAATAGTCTCAAAAATCAACAAGAGTGAGTTCTAGCATTCTAGAGTTCATTAAAATCTATGGCACATAGTCATTGAATAATCAAAGAATGATGAAGTTTAGATAATTTCTGCCACTCGTCATATTTATCGCACAAGAAGAAAGTATTTGGCACAAAAGCTCACATAGGGTATTATGGAAACAAATTAACTCAAACATGCATGCTTTATTGTATGTCAATCATAATCTCACATGTTCATACCAATCACAATATCCATGAAAATCACAATTAATTTTTATGATTATGCAAAACAATCATCTATGCATTCAAAGATATAATCATCATCGACTCTTTTAGGGGCATCTATGACTCGATCTTAGCTAAAAACAAACGAAAATTTTTAATTTTTCTGTATTTTTCTTTTACTGACTCGAAACAAACTAAAATAAATGAAACAAACAAAACAAAACACATGGAAACATGTATCACTACCCCACACTTAGAAAATTACATTGTCCTCAATGTAAATCAAAATAATATTGTAATCTCTAAGCACATGATAATTCTCATATTTCCATTTATACAGTTCAACCAAAAAGAGTTTAGGGATAAGAAAATGCAAACTCTCGTAGATGGCTCCTTCACAATTTTGGTTGAAATGGGTTGCCTCCCATGCAGCGCTTAATGTTTATAGTCTACTCAGCCTAGACTCTTCACTTCTTAATCAAGTTGTGGGCGACGCCTTTTGGAGTGCGCACTCCAAATTCGTGCCTCCTTACAATGGTTATCATAACTCGATGCATGATTACTCCACTCTTCAACTGCATCACATCAAGATAAAGAAATTTAGAAGAGTGGAGATGAGAATTCAAAGAATAAGTTAGTAGTGAGTTAGTGAATTAGCTAAAGTTAGAAGTTAGTGTATAAATATATAATAATTAGCTAAGTAGAATTTAATTGCAAATCATGAACAAAAGTTTAGAGTGGTGGAACTCGTTTCTTGCAACACTTGTCGTCCTTCCCAACTTATTGAGAGTTCCAATCAATTGTTAACAATGTAATTCTTCACCTCTTCCTTATGATCTGCAACGAACAATTAAACTCTACAAGAATCTTGAGAATCAACATGTATAGGTTAGAAAGAATGAGTTAGAATAAGTTAGAGAATAGGTTAGAAATAAGTTAGAAGTAATATGTATAGGTTAACACATAATTATTTCAAGTATATCACACAAAATTTTCACACGAAATTTACACAATGTTTCACGAAAATTTACATGTTATTTACACAAGAATTCGGTTCATTATTCACAAAGTATCCGAAAATTATAACACATCAAATATGTCGAACTCTTAGAGTCTAATTGCTTTTGTTCGCAACACTTTTAAAATTCAAGGTACGTGGAGCAGAGGAGAGATAACAGTGCAATGGGCTGAAGCAGCCCAAGGTAGTATCATGCTTTAATCCAATATACCTTAAAATTTAAAGACATCTTTCATTTGTGAAGCTATATAAATCTATTTATGTAAAGTTATTTTCTAAGTTCTAAAGCAAGGTGGACGTGCGGCCCAAGTATTGTCGTCTAGACATGATTATTCCGTGTTTTCAGAAGGCTGGAACGAAAGTTTCTAAGATGGATCAAGGCAAGACTCGTTGTTGGTAACCACGGAGAGCGAACTCCCTATCGACTCCCTCACCGAGAAGGAACGTCAGTCTGTGGGCCTTGAGATCTAGTTAAACAAACCTTGAAACCAAATTAAAGACAAACGAAAAAAATAGGCGAACCTTTATGCCCCTTACTCAGTTAAGAATAACCATGTGTTAGACAGTTCTCCAAGTGTTAATAAAAACCGCCCTCAACCCCAAATGACCTTAACAAGGTACAAATGGAGGGTTATAGCTAATATTAACAAAAGGGACTTCACCTATTCCGTTCACTTTAGAACCTACAATAAACTAAACATAAATAAATCTTTAACTTCTTAGCAATTTATCTAAATGTTACACACATAAATCACATATTATATCATACATTCGGCCACAATTATAAACAAAAACCGAAACCTAAAACTTATACAAAACAGAAACTATAAACAATTATGCACATCACAATTTATACAATGATACAAAGTAACACATCATGAAATTAAATAATTTTAACTTCCCCGGCAACGGCGCCAAAAATTGATGGGATCGCAATGCGTGCACAATTTGTACCTGCAAAATGATCGCATACCAATAATACCCTTCTTGTGTCGATTGTAGTTAGGACAAGTAGGGATCGTTCTATCCGGGGAAATCAAGGGCATTTAATTTCATAAAGCATCACATAATAATATGGGGGGATTGGAAATGGTATCTAATATCTACTGAAAATTACGAAAATAAAACCTAAATTACTATATACATTTGATCATCACCTTTCACACAATCACAAAACACAAAACTCATTACACATGCAACGAAATTAAAACAAGTAATAGGGGCAGCAAGCAAATATCGAATTCAAGATCAACTAAGTTCCAATTTAATTAGAGCCAATGCGGTATATCTAATTATTCAAAACATCACAAGTATTTAGAATCCAACATGCGTGTAATCCTAAACATGGTACTAATCGGTTTAACAACACTTCGCGTAGAAATTAAACACAAATAGCACATAAGCACAATATGTCGAATTGGAACATGTTAGCAGGTATGGCGTCACTCATCCCACATCGACATGTAAATTTCCAGAATTACTCTAACCCTTAGATAAATACATATTAAATCCAACATGCGTGTAATTCAACATGTATTAAATCGGCATATGAATTCAACATCTAGATAACACTCATGGCCTGCGAATGCATCTAGACATCTCCTTCGGTTCCACACGAATTAAGGAAATAAACCTAATTAAATCAAGAAAATATGCTAAAGCTTGCTGTCCAACATACCATATTCAATTAAATCACATGCATAATTCGGAATTTAAACCCAAGATAACCAAATAATATAACAAGAATTCGGAAATCCCATGAATAAATTACAAAACCAAAATCGGTACCAAGAATCCATACATAATTCATAGACAAATTAATGTATAAATACAAAGAAACTAAAGCCATTGAAAATTACAATCCAAATGACAACCTTTGTTGAAGAATTCGGCAAGAGGATTGGTGTTGATGATTGGAATGATTTTATGGAAGGTGGTGGAGATGGTTTGGCTATGTTCTTGGTGAAAATTCAAGGAAGCAATTCGGTAGAGTTTTGGTAAGCTTTTTGTGAGGAAGAGAAGATCATTTTTCTGAAAATATGGTGTGGTATTTATAGAGAGCAAGGGCTGCTAGGGTTCGGCAAAGGAATCCTTGAGAGCCGAAAGTCTTTCTCCTATCTTCTTGTTCAGCAAGTCAATCCTTCCTTCTAGGTTGTTGCCGAAATAACTCAAGGATAAATGCTGAATTGTTTTCAAAATATTCCTTAAATTATCCTTGATTTAATTCAGCAAAATTACCTTGAATGTAGAGAGAAAATCAGTCCACATTCGTCCTTAATTTTGTTTCCTTTCCAAGCTTTGTTGCCGAATTAATCCATATAAAGCTCCACCTTTTCTTTCTTAATTCAGCCTTGTTTCCTTGTAGCTCTAGAACTCCTTTAAATGGCTGAATGCTTCCCTTATTTTGTTTGAAAACTTGCCATACAAATTTCGGCATCAATTCATGCATTCCTTTTTTGGTCGAAGCATTTAAATCTTTCCTTGTCCTTGTTGCATTTGAATTCTTCATTTAATTTGCTTCCAAAATTCTTCATTTATCTCCTCTTTAATTCCTGAAAATAATAGAGAAAAATAAATTAATAAAAGAAGAAAAATTGTAGCACAATATCTTAAGAACAAGTCCTGATTCGATAAGGATTCCTGCTTTCATTAGGATTCTTCAAGAATTGCACACTTTTCACGTTTTAAGCTCTTTTCATCAACAACTCTGCCAAAGACTCTATATTTAACTAAATGACTCTATATTACAACAATAAGGGTTAAGCAATTGCATAAATGGGGATAAAACACATTAAGAATGTCGCATATTATGCTCTTATCATCACCCATCATTCAAAGGAAAGTTGGCTGAATTATATCAAGAATAAATGGAAGAAATATTGCAAGATTATTCAGCATTTATTTAAGGATTATTTTGGCAACAAATCAAGAAGAAAATCAAGGATTGTCGAACAAGAAAAGAGGGAGGAATTGAATTCGGATTGAAGCACCTAGGGTTGCCGAACTCTCCCTCATGCTTCTCCTATATATAGTTCGGCACTTGCTCAAAGAAGGGAATCTCTTCTCTCTCACTTTTCACTAGCCGAAATTCTGTCCATTTAGCACCATAAATCCAAAGAAAATTCAAGCCGATTCCACCATTCATCACCACCACCGATTACAAGACATCATCCCACCGAATCTTCCTTTGTTGAATCTTCTTCAAGGTTTCTTTTAAAGTGTGATTCACTCATCTCTCATGGCTTGTAATTTTCTGTATAATTACTTAACTTTGTCTATGAAGTTTGTAAGGATTTGTGGTTTGTTATTTGGTTTTATTAATTTTACATTGGATTTCCGAAATTCTGTTATGTGTTTTGGTTTTCTTTTTGTTTAATTGATGAACATGTATATGACGAATTGATTGTATGGTAATAGGGCAGTAACTTTGTTGCATGATTTGATGATTTTATTTGGTTTATTTTCTGAATTCGTATGCACAACAAGTTTTAGGGTTAAGTGAAGCTTTAGCTAGGCTGATCTTGGGTTTAATTCTTTATGTTACCGAACCACAAATATGAGGTAAGTTATACACGAAGTTGATTTATCTTGTATTGGTTCTAAGGGATAGAGTAATTCAGAAAATATGCATGTTGAAGCAAGGTGAGGTGACGCCATACTTGTTGCATGTTTCCAATTCGACTCATTGTGCTTATGTGTTTCTTGGTTTAATTTCTACACGAAGTGTCTTTAAACTGATTAGCACTATGTTTAGGGTTATGCACGAAGCTAATTCTAAATAATTGAGGAGTTTTGAATGATTAGATGAACCACGAAGGGCTCTAGTTATAATTGGAACTAAATTGCATGAAATCGGATTCAATAAAGTTGCTGCCGTACTGTTGTTTGATCGGTTTGTTATGTGCATGTGAGTTTTGTGTGATGTGTATTGTGTGAAAGAGGTTGATCATATGTATATATTAATTTAGGCTTTATTTTCGTAATTTTCAGTAGATATTAGATACAATTTCCAATCCCCCCATATTTATTTATATGTGATGCTTTATGAAATTAAATGCCCTTGATTTCCCCGGATAGAACGATCCCTACTTGTCAATACTACACTTGACACAAGAAGGGTAATATATATGTATGAGATTATTTTGCAGATACAAATTGTGCACGCATTGTGGTCGCATCACTGATTTGTTGCAAAATAATTTCTTCAATCTTTTCTTTTAATTCGGCAACAATGCACCAAGCTTCAATGAGGTCCACATTCATCCCAAGCTTTTCTCCTTTCTTCTTTTCCGAAATTCCTAGATAATGGCTGCATAAATGCCTTGTTATCTCTCTTCTTTGCCGAAATATATCTTGATTTTTCTTCAATTGTCTTTCTTTTAATTCGGCAAAGAGTCCATTTACAAATTCACAAGGAAACCAAATCCGATTTGGTTTCCTCCTCTTCATTCCCTTTCACGGCAAGGAAATCATTTCTTGCCGAAATATCTCTTGATTTCTTCCATTAATCTTCTCTTTAATTCCTGAAAAATAAGAATAAGAATTATATTAAAAAGAAGATAAAAAGATGTAGCACAATTATCATGAGTAAGAGTCCTAGATAGATAAGGAATCCTAGTCCAACAAGGAGTTGTATTTTCAATGAAATTCTTTCGACAATTCAAAAAACGTCGAGCATTTGTAGACTCCTTGTTCGACTAAGACTCTTCAATTAGTAGACTTCAATTAGGACTCAAACTCGTAGAATCCTTATTCAACTGAGATTCCTACTTTAGTAAGGATTCCTTTTCCAAATAGAGTTCTACTTGAAAAAGGAGTCCTAGTCACATTAAAACTCTTATTAGGAATCCTAGTTCAATAAGGACTCCACCATAATTATGCATTTTCACAATTTATAGCACAAACCGATTCCACACAAATATTAGAAACGACGAAAGATAAAGAAATCAATTCCGACAAGTTTCCTAGTCAAAACAGGTTTCCTAGTCCAAACAGGATTCCTAGTACAACAAGGAGTCCTACTCAAACTAAAACTCTTCAAAAATCGACATTTCTGCATTTTTAGCTCAATTTATTCAGCAACACTTGCCAACAACTCCAACATGACTCAATGACTCTATATTACAACAATAAGGGATAAGAAATGCATAAATGGGGGTAAAACATATTAAGAACGTCGCATTTTATGCTCCTATCAACTACCCCACACTTAGCCTTTGCTAGTCCCTTAGCAAAACAAATAAAAAGACTCAACACTACAGCCCCTAAATGATTGTCTCAGGATCTTTAAACACATAGCTTTCAAGTTACGCATTCAATGTAAGCACAATAATCCCAAGCGTCATAGACATGTATCATGGCATGAACAAGTAAGAAACGAAAATCACAAGCAATGAGATGTTATGTTGATTTCATCCTCCTTACTAGGCATACTCTCTTCTTTTCACACATGATATGGCAATATTCACTCAAAGTATATGCAAGAAAATAGATTAAGAGTTACACAGAGTAACTTGCATATTTCATCAAATAAAGACACTTTGTGAATTAATCTTTCAGGAAAAACTTCAAATAACAACTATGTGCACCAATGAACCAAAGCCATATGCTCACTCTTGACAAAAATCTCCACATACAAAGTTCACCTATTATTCGAATCATGAGAGATCTTACATGGGAAAATAGTGGGGCTAGGCATAAGGAATTCGCATTTAGAATAGTGGTGAGAAAATGTCACCAAGACTTAGCAAAGCTCAATACTCCTTATGACTTCGCTCAAAAGGGCCAAGTTTAAACTTGTTGGGCCCAAACTTCATTCTTTTCTTCCCCATAACATAGTGAATATGAACAAAGGTCAAATATGATAATAATAGACCTTCAATTGTAAAACAAACTCCAAATTCACCACAAGATCCCAATCCAAGCATTTCTATTTTTCTTCTTTTGATTTCTTTTGCCGAAACTTTTTCAATTTTCTTTATTAATCAGCACAAATTTTTCTTTTATTTTCTGTCCGAATTTTTCTCTTTATTTTCGGCAATCATGGCTTTTCATGCTTTTGGATTGGATCACCCCACACTTACTTCAAATCATTACTTCAAATAACAAATTCCAATTAAACTTTACCAAGTCTTGACAACAATGGTTAGGATATACTGTTCTAAGCTCAAGGAAAGTGTATCATGGTGATGAAATAAATGGCTCAATGTCGGCTCAAGGGGGTTAAATCTAAGGAGTCCCACGACGGGCACAAATTAGGCATATGTTTTATTTGGCATGGTGGTAATCCTAACAAGATCATCTCAATCATATTCGAAATCAAGGCATTTCATGAATAATAGTCTCAAAAATCGTCAAAAGTGAGTTCTAGCATTCTAGAGTTCATTAAAATCTATGGCACATAGTCATTGAATATTCAAAGAATGATGAAGTTTTGAAAAATTCTGCCCAATTTTTATCACTCAAGAAGGAAGTATATGGCATCAAAACTCACAAAGGATATTATGGAACAAAATCAACACAACATACATGCTTCTTACACAATTAAGTTCAAGTCTCAAATGTTCATACCAATCACAAAGTCCATGAAACTCACAATTAATTCTTATGATTATGCAAAACCATCATCTATGTATTAAAGATATATTCATCATAGACTATTTAGGGGCACTTAAGACTCTAAAATTAAACCAAAAATTAAAAAGCAACGAAATATTTTTTTTTTTTTTCTGATTTTTTTTTGATTTTCTCTTTTCTTTTCTTTTTATGACTCAAAGCAAAGACTCAAAACAAAAACAAACATGTGAAACATGTATCCCTACCCCACACTTAGAAAATTACATTGTCCTCAATGTACACAAAAATTATGTAGTAATTTCCAAGCATTTGATAATTCACAAGTTCCACATTTATACAATTCAACCAAAAAGAGTTTAGGGTTTAGAATTTCAAACTCTCGTAGACGGCTCCTTCACAATTCTTGGTTGAAATGGGTTGCCTCCCATGCAGCGCTTAATGTTTATAGTCTACTCAGCCTAGACTCTTCTCCATATTATCAGGATCTTGGTGCGTCTCTAAATTGTATCTCCTCAATGGTGTGCTCCTCAAAAGGTTCGTAGTAAGGTTTAAGTCGATGACCATTCACCTTGAACGCTTTTCCTGTTTCAATACTCTGAATTTCTATAGCACCATGAGAAAACACATTAGCAACAATATAGGGACCAGCCCAACGAGAACGCAATTTTCCAGGAAATAATCTAAGACGAGAATGATATAACAAGACTTTTTGGCCAATATGAAACGTTTTGCCTCTTATCATCTTGTCATGATACAACTTCGTCTTCACTTTGTAAATCCATGCAGCATCATATGCTTCATTCCTGATTTCCTCAAGCTCGCTCAACTGCAATTTCCTGTGAAGTCCAGCCTTGTCAAGTTCCATGTTGAATTGCTTGACCGCCCACCATGCTCTATGCTCCAACTCTACTGGAAGATGGCACGCCTTGCCATATGTAAGCCGAAATGGAGACATCCCAATGGGTGTCTTGTATGCCGTTCTGTAGGCCCAAAGTGCATCATCAAGTCTGTCACTCCAATCTTTCCTTGATGGGCCTACAATTTTCTCCAATATGCTCTTAATTGATGGAGGTGTAATCCAAGCACAAAATACCTGCAAAACAACTACATACAAATAATACCCTTCTTGTGTCGAGTGTAGTATTGACAAGTAGGGATCGTTCTATCCGGGGAAATCAAGGGCTTTCAATCACATAAAGTATTGTACAAAAGGGGGTTACGATTTTTTTATCTAATGACCTACTGAATTTTTACTAAATTTATAAATCCTAAATTATTATATACAATTGATCATCACCTTTCACACAAGCACCAAACACAAATCTCATTATACATGCAATACAATTAAAACAAGTAATAGGGCGGCAGCAAATATCGAATTCAAGATCAATTAAGTTCCAATTTAATTAGAGCCAATGCGGTTATTCTAATTATTCAAAACATCACAAGTATTTAGAATCCAACATGCGTGTAATCCTAAACATGGTACTAATCAGTTTAATAACACAATGCGTAGAAATTAAACACAATTAGCACATAAGCACAATATGTCGAATTAGAACATGTTAGCAAGTATGGCGTCACCCATCTCACATCGACATGTAAATTTCCATAATTACTCTTACCCTTAGATTAATACATGTCAAATCCAACATGCGTGTAATTCAACATGTATTAAATCGGCATATGAATTTAATACCTAGATAACACTCATGGCCATCGAATGCATCTAGATATCTCCTTCGGTTCCACACGAATTAAGGAAATAAACCTAATTAAAATCAAGAACACATTCAAAACCTACTGCCCATACAACATATTTAATCATATCACATGCATAAATCGGCAATCATATATAAAAATCCCAAACATTTATAACAAAGATCCAAAGATCCCATATATGATTATCAATACCGAAATTAAATCCATAAACCAAAACATACTTCATAGACAAAGTTATGTTTAAATACAAAGTAACAAAAACCAAAATAATACAATCCATACTACAACCTTTGTTAGAGATTCGGCAAGGATTGGTGATGATGGATTTTTGTGAGAGATGGAAGGTGGATTCGGCTTTGCTCCTTGGTATGTAATTTCTGAAATTAATTTGGCAGGGATTCGGCAAGGTAAAAGTGAGGAAAGGGAGATGATTTTTATGAATACAAAGTGTGTATATATAGAGGATAGGAGGAGCTAGGGTTTCGGCAAAGTGTGAAGCACAAGGAAAACCAAAACCAACTTGGATTGGGTTTCGGCAAAGGCTTGAATTAATCCACCGAAATTCTTTTCTTTTTCTTTTATTCGGCAATAAGTCTTCCTCTCCATGTATATTGCTGCCGAAAATCCTTTCAAAAATCTTCAATTTAATCCTCATAAAATTCGGCAATGAATCAAGCTTCAATGAAGTCCACATGCATTCCAAACTTTTCTCCTTTCTTCTTTTCCAAAATTCTTAGATAATGGCTGAATAAATGCCATGTTATCCTTCTTCCTTTGCCGAAATATTTCTTGAAATTTCTTCATTAATCTTCTCTTTTAATTCGGCAAAGAAGTCCTTGCAAAGTTGTTACAAGGAAACCAAATCCGAATTTGTTTCCTCCTTCTTCATTATCTTTTGCACGGCAAGGCTTCTCCTTTAATTCTTCTTTTCCGAAATTCTATCAAGATAATAGAATTATATCTTCATTAAATCTTCTCTTGGCCGGCCATGAAGTCTTTGAATCCATCTCTTCCTTCTTGAAACTCACGGCAACACATCTTCATGTTTACCGAAAATTACTTCTCATTTACCATGGTAATTCGGCAAAGACTCCATCAAGATATCATCTCCTTCTTTATCTCCAAATAAAAAATCTGAAAATAAAGAAAAGAAACACAATTAATCCATGTATTAAACTTGTCCTAATCTAGACAAATGATGTCTTAAAAAGACATATATGTAATAGGTAAGGTTAGGAGATTAGGAAAGTTTCCAAATCCATTTTGGATTTCTAATTCTTGTTCCACACGCCAAGCATCAATATTATTGCCGAAAATTCTCTCCTTGTCTTCTCATGATTTCCTGAAAATATGATCATGAAATAAATCAAAAAGAAGACAAAAATATGTAGCACAATTATCATGAGTAAGAGTCCTAGATAGATAAGGAATCCTAGTCCAACAAGGAGTTGTATTTTCAATGAAATTCTTTCGACGATTCAAAAACGTCGAGCGTTTGTAGACTCCTTGTTCGACTAAAATTCTTCACTCGTAGACTTCAATTAGTACTCAAACTCGTAGAATCCTTATTCAACTGGGATTCCTACTTTGGTAAGGATTCCTTTTCCAAATAGAGTTCTACTTGAAAAAGGAGTCCTAGTCAAATCAAACTCTTATTAGGAATCCTAGTTCAATAAGGACTCCACCATAATTATGCATTTTCACAATTTGTAGCACAAAACCAATCCACACAAATATTAGAAACGACAAATGATGAAAATTCCATTTCGACAAGTTTCCTAGTCAAAACAGGTTTCCTAGTCCAAATAGGATTCCTAGTCCAACTAAAACTCTTCGAAAATCGACATTTCTGCATTTTTAGCTCAATTTATTCACCAACACTTGCCAATGACTCTAACATGACTTAATGACTCTATATTACAACAATAAGGGATAAGAAATGCATAAATGGGGATAAAAACATATTAAGAACGTCGCATTTTATGCTCCTATCAACTACCCCATACTTAGCCTTTGCTAGTCCCTTAGCAAAACAAATAAAAAGACTCAACACTACAGCCCCTAAAATGATTGTCTCAGGATCTTTAAACACATAGCTTTCAAGTTAAGCATTCGATGTAAGCACAATAATCCCAAGCGTCATAGACATGTATCATAGCATGAACAAGTAAAAAGCGAAAATCACAAGCAATGACATGTTATGTTGGTTTCATCCTCCTCACTAGGCATACTCTCTTCTTTTCACTCATGATATGGCAATTCACTCAAAGTATATGCAAGAGAACAGATTGTAAGGCAACAAATAGCTCGCATATTTCATCACATAAAAGCACTTTGTGAATTAATCTTTCAGGAAAAACTTCATATAACAACTATGTGCACAAATGAACCAAAGCCATATGCTCATTCTTGACAAGAATCTCCACACATCAAAGTTCACCTATTTTTAGAATCATGAAAAGATCAACATAATGGTGATAATGGGGATTGGCATAAGGCATTCACATTTAGGATAGTGGTGATAAAATGTCACCAAGACTTAGCAAAATTCAATACTCCTTATGACTTCACTCCAAAAGGGCCAAGTTTTAACTTGTTGGGCCCAAACTTCATTCTTTTCTTCCCCATAACATAGTGATCATGGACAAAGGTCAAATATAACACAAATAGACCTTCAATTCATTATACAACTCCAAATTCACCTTAAAATTAATCCAAAATTCTCCATTGCCGAATCTTTTTCTTTTTATTTCGGATCTCTTATTTTTCTTTCTTTTTCTATCCGATTTTTCTTTTCTTTCTTCTTTTATTCGGCAACACCTTTTCTTTTCTCAACAATTGGACAAGATCACCCCACACTTACTTCTCATCATCACATCAATTCACAAATTCCATTAAATTTTACCAAGTCTTGACAACAATGGCAAGGATAAACTATTCTCAGATCAAGGAAAGTGTATTAAGGTGATGAAATAAATGGCTCAATGTTGGCTCAAGGGGGTTAAAACTAAGGAGTCCCACGACGGGCACAAATTAGGCATAAGCTTTGTTTGGCATTGGTGGTAATCCTAACATGATCTTTTCAATCCTTTTCAAAATCAAGGCATTTCATGAATAATAGTCTCAAAAATTGTCAAGAGTGAGTTCTAGCATTCTAGAGTTCATTAAAATCTATGGCACATAGTCATTGAATGTTCAAAGAATGATGAAGTTTTGAAAAATTCTGCCCATTTTTATCACTCAAGAAGGAAAGTATATGGCAATCAAAGCTCACAAAGGTTATTATGGAACAAAATCAACACAATATACATGCTTCTTACACAATTAAGTTCAAGTCTCAAATGTTCATACCAATCACAGAGTCCATGAAACTCACAATTATTTTCAAAATTATGCAAAACCATCATCTATGTATTAAAGATATAATCATCATAGACTATTTAGGGGCACCTAAGACTCAATAATTAAAAAAAAAAAAAAAAAAAAGCAACGAAAATAAAGACAAAAAGCACCGAAATTTTTTAAATTTTTCTGATTTTCTGATTTTTTATTTTCTTTTCTTTTTATGACTCAAAACAAAAACTCAAAACAAATACAAACATGTGAAACATGTATCCCTACCCCACACTTAGAAAATTACATTGTCCTCAATGTACACATATCATGTAGTAATTTCTAAGCATATGATAAATCACAAGTCCCACATTTATACAATTCAACCAAAAAGAGTTTAGGGATTTAGAAAATTCAAACTCTCGTAGACGGCTCCTTCACACTTTTGGTTGAAATGGGTTGCCTCCCATGCAGCGCTTAATGTTTATAGTCTACTCAGCCTAGACTCTTCTCCATATCATCAGGATCTTGGTGCGTCTCTGAATTGAATCTCCTCAACGGTGTGCTCCTCAAAAGGTTCGTAGTAAGGCTTAAGTCGATGACCATTCACCTTGAACGCTTTTCCTGATTCCGTACTTTGAATTTCTATAGCACCATGAGAAAACACATTAGTAACAATATATGGGCCTACCCAACGAGAACGCAATTTGCCAGGAAATAATTTAAGACGAGAATGAAATAACAAGACTTTCTGGCCAATATGAAACGTTTTGCCTCTTATCATCTTGTCATGATACAATTTCGTCTTCTCTTTGTAAATCCATGCAGCATCATATGCTTCATTTCTGATTTCCTCAAGCTCGCTCAGCTGCAATTTCCTGTGAAGTCCAGCCTTGTCAAGTTCCATGTTGAATTGCTTGACCGCCCACCATGCCTTGTGCTCCAACTCTACTGGAAGATGGCACGCCTTGCCATATGTAAGCCGAAATGGAGACATCCCAATGGGTGTCTTGTATGCCGTTCTGTAAGCCCAAAGTGCATCATCAAGTCTATCACTCCAATCTTTCCTTGATGGGCCCACAGTTTTCTCCAATATGCTCTTGATCTCTCTGTTGGACACTTCCGCCATTCCGCTAGTCTGAGGATGATAAGGTGTGGATACCTTATGGGTGACTCCATATCTTCTGAGCAAAGCCTCTATTGTTCTGTTGCAGAAATGAGAACCTCCATCGCTTATAAGCACACGAGGTACTCCAAACCTGGAAAATATGTTAGTTCTCAAGAAACCTGCAACAACTTTAGAATCATTAGTCCTTGTGGCTTTCGCCTCCACCCATTTAGACACATAATCAACAGCCAACAAGATATAAAGAAAGCCCTTAGATGAAGGAAAAGGTCCCATAAAATCAATACCCCAAACATCAAAAATTTCAACAAATATTATAGGATTTAGGGGCATTTGGTCTCTCTTACCAATGTTACCTGTCCTTTGGCACCTATCACATGTCATACAAAAAGTGTATGCATCCTTGAAAATTGTTGGCCAATAAAACCCACTTTCTAATACCTTGAGGGCTGTCCTCTTAGCTCCAAAGTGTCCTCCACACGCCTCATTGTGGCAAAATGCTAGGATCGGCCTATGCTCCTCTTGTGGCACACAACGTCTAATCACTTGATCACTACACGTCCTCCATAGATAGGGATCGTTCCATATGTAGTGTCTTGCATTCTTTTTAATCCTCGTCTTGGCTGCCTGCAAACATGTACTTGGAAAAGTTTTAGTAACTAAATAATTGACAATATCTGCATACCAAGGTTCTTTTGTGTCCACTCGAAAAAGCTGCTCATCTGGGAAAGTTTCCTGAAGTGGTAACGTTTCCTCCTCTCTCACAATTCTGCTCAAGTGATCTGCCACAACATTTTCGCTCCCCTTCTTGTCCTTGATTTCGATGTCAAACTCTTGGAGTAAGAGAATCCATCGAATCAAACGTGGCTTGGCATCCTTCTTCTTCATCAAATATCTTAAGGCTGCATGATCAGAATACACAATCACTTTAGAATTCAATAGATATGAACGAAATTTTTCTAAAGCAAATATAACAGCCAACAGTTCTTTCTCAGTTGTAGAGTAATTTAATTGAGCATCATTCAAAGTTCTAGAGGCATAATATATAGCAATCGGCCTCTTCTCTTTTCTCTGTCCAAGCACTGCTCCAACTGCATAGTCTGAAGCATCACACATGATCTCAAATGGCAATGTCCAATCTGGTGGCGCCATAATTGGTGCTGATGTCAACAATTTCTTCAACATGACAAATGCATCTTCACACCTTTTGTCCCATACGAATGGAACATCCTTCTGCAAGAGGGCACAAATAGGCTTGGCCACCAACGAAAAATCCTTGATGAACCTCCTGTAAAAACTTGCATGGCCAAGAAACGAACGTACCTCCCTTACAGTTGTAGGGGAGGGTAAGTGAAGCATAATATCAATCTTGGCCCTATCTACCTCAATACCCTTTGCAGATATAATGTGTCCTAGAACTATCCCTTGTTTTACCATGAAATGACATTTTTCCCAATTAAGTACAAGGTTAGTCTCTACACATCTTTTCAGGATTAATTCCAAATTCTCTAAGCATGCATCAAAGTCTTTACCATAAACACTAAAATCATCCATAAAGACTTCAATGATATTTTCAATATAATCACTAAAAATGGAATACATACAACGTTGAAATGTACCTGGTGCGTTGCATAAACCAAAAGGCATGCGTCGATAGGCAAACGTACCAAAGGGACATGTGAACGTTGTCTTTTCCTGATCATCTGGGTGAATGCATATCTGATTGTAACCGCTGTACCCATCCAAGAAGCAATAGAATTCGTGTCCAGCTAATCTCTCCAACATCTGGTCCATGAAAGGCAAAGGCATGTGATCCTTGCGTGTAGTAGCATTCAACTTTCTGTAGTCGATACACATCCTATGACCTGTCACCAATCGTTGGGGCACGAGTTCATCCTTGTCATTCTTCACAACCGTGACTCCACTCTTCTTAGGTACAACTTGGACAGGTGCAATCCACTGGCTATCTGAAATGGGATATATGACTCCACAATCCAGCAATTTGATCACCTCGTCCTTCACAATCTTCATCATAGGGGGGTGTAATCGTCTCTGACCCTCCCTAGTAGGCTTGGCTCCTTCTTCAAGCAAGATCCTATGGACACAAGTTGTAGGGCTGATTCCCTTGATATCCGCCAACGTCCATCCAATGGCGGTTTTGTTCCTTTTCAACATGCTAGTCAACCGTGCTTCCTGCTGCTCACTCAGTTGTGATGACACAATAACTGGTAGTGTGTCATCGTCTCCCAAGTATACATACTTCAAATGATCCGGAAGCACCTTCAGTTCTAAAATAGGGGCCTGTTCCACAGATGGTAGAATTTTATTAGTGGAAATGGGAATTGACATATACTTACATGACTTTTTTATGTGGGGTGTTGCCTCTAGCTCGGCAACAATGCTCATTATGCTCGGCTCAAGCTTGAGCCGTTCCTCCTTAGTCAATCTCTCCCCATTTGTGTCAATTCCGGCCCCTTGCTCAATAGCTAGTTGCTATTGATCCAAAGTTTCTGACAAAACCTGCGCAATAGAATCAACTACATCAACATTATAGCAAGGTTTTAAATCAGAAATTGGATACCTCATGGCCTCAAAGATGTTGAAGCCAATCACTTCACCATCGAACTCCATGGTGAGATTGCCTTCAGCCACATCAATTTTCGTTCTTGCTATCCTCATAAATGGTCGCCCCAACAAAAGTTGAGTTGAATTTAGGGGCGACTCTTCCATCTGAAGCACATCGAAATCTGCAGGAAATATCAGATTATTTACCTGCACAAGAACATCCTCAACATATCCCTCAGGATACTTGTTAGACCTATCGGCGAGTTGAATGATTACATTGTCCTTTTTCAACTCGCCTAACCCTAGGGACTTATACACATTATAAGACATTACATTAATCGAAGCCCCTAAGTCTAGCAAAACTTTATCAAAATCTTGTTGTCCGATTTTACATGGCACAGAAAAGCTGCCAGGGTCTTTCATTTTAGGTGGAAGCTTTCTTTGGAGAACGGCTGAAACCGTCTCACTCATTTTGACCACCTGCTCCTCCCTTGTATGCCTCCTTGTTGTGCACAGCTCCTTTAAGAACTTGGCATACTTTGGAATCTGCTTGATGCATTCCAAAAGGGGAATATTCACCTCCACACGCCTGAATATATCAAGTACCTCCTCATCTGATTTCTCCTTCTTTGATTTTGCAAACCTAGAAGGAAAAGGCAAACTCGAAGATTGGTTAGTAATTAAACCACTTGAGTCAGATTTTACCTTAAGTGTCTCTGAGGTAGCGGGATCTTTTTCCATGTCCCTATTCTTCATTTTCTCGAGCTCAGCTTTGCTCGGTTTCTTTCCTTTGTCCTCATTGCCGTGTGCCTCCTCATCATTGCCGTGTATCTCCTCATGCTCGGCATCAACATGCACTAGCACGTCACCCTTGTCATTACACTCCTCCATAATCACGTCCTCATTATTCTTAACCGATGGCCCCTCCAAGATTTTACCACTCCTTGTGGTAATTGCATTAGCTTGCTCATTTTTGGGGTTCTTAATCACCCCACCAGGTAATCTTCCTTGTTCTTGGATTTGCCCCATGAAATCCACAACCTTCCCCATCTGATTCTTCAACTCAGAAATGTCCTTGGTGTTCGAGGTTGTAGATTGCAACAATGTATGAGTTGCATCGTTCAAAGACTTAAGCATGGCGTCATAGTTGGGATTTGACGATGCTTGTGCATTATTGTTGTAGAATTGTTGCTGCTGGGGTCTTGCAAACCCTTGGTATTGCCCTTGAGGTCTTGGTTGAAACACCATTCCTCCTTGGTTAGCTTGTGGTGGCGCCACATGTGTAGGGTTCTGCACATTGTTGTTGTTAGCCCACCTAAAATTAGGGTGATCATTAAATCTGGGGTTGAAGTTCTGAAAAGTGGGACGTTGCTGCCCTTGAAAACCAATTGCATTGGCTTCCTCAAAATTATCTCCTCCACCAACTTGTGGACACACATCTGATGAATGCCCCTCCATGCTACATACCCCACAGACTTGGGCATGTTTCTGCTTCATAAACTGAGACATCATCTGAGTGAGTTTCCCCACATCTTCCTTAAGCTCCTTGACAACACTTGATTCCTCATAACCGCTGGCCTCATTGACTCGCCTAGAGGAAGTAGACCCGAATTGTTGTTGATTGGTGAAATGCATCTCCAACAGATTCTTAACTTCCTCTCTGCTTTTCTCCATTAAAGATCCACCAGCTGCTGAATCTAAGAATCTCCGCTCCAAGGGACGCAACCCTTCATAAAAGTATTGTAGTAGAAGACCCTCACGTATCCCATGATTAGGACACGTTGCCACCAAAGCCTTGTACCTGTCATAGTACACATCGAAGCTCTCATCTGGCTCTTGTCTGATCGAGGTGATCTCCTTTCTGATCTGTGTCACCCTTGATGATGGAAAGTATTTTGTGAGAAATTATCTCACCATTGTTGTCCAAGAAACCATCTTCCCAGGTGGTATAGCATAAAACCACTCTTGCGCTCTATCCTCCAGTGAAAAAGGAAACGCCTTCATTCTCACATGTTGTAAGTCTGCCCCAGTTGGGCACATTGATTCACATCTGAATTCGAATTTCTGAATGTGGCGGTTAGGATCCTCTCCACTGAGTCCATAAAACTTAGGCAATTGGTGGATAAATCCACCTTTCAGCTCAAATTCTCCTGACTTGCCAGGTGCAACTGCAGGATATGTTACATTACTTGGTCTTACTACTCCTCCTTGTGGCGCATCTACCTGACCATTCTCCTCTCTTAGTGAAGTCATTCTGAATGTAGGATCAGGTAAATCGAAGTTCAAATACTGAATTGGTATGGGACTTTGGAGTAGCTCGAATTCTGGTTCTTCGTGAAATAAAGGGTTTAGTTCACACGAAGCTTCTGATGGAAATGGTGATGGTGGTGCAACAAAATTTCGGTCAAAAAGTGATGAGGTGGGAGAAACAAACTGATGTTCTGGTGTAGAAGTGCTCGGCAAAACTGGCTCTTCTTCTTCTTGGTTGCAAATTCTTTTCAATCTGTCCTCAATTTCTTGTGACCAACCAAGATTCATGTACCTGAAATTATTAAAATTTCAAGGTGTTTAACAAATGAATTTATAAAGAAAACAGACGTGTATAGTTAGTATGTAACAATTAGTGTTAGGGTAAATATATCACACAAGTATAAATATCAACAAAAATTCAACTATAAATATGTAAAAATGTTACACGAAATTTCAAGTATGTATTAGTGTAAGAAAAATTCAAAGTATATTACATAAAAGTTCAATGTGTAAATGTATAATGACAAACGAAAATTTGTAAGTATATGTTACATGAAAAAGTTACAAGTATATTACAAAGATGTATATCACACGAAAATTTACAAATAAGGCTAACACAATTTCACAAATATAACAGAAAAATGTGTTTTATGTATCCCTAGTTAAATTGCTATATGATTTGTTCGAATTTTCAAAGTACGTGGAGCAGAGGAGATAACGGTGCAATGGACTGATACAGCCCCCGGTAGTATCATGCTTGATCCGATATACCTCAAAAATTCAAACCAAGAAACATTTTCTTGTGAGATTAAAAATTTACTCATATCAAACTCATTTAAGATTCTGAAGCTCGGTGGACGTGCGGCCTAGGTCTATCGACTAGACACAAGATTCCGTGGTTTCAGAAGGCTAGAACGAAAGTACTAAAAATGGAGTGAGGCAAGACTCGTTGTTGGTTACCACGGAGAGCGAACTCCCTATCGACTCACTCACAGGGAATGAACATCAGTCTGTGGGCCTTGAGATCTAGTTAAACAAACCTCAATACCAAAATTAGAACAAACGAAATATGATTGCCCCTTACTCAGTTGAGAACCTTATGTTGTCAGTTCCACTAAAGTGCATAAAAGCCGCCCTCAACCTCATAAAAACGCAAGCGCTAGTATGAAGGGTTAAGGCTAAAAGCAACATTAGTGACCTTACCTATTCCTCTTCCCCTCAAAACCATAAACAAACTTAACACAAATAGACCTTCAAAACTCCCTAACAATTTAAACTAGTTATGCACATCATACGAAAATTTTTGTACAAGTATCTATGTTGGTTTGGTTTTTAGATTACATCGATTATGTAAGTATTATGATTGCCGAACTTAGGATTTCTAGGTGTCTTTTATTCACACAACTTTAAAATTCGAGGTACGTGGAGCAGAGGAGATAACAGTGCAATGGGCTGAAACAGTCCAAGGTAGTATCATGCTTATTCCGATATACCTCAAAAATTAAAGACGAATTTTACCTTTTTGAAGAAAAATAGATTCCACATATGCTTAAGTTAATTTCTAGCGTCTAAAGTGAGGTGATGCTTCGGCACAAGCTGTCGTCTAGGTCGAACGTATTTTACTTTTCTAAGGCGATGTCGTTAAAATTCACGGAAAGTAAACTCTCTTTAGGAACAAGGCAGGTCTCAAAGTTTTTAACCACGGAGGACAAGTCCCCTATCGACTCACTCACAGGGAATGAACGTCAGTCTATGGGTCTTGAGAACCAGTTTTACAAACCTCGCACCATTCAATGAAAATAACTTGCCCTATACTTGGTAAAATAAACTCGGATCCCTAGCGGTCTCAAGTGTTGATTAAAACCGCCCTCAACCTCATAAAAATAATACCAAGTTAGCGTCTTTATGCGTGGGGGGCCAACGATGGACTAATTCCAACATTGCAGGGCCCGTTTCCCAATCTACACAAAAACATACCTAACATGGCATCACTCGTATGAAGGGTTATGGTTATGATCAACAAAAGAGGCTTCACCTACATGTTACACTTTAGAAACTACAATAAACTACAAGCATACACAAAAACTATCAACTTCCTAGAAATTATCTAAGTGTCACAAACAATCACAATAATATCACACAAATCGGCAATTAAGAGCAAAAACCAAAAACAAAAATAAATACAAAAATCGGAAAATTAACCTATTTACTATTACACTTCCGAAAATCCTATTAATACAATTCCCAAAACTATTGCAGAAATTAAATAATTTACAATTATACAAAGTTACAAACAACACTTTATGAATCAAAAATTTATAATCTCCCCGGCAACGGCGCCAAAAACTGATGGAGGTGTAATCCAAGCACAAAATACCTGCAAAACAACTACATACAAATAATACCCTTCTTGTGTCGAGTGTAGTATTGACAAGTAGGGATCGTTCTATCCGGGGAAATCAAGGGCTTTCAATCACATAAAGTATTGTACAAAAGGGGGTTACGATTTTTTTATCTAATGACCTACTGAATTTTTACTAAATTTATAAATCCTAAATTATTATATACAATTGATCATCACCTTTCACACAAGCACCAAACACAAATCTCATTATACATGCAATACAATTAAAACAAGTAATAGGGCAGCAGCAAATATCGAATTCAAGATCAATTAAGTTCCAATTTAATTAGAGCCAATGCGGTTATTCTAATTATTCAAAACATCACAAGTATTTAGAATCCAACATGCGTGTAATCCTAAACATGGTACTAATCAGTTTAATAACACAATGCGTAGAAATTAAACACAATTAGCACATAAGCACAATATGTCGAATTAGAACATGTTAGCAAGTATGGCGTCACCCATCTCACATCGACATGTAAATTTCCATAATTACTCTTACCCTTAGATTAATACATGTCAAATCCAACATGCGTGTAATTCAACATGTATTAAATCGGCATATGAATTTAATACCTAGATAACACTCATGGCCATCGAATGCATCTAGATATCTCCTTCGGTTCCACACGAATTAAGGAAATAAACCTAATTAAAATCAAGAACACATTCAAAACCTACTGCCCATACAACATATTTAATCATATCACATGCATAAATCGGCAATCATATATAAAAATCCCAAACATTTATAACAAAGATCCAAAGATCCCATATATGATTATCAATACCGAAATTAAATCCATAAACCAAAACATACTTCATAGACAAAGTTATGTTTAAATACAAAGTAACAAAAACCAAAATAATACAATCCATACTACAACCTTTGTTAGAGATTCGGCAAGGATTGGTGATGATGGATTTTTGTGAGAGATGGAAGGTGGATTCGGCTTTGCTCCTTGGTATGTAATTTCTGAAATTAATTTGGCAGGGATTCGGCAAGGTAAAAGTGAGGAAAGGGAGATGATTTTTATGAATACAAAGTGTGTATATATAGAGGATAGGAGGAGCTAGGGTTTCGGCAAAGTGTGAAGCACAAGGAAAACCAAAACCAACTTGGATTGGGTTTCGGCAAAGGCTTGAATTAATCCACCGAAATTCTTTTCTTTTTCTTTTATTCGGCAATAAGTCTTCCTCTCCATGTATATTGCTGCCGAAAATCCTTTCAAAAATCTTCAATTTAATCCTCATAAAATTCGGCAATGAATCAAGCTTCAATGAAGTCCACATGCATTCCAAGCTTTTCTCCTTTCTTCTTTTCCAAAATTCTTAGATAATGGCTGAATAAATGCCATGTTATCCTTCTTCCTTTGCCGAAATATTTCTTGAAATTTCTTCATTAATCTTCTCTTTTAATTCGGCAAAGAAGTCCTTGCAAAGTTGTTACAAGGAAACCAAATCCGAATTTGTTTCCTCCTTCTTCATTATCTTTTGCACGGCAAGGCTTCTCCTTTAATTCTTCTTTTCCGAAATTCTATCAAGATAATAGAATTATATCTTCATTAAATCTTCTCTTGGCCGGCCATGAAGTCTTTGAATCCATCTCTTCCTTCTTGAAACTCACGGCAACACATCTTCATGTTTACCGAAAATTACTTCTCATTTACCATGGTAATTCGGCAAAGACTCCATCAAGATATCATCTCCTTCTTTATCTCCAAATAAAAAATCTGAAAATAAAGAAAAGAAACACAATTAATCCATGTATTAAACTTGTCCTAATCTAGACAAATGATGTCTTAAAAAGACATATATGTAATAGGTAAGGTTAGGAGATTAGGAAAGTTTCCAAATCCATTTTGGATTTCTAATTCTTGTTCCACACGCCAAGCATCAATATTATTGCCGAAAATTCTCTCCTTGTCTTCTCATGATTTCCTGAAAATATGATCATGAAATAAATCAAAAAGAAGACAAAAATATGTAGCACAATTATCATGAGTAAGAGTCCTAGATAGATAAGGAATCCTAGTCCAACAAGGAGTTGTATTTTCAATGAAATTCTTTCGACGATTCAAAAACGTCGAGCGTTTGTAGACTCCTTGTTCGACTAAAATTCTTCACTCGTAGACTTCAATTAGTACTCAAACTCGTAGAATCCTTATTCAACTGGGATTCCTACTTTGGTAAGGATTCCTTTTCCAAATAGAGTTCTACTTGAAAAAGGAGTCCTAGTCAAATCAAACTCTTATTAGGAATCCTAGTTCAATAAGGACTCCACCATAATTATGCATTTTCACAATTTGTAGCACAAAACCAATCCACACAAATATTAGAAACGACAAATGATGAAAATTCCATTTCGACAAGTTTCCTAGTCAAAACAGGTTTCCTAGTCCAAATAGGATTCCTAGTCCAACTAAAACTCTTCGAAAATCGACATTTCTGCATTTTTAGCTCAATTTATTCACCAACACTTGCCAATGACTCTAACATGACTTAATGACTCTATATTACAACAATAAGGGATAAGAAATGCATAAATGGGGATAAAAACATATTAAGAACGTCGCATTTTATGCTCCTATCATTAATCTCTCTGTTGGACACTTCCGCCATTCCGCTCGTCTGAGGGTGATAAGGTGTGGAAACCTTATGGGTGACTCCATATCTTCTGAGCAAAGCCTCTATTGTTCTGTTGCAGAAATGAGAACCTCCATCGCTTATAAGCACACGAGGTACTCCAAACCTGGAAAATATGTTAGTTCTCAAGAAACCTGCAACAACTTTAGAATCATTAGTCCTTGTGGCTTTCGCCTCCACCCATTTTGACACATAATCAACAGCCAACAAGATATATAGAAAGCCCTTACATGAAGGAAAAGGACCCATAAAATCAATACCCCATACATCAAAAATTTCAACAAATATCATAGTAGTAAGGGGCATTTGGTCTCTCTTACCAATGTTACCTGTCCTTTGGCACCTATCACATGTCATACAAAATGTGTATGCATCCTTGAAAATCGTTGGCCAATAAAACCCGCTTTCTAATACCTTGAGGGCTGTCCTCTTAGCTCCAAAGTGTCCTCCGCACGCCTCATTGTGGCAAAATGCAAGGATCGGCTTATGCTCTTCTTGTGGCACACAACGTCTTATAACTTGATCATTACAAGTCCTCCACAGATATGGATCGTCCCATATGTAGTGTCTTGCATTCTTTTTAATTCTAGTCTTGGCTGCCTGCAAACATGTACTTGGAAAAGTTTTAGTAACTAAATAATTGACAATGTCTGCATACCAAGGTTCTTTTGTGTCCACTCGAAAAAGCTGCTCATCTGGGAAAGTTTCCTGAAGTGGCAACGTTTCCTCCTCTCTCACAATTCTGCTCAAGTGATCCGCCACAACATTTTCGCTCCCCTTCTTGTCCTTGATCTCGATGTCAAACTCTTGGAGTTAGAGAATCCATCGAATCAAGCGTGGCTTAGCATCCTTCTTCTTCATTAGATATCTAAGGGCTGCATGATCAGAATACACAATCACTTTAGAATTCAAAAGATATGAACGAAATTTTTCTAAAGTAAAAATAACAGCCAACAGTTCTTTCTCAGTAGTAGAGTAATTTAATTGAGCATCATTAAGTGTGCGAGAAGCATAATAAATAGCATTCGGCTTCTTTTCTTTTCTCTGTCCAAGCACTGCTCCAACTGCATAGTCTGAAATATCACACATGATCTCAAATGGTAGGCACCAGTTTGGTGGCACCATTATTGGTGCCGACGTCAGCAATTCCTTCAACATCACAAATGCATCTTCACACCCTTTGTCCCATATGAATGGAACATCCTTCTGCAAAAGGGCACAAATAGGCTTGGCCACCAACGAAAAATCCTTGATGAACCTCCTATAAAATCATGCATGGCCAAGAAACGAACGTACCTCCCTTACAGTTGTAGGGGAGGGTAAGTGAAGCATAATATCAATCTTGGCCCTATCTACCTCAATACCCTTTGCAGAAATAATGTGTCCTAGAACTATCCCTTGTTTTACCATAAAATGACATTTTTCCCAATTAAGTACAAGGTTAGTTTCTACACATCTTCTTAGGATTAATTCCAAATTCTCTAAACATGCATCAAAGTCTTTTCCATAAACACTAAAATCATCCATAAAGACTTCAATGATATTTTCAATATAATCGCTGAAAATGGAATACATACAACGTTGAAATGTACCTGGTGCGTTGCATAAACCAAAAGGCATGCGTCGATAGGCAAACGTACCAAAGGGACATGTGAACGTCGTCTTTTCCTGATCATCTGGGTGAATGCATATCTGATTGTAACCGCTGTACCCATCCAAGAAGCAATAGAATTCGTGCCCAACTAATCTCTCCAACATCTGGTCCATGAAAGGCAAAGGCATGTGATCCTTGCGTGTAGTAGCGTTCAACTTTCTGTAGTCGATACACATCCTATGACCTGTCACCAATTGTTGGGGCACGAGTTCATCCTTGTCATTCTTCACAACCGTGACTCCACTCTTCTTAGGTACAACTTGGACAGGTGCAATCCACTGGCTATCTGAAATGGGATAAATGACTCCACAATCCAGCAATTTGATCACCTCGTCCTTCACAATCTTCATCATAGGGGGGGTGTAATCGTCTCTGTCCCTCCCTAGTAGGCTTGGCTCCTTCCTCAAGCAAGATCCTATGGACACAAGTTGTAGGGCTGATTCCCTTGATATCCGCCAACGTCCATCCAATGGCGGTTTTGTTCCTCTTCAACATGCTAGTTAAACGCGCTTCCTGCTGCTCACTCAGCTGTGATGACACAATAACTGGTAGTGTGTCATCGTCTCCCAAGTACACGTACTTCAAATGATTGGGAAACACCTTCAGTTCTAAAATAGGGGCCTGTTCCACAGATGGTAAAATTTTATTAGTGGAAATGGGAATTGACAAAAATTTACATGTTCTCATCACGTGGGGTGTTGCCTCTAGCTCAGCAACAATGCTCATCATGCTCGGCTCAAGCTCAAGCCTTGCATCCATCGAATTTACCTCCCCATTTGCATCAATTCCTGCCCCTTGCTCAATAGCTAGTTGCTATTGCTCCTATCAGACTCTTCTCCATATCATCAGGATCTTGGTGCGTCTCTAAATTGTATCTCCTCAATGGTGTGCTCCTCAAAAGGTTCGTAGTAAGGTTTAAGTCGATGACCATTCACCTTGAACGCTTTTCCTGTTTCAATACTTTGAATTTCTATAGCACCATGAGAAAACACATTAGCAACAATATATGGACCAGCCCAACGAGAACGCAATTTTCCAGGAAATAATCTAAGACGAGAATGATATAACAAGACTTTTTGACCAATATGAAACATTTTGCCTCTTATCATCTTGTCATGATACAATTTTGTCTTCTCCTTGTAAATCCACGCAGCATCATATGCTTCATTCCTGATTTCCTCAAGCTCGCTCAACTGCAATTTCCTGTGAAGTCCAGCCTTGTCAAGCTCCATGTTGAATTGCTTGACTGCCCACCATGCTCTATGCTCCAACTCTACTGGAAGATGGCACGCCTTGCCATATGTAAGACGAAATGGAGACATCCCAATGGGTGTCTTGTATGCCGTTCTGTAAGCCCAAAGTGCATCATCAAGTCTGTCACTCCAATCTTTCCTTGATGGGCCCACAGTTTTCTCCAATATGCTCTTAATCTCTCTGTTGGACACTTCCGCCATTCCGCTCGTCTGAGGGTGATAAGGTGTGGATACCTTATGGGTGACTCCATATCTTCTGAGTAAAGCCTCAATTGTTCTGTTGCAGAAATGAGAACCTCCATCGCTTATAAGCACACGAGGTACTCCAAACCTGGAAAATATGTTAGTTCTCAAGAAACCTGCAACAACTTTAGAATCATTAGTCCTTGTGGCTTTCGCCTCCACCCATTTTGACACATAATCAACAGCCAACAAGATATATAGAAAGCCCTTAGATGAAGGAAAAGGTCCCATAAAATCAATACCCCATACATCAAAAATTTCGACAAAGATCATAGTAGTAAGGGGCATTTGGTCTCTCTTACCAATGTTACCTGTCCTTTGGCACCTATCACATGTCATACAAAATGTGTATGCATCCTTGAAAATCGTGGGCCCATAAAATCCGCTTTCTAATACCTTGAGGGCTGTCCTCTTAGCTCCAAAGTGTCCTCCACATGCCTCATTGTGGCAAAATGCTAGGATCGGCCTATGCTCATCTTGTGGCACACAACGTCGAATAATTTGATCACTACAAGTCCTCCACAGATATGGATCGTCCCATATGTAGTGTCTTGCATTCTTTTTTATCCTCGTCTTGACTGCCTGCAAACATGTACTTGGAAAAGTTTTAGTAACTAAATAATTGACAATGTCTGCATACCAAGGTTCTTTTGTGTCCACTCGAAAAAGCTGCTCATCTGGGAAAGTTTCCTGAAGTGGTAACGTTTCCTCTTCTCTCACAATTCTGCTCAAGTGATCCGCCACAACATTTTCGCTCCCCTTCTTGTCCTTGATCTCGATGTCAAACTCTTTGAGTAAGAGAATCCATCGAATCAAACGTGGCTTAGCATCTTTCTTCTTCATTAGATATCTAAGGGCTGCATGATCAGAATACACAATCACTTTAGAATTCAAAAGATATGAACGAAATTTTTCTAAAGCAAAAATCACAGCCAACAGTTCTTTCTCAGTAGTAGAGTATTTTAATTGAGCATCATTAAGTGTTCTAGAAGCATAATAACTGGCGTTTGGCTTCTTCTCTTTTCTCTGTCCAAGCACTGCTCCAACTGCATAGTCTGAAGTATCACACATGATCTCAAATGGTAGGCTCCAGTCTGGTGGCGCCATAAATGGTGCCGACGTCAATAGCAACTTCAACCTCACAAATGCATCTTCACACCCTTTATCCCATACGAATGGAACATCCTTCTGCAAAAGGGCACAAATAGGCTTGGCCACCAACGAAAAATCCTTGATGAACCTCCTATAAAGTCATGCATGGCCAAGAAACGAACGAACTTCCCTTACAGTTGTAGGGGAGGGTAAGTGAAGCATAATATCAATCTTGGCCCTATCAACCTCTATACCCTTTGCAGAAATTATGTGTCCTAGAACTATCCCTTGTGTTACCATGAAATGACACTTTTCCCAATTAAGTACAAGGTTAGTTTCTACACATCTCTTCAGGATTAGTTCCAAGTTCTCTAAACATGCATCAAAGTCTTTTCCATAAACACTAAAATCATCCATAAAGACTTCAATAATATTCTAAATATAATCACTGAAAATGGAATACATACAACGTCGAAATGTACCTGGTGCGTTGCATAAACCAAAAGGCATGCGTCGATAGGCAAACGTACCAAAGGTACATGTGAACGTCGTCTTTTCCTGATCATCTGGGTGAATGCATATCTGATTGTAACCGCTGTACCCATCCAAGAAGCAATAGAATTCGTGCCCAGCTAATCTCTCCAACATCTGGTCCATGAAAGGCAAAGGCATGTGATCCTTGCGTGTAGTAGCCTTCAACTTTCTGTAGTCGATACACATCCTATGACCAGTCACCAATCGTTGGGGCACGAGCTCATCCTTGTCGTTCTTCACAACCGTGACTCCACTCTTCTTAGGTACAACTTGGACAGGTGCATTCCACTGGCTATCTGAGATGGGATAAATGACTCCACAATCCAGCAATTTGATCACCAAGTCCTTCACAATCTTCATCATAGGGGGGTGTAATCGTCTCTGACCCTCCCTAGTAGGCTTGGCTCCTTCCTCAAGCAAGATCCTATGGACACAAGTTGTAGGGCTGATTCCCTTGATATCCGCCAACGTCCATCCAATGGCGGTCTTGTTCCTCTTCAGCATGCTAGTTAAACGTGCTTCCTGCTGCTCACTCAGCTGTGATGACACAATAACTGGTAGTGTGTCATCGTCTCCCAAGTATACGTACTTCAAATGATTTGGAAGCACCTTCAGTTCTAAAATAGCGGCCTGTTCCACAGATGGTAAAATTTTGTTAGTGGAAATGGGATTTGACAAAAATTTACATGTCCTCATCACGTGGGGTGTTGCCTCTAGCTCGGCAACAATACTCATCATGCTCGGCTCAAGTTCAAGCCGAGCCTCCATCGAAATTTCCTCCCCATTTGCATCAATTCCGGCCCCTGATAGGAGCATAAAATGCGACGTTCTTAATATGTTTTTATCCCCATTTATGCATTTCGTATCCCTTATTGTTGTAATATAGAGTCATTAAGTCATGTTAGAGTCATTGGCAAGTGTTGGTGAATAAATTGAGCTAAAAATGCAGAAATGTCGATTTTCGAAGAGTTTTAGTTGGACTAGGAATCCTATTTGGACTAGGAAACCTGTTTTGACTAGGAAACTTGTCGAAATGGAATTTTCATCATTTGTCGTTTCTAATATTTGTGTGGATTGGTTTTGTGCTACAAATTGTGAAAATGCATAATTATGGTGGAGTCCTTATTGAACTAGGATTCCTAATAAGAGTTTGATTTGACTAGGACTCCTTTTTCAAGTAGAACTCTATTTGGAAAAGGAATCCTTACCAAAGTAGGAATCCCAGTTGAATAAGGATTCTACGAGTTTGAGTACTAATTGAAGTCTACGAGTGAAGAATTTTAGTCGAACAAGGAGTCTACAAACGCTCGACGTTTTTGAATCGTCGAAAGAATTTCATTGAAAATACAACTCCTTGTTGGACTAGGATTCCTTATCTATCTAGGACTCTTACTCATGATAATTGTGCTACATATTTTTGTCTTCTTTTTGATTTATTTCATGATCATATTTTCAGGAAATCATGAGAAGACAAGGAGAGAATTTTCGGCAATAATATTGATGCTTGGCGTGTGGAACAAGAATTAGAAATCCAAAATGGATTTGGAAACTTTCCTAATCTCCTAACCTTACCTATTACATATATGTCTTTTTAAGACATCATTTGTCTAGATTAGGACAAGTTTAATACATGGATTAATTGTGTTTCTTTTCTTTATTTTCAGATTTTTTATTTGGAGATAAAGAAGGAGATGATATCTTGATGGAGTCTTTGCCGAATTACCATGGTAAATGAGAAGTAATTTTCGGTAAACATGAAGATGTGTTGCCGTGAGTTTCAAGAAGGAAGAGATGGATTCAAAGACTTCATGGCCGGCCAAGAGAAGATTTAATGAAGATATAATTCTATTATCTTGATAGAATTTCGGAAAAGAAGAATTAAAGGAGAAGCCTTGCCGTGCAAAAGATAATGAAGAAGGAGGAAACAAATTCGGATTTGGTTTCCTTGTAACAACTTTGCAAGGACTTCTTTGCCGAATTAAAAGAGAAGATTAATGAAGAAATTTCAAGAAATATTTCGGCAAAGGAAGAAGGATAACATGGCATTTATTCAGCCATTATCTAAGAATTTTGGAAAAGAAGAAAGGAGAAAAGCTTGGAATGCATGTGGACTTCATTGAAGCTTGATTCATTGCCGAATTTTATGAGGATTAAATTGAAGATTTTTGAAAGGATTTTCGGCAGCAATATACATGGAGAGGAAGACTTATTGCCGAATAAAAGAAAAAGAAAAGAATTTCGGTGGATTAATTCAAGCCTTTGCCGAAACCCAATCCAAGTTGGTTTTGGTTTTCCTTGTGCTTCACACTTTGCCGAAACCCTAGCTCCTCCTATCCTCTATATATACACACTTTGTATTCATAAAAATCATCTCCCTTTCCTCACTTTTACCTTGCCGAATCCCTGCCAAATTAATTTCAGAAATTACATACCAAGGAGCAAAGCCGAATCCACCTTCCATCTCTCACAAAAATCCATCATCACCAATCCTTGCCGAATCTCTAACAAAGGTTGTAGTATGGATTGTATTATTTTGGTTTTTGTTACTTTGTATTTAAACATAACTTTGTCTATGAAGTATGTTTTGGTTTATGGATTTAATTTCGGTATTGATAATCATATATGGGATCTTTGGATCTTTGTTATAAATGTTTGGGATTTTTATATATGATTGCCGATTTATGCATGTGATATGATTAAATATGTTGTATGGGCAGTAGGTTTTGAATGTGTTCTTGATTTTAATTAGGTTTATTTCCTTAATTCGTGTGGAACCGAAGGAGATATCTAGATGCATTCGATGGCCATGAGTGTTATCTAGGTATTAAATTCATATGCCGATTTAATACATGTTGAATTACACGCATGTTGGATTTGACATGTATTAATCTAAGGGTAAGAGTAATTATGGAAATTTACATGTCGATGTGAGATGGGTGACGCCATACTTGCTAACATGTTCTAATTCGACATATTGTGCTTATGTGCTAATTGTGTTTAATTTCTACGCATTGTGTTATTAAACTGATTAGTACCATGTTTAGGATTACACGCATGTTGGATTCTAAATACTTGTGATGTTTTGAATAATTAGAATAACCGCATTGGCTCTAATTAAATTGGAACTTAATTGATCTTGAATTCGATATTTGCTGCTGCCCTATTACTTGTTTTAATTGTATTGCATGTATAATGAGATTTGTGTTTGGTGCTTGTGTGAAAGGTGATGATCAATTGTATATAATAATTTAGGATTTATAAATTTAGTAAAAATTCAGTAGGTCATTAGATAAAAAAATCGTAACCCCCTTTTGTACAATACTTTATGTGATTGAAAGCCCTTGATTTCCCCGGATAGAACGATCCCTACTTGTCAATACTACACTCGACACAAGAAGGGTATTATTTGTATGTAGTTGTTTTGCAGGTATTTTGTGCTTGGATTACACCTCCATCAGTTTTTGGCGCCGTTGCCGGGGAGATTATAAATTTTTGATTCATAAAGTGTTGTTTGTAACTTTGTATAATTGTAAATTATTTAATTTCTGCAATAGTTTTGGGAATTGTATTAATAGGATTTTCGGAAGTGTAATAGTAAATAGGTTAATTTTCCGATTTTTGTATTTATTTTTGTTTTTGGTTTTTGCTCTTAATTGCCGATTTGTGTGATATTATTGTGATTGTTTGTGACACTTAGATAATTTCTAGGAAGTTGATAGTTTTTGTGTATGCTTGTAGTTTATTGTAGTTTCTAAAGTGTAAGATGTAGGTGAAGCCTCTTTTGTTGATCATAACCATAACCCTTCATACGAGTGATGCCATGTTAGGTATGTTTTTGTGTAGATTGGGAAACGGGCCCTGCAATGTTGGAATTAGTCCATCGTTGGCCCCCCACGCATAAAGACGCTAACTTGGTATTATTTTTATGAGGTTGAGGGCGGTTTTAATCAACACTTGAGACCGCTAGGGATCCGAGTTTATTTTACCAAGTATAGGGCAAGTTATTTTCATTGAATGGTGCGAGGTTTGTAAAACTGGTTCTCAAGACCCATAGACTGACGTTCATTCCCTGTGAGTGAGTCGATAGGGGACTTGTCCTCCGTGGTTAAAAACTTTGAGACCTGCCTTGTTCCTAAAGAGAGTTTACTTTCCGTGAATTTTAACGACATCGCCTTAGAAAAGTAAAATACGTTCGACCTAGACGACAGCTTGTGCCGAAGCATCACCTCACTTTAGACGCTAGAAATTAACTTAAGCATATGTGGAATCTATTTTTCTTCAAAAAGGTAAAATTCGTCTTTAATTTTTGAGGTATATCGGAATAAGCATGATACTACCTTGGACTGTTTCAGCCCATTGCACTGTTATCTCCTCTGCTCCACGTACCTCGAATTTTAAAGTTGTGTGAATAAAAGACACCTAGAAATCCTAAGTTCGGCAATCATAATACTTACATAATCGATGTAATCTAAAAACCAAACCAACATAGATACTTGTACAAAAATTTTCGTATGATGTGCATAACTAGTTTAAATTGTTAGGGAGTTTTGAAGGTCTATTTGTGTTAAGTTTGTTTATGGTTTTGAGGGGAAGAGGAATAGGTAAGGTCACTAATGTTGCTTTTAGCCTTAACCCTTCATACTAGCGCTTGCGTTTTTATGAGGTTGAGGGCGGCTTTTATGCACTTTAGTGGAACTGACAACATAAGGTTCTCAACTGAGTAAGGGGCAATCATATTTCGTTTGTTCTAATTTTGGTATTGAGGTTTGTTTAACTAGATCTCAAGGCCCACAGACTGATGTTCATTCCCTGTGAGTGAGTCGATAGGGAGTTCGCTCTCCGTGGTAACCAACAACGAGTCTTGCCTCACTCCATTTTTAGTACTTTCGTTCTAGCCTTCTGAAACCACGGAATCTTGTGTCTAGTCGATAGACCTAGGTCGCACGTCCACCGAGCTTCAGAATCTTAAATGAGTTTGATATGAGTAAATTTTTAATCTCACAAGAAAATGTTTCTTGGTTTGAATTTTTGAGGTATATCGGATCAAGCATGATACTACCGGGGGCTGTATCAGTCCATTGCACCGTTATCTCCTCTGCTCCACGTACTTTGAAAATTCGAACAAATCATATAGCAATTTAACTAGGGATACATAAAACACATTTTTCTGTTATATTTGTGAAATTGTGTTAGCCTTATTTGTAAATTTTCGTGTGATATACATCTTTGTAATATACTTGTAACTTTTTCATGTAACATATACTTACAAATTTTCGTTTGTCATTATACATTTACACATTGAACTTTTATGTAATATACTTTGAATTTTTCTTACACTAATACATACTTGAAATTTCGTGTAACATTTTTACATATTTATAGTTGAATTTTTGTTGATATTTATACTTGTGTGATATATTTACCCTAACACTAATTGTTACATACTAACTATACACGTCTGTTTTCTTTATAAATTCATTTGTTAAACACCTTGAAATTTTAATAATTTCAGGTACATGAATCTTGGTTGGTCACAAGAAATTGAGGACAGATTGAAAAGAATTTGCAACCAAGAAGAAGAAGAGCCAGTTTTGCCGAGCACTTCTACACCAGAACATCAGTTTGTTTCTCCCACCTCATCACTTTTTGACCGAAATTTTGTTGCACCACCATCACCATTTCCATCAGAAGCTTCGTGTGAACTAAACCCTTTATTTCACAAAGAACCAGAATTCGAGCTACTCCAAAGTCCCATACCAATTCAGTATTTGAACTTCGATTTACCTGATCCTACATTCAGAATGACTTCACTAAGAGAGGAGAATGGTCAGGTAGATGCGCCACAAGGAGGAGTAGTAAGACCAAGTAATGTAACATATCCTGCAGTTGCACCTGGCAAGTCAGGAGAATTTGAGCTGAAAGGTGGATTTATCCACCAATTGCCTAAGTTTTATGGACTCAGTGGAGAGGATCCTAACCGCCACATTCAGAAATTCGAATTCAGATGTGAATCAATGTGCCCAACTGGGGCAGACTTACAACATGTGAGAATGAAGGCGTTTCCTTTTTCACTGGAGGATAGAGCGCAAGAGTGGTTTTATGCTATACCACCTGGGAAGATGGTTTCTTGGACAACAATGGTGAGATAATTTCTCACAAAATACTTTCCATCATCAAGGGTGACACAGATCAGAAAGGAGATCACCTCGATCAGACAAGAGCCAGATGAGAGCTTCGATGTGTACTATGACAGGTACAAGGCTTTGGTGGCAACGTGTCCTAATCATGGGATACGTGAGGGTCTTCTACTACAATACTTTTATGAAGGGTTGCGTCCCTTGGAGCGGAGATTCTTAGATTCAGCAGCTGGTGGATCTTTAATGGAGAAAAGCAGAGAGGAAGTTAAGAATCTGTTGGAGATGCATTTCACCAATCAACAACAATTCGGGTCTACTTCCTCTAGGCGAGTCAATGAGGCCAGCGGTTATGAGGAATCAAGTGTTGTCAAGGAGCTTAAGGAAGATGTGGGGAAACTCACTCAGATGATGTCTCAGTTTATGAAGCAGAAACATGCCCAAGTCTGTGGGGTATGTAGCATGGAGGGGCATTCATCAGATGTGTGTCCACAAGTTGGTGGAGGAGATAATTTTGAGGAAGCCAATGCAATTGGTTTTCAAGGGCAGCAACGTCCCACTTTTCAGAACTTCAACCCCAGATTTAATGATCACCCTAATTTTAGGTGGGCTAACAACAACAATGTGCAGAACCCTACACATGTGGCGCCACCACAAGCTAACCAAGGAGGAATGGTGTTTCAACCAAGACCTCAAGGGCAATACCAAGGGTTTGCAAGACCCCAGCAGCAACAATTCTACAACAATAATGCACAAGCATCGTCAAATCCCAACTATGACGCCATGCTTAAGTCTTTGAACGATGCAACTCATACATTGTTGCAATCTACAACCTCGAACACCAAGGACATTTCTGAGTTGAAGAATCAGATGGGGAAGGTTGTGGATTTCATGGGGCAAATCCAAGAACAAGGAAGATTACCTGGTGGGGTGATTAAGAACCCCAAAAATGAGCAAGCTAATGCAATTACCACAAGGAGTGGTAAAATCTTGGAGGGGCCATCGGTTAAGAATAATGAGGACGTGATTATGGAGGAGTGTAATGACAAGGGTGACGTGCTAGTGCATGTTGATGCCGAGCATGAGGAGATACACGGCAATGATGAGGAGGCACACGGCAATGAGGACAAAGGAAAGAAACCGAGCAAAGCTGAGCTCGAGAAAATGAAGAATAGGGACATGGAAAAAGATCCCGCTACCTCAGAGACACTTAAGGTAAAATCTGACTCAAGTGGTTTAATTACTAACCAATCTTCGAGTTTGCCTTTTCCTTCTAGGTTTGCAAAATCAAAGAAGGAGAAATCAGATGAGGAGGTACTTGATATATTCAGGCGTGTGGAGGTGAATATTCCCCTTTTGGAATGCATCAAGCAGATTCCAAAGTATGCCAAGTTCTTAAAGGAGCTGTGCACAACAAGGAGGCATACAAGGGAGGAGCAGGTGGTCAAAATGAGTGAGACGGTTTCAGCCGTTCTCCAAAGAAAGCTTCCACCTAAAATGAAAGACCCTGGCAGCTTTTCTGTGCCATGTAAAATCGGACAACAAGATTTTGATAAAGTTTTGCTAGACTTAGGGGCTTCGATTAATGTAATGTCTTATAATGTGTATAAGTCCCTAGGGTTAGGCGAGTTGAAAAAGGACAATGTAATCATTCAACTCGCCGATAGGTCTAACAAGTATCCTGAGGGATATGTTGAGGATGTTCTTGTGCAGGTAAATAATCTGATATTTCCTGCAGATTTCTATGTGCTTCAGATGGAAGAGTCGCCCCTAAATTCAACTCAACTTTTGTTGGGGCGACCATTTATGAGGACAGCAAGAACGAAAATTGATGTGGCTGAAGGCAATCTCACCATGGAGTTCGATGGTGAAGTGATTGGCTTCAACATCTTTGAGGCCATGAGGTATCCAATTTCTGATTTAAAACCTTGCTATAATGTTGATGTAGTTGATTCTATTGCGCAGGTTTTGTCAGAAACTTTGGATCAATAGCAACTAGCTATTGAGCAAGGGGCCGGAATTGACACAAATGGGGAGAGATTGACTAAGGAGGAACGGCTCAAGCTTGAGCCGAGCATAATGAGCATTGTTGCCGAGCTAGAGGCAACACCCCACATAAAAAAGTCATGTAAGTATATGTCAATTCCCATTTCCACTAATAAAATTCTACCATCTGTGGAACAGGCCCCTATTTTAGAACTGAAGGTGCTTCCGGATCATTTGAAGTATGTATACTTGGGAGACGATGACACACTACCAGTTATTGTGTCATCACAACTGAGTGAGCAGCAGGAAGCACGGTTGACTAGCATGTTGAAAAGGAACAAAACCGCCATTGGATGGACGTTGGCGGATATCAAGGGAATCAGCCCTACAACTTGTGTCCATAGGATCTTGCTTGAAGAAGGAGCCAAGCCTACTAGGGAGGGTCAGAGACGATTACACCCCCCTATGATGAAGATTGTGAAGGACGAGGTGATCAAATTGCTGGATTGTGGAGTCATATATCCCATTTCAGATAGCCAGTGGATTGCACCTGTCCAAGTTGTACCTAAGAAGAGTGGAGTCACGGTTGTGAAGAATGACAAGGATGAACTCGTGCCCCAACGATTGGTGACAGGTCATAGGATGTGTATCGACTACAGAAAGTTGAATGCTACTACACGCAAGGATCACATGCCTTTGCCTTTCATGGACCAGATGTTGGAGAGATTAGCTGGACACGAATTCTATTGCTTCTTGGATGGGTACAGCGGTTACAATCAGATATGCATTCACCCAGATGATCAGGAAAAGACAACGTTCACATGTCCCTTTGGTACGTTTGCCTATCGACGCATGCCTTTTGGTTTATGCAACGCACCAGGTACATTTCAACGTTGTATGTATTCCATTTTTAGTGATTATATTGAAAATATCATTGAAGTCTTTATGGATGATTTTAGTGTTTATGGTAAAGACTTTGATGCATGCTTAGAGAATTTGGAATTAATCCTGAAAAGATGTGTAGAGACTAACCTTGTACTTAATTGGGAAAAATGTCATTTCATGGTAAAACAAGGGATAGTTCTAGGACACATTATATCTGCAAAGGGTATTGAGGTAGATAGGGCCAAGATTGATATTATGCTTCACTTACCCTCCCCTACAACTGTAAGGGAGGTACGTTCGTTTCTTGGCCATGCAGGTTTTTACAGGAGGTTCATCAAGGATTTTTCGTTGGTGGCCAAGCCTATTTGTGCCCTCTTGCAGAAGGATGTTCCATTCGTATGGGACAAAAGGTGTGAAGATGCATTTGTCATGTTGAAGAAATTGTTGACATCAGCACCAATTATGGCGCCACCAGATTGGACATTGCCATTTGAGATCATGTGTGATGCTTCAGACTATGCAGTTGGAGCAGTGCTTGGACAGAGAAAAGAGAAGAGGCCGATTGCTATATATTATGCCTCTAGAACTTTGAATGATGCTCAATTAAATTACTCTACAACTGAGAAAGAACTGTTGGCTGTTATATTTGCTTTAGAAAAATTTCGTTCATATCTATTGAATTCTAAAGTGATTGTGTATTCTGATCATGCAGCCTTAAGATATTTGATGAAGAAGAAGGATGCCAAGCCACGTTTGATTCGATGGATTCTCTTACTCCAAGAGTTTGACATCGAAATCAAGGACAAGAAGGGGAGCGAAAATGTTGTGGCAGATCACTTGAGCAGAATTGTGAGAGAGGAGGAAACGTTACCACTTCAGGAAACTTTCCCAGATGAGCAGCTTTTTCGAGTGGACACAAAAGAACCTTGGTATGCAGATATTGTCAATTATTTAGTTACTAAAACTTTTCCAAGTACATGTTTGCAGGCAGCCAAGACGAGGATTAAAAAGAATGCAAGACACTACATATGGGACGATCCCTATCTATGGAGGACGTGTAGTGATCAAGTGATTAGACGTTGTGTGCCACAAGAGGAGCATAGGCCGATCCTAGCATTTTGCCACAATGAGGCGTGTGGAGGACACTTTGGAGCTAAGAGGACAGCCCTCAAGGTATTAGAAAGTGGGTTTTATTGGCCAACAATTTTCAAGGATGCATACACTTTTTGTATGACATGTGATAGGTGCCAAAGGACAGGTAACATTGGTAAGAGAGACCAAATGCCCCTAAATCCTATAATATTTGTTGAAATTTTTGATGTTTGGGGTATTGATTTTATGGGACCTTTTCCTTCATCTAAGGGCTTTCTTTATATCTTGTTGGCTGTTGATTATGTGTCTAAATGGGTGGAGGCGAAAGCCACAAGGACTAATGATTCTAAAGTTGTTGCAGGTTTCTTGAGAACTAACATATTTTCCAGGTTTGGAGTACCTCGTGTGCTTATAAGCGATGGAGGTTCTCATTTCTGCAACAGAACAATAGAGGCTTTGCTCAGAAGATATGGAGTCACCCATAAGGTATCCACACCTTATCATCCTCAGACTAGCGGAATGGCGGAAGTGTCCAACAGAGAGATCAAGAGCATATTGGAGAAAACTGTGGGCCCATCAAGGAAAGATTGGAGTGATAGACTTGATGATGCACTTTGGGCTTACAGAACGGCATACAAGACACCCATTGGGATGTCTCCATTTCGGCTTACATATGGCAAGGCGTGCCATCTTCCAGTAGAGTTGGAGCACAAGGCATGGTGGGCGGTCAAGCAATTCAACATGGAACTTGACAAGGCTGGACTTCACAGGAAATTGCAGCTGAGCGAGCTTGAGGAAATCAGAAATGAAGCATATGATGCTGCATGGATTTACAAAGAGAAGACGAAATTGTATCATGACAAGATGATAAGAGGCAAAACGTTTCATATTGGCCAGAAAGTCTTGTTATTTCATTCTCGTCTTAAATTATTTCCTGGCAAATTGCGTTCTCGTTGGGTAGGCCCATATATTGTTACTAATGTGTTTTCTCATGGTGCTATAGAAATTCAAAGTACGGAATCAGGAAAAGCGTTCAAGGTGAATGGTCATCGACTTAAGCCTTACTACGAACCTTTTGAGGAGCACACCGTTGAGGAGATTCAATTCAGAGACGCACCAAGATCCTGATGATATGGAGAAGAGTCTAGGCTGAGTAGACTATAAACATTAAGCGCTGCATGGGAGGCAACCCATTTCAACCAAAAGTGTGAAGGAGCCGTCTACGAGAGTTTGAATTTTCTAAATCCCTAAACTCTTTTTGGTTGAATTGTATAAATGTGGGACTTGTGATTTATCATATGCTTAGAAATTACTACATGATATGTGTACATTGAGGACAATGTAATTTTCTAAGTGTGGGGTAGGGATACATGTTTCACATGTTTGTATTTGTTTTGAGTTTTTGTTTTGAGTCATAAAAAGAAAAGAAAATAAAAAATCAGAAAATCAGAAAAATTTAAAAAATTTCGGTGCTTTTTGTCTTTATTTTCGTTGCTTTTTTTTTTTTTTTTTTTTAATTATTGAGTCTTAGGTGCCCCTAAATAGTCTATGATGATTATATCTTTAATACATAGATGATGGTTTTGCATAATTTTGAAAATAATTGTGAGTTTCATGGACTCTGTGATTGGTATGAACATTTGAGACTTGAACTTAATTGTGTAAGAAGCATGTATATTGTGTTGATTTTGTTCCATAATAACCTTTGTGAGCTTTGATTGCCATATACTTTCCTTCTTGAGTGATAAAAATGGGCAGAATTTTTCAAAACTTCATCATTCTTTGAACATTCAATGACTATGTGCCATAGATTTTAATGAACTCTAGAATGCTAGAACTCACTCTTGACAATTTTTGAGACTATTATTCATGAAATGCCTTGATTTTGAAAAGGATTGAAAAGATCATGTTAGGATTACCACCAATGCCAAACAAAGCTTATGCCTAATTTGTGCCCGTCGTGGGACTCCTTAGTTTTAACCCCCTTGAGCCAACATTGAGCCATTTATTTCATCACCTTAATACACTTTCCTTGATCTGAGAATAGTTTATCCTTGCCATTGTTGTCAAGACTTGGTAAAATTTAATGGAATTTGTGAATTGATGTGATGATGAGAAGTAAGTGTGGGGTGATCTTGTCCAATTGTTGAGAAAAGAAAAGGTGTTGCCGAATAAAAGAAGAAAGAAAAGAAAAATCGGATAGAAAAAGAAAGAAAAATAAGAGATCCGAAATAAAAAGAAAAAGATTCGGCAATGGAGAATTTTGGATTAATTTTAAGGTGAATTTGGAGTTGTATAATGAATTGAAGGTCTATTTGTGTTATATTTGACCTTTGTCCATGATCACTATGTTATGGGGAATAAAAGAATGAAGTTTGGGCCCAACAAGTTAAAACTTGGCCCTTTTGGAGTGAAGTCATAAGGAGTATTGAATTTTGCTAAGTCTTGGTGACATTTTATCACCACTATCCTAAATGTGAATGCCTTATGCCAATCCCCATTATCACCATTATGTTGATCTTTTCATGATTCTAAAAATAGGTGAACTTTGATGTGTGGAGATTCTTGTCAAGAATGAGCATATGGCTTTGGTTCATTTGTGCACATAGTTGTTATATGAAGTTTTTCCTGAAAGATTAATTCACAAAGTGCTTTTATGTGATGAAATATGCGAGCTATTTGTTGCCTTACAATCTGTTCTCTTGCATATACTTTGAGTGAATTGCCATATCATGAGTGAAAAGAAGAGAGTATGCCTAGTGAGGAGGATGAAACCAACATAACATGTCATTGCTTGTGATTTTCGCTTTTTACTTGTTCATGCTATGATACATGTCTATGACGCTTGGGATTATTGTGCTTACATCGAATGCTTAACTTGAAAGCTATGTGTTTAAAGATCCTGAGACAATCATTTTAGGGGCTGTAGTGTTGAGTCTTTTTATTTGTTTTGCTAAGGGACTAGCAAAGGCTAAGTATGGGGTAGTTGATAGGAGCATAAAATGCGACGTTCTTAATATGTTTTTATCCCCATTTATGCATTTCTTATCCCTTATTGTTGTAATATAGAGTCATTAAGTCATGTTAGAGTCATTGGCAAGTGTTGGTGAATAAATTGAGCTAAAAATGCAGAAATGTCGATTTTCGAAGAGTTTTAGTTGGACTAGGAATCCTATTTGGACTAGGAAACCTGTTTTGACTAGGAAACTTGTCGAAATGGAATTTTCATCATTTGTCGTTTCTAATATTTGTGTGGATTGGTTTTGTGCTACAAATTGTGAAAATGCATAATTATGGTGGAGTCCTTATTGAACTAGGATTCCTAATAAGAGTTTGATTTGACTAGGACTCCTTTTTCAAGTAGAACTCTATTTGGAAAAGGAATCCTTACCAAAGTAGGAATCCCAGTTGAATAAGGATTCTACGAGTTTGAGTACTAATTGAAGTCTACGAGTGAAGAATTTTAGTCGAACAAGGAGTCTACAAACGCTCGACGTTTTTGAATCGTCGAAAGAATTTCATTGAAAATACAACTCCTTGTTGGACTAGGATTCCTTATCTATCTAGGACTCTTACTCATGATAATTGTGCTACATATTTTTGTCTTCTTTTTGATTTATTTCATGATCATATTTTCAGGAAATCATGAGAAGACAAGGAGAGAATTTTCGGCAATAATATTGATGCTTGGCGTGTGGAACAAGAATTAGAAATCCAAAATGGATTTGGAAACTTTCCTAATCTCCTAACCTTACCTATTACATATATGTCTTTTTAAGACATCATTTGTCTAGATTAGGACAAGTTTAATACATGGATTAATTGTGTTTCTTTTCTTTATTTTCAGATTTTTTATTTGGAGATAAAGAAGGAGATGATATCTTGATGGAGTCTTTGCCGAATTACCATGGTAAATGAGAAGTAATTTTCGGTAAACATGAAGATGTGTTGCCGTGAGTTTCAAGAAGGAAGAGATGGATTCAAAGACTTCATGGCCGGCCAAGAGAAGATTTAATGAAGATATAATTCTATTATCTTGATAGAATTTCGGAAAAGAAGAATTAAAGGAGAAGCCTTGCCGTGCAAAAGATAATGAAGAAGGAGGAAACAAATTCGGATTTGGTTTCCTTGTAACAACTTTGCAAGGACTTCTTTGCCGAATTAAAAGAGAAGATTAATGAAGAAATTTCAAGAAATATTTCGGCAAAGGAAGAAGGATAACATGGCATTTATTCAGCCATTATCTAAGAATTTTGGAAAAGAAGAAAGGAGAAAAGCTTGGAATGCATGTGGACTTCATTGAAGCTTGATTCATTGCCGAATTTTATGAGGATTAAATTGAAGATTTTTGAAAGGATTTTCGGCAGCAATATACATGGAGAGGAAGACTTATTGCCGAATAAAAGAAAAAGAAAAGAATTTCGGTGGATTAATTCAAGCCTTTGCCGAAACCCAATCCAAGTTGGTTTTGGTTTTCCTTGTGCTTCACACTTTGCCGAAACCCTAGCTCCTCCTATCCTCTATATATACACACTTTGTATTCATAAAAATCATCTCCCTTTCCTCACTTTTACCTTGCCGAATCCCTGCCAAATTAATTTCAGAAATTACATACCAAGGAGCAAAGCCGAATCCACCTTCCATCTCTCACAAAAATCCATCATCACCAATCCTTGCCGAATCTCTAACAAAGGTTGTAGTATGGATTGTATTATTTTGGTTTTTGTTACTTTGTATTTAAACATAACTTTGTCTATGAAGTATGTTTTGGTTTATGGATTTAATTTCGGTATTGATAATCATATATGGGATCTTTGGATCTTTGTTATAAATGTTTGGGATTTTTATATATGATTGCCGATTTATGCATGTGATATGATTAAATATGTTGTATGGGCAGTAGGTTTTGAATGTGTTCTTGATTTTAATTAGGTTTATTTCCTTAATTCGTGTGGAACCGAAGGAGATATCTAGATGCATTCGATGGCCATGAGTGTTATCTAGGTATTAAATTCATATGCCGATTTAATACATGTTGAATTACACGCATGTTGGATTTGACATGTATTAATCTAAGAGTAAGAGTAATTATGGAAATTTACATGTCGATGTGAGATGGGTGACGCCATACTTGCTAACATGTTCTAATTCGACATATTGTGCTTATGTGCTAATTGTGTTTAATTTCTACGCATTGTGTTATTAAACTGATTAGTACCATGTTTAGGATTACACGCATGTTGGATTCTAAATACTTGTGATGTTTTGAATAATTAGAATAACCGCATTGGCTCTAATTAAATTGGAACTTAATTGATCTTGAATTCGATATTTGCTGCTGCCCTATTACTTGTTTTAATTGTATTGCATGTATAATGAGATTTGTGTTTGGTGCTTGTGTGAAAGGTGATGATCAATTGTATATAATAATTTAGGATTTATAAATTTAGTAAAAATTCAGTAGGTCATTAGATAAAAAAATCGTAACCCCCTTTTGTACAATACTTTATGTGATTGAAAGCCCTTGATTTCCCCGGATAGAATGATCCCTACTTGTCAATACTACACTCGACACAAGAAGGGTATTATTTGTATGTAGTTGTTTTGCAGGTATTTTGTGCTTGGATTACACCTCTATCAGCCCCTTGCTCAATACCTAGTTGCTATTGATCCAAAGTTTCTGATAAAACCTGTGCAAGAGAATCAACTACATCAATATTATAGCAAGGTTTTAAATCAGAAACTGGATACCTCATCGCTTCAAAAATATTGAAGCCAATCACTTCACCATCGAACTCCATGGTGAGGTTCCCTTCAGCAACATCTATCTTCGTTCTTGCTGTCCTCATAAATGGTCGCCCCAACAATAGTTGAGTGGAATTTAGGGGTGACTCTTCCATATGAAGCACATAGAAGTCTGCAGGAAATATCAGATTATTTACCTGCACAAGAACATCTTCAACATATCCCTCAGGATATTTGTTAGACCTATCGGCGAGTTGAATAATTACATTGTCCTTTTTCAACTCGCCTAGACCTAGGGATTTATACACATTGTATGGCATAATATTTACAGAAGCCCCTAAATCTAGCAAAACTTTTTCAAAGCAAGATTGTCCAATTTTACATGGCACTGAAAAGCTGCCTGGGTCTTTCATTTTTGGTGGGAGCTTTCTCTGGAGAACGGCTGAAACCGTCTCACTCATCTTTACCACCTGCTCCTCACGAGTATGCCTTCTTGTTGTGCACAGCTCCTTAAGAAATTTGGCATACTTGGGAATCTGCTTGATGCACTCAAGCAATGGAATGTTCACCTCCACACATCTGAAGATATCAAGTACCTCCTCATCTGATTTCCCCTTCTTTGATTTAGCAAATCTGGAAGGAAAAGGCAAACTCGAAGATTGGTTAGTATTAGCTAAACCACTTGAATTGGATTTTACCTTATGTGTTTCTGAGGTTGCGGGATCTTTTTCCATGTCCCTCTTCTTCATCACGTCAAGCTCCTCTTTGCTCGGTTCAGCATTTTTCTCGGCCTCATTGCCGTGTGTCTTTTCCTTGTCATTGCCGAGTGTATCCTCCTTGTGCTCGGCATCATCACACTCCAAAATCTCATTCTCAATTGGCTTTCCCAACCTCGGCCCCTCTAAAACTTTACCACTCCTTGTGGTAATTGCATTTGCTTGCTCATTCTTGGGGTTCTTAATCACTCCTCCAGGTAACATCCCTTGTTCTTGGATTTGCCCCATGAAATCCACAACCTTCCCTATCTGATTCTTCAGCTCAGAAATATCCTTCGTGTTTGAAGTTGTAGATTGCAACAATGTGTGAGTTGCATCATTCAATGATTTCAGCATTGCATCATAGTTAGGGTTTGATGATGCTTGAGCATTGTTGTTGTAGAATTGTTGCTGCTGAGGTCTTGCAAATCCTTGGAATTGCCCTTGAGGTCTTGGTTGAAACGCCATACCTCCTTGGTTTGCTTGTGGTGGCGCCAATGGTTGAGGGTTCTGAACATTACTATTGTTGGCCCAACGAAAATTAGGGTGATCGTTGTACCTTGGATTGAAATTCTGGTAAGTGGAACGTTGCTGCCCTTGAAAACCAACCGAATTGGCTTCCTCAAAACTATCACCTCCTCCCAATTGAGGACACACATCAGCTGTATAGCCCTCCAAACTACACACCCCACAGACTTGGGCATGCTTCTGCTTCATCATTTGGGACATCATCTGAGTGATTTTCCCCATGTCTTCCCTAAGTTCTTTGACAGCACTAGACTCCTCAAAACCACTAGCCTCATTCACTCGCCTTGAGGAAGTAGACCCGAACTGTTGTTGGTTAGTGAAATGCATCTCCAACAAGTTCTTAACTTCCTCCTTGCTCTTTTCCATCAAAGATCCACCAGCTGCTGAATCAAGAAACCTACGCTCCAAAGGACGCAACCCTTCATAAAAATACTGCAGCAAAAGACCTTCACTTATCCCATGATTAGGACACGTTGCCACCAAAGATTTGTACCTATCATAGTACACATCGAAGCTCTCGTCTGGCTCTTGTCTGATCGAGGTGATTTCCTTTCTGATTTGTGTCACCCTCGATGAAGGAAAGTACTTGGTGAGAAATTCCTTCACCATTGTATTCCAAGACACCATCTTCCCTGGTGGAATAGAAAAGAACCATTCGGCTGCCCTATCATCAAGTGAGAAAGGAAATGCCTTCATCCTCACATGTTGCAAATCTGCCCCAGTTGGGCACATTGACTCACATCTGAACTCAAATTTTTGAATGTGGCGATTAGGATCCTCTCCACTAAGTCCAAAGAACTTGGGCAATTGGTGAATAAATCCACCCTTCAACTCAAACTCTGCTGATTTGCCAGGTGCAACAGCAGGATATGTCACATTGCTTGGTCTCACTACTCCTCCTTGTGGCGCATCTACTTGCCCATTCTCTTCTTTCAATGAAGTCATATTAAATATGGGATCAGGTAAATCAAAATTCAAATACTGAATTGGTATGGGACTTTGGAGTAGCTCAAATTCTGGTTCTTCGTGAAACAAAGGGTTTAGTTCACACGAAGCTTCTGAAGGAAATGGTGATGGTGGTGCAACGAAGTTTCTGTCGAAAAGTGATGAGGAGGGAGAAACGAACTGGTGCTCTGGTGAAGGTGTACTCGGCAATACTTGCTCTGCTTCCTCTTGGTTGCAAATTCTTTTCAATCTATCCTCAATTTCTTGTGACCAACCAAGATTCATGTACCTGAAATTATTCTAAGATCAAGTATTTAATCAATGAATTAAAAAGAGGAACAAACGTGTATTGTATAGTTAGAATGTAAAAGTTAGTGTTAGGGTAAAAATATCACAAAAGTGTTAGTATGTACCAACGAAAAATTCATTATATGTATCATACGAAAATTAAAATATGTATAAGTATATATCACACGAAAAATAAGTATAACACAAAAAATATATCACACTAAAAATTACAAGTATAGCTCACATAATTTCACAAGTATCATCGTAAGAAGTATCAAGAAATAAGTATCATACAAATATAAGTGAATATTAACGAAAAATTCAACTAAAAATATGCATATGTATCACACGAAAAATTCAAAAATGTATAAGTATCACACGAACATTTCAAGTATATTTCACATAAGTTTACAAGTATAAAAGAAATATTAAGAATGTGTTTTATGTACCCCTAGTTAAATTGCTATATGATTTGTTCGAATTTTTAAAGTACGTGGAGCAGAGGAGATAACAGTGCAATGGGCTGAAACAGTCCAAGGTAGTATCATGCTTATTCCGATATACCTCGAAAATTCAAACCACGAAATGATTTCTTTTGAGATTAAAAATTTACTTATATCAAACTTATTTAAGATTTTGAAGCTCGGTGGACGTGCGGCCTAGGTCTATCGACTAGACACAAGGTTCCGTGGTTTCAGAAGGCTAGAACGAAAGTACTAATAATGGAGTGAGGCAAGGCTCGTTGTTGGACACCACGGAGAGCGAACTCCCTATCGACTCACTCACAGAGAATGAACATCAGTCTGTGGGCCTTGAGATCTAGTTAAACAAACCTCAATACCAAAATTAGAACAAACGAACTATGATTGCCCCTTACTCTGTTGAGAACCTTATGTTGTCAGTACCACTAAAGTGCATAAAAGCCGCCCTCAACCTCATAAAAACGCAAGCGCTAGTATGAAGGGTTAAGGTTAATATCAACATTAGTGACCTTACCTATTCCTTTTCCCCTCAAAATCAAAAACAAATTCAACATAAATAGACTTTTAAAACTCCCTAACAATTTAGCTAGTTATACACATCACACGAAAATTTTTACATGTATCTATATTGGTTCGGTTTCTAGAGATCATCGATTATGTAAGTATTGTAATTGCCGAAACTTAGGGTTTCTAGATGTCTTTCACACAACTTTAAAATTTGAGGTACGTGGAGCAGAGGAGATAACAGTGCAATGGGCTGAAACAGTCCAAGGTAGTATCATGCTTTTTCCGATATACCTCAAAAATTAAAGACGAATTTTATCTTTTGAAGAAAAATAGATTCACATATGCTCAAGTTATTTTCTAGCGTCTAAAGTGAGGTGATGCTTCGGCACAAGCGGTTGTCTAGGTCGAGCATACTTTACTTTTCTAAGGCGGTGTCGTTAAAATTCACGGAGAGTAAACTCTCTTTAGGAACAAGGCAGGTTTCAAAGTTTTTAACCACGGAGGACAAGTCCCCTATCGACTCACTCACAGAGAATGAACATCAGTCTGTGGGTCTTGAAAACCAGTTTTGCAAACCTCGAACCCATCAATGAAAATAACTTGCCCTATACTTTGTAAAATAAACTCGGGTCCTAGCAGTCTACAAGTGTTGATTAAAACCGCCCTCAACCTCATCGAAGTAATACTATTGCTGAAAAATCGCTTGTATGCGTGGGGGGGAAGTATCCCGCGTTTCCCAATCTACATAAAAACGGATCCAACAAAGCACCATTCAAATGAAGGGTTTTGGTTATGATCAACAAAAGAGGCTTCACCTACATGTTACACTTTAGAAACTACAATAAACTACAAGCATACATAAAAACTATCAACTTCCTAGAAATTATCTAAGTGTCATCACAATCACAATATACATCACACAAATCGGCAATTAAGCAAAATAAAAACCAAAAACCAACAACCAAAAATCGGATAAGTCCTATTTACTATTACACTTCCGAAAATCCTTTTAATACATATCCCAAAATCTATTGAAAAATTAAAATAACCTGCAATATACATAATTACAAACAACACTTTATGAATCAAAATCATTAAATTTCCCCTGCAACGGCGCCAAAAACTGATGGAGGTGTTATCCAAGCATAAAATACCTGTAAAACAACTACATACACATAATACCCTTCTTGTGTCGATTGTAGTATTGACAAGTACGGATCGTTCTATCCGGGGAAATCAAGGGCATTTAATCACATAAAGTATTGCACAAAAAGGGGGTTGTCGAAATTTTTACTAATTATCTACTGAATTTTTACAAATTCTAAAACCTAAATTATTATATGCAATTGATCAACTTCTTCCACACAATCGCCAAACACAAATCTCATTATACATGCAACACAATTAAAACAAGTAATAGGGGCAGCAGCAAATATCGAGTTCAAGATCAACTAAGTTCCAATTTAATTAGAGCCAACGCGGTTTATCTAATTATTCAAGACATCACAAGTATTTAGAATTCACAACGCGTGTAATCCTAAACATGGTACTAATCGGTTTAATAACACAACGCGTAGAAATTAAACACAAATAGCACGTAAGCACAATATGTCGAATTGGAAACATGTTAGCAGGTATGGCGTCAATCATCTCACATCGACATGTAAATTTCAAGAATTACTCTAGCCCTTAGATAAATACATATTAAAATCAACTACGCGTATGATCCAACATGTATTAAATCGGCATATGAATTCAACATCTAGATAACAACCATGGCCTGCGATTGCATCTAGACATGTCCTTCGGTTGCACACGAATTAAGGAAATAAACCTAATTAAATCAAGAAAACATGCTAAAGCTACTGCCCATCATACAAATTTAATTAAACAACATGTATAATTCGGCAATCATATACAAAATTCCCAAACATTTATAACAAAGATCCGAAGATCCCATATATAGTTATCAATACCGAAAATAAAACCAGAAACCAAAACATATTTCATAGACAAAAGTATGTTTAAATACAAAGAATCAAAAGCCAATAAAGTACAATCCATGTTACAACCTTATGAAGATTCGGCAAGGATTGGTGATGATTGGATTTTTGTGAAAGGTGGTGGTGGATTCGGCAAAGCTTCTTGGTAAGAATTTCTGAATTTATTTTGGCAGAGGTTCGGCAAGGATTTTATGAGGAAGAGAAGATCATTTTTATGAATACAAAGTGTGGTATATATAGAGGAGAGAGGAGCTAGGGTTCGGCAAAGGGTGCTCTCTAAGAAAACCAAAACCATTTAGGTTTTGGAATTCGACAAAGTCTTCTTTTCTTTTCTCTTGTTGCTGCCGAATATCCCCTTCAATTATCTTCAATTAATCCTCTTTTATTTGGCACCAAGTAAATGCATATGTCTTCAATGAGGTCCACATTCATCCCAAGCTTTTCTCCTTTCTTCTTTTCCGAAATTCATAGATAATGGCTGAATAAATTCCTTGTTATCTCTTCTTCTTTGCCGAATTATCTCTTGATTTTTCTTCAATAAACTCTCTTTTAATTCGGCAAAAGAGTCCTTGCATAACGTCACAAGGAAACCAAATCCGAATTGGTTTCCTCCTCTTCTCTTTCACGGCAAGGAATTCTTTTCTTGCCGAAAATTCCCTCCAATTCTTCCAAATATCTTCTCTTTAATTCCTGAAAAAATAAGAATAAGAAATAAATTAAAAAGAAGATAAAAAGATGTAGCACAATTATCATGAATAAGAGTCCTAGATAGATAAGGAATCCTAGTCCAACAAGGAGTTGTATTTTCAATGAAATTCTTTCGACAATTCAAAAAATGTCGAGCATTTGTAGACTCCTTGTTCGACTAAGACTCTTCAATTAGTAGACTTCAATTAGGACTCAAACTCGTAGAATCCTTATTCAACTGAGATTCCTACTTTAGTAAGGATTCCTTTTCCAAATAGAGTTCTACTTGAAAAAGGAGTCCTAGTCACATTAAAACTCTTATTAGAAATCCTAGTTCAATAAGGACTCCACCATAATTATGCATTTTCACAATTTATAGCACAAACCGATTCCACACAAATATTAGAAACGACGAAAGATAAAGATATCAATTCCGACAAGTTTCCTAGTCAAAACAGGTTTCCTAGTCCAAACAGGATTCCTAGTACAACAAGGAGTCTTACTCAAACTAAAACTCTTCAAAATTCGACATTTCTGCATTTTTAGCTCAATTTATACACCAACACTTGCCAACGACTCCAACATGACTCAATGACTCTATATTACAACAATAAGGGATAAGAAATGCTTAAATGGGGGTAAAAACATATTAAGAACGTCGCATTTTATGCTCCTATCATCGCACCCTGCCTCCGGCCGAGTTCCGCCGTCCGGCCGAATTGGGCCGGCGCTCGGGTCCCATTCGGACCGGCTCGGCCTTCTCTTCCGTTCTGTGGCAGCGGTGTGGCACGAGTTGCCGCCGTTCGGCCGTACGGTGCCCGAAACAGTCCGCCACCATCGGGTTGGTTCTCCCTCATCCGGCCACTTCTTGGCCCGATTCTTGGGATAATTCGAGTCAGGTCGAGAGGTTATTCGACGGGTCGAGAGATCAGATTAGCGGCGCGCTCCGCAGTACTGTGAGTGGATTTTTATTTTAAATAAATGCATGCATAAATATTTTATTGAAATGAAGTTGATATTAATTAAATGATTTCTTGATGTTGATATGTGATAGGAGCATAAAATGCGACGTGCTTAATATGTTTGTACCCCCATTTATGCAATTCTTATCCCTTATTGTTGTAATATAGAGTCATTGAGTCATGTTGGAGTCGTTGGCAAGTGTTGGTGAATAAATTGAGCTAAAAATGCAGAAATGTCGATTTGTGAAGAGTTTTAGTTTGAGTAGGACTCCTTGTTGTACTAGGAATCCTGTTTGGACTAGGAAACCTGTTTTGACTAGGAAACTTGTCGGAATTGATATCTTTATCTTTCGTCGTTTCTAATATTTGTGTGGAATCGGTTTGTGCTATAAATTGTGAAAATGCATAATTATGGTGGAGTACTTATTGAACTAGGATTCCTAATAAGAGTTTTAATGTGACTAGGACTCCTTTTTCAAGTACAACTCTATTTGGAAAAGGAATCCTTACTAAAGTAGGAATCCCAGTTGAATAAGGATTCTACGAGTTTGAGTCCTAATTGAAGTCTACGAATTGAAGAGTCTTAGTCGAACAAGGAGTCTACAAACGCTCGACGTTTTTGAATTGTCGAAATAATTTCATTGAAAATACAACTCCTTGTTGGACTAGGATTCCTTATCTATCTAGGACTCTTACTCATGATAATTGTGCTACATCTTTTTATCTTCTTTTTAATTTAATTCTTATTCTTATTTTTCAGGAATTAAAGAGAAGATATTTGGAAGATTAATGGAAGAAATCAAGAGAATTTTCGGCAAGAAGATGTTCCTTGCCGTGGAAGAGAAAGAAGAGGAATCCAAATTGGATTTGGTTTCTTTGTGCCATACAAATACCTAGCAATTAATTTCCGATTTTTGCCTAGAGTTTTTCTTGGATAATACACGGCTAAAGAAAAGAAAAAGAGATGGATTTGGACTCTTGAAGGCCGGACAAGATAAGAGACAAGAAGGTGAGGATTTAATTCTATTTCTACATAGAATTTTCAGAAAAGAAGAAAGGAGAAAATCTTGGGATGAATGTGGACCTCATTGAAGACATGTGCATTTACTTGGTGCCAAAATAAAGAGGATTTAATTGAAGATAATTGAAGGGGATTTTCAGCAGCAACTAAAGAAAAGAAAAGAAGATTTTCGGGTGGAAAAATAAAACCCTTGCCGAAACCATATCCAACTTGGTTTCGGTTTGCTTGTGCTCTACTCTTGCCGAACCCTAGCATTGCCTCTCCCCTATAAATACAACACTTTGTATTCATAAAAATCATCTTCTCTTCCCCTCAAAAACCTTGCCGAATCCCTGCCCATTTATTTTCAGAAATTGTACCAAGAGTTCTTGCCGATTCCACCTTCATCCTTTCACATAAATCCCACCTCCACCAATCCTTGCCGAATCTTCATAAGGTTGTAACATGGATTGTACTTTATTGGTTTTTAATTCTTTGTATTTAAACATACTTTTGTCTATGAAATATGTTTTAATTTCTGGATTTATTTTTGGTATTGATAATTATATATGGGATCTTTGGATCTTTGTTATAAATGTTTGGGATTTTTGTATATAATTGCCGATTTATGCATGTGATATGATTTAATATGTTTTATGGGCAGTAGGATTTTGAATGTGTTCTTGATTTAATTAGGTTTATCTCCATAATTCGTGTGCAACCGAAGGAGATGTCTAGATGCAATCGTAGGCCATGGTTGTTATCTAGGTGTTGAATTCATATGCCGATTTAATATATGTTGGATCATACGCATGTTATGTTTTGATATGTATTTATCTAAGGGCTAGAGTAATTCTGGAAATTTACATGTCGATGTGAGATGAGTGACGCCATACTTGCTAACATGTTCCAATTCGACATATTGTGCTTATGTGCTATTTGTGTTTAATTTCTACGCATTGTGTTATTAAACCGACTAGTACCATGTTTAGGATTACACGCATGTTGGATTCTAAATACTTGTGATGTTTTGAATAATTAGAATAACCGCATTGGCTCTAATTAAATTGGAACTTAATTGATCTTGAATTCGATATTTGCTGCTGCCCCTATTACTTGTTTTAATTTTGTTGCATGTATAATGAGATTTGTGAATGGTGATTGTGTGGAAGATGTTGATCATATGTAAATAATAGCTTAGGAATTAATAAAATTCGTAAAAATTCAGTAGATATATAAATTAAAAATCGTAACCCCCTTTTATGCAATACTTTATGTGATTAAAAGCCCTTGATTTCCCCGGATAGAACGATCCCTACTTGTCAATACTACACTCGACACAAGAAGGGTATTATGTGTATGTAGTTGTTTTGCAGGTACTTTGTGCTTGGATAACACCTCCATCAATTTTTGGCGCCGTTGCCAGGGAAATTATAATATTTTGATTTATAAATTGTTGTTTGTAATTATGTATATTGCAGGTTATTTTAGTTTTTCAATAGATTTTGGGATATGTATTAATAGGATTTTCGGATATGTAATAGTAAATAGGGAAGTATTTTCCGATTTTTGGTTTGTGTTTTTGGTTTTTATTTTGCTTCATTTCCGATTGTATGTTGTATATTGTGATGTTGATACACTTAGATAATTTCTAGGAAGTTGATAGTTTTTGTGTATGCTTGTAGTTTATTGTAGTTTCTAAAGTGTAACATGTAGGTGAAGCCTCTTTTGTTGATCATAACCAAAACCCTTCATTTGAATGGTGCTTTGTTGGATCCGTTTTTATATAGATTGGGAAACGCGGGATACTTCCCCCCCACGCATAAAAGCGATTTTTCAGCAATAGTATTACTTCGATGAGGTTGAGGGCGGTTTTAATCAACACTTGTAGACCGCTAGGACCCGAGTTTATTTTACCAAGTATAGGGCAAGTTATTTTCATTGATGGGTTCGAGGTTTGTAAAACTGGTTTTCAAGACCCATAGACTGATGTTCATTCTCTGTGAGTGAGTCGATAGGGGACTTGTCCTCCGTGGTTAAAAACTTTGAGACCTGCCTTGTTCCTAAAGAGAGTTTACTCTCCGTGAATTTTAACGACACCGCCTTAAAAAAAAAAGTAAAGTATCTTCGACCTAGACAACCGCTTGTGCCGAAGCATCACCTCACTTTAGACGCTAGAAAATAACTTGAGCATATGTGAATCTGTTTTTCTTCAAAAGATAAAATTCGTCTTTAATTTTTGAGGTATATCGGAAAAAGCATGATACTACCTTGGACTGTTTCAGCCCATTGCACTGTTATCTCCTCTGCTCCATGTACCTCAAATTTTAAAGTTGTGTGAAAGACATCTAGAAACCCTAGTTTCGGCAATTACAATACTTACACAATCAATGAACACTAAAAACCGAACCAATATAGATGCTTGTATAAAAAAAATTTCGTGTGATATGTAAAATTAGTTAAATGGTTAAGGAGTTTTAAAAGTCTATTCATGTTGAGTTTGTTTTTGGTTTTGAGGGGAAGAGGAATAGGTAAGGTCACTAATGTTGCTATTAGCCTTAACCCTTCATACTAGCGCTTGCGTGTTTATGAGGTTGAGGGCGGCTTTTATGCACTTTAGTGGAACTGACAACATAAGGTTCTAAACAGAGTAAGGGGCAATCATAGTTCGTTTGTTCTAATTTCGGTATTGAGGTTTGTTTAACTAGATCTCAAGGCCCACAGACTGATGTTCATTCTCTGTGAGTGAGTCGATAGGGAGTTCGCTCTCCGTGGTAACCAACAACGAGTCTTGCCTCACTCCATTATTAGTATTTCCATTCTAGCCTTCTGAAACCACGGAACCTTGTGTCTAGTCGATAGACCTAGGCCGCACGTCCACCGAGCTTCAAAACCTGAAATGAGTTTGATATAAGTAAATTTTTGATCTCAAAAGAAAACAATTTTTGGTTTGAATTTTCGAGGTATATCGGAATAAGCATGATACTACCTTGGACTGTTTCAGCCCATTGCACTGTTATCTCCTCTGCTCCACGTACCTTGAAAATTCGAACAAATCATATAGCAATTTAACTAGGGACACATAAAACACATTCTTATACTATATATACTCTTGAAATTTTCGTGTGATACTTATACATATTTTTAGTTTAATGTGACGTTAATACTCTTATATTTGTAAGATATGTATTTCTTGATACTTGTGAAAATTGTGTGTGTGCCATACTTGTAAATTTTTTGTGTGACATATTTTTTGTTATATACTTGTATGAATTTTGGAATGATGCCTATACATTTACACGTTGGAAATTTTATGTGATACTTACGCTTATACATATTTTTACACATTCATTTATTGAAATTTTCGGTGACATTATACATACTAACATTCTTTTGTGTGATATTTTTACCCTAACACTAACTTATACATTCTAACTATACAATACACGTTTATTTTTCTTTTTAATTCATTGATTGATATACTTGATCTTATTATAATTTCAGGTACATGAATCTTGGTTGGACACAAGAAATTGAGGAGAGATTGAAAAGAATTTGCAACCAAGAGGAAATAGAGCAAGTATTGCCGAGCACACCTTCACCAGAACACCAGTTTGTATCTCCATCCTCATCAATTTTTAACAGAGATTTCGTTGCACCACCATCACCATTTCCTTCAGAAGCTTCGTGTGAACTTAACCCTTTGTTTCACGAAGAACCAGAGTTTGAGCTACTCCAAAGTCCCATACCAATTCAGTACTTAAATTTTGATTTACCTGACCCTACATTTAATATGACTTCATTGAGAGAGGAAAATGGGCAAGTAGATGCACCACAAGGAGGAGTAGTGAGACCGAGCAATGTAACGTATCCTGCTGTTGCACCTGGCAAATCAGCAGAGTTTGAGTTGAATGGTGGATTTATTCACCAATTACCCAAGTTCTTTGGACTCAGTGGAGAGGATCCGAATCGCCATATTCAGAAATTTGAGTTCAGATGTGAGTCAATGTGCCCAACTAGGGCAGATTTGCAACATGTGAGGATGAAGGCATTTCCTTTCTCACTTGATGATAGGGCAGCCGAATGGTTCTTTGCTATTCCACCAGGGAAGATGGTGTCTTGGAATACTATGGTGAAGGAATTTCTCACCAAATACTTTCCTTCATCGCGGGTGACACAGATCAGAAAGGAGATCACTTCGATCAGACAAGAGCCAGATGAGAGCTTCGATGTGTACTATGATAGGTACAAATCTTTGGTGGCGACGTGTCCTAATCATGGGATACGTGAAGGTCTTTTGCTGCAATATTTTTATGAAGGGTTGCGTCCCTTGGAGCGAAGATTTCTTGATTCAGCAGCTGGTGGATCATTAATGGAAAAGAGCAAGGAGGAAGTTAAGAACTTGTTGGAGATGCATTTCACTAACCAACAACAGTTCGGGTCTACTTCCTCAAGGCGTGTAAATGAGGCCAGTGGTTTTGAGGAGTCTGGTGCTGTCAAGGAACTTAGGGAAGACATGGGAAAGCTGACTCAGATGATGCCCCAAATGATGAAACAGAAGCATGCCCAAGTATGTGGAGTGTGTAGTTTGGAGGGCCATACGGCTGATGTATGTCCTCAATTGGGAGGAGGCGAAAATTTTGAGGAAGCCAATTCAGTTGGATTCCAAGGGCAGCCACGTTCCACTTTCCAGAATTTCAATCCAAGGTACAACGATCACCCTAATTTTCGTTGGGCCAACAATAGCAATGTTCAGAATCCTCAACAAGTGGCGCCACCACAAGCAAACCAAGGAGGAATGGCGTTTCAACCAAGACCTCAAGGGCAATTTCAAGGATATGCAAGACCTCAGCAGCAACAATTCTACAACAACAATGCTCAAGCATCATCAAACCCTAACTATGATGCAATGCTGAAATCATTGAATGATGCAACTCACACGTTGTTGCAATCCACTACTTCCAACACTAAGGATATTTCTGAGCTGAAGAATCAGATGGGGAAGGTTGTGGATTTCATGGGGCAAATCCAAGAACAAGGGAGGTTACCTGGAGGAGTGATTAAGAACCCCAAGAATGAGCAAGCAAATGCAATTACCACAAGGAGTGGTAAGATTGTGGAGGGGCCGAGCATGAAGAGAGGTGACGAGATTTTAAATGGTGATCACGATGGTGATGATGCCGAGAGTGATAATGCCGAGCACAATAATGTGATACTCGGCAATGGTGACAAGGTGACACACGGTCATGATAATGACAAGAGTGGTGAGCCAAGCAAGGCTGAGCTTGATGTGATGAAAAAGAGGGACATGGAAAAAGATCCCGCAACCTCAGAGACACTTAAGGTAAAATCTGACTCAAGTGGTTTAATTAATACTAACCAATCTTCGAGTTTGCCTTTTCCTTCCAGATTTGCTAAATCGAAGAAGGAGAAATCAGATGAGGAGGTACTTGATATCTTCAGGCGTGTAGAGGTAAATATTCCATTGCTTGAGTGCATCAAGCAAATTCCCAAGTATGCAAAATTTCTTAAGGAGCTGTGCACAACAAGAAGGCATACTAGGGAGGAGCAGGTGGTGAAGATGAGTGAGACGGTTTCAGCCGTTCTCCAGAGGAAGCTTCCACCAAAAATGAAAGACCCAGGCAGCTTTACTATTCCTTGCATTATTGGACAATGTTGTTTTTCTAATGTTTTGCTAGACCTAGGAGCGTCAATTAATGTGATGCCCTATAATGTTTACAAGTCTCTAGGTCTAGGAGAATTGAAGAGAGACAATGTGATAATTCAGTTGGCTGATAGGTCTAACAAATATCCTGAGGGATATGTTGAAGATGTTCTTGTGCAGGTGAATAATCTGATATTTCCTGCAGACTTCTATGTGCTACATATGGAAGAGTCGCCCCTAAATTCAACTCAACTATTGTTGGGGCGACCATTTATGAGGACAGCAAGAACTAAAATAGATGTTGCTGAAGGGAATCTCACCATGGAGTTCGATGGTGAAGTGATTGGCTTCAATATCTTTGAAGCAATGAGGTATCCAGTTTCTGATCTTAAACCTTGCTATAATATTGATGTGGTTGATTCTCTTGCACAGGTTTTATCATAAACTTTGGATCAATAGCAACTAGCTATTAGCAAGGGGCAGGAATTGATGCAAAGGGGGAGGAAGTTTCGGCAGAGGCTCAGCTTGACCTTGAGCCGAGCATAATGAGTGTTGTTGCCGAGCTAGAGGCAACACCCCACGTGATGAGAACATGTAAATTCTTGTCAATTCCCATTTCCACTAATAAAATTTTACCATCTGTGGAACAGGCCCCTATTTTAGAACTGAAGGTGCTTCCCAACCATTTGAAGTACGTGTACTTGGGAGACGATGACACACTACCAGTTATTGTGTCATCACAGCTGAGTGAGCAGCAGGAAGCACGTTTGACTAGCATGCTGAAGAGGAACAAGACCGCCATTGGATGGACGTTGGCGGATATCAAGGGAATCAGCCCTACAACTTGTGTCCATAGGATCTTGCTTGAGGAAGGAGCCAAGCCTACTAGGGAGGGTCAGAGACGATTACACCCCCCTATGATGAAGATTGTGAAGGACGAGGTGATCAAATTGCTGGATTGTGGAGTCATTTATCCCATCTCAGATAGCCAGTGGATTGCACCTGTCCAAGTTGTACCTAAGAAGAGTGGAGTCACGGTTGTGAAGAATGACAAGGATGAACTCGTGCCCCAACGATTAGTAACTGGTCATAGGATGTGTATCGACTACAGAAAGCTGAATGCTACTACTCGCAAGGATCACATGCATTTGCCTTTCATGGACCAGATGTTGGAGAGATTAGCTGGGCACGAATTCTATTGCTTCTTGGATGGGTACAGCGGTGACAATCAGATATGCATTCACCCAGATGATCAGGAAAAGACAACGTTCACATGTCCCTTTGGTACGTTTGCCTGTCGACGCATGCCTTTTGGTTTATGCAACGCACCAGGTACATTTCAACGTTGTATGTATTCCATTTTTAGTGATTATATTGAAAATATCATTGAAGTCTTTATGGATGATTTTAGTGTTTATGGAAAAGACTTTGATGCATGCTTAGAGAACTTGAAATTAATCCTGAAGAGATGTGTAGAAACTAACCTTGTGCTTAATTGGGAAAAATGTCATTTTATGGTAAAACAAGGGATAGTTCTAGGACACATTATTTCTGCAAAGGGTATTGAGGTAGATAGGGCCAAGATTGATATTATGCTTCACTTACCCTCCCCTACAACTGTAAGGGAGGTACGTTCGTTTCTTGGCCATGCAGGATTTTATAGGAGGTTCATCAAGGATTTTTCGTTGGTGGCGAAGCCTATTTGTGCCCTTTTGCAGAAGGAGGTTCCATTCATATGGGACAAAGGGTGTGAAGATGCATTTGTGAAGTTGAAAGAATTGTTGACATCAGCACCAATAATGGCGCCACCTGACTGGTGCCTACCATTTGAGATCATGTGTGATGCTTTAGACTATGCAGTTGGAGCAGTGCTTGGATAGAGAAAAGAGAAGAAGCCAAATGCTATTTATTATGCTTCTCGCACACTTAATGATGCTCAATTAAATTACTCTACTACTGAGAAAGAACTGTTGGCTGTGATATTTGCTTTAGAAAAATTTCGTTCATATCTATTGAATTCTAAAGTGATTGTGTATTCTGATCATGCAGCCCTTAGATATCTAATGAAAAAGAAAGATGCTAAGCCACGCTTGATTCGATGGATTCTCTTACTCCAAGAGTTTGACATCGAGATCAAGGACAAGAAGGGGAGCGAAAATGTTGTGGCGGATCACTTGAGCAGAATTGTGAGAGAGGAGGAAACGTTGCCACTACAGGAAACTTTCCCAGATGAGCAGCTTTTTCGAGTGGACACAAAAGAACCTTGGTATGCAGACATTGTCAATTATTTAGTTACTAAAACTTTTCCAAGTACATGTTTGCAGGCAGCCAAGACGAGGATTAAAAAGAATGCAAGACACTACATATGGGACGATCCATATCTGTGGAGGACTTGTAGTGATCAAGTTATAAGACGTTGTGTGCCACAAGAAGAGCATAGGCCGATCCTAGCATTTTTCCACAATGAGGCGTGTGGAGGACACTTTGGAGCTAAGAGGACAGCCCTCAAGGTATTAGAATGTGGATTTTATTGGCCCATGATTTTCAAGGATGCATACACATTTTGTATGACATGTGACAGGTGCCAAATGACAGGTAACATTGGTAAGAGAGACCAAATGCCCCTAATTCCTATAGTCTTTGTCGAAATTTTTGATGTATGGGGTATAGATTTTATGGGACCTTTTCCTTCATCTAAGGGCTTTCTTTATATCTTGTTGGCTGTTGATTATGTGTCTAAATGGGTGGAGGCGAAAGCCACAAGGACTAATGATTCTAAAGTTGTTGCAGGTTTCTTGAGAACTAACATATTTTCCAGGTTTGGAGTACCTCGTGTGCTTATAACGATGGAGGTTCTCATTTCTGCAACAGAACAATTGAGGCTTTACTCAGAAGATATGGAGTCACCCATAAGGTTTCCACACCTTATCACCCTCAGACGAGCGGAATGGCGGAAGTGTCCAACAGAGAGATTAAGAGCATATTGGAGAAAACTGTGGGCCCATCAAGGAAAGATTGGAGTGACAGACTTGATGATGCACTTTGGGCTTACAGAACGGCATACAAGACACCCATTGGGATGTCTCCATTTCGGCTTACATATGGCAAGGCGTGCCATCTTCCAGTAGAGTTGGAGCATAGAGCATGGTGGGCGGTCAAGCAATTCAACATGGAGCTTGACAAGGCTGGACTTCACAGGAAATTGCAGTTGAGCGAGCTTGAGGAAATTAGGAATGAAGCATATGATGCTGCGTGGATTTACAAGGAGAAGACGAAATTGTATCATGACAAGATGATAAGAGGCAAAACGTTTCATATTGGCAAAAAAGTCTTGTTATTTCATTCTCGTCTTAGATTATTTCCTGGAAAATTGCGTTCTCGTTGGGTTGGACCATATATTGTTACTAATGTGTTTTCTCATGGTGCTATAGAAATTCAGAGTATTGAAACAGGAAAAGCGTTCAAGGTGAATGGTCATCGACTTAAACCTTACTACGAACCTTTTGAGGAGCACACCATTGAGGAGATACAATTTAGAGACGCACCAAGATCCTGATAATATGGAGAAGAGACTAGGCTGAGTAGACTATAAACATTAAGCGCTGCATGGGAGGCAACCCATTTCAACCAAAATTGTGAAGGAGCCGTCTACGAGAGTTTGAATTTCTAAACCCTAAACTCTTTTTGGTTTAATTGTATGAGTGTGGAACTTGTGAATTATCAAATGCTTGGAAATTACTACATGATTTTTGTGTACATTGAGGACAATGTAATTTTCTAAGTGTGGGGTAGGGATTGCATGTTTCACATATTTGTTTTGAATCTTTTGTTTGAGTCATAAAAAGAAAAGAAAAATACAAAATCGGAAAAATCCAGAAAAAAAATAAAAAATTTTGTTGCTTTTGTTTTTAGATTTTAATCGAGTCTTAGGTGCCCTTAAATAGTCTATGATGATTATATCTTGAATACATAGATGATGGTTTTGCATAATCATAAGAATTAATTGTGAGTTTCATGGACTTTGTGATTGGTATGAACATTTGAGACTTGAACTTAATTGTGTAAGAAGCATGTATGTTGTGTTGATTTTGTTCCATAATAACCTTTGTGAGCTTTGATTGCCATATACTTTCCTTCTTGAGTGATAAAAATGGGCAGAATTTTTCAAAACTTCATCATTCTTTGAACATTCAATGACTATGTGCCATAGATTTTAATGAACTCTAGTATGCTAGAACTCACTTTTGACGATTTTTGAGACTATTATTCATGAAATGCCTTGATTTCGAATATGATTGAGATGATCTTGTTAGGATTACCACCATGCCAAATAAAGCATATGCCTAATTTGTGCCCGTCGTGGGACTCCTTAGTTTTAACCCCCTTGAGCCGACATTGAGCCATTTATTTCATCACCATGATACACATTCCTTGAGCTTAGAACAGTTTATCCTAACCATTGTTGTCAAGACTTGGTAAAGTTTAATTGGAATTTGTTGTTTGAAGTGATGATCTGAAGTAAGTGTGGGGTGATCCAATCCAAAAGCATGAAAAGCCATGAGTGCCGAAAATAAAGAGAAAATTTCGGACAGAAAATAAAAGAAAAAAAAAATTTGTGCCGATTAAACCAAGAAAATTGAAAAGTTTCGGCAAAAGAAATCAAAAGAAAAATGAAATGCTTGGATTGGGATCTTGTGGTGAATTTGGAGTTTGTTTTACAATTGAAGGTCTATTATTATCATACTTGACCTTTGTTCACATTCACTATGTTATGGGGAAGAAAAGAATGAAGTTTGGGCCCAACAAGTTTAAACTTGGCCCTTTTGAAGTGAAGTCATAAGGAGTATTGAGCTTTGCTAAGTCTTGGTTACATTTTCTCACCACTATTCTAAAATGAGAATTCCTTATGCCTAGCCCCACTATTTTCCCATATAAGATCTCTCATGATTCGAATAATAGGTGAACTTTGTATGTGGAGATTTTTGTCAAGAGTGAGCATATGGCTTTGGTTCATTGGTGCACATAGTTGTTATATGAAGTTTTTCCTGAAAGATCTATTCACAAAGTGCCTTTATTTGATGAAATATGCAAGTTACTCTTTGTAACTCTCAATCTATTTTCTTGCATATACTTTGAGTGAATATTGCCATATCTTGAGTGAAAAGAAGAGAGTATGCCTAGTAAGGAGGATGAAATCAACATAACATGTCATTGCTTGTGATTTTCGTTTCTTACTTGTTCATGCCATGATACATGTCTATGACGCTTGGGATTATTGTGCTTACATTGAATGCTTAACTTGAAAGCTATGTGTTTAAAGATCCTGAGACAATTATTTAGGGGCTGTAGGGTTGAGTCTTTTTATTTGTTTTGCTAAGGGACTAGCAAAGGCTAAGTGTGGGGTAGTTGATAGGAGCATAAAATGCGACGTGCTTAATATGTTTGTACCCCCATTTATGCAATTCTTATCCCTTATTGTTGTAATATAGAGTCATTGAGTCATGTTGGAGTCGTTGGCAAGTGTTGGTGAATAAATTGAGCTAAAAATGCAGAAATGTCGATTTGTGAAGAGTTTTAGTTTGAGTAGGACTCCTTGTTGTACTAGGAATCCTGTTTGGACTAGGAAACCTGTTTTGACTAGGAAACTTGTCGGAATTGATTTCTTTATCTTTCGTCGTTTCTAATATTTGTGTGGAATCGGTTTGTGCTATAAATTGTGAAAATGCATAATTATGGTGGAGTCCTTATTGAACTAGGATTCCTAATAAGAGTTTTAATGTGACTAGGACTCCTTTTTCAAGTACAACTCTATTTGGAAAAGGAATCCTTACTAAAGTAGGAATCCCAGTTGAATAAGGATTCTACGAGTTTGAGTCCTAATTGAAGTCTACGAATTGAAGAGTCTTAGTCGAACAAGGAGTCTACAAACGCTCGACGTTTTTGAATTGTCGAAAGAATTTCATTGAAAATACAACTCCTTGTTGGACTAGGATTCCTTATCTATCTAGGACTCTTACTCATGATAATTGTGCTACATCTTTTTATCTTCTTTTTAATTTAATTCTTATTCTTATTTTTCAGGAATTAAAGAGAAGATATTTGGAAGATTAATGGAAGAAATCAAGAGAATTTTCGGCAAGAAGATGTTCCTTGCCGTGGAAGAGAAAGAAGAGGAATCCAAATTGGATTTGGTTTCTTTGTGCCATACAAATACCTAGCAATTAATTTCCGATTTTTGCCTAGAGTTTTTCTTGGATAATACACGGCTAAAGAAAAGAAAAAGAGATGGATTTGGACTCTTGAAGGCCGGCCAAGATAAGAGACAAGAAGGTGAGGATTTAATTCTATTTCTACATAGAATTTTCGGAAAAGAAGAAAGGAGAAAATCTTGGGATGAATGTGGACCTCATTGAAGACATGTGCATTTACTTGGTGCCAAAATAAAGAGGATTTAATTGAAGATAATTGAAGGGGATTTCCAGCAGCAACTAAAGAAAAGAAAAGAAGATTTTCGGGTGGAAAAATAAAACCCTTGCCGAAACCATATCCAACTTGGTTTCGGTTTGCTTGTGCTCTACTCTTGCCGAACCCTAGCATTGCCTCTCCTCTATAAATACAACACTTTGTATTCATAAAAATCATCTTCTCTTCCCCTCAAAAACCTTGCCGAATCCCTGCCCATTTATTTTCAGAAATTGTACCAAGAGTTCTTGCCGATTCCACCTTCATCCTTTCACATAAATCCCACCTCCACCAATCCTTGCCGAATCTTCATAAGGTTGTAACATGGATTGTACTTTATTGGTTTTTAATTCTTTGTATTTAAACATACTTTTGTCTATGAAATATGTTTTAATTTCTGGATTTATTTTTGGTATTGATAATTATATATGGGATCTTTGGATCTTTGTTATAAATGTTTGGGATTTTTGTATATAATTGCCGATTTATGCATGTGATATGATTTAATATGTTTTATGGGCAGTAGGATTTTGAATGTGTTCTTGATTTAATTAGGTTTATCTCCATAATTCGTGTGCAACCGAAGGAGATGTCTAGATGCAATCGTAGGCCATGGTTGTTATCTAGGTGTTGAATTCATATGCCGATTTAATATATGTTGGATCATACGCATGTTATGTTTTGATATGTATTTATCTAAGGGCTAGAGTAATTCTGGAAATTTACATGTCGATGTGAGATGAGTGACGCCATACTTGCTAACATGTTCCAATTCGACATATTGTGCTTATGTGCTATTTGTGTTTAATTTCTACGCATTGTGTTATTAAACCGACTAGTACCATGTTTAGGATTACACGCATGTTGGATTCTAAATACTTGTGATGTTTTGAATAATTAGAATAACCGCATTGGCTCTAATTAAATTGGAACTTAATTGATCTTGAATTCGATATTTGCTGCTGCCCCTATTACTTGTTTTAATTTTGTTGCATGTATAATGAGATTTGTGATTGGTGATTGTGTGGAAGATGTTGATCATATGTAAATAATAGCTTAGGAATTAATAAAATTCGTAAAAATTCAGTAGATATATAAATTAAAAATCGTAACCCCCTTTTATGCAATACTTTATGTGATTAAAAGCCCTTGATCTCCCCGGATAGAACGATCCCTACTTGTCAATACTACACTCGACACAAGAAGGGTATTATGTGTATGTAGTTGTTTTGCAGGTACTTTGTGCTTGGATAACACCTCCATCAATATGAAATATAGAGATTTGATTATGATAATTGTTTCATTTACTATTTAAAGGAAAATATGGATTTGGGGGTATATGTTTACTACTATTTTAAATAGTACGAAATTTTACTCAGAAAATGAGATTTTCGAAAATAGTATGAATTGATAAAATCATATTTGAGCATTCTAAATATATTTATATTGAAAAGACTGGAAATGAGATTTCCAGGGATTTTATGATTTCGTTATTTGTGATTTTCGACATGGGAGATGTCGAAATTATATATATCATTTTATATTTATTTTGTGACATGTAAGACATGTCGGATGTATATATATTCTTTTGAGGCTACGAGTTTATGTGATTATATATATATGAGCCTCGGACGTACGGTCGGGGATCGTACGGAGTGTTATATATAAGGGGAAACGTGTTTTTGATTTGTTTTCTGATTTTCACCATACGAGGGTCCACGGTATTATTATATTGATGCTAGCTAGCGATGCCTCATCCCACGCGAGGTGACGACTTGACCATATAGGTCAGATTCACGCTCGGTGGTCGACGTCGGATTATATATATTGAGGCGGTGACGTGTCTAGGTGGTAGACTTAGACACGGGGGGAGTCAATAGGACTCTCGGACCCGGAGCCTGACGAGGTTCTAGTTATTTATGGTGGGTAGACTTTCCCCTGTTACATGACCAATGGGATTTGGTCATGATGATGACATGTTTTTTTCCATTGACTGGTTGCGGGAATATTTTCTCTATGAGACTTTCTGTTATTTAATAAATTCCCGAACCAGCGGGGCTGGATTTTTAATTACAAGAATATTTGGGAATGGGTCAATGGGATTGGCCCTGTTATATTTTATTTGATTATTCGATATATCAGTGGGGCTGAGTTTTTACTATAAAATGATTTGGGATTCGGCCAATGGGATTGGTCGTGGTATGTTACTATTTGATTTTCAAAGTATTTATTTTGAAAGTATAAAGACAATATTTTGTGTATTTGAGATATCAGCAGAGCTGATTAATTACTATGATTTTTCTGAAACGTGAACGTTTTATGAAAATGCATGCATTGTGGTTTTTAATTATATAATAGTGGGAAAGTAAAATTATATTTTTTTTATATACGATATTGTTTTTATCCACTCACTCTAACGTTTGTTTTTAAATTACTTTCCCCTGGGCCCTTCGATTTAAATCGCCCAGTGTGCAGAGTAATAGTCGGAGGTCAAGAGTACTCAGAGTCGAGGCATAGCTATCATCATTGTCGTTTCCGCTAGGTGGGATCTGTGATCCCTTACTCTTTTATTTTCATATTATATTCTTGTTCTATTCCATTTGTATTTCCAGTTCCTTGTTTAGACTGCTCTGATTACTTGTGAGTCAAATGGCTATAATTGAGATTGTTTTTGTATTTTTGTGGCGGTTGTTGTGATTTGGGGAGCAGGTGGCTCCAGGTGTTGTTGATGAATCTGGTTTTAGAAGTGTTTTTGGTTGTTGCAGGTCTTAGGGTTGTCCATCCTAAGATTGACTTTATCGATGTATCGATAGAGTTAGTCTTAAGGTGGTCCCCGCAGGACCTTATCCGGATTTCAGGGTAAAACCCGGGGCGGGTCCTGTCAACAAGTATTTAGAATCCACAACGCGTGTAATCCTAAACATGGTACTAATCGGTTTAATAACACTACGCGTAGAAATTAAACACAAATAGCACATAAGCACAGTATGTCGAATTGGAACATGTTAGCAGGTATGGCGTCACTCATCCCACATCGACATGTAAATTTCCAGAATTACTCTAGCCCTTAGATAAATACATATTAAAATCAACTACGCGTATGATCCAACATGTATTAAATCGGCAAGTGAATTCAACACCTAGACAACAACCATGGCCTGCGATTGCATCTAGACATCTCCTTCGGTTGCACACGAATTAAAGAAATAAACCTAATTAAATCAAGAAAACATGCAAAAGCCTACTGCCCATCATACCATATTCAATTAAATCACATACATAATTCAGTAATTAAACACAAGAAAACCAAACAATATAACAAGAATTCGGAAATCCCATGAATAATTAACAAAACCAAAATACAAACCAAGAATCCATACATAATTCATAGACAAATTAATGTATAAATACAAAGAAACCAAAGCCATTGAAATTACAATCCAAGTGACAACCTTGTTGAAGAATTCGGCAAGTGGATTGGTGTTGATGATTGGAATGATTTTATGAAAGGTGGTGGAGTATGGTTCGGCTATGTTCTTGGTGAGAATTCTTGGAAGCAATTCGGCAGAGTTTTGGCTAGTTTAAGTGGGGAAGAGAAGATGATTTTCAGAATTAATGGAGTGGTATTTATAGAGGAGAGGGGCTGCTAGGGTTTGGCAATGCAAGGTGCCTTAGGGTTTCAAATGAAACCCTATTCTCTCTCTTTGAAAGCTCACGGCAAAGTCTATCAATAATTCAAAATTGTTGCTGAATTATCTCTTTGGTCAAAGGCTGAATACTTGCTTCAATATCTCATGAATTTAATCAATTTAATTCAGCAACAAGTAATTGAACCAAGCTTCCATTAAGTCCACATTCATCCCTTGCTTTTCTCTTTTCTTCTTTTCCGAAAATCCCATAGATAATTGCTGAATAAATCTTCAAATTATCTCTTGAATTAATCAACAAATAATTCAGCAATATTATCTTGAACCTTGCTTGAAATAGTGTCCACATTCGGCAAAGCCTTCTCCTCCATTCTCTCATGTATTTTCCGAAAATTCTATGTGAAAATAGAATTAAATCCTCCTTGTTTTCTTCTTTGGCCGGCCATGAAGTCTCCAAGTCCAACACTTCTTCTATGAAAGCTCACGGCAAAGCATCATCATTGCCGAAATAATTCCCCCAATTCTTTTCATTTATCTTCCATGAATTCCTGAAAATAAGATTAAGAAATAAATCACAAAGAAGATAAAAATATGTAGCACAATTATCATGAGTAAGAGTCCTAAATAGATAAGGAATCATAGTCCAACAAGGAGTTGTATTTTCAATGAAACTCTTTCGATTTTTCAAAAACGTCGAGCATTTGTAGACTCCTTGTCCGACTAAAACTCCTATTTTCATAGACTTCAATTAGGATTCAAACTTGTAGAATCCTAATCCAACTGGGATTCCTACTTTAGTAAGGATTCCTTTTCCAGTTCTAGTTGAAAAAGGAGTCCTAGTTGCAATCAAACTCGTATTAGGAATCCTAGTTCAATAAGGACTCCACCATAATTATGTATTTTTAACATTTCTAGCACAAACCGATTCCACACATATATTAGAAACGACGAAAGATAAAGAAATCAATTCCGACAAGTTTCCTAGTCCAAACAGGATTCCTAGTACAACAAGGAAACCTACTCAAACTAAAACTCTTCAAAATTCGACAATTCTGCATTTTAGCTCAATTTATTCACCAACACTTGCCAACGACTCCAACATGACTCAATGACTCTATATTACAACAATAAGGGATAAGAATTGCATAAATGGGGGTAAAAACATATTAAGAACGTCGCATTTTATGCTCCTATCAACTACCCCACACTTAGCCTTTGCTAGTCCTTTAGCAAAACAAACAAAAAGACTCAACACTACTGCCCCTAAATAATTGTCTCAGGATCTTTAAACACATAGCTTTCAAGTTAAGTATTCAATGTAAGCACAATAATCCCAAGCGTCATAGACATGTATCATAGCATGAACAAGTAAGAAACGAAAATAGCAAGTAATGACATGTTATGTTGATTTCATCCTCCTCACTAGGCATACTCTCTTCTTTTCACTCATGATATGGCAATTCACTCAAAGTATATGCAAGAGAACAGATTGTAAGGCAACAAATAGCTCGCATATTTTATCAGATAAAAGCATTTTGTGAATTAATCTTTCAGGAAAAACTTCATGTAACAACTATGTGCACAAAGGAACCAAAGCCATATGCTCACTCTTGACAAAAATCTCCACTAATCAAAGTTCACCCATTTTAAGAATCATGAAAAGATCAACATAAAGGTGATAATGGGGATTGGCATAAGGCATTCGTATTTAGGATAGTGGTGATAAAATGTCACCAAGACTTAGCAAAATTCAATGAATCCTTATGTCATCACTTCAAAGGGCCAAGTTTCAACTTGTTGGGCCCAATCTTCATTCTTTTTCTTCCCCAAAACATAGTGAATATGAACAAAGGTCAAATATAGCAATGTAAGACCTTCAATTATCAAACAATCTCCAAATTCACCACAAGAACTCATCCAATTTTTCTCTTTTCTCTTTATTGCCGAAATTTTCTTTATTTTTCATTTTAATTCGGCATAATTTTTGTTTTCATTTTTTCGTCCGAATTTCTTTTCTTTTTAATTTCGGCAACAACATTCTTTTCATGCAATTGGACAAGTTCACCCCACACTTACTTCATAACATCACTTCAAATAACAAATTCTAAATAAACTTTACCAAGTCTTGACAACAATGGAAAAGATAAACTGTTCTAAGCTTAAGGAAAGTGTATCATGGTGATGAAATAAAATGGCACAATATCAGCTCAAAGGGGTTTAAAACTAAGGAGTCCCATGACGGGCACAAATTAGGCATAAGCTTTATTTGGCATTGGTGGTAATCCTAACATGATCTTTTCAATCCTTTTCAAAATCAAGGTATTTCATGAATAATAGTTTCAAGAATTGTCAAGAATGAGTTCTAGCATTCTAGAGTTCATTAAAAGCTATGGCACATAGTCATTGAATAATCAAAGAATAATGAAGTTTTTGAAAAATTCTGCCCATTTTTATCACTCAAGAAGGAAAGTATATGGCATCAAAGCTCACACAGGTTATTATGGAACAAAATCAACACAACATACATGCTTATTACACAAATAAGTTCAAGTCTCAAATGTTCATACCAATCACAAAGTCCATGAAACTCACAATTATTTTCAAGATTATGCCAAACCATCATCTATGTACTCAAAGATATAATCATCATAGACTATTAGGGGCACCTAAGATTCAAAAATAAAAACAAACAAAAAGCAACGAAAATTTAAACAAAAAGCAACGAAATTTTTTTTTATTTTTCTGATTTTTCTGATTTTTTTTCTTTTCTTTTCTTTTTTATGACTCTAAACAAAAACTCAAAACAAAAACAAAAACATGTGAAACATATATTCCCTACCCCACACTTAGAAAATTACACTGTCCTCAATGTTACACAAAAATTATGTAGTAATTTCTAAGCATTTGATAATTCACACAAGTTCCACATTTATACAATTCAACCAAAAAGAGTTTAGAGTTTAGAAATTCAAACTCTCGTAGACGGCTCCTTCACAATTTTGGTTGAAATGGGTTGCCTCCCATGCAGCGCTTAATCTTTATAGTCTACTCAGCCTAGACTCTTCTCCATATCATCAGGATCTTGGTGCGTCTCTAAATTGTATCTCCTCAATGGTGTGCTCCTCAAAAAGTTCGTAGTAAGGCTTAAGTCGATGACCATTCACCTTGAACGCTTTTCCTGTTTCAATACTTTGAATTTCTATAGCACCATGAGAAAACACATTAGCAACAATATATGGTCCAACCCAACGAGAACGCAATTTTCCAGGAAATAATCTAAGACGAGAATGAAATAACAAGACTTTTTGGCCAATATGAAACGTTTTGCCTCTTATCATCTTGTCATGAAACAATTTCTTCTTCTCCTTGTAAATCCAAGCAGGATCATATGCGTCATTCCTGATTTCCTCAAGCTCGCTCAATTGCAATTTCCTGTGAAGTCCAGCCTTGTCAAGCTCCATGTTGAATTGCTTGACCGCCCACCATGCCTTGTGCTCCAACTCTACTGGAAGATGGCACGCCTTGCCATATGTGAGACGAAATGGAGACATCCCAATGGGTGTCTTGTATGCCGTTCTGTAAGCCCATAATGCATCATCAAGTCTGTCACTCCAATCTTTCCTTGATGGGCCCACAGTTTTCTCCAATATGCTCTTAATCTCTCTGTTGGACACTTCCGCCATTCCGCTCGTGTGAGGGTGATAAGGTGTGGATACCTTATGGGTGACTCCATATCTCTTGACCAAAGCTTCAATTGTTCTGTTGCAGAAATGAGAACCTCCATCGCTTATAAGCACACGAGGTACTCCAAACCTGGAAAATATGTTAGTTCTCAAGAAACCTACAACAACTTTAGAATCATTAGTCCTTGTGGCTTTCGCATCCACCCATTTTGACACATAATCAACAGCCAACAAGATATAAAGAAAACCTTTAGATGAAGGAAAAGGTCCCATAAAATCTATACCCCATACATCAAAAATTTCGACAAAGACTATAGGAATTAGGGGCATTTTGTCTCTCTTACCAATGTTACCTGTCCTTTGGCACCTATCACATGTCATACAAAATGTGTATGCATCCTTGAAAATCGTGGGCCAATAAAATCCGCTTTCTAATACCTTGAGGGCTGTCCTCTTAGCTCCAAAGTGTCCTCCACACGCCTCATTGTGGCAAAATGCAAGGATCGGCCTATGCTCTTCTTGTGGCACACAACGTCTTATAACCTGATCACTACAAGTCCTCCAAAGATATGTAGTGTCTTGCATTCTTTTTGATCCTCGTCTTGGTTGCCTGCAAACATGTACTTGGAAAAGTTTTAGTAACTAAATAATTGACAATGTCTGCATACCAAGGTTCTTTTGTGTCCACTCGAAAAAGCTGCTCATCTGGGAAGGTTTCCTGAAGTGGCAACGTTTCCTCCTCTTTCACAATTCTACTCAAGTGATCCGCCACAACATTTTCGCTCCCCTTCTTGTCCTTGATTTCGATGTCAAACTCTTGTAGTAAGAGAATCCATCGAATCAAGCGTGGCTTAGCATCCTTCTTCTTCATCAGATATCTAAGGGCTGCATGATCAGAATATACAATCACTTTAGAATTCAAAAGATATGAACGAAATTTTTCTAAAGCAAATATAACAGCCAACAGTTCTTTCTCAGTAGTAGAGTAATTTAATTGAGCATCATTAAGTGTGCGAGAAGCATAATAAATAGCATTCGGCTTCTTCTCTTTTCTCTGTCCAAGCACTGCTCCAACTGCATAGTCTGAAGCATCACACATGATCTCAAATGGCAATGTCCAATCTGGTGGCGCCATAATAGGGGCTGTCGTCAGCAATTTCTTCAACTTCACAAATGCATCTTCACACCCTTTGTCCCATACGAATGGAACATCCTTCTGCAACAAGGCACAAATGGGCTTGGCCACCAACGAAAAATCCTTGATGAACCTCTTGTAAAAACCTGCATGGCCAAGAAACGAACGTACCTCCCTTACAGTTGTAGGGGAGGGTAAGTGAAGCATAATATCAATCTTGGCCCTATCAACCTCTATACCCTTTGCAGAAATTATGTGTCCTAAAACTATCCCTGGTCTTACCATGAAATGACATTTTTCCCAATTAAGCACAAGGTTAGTTTCTACACATCTATTCAGGATTAATTCCAAATTCTCTAAGCATGCATCAAAGTCTTTTCCATAAACACTAAAATCATCCATAAAGACTTCAATGATATTTTCAATATAATCAGAGAATAATGAGTACATACAACGTTGAAATGTACCTGGTGCGTTGCATAAACCAAAAGGCATGCGTCGATAGGCAAACGTACCAAAGGGACATGTGAACGTCGTCTTTTCCTGATCATCTGGGTGAATGCATATCTGATTGTAACCGCTGTACCCATCCAAGAAGCAATAGAATTCGTGCCCAGCCAGTCTCTCCAACATCTGGTCCATGAAAGGCAAAGGCATGTGATCCTTTCGAGTAGTAGCATTCAGCTTTCTGTGGTCGATGCACATCCTATGACCTGTCACTAATCGTTGGGGCATGAGCTCATCCTTGTCATTCTTCACAACTGTGACTCCACTCTTCTTGGGTACAACTTGGACAGGTGCAATCCACTGGCTATCTGAGATGGGATAAATTACTCCACAATCCAGCAATTTGATCACCTCGTCCTTCACAATCTTCATCATAGGAGGGTGTAATCGTCTCTGACCCTCCCTAGTAGGCTTGGCTCCTTCCTCAAGCAAGATCCTATGGACACAAGTTGTAGGGCTGATTCCCTTAATATCCGCCAACGTCCATCCAATGGCGGTCTTGTTTCTCTTCAAAATGCTAGTCAAACGTGCTTCCTGCTGCTCACTCAGCTGTGATGACACAATAACTGGTAGTGTGTCATCGTCTCCCAAATATACATACTTCAAATGATTGGGAAGCATCTTTAGTTCTAATATAGGGGCCTGTTCCACAGATGGTAGAATTTTGTTAGTGGAAATGGGAATTGACATAAATTTACACGACCTCGTCACATGGTGTGTTGCCTCTAGCTCGGCAACAACTTGTGCTATGCACGGCTCAAGATCTTGCCGTGCCTCCTTGGAAATTTCCTCCCCTAATGTGTCAATTCCGGCCCCTTGCTCAATAGCTAGTTGCTATTGATCCAAAGTTTCTGATAAAACCTGTGCAAGAGAATCAACCACATCAATATTATAGCAAGGTTTTAAATCAGAAACCGGATACCTCATAGCTTCAAAAATGTTGAAGCCAATTATTTCACCATCAAACTCCATGGTGAGGTTGCCTTCTGCAACGTCAATCTTTGTTCTTGCTGTCCTCATAAATGGTCGCCCAAACAATAGTTGAGTGGAATTTAGGGGCGACTCTTCCATATGTAGCACATAGAAGTCTGCAGGAAAAATCAGACTATTCACCTGCATAAAAACATCTTCCACATATCCCTCAGGATATTTGTTAGACCTATCGGCGAGTAGAATAATTACATTGTCTTGTTTCAACTCGCCTAGACCTAAGGACTTATACACATTATATGGCATAACATTTATTGAAGCCCCCAAATCTAGCAAAACTTTATCAAAACAAGGTTGTCCAATTTTACATGGCACTGTAAAGCTGCCTGGGTCTTTCATTTTTGGTGGAAGTTTCCTCTGGAGAACGGCTGAAACCGTCTCACTCATCTTCACTACCTGTTCCTCACTTGTATGCCTTCTTGTTGTGCAAAGCTCTTTCAAAAACTTGGCATACTTTGGAATGTGCTTGATGCATTCCAAAAGGGGGATGTTGACCTCTACACGTCTAAAAATATCAAGTACCTCCTCATCTGATTTCTCCTTCTTTGATTTAGCAAATCTGGAATGAAAAGGTAAACAAGAAGATTGGTTAGTATTAACTAAACCACTTGAATTAGATTTTACCTTATGTGTTTCTGAGGTTGCGGGATCTTTTTCCAAGTCCCTTTTCTTCATTACATCGAGCTCATCCTTGCTCGGTTTATTCTCCTCAGCCTCATTGCCGTGTGCTGCCTCTCCTTTGCCGTGTCCAACACCATCATTGCCGTGAGCCACCTTATGCTCGGCCTCATCCTCATCTTGCAAAATCACATCCTCTCTCGTCTTTCCCATACTCGGCCCCTCCAAGACTTTACCACTCCTTGTGGTAATTGACTTTGCTTGCTCATTCTTGGGGTTAGGGATCACTCCTCCAGGTAACCTCCCTTGCTCTTGGATCTGCCCCATAAAATCCACAACCTTCCCCATCTGATTTTTCAGCTCAGAAATATCCTTAGTGTTTGAGGTTGTAGATTGCAACAATGTGTGAGTTGCATCATTCAAAGACTTCAGCATTGCATCATAGTTAGGGTTCGATGATGCTTGAGCATTGTTGTTGTAGAATTGTTGCTGAGGTCTTGCAAATCCTTGAAATTTCCCTTGAGGTCTTGGTTGATACGCCATGCCTCCTTGATTTGCTTGTGGTGGCGCCAATGGTTGAGGGTTCTGAACATTGCTATTGTTGGCCCAACGAAAATTAAGGTGATCGTTGTACCTTGGATTGAAATTGGGGTAATTGGAACGTTGCTGCCCTTGAAAACCAACCGAATTGGCTTCCTCAAAACTATCACCTCCTCCCAATTGAGGACACACATCAGCCGTATGGCCCTCTATGCTACACACCCCACAGACTTGGGCATGCTTCTGCTTCATCATTTGGGACATCATCTGAGTTAGCTTCCCCATGTCTTCCCTAAGCTCCTTGACAGCATTGGACTCTTCAAAACCACTAGCTTCATTCACTCGCCTTGAGGAAGTAGACCCGAACTGTTGTTGGTTAGTGAAATGCATCTCCAAAAAGTTCTTAACTTCCTCCTTGCTCTTTTCCATCAAAGATCCTCCAGCCGCTGAATCAAGAAATCTGCGCTCCAAAGGACGCAACCCTTCATAAAAATACTGCAGCAAAAGACCCTCACGTATCCCATGATTAGGACACGTTGCCACCAAAGACTTGTACCTATCATAGTACACATCAAAGCTCTCGTCTGGCTCTTGTCTAATTGAGGTGATGTCCTTTCTGATTTGTGTCACCCTTGATGAAGGAAAGTATTTGGTGAGAAATTCCTTCACCATTGTATTCCAAGACGTCATTTTTCCTGGTGGAATAGCAAAGAACCACTCGGCTGCCCTATCTTCAAGTGAGAATGGAAAAGCTTTCATCCTCACATGTTGCAAATCCGCCCCAGTTGGGCACATTGACTCACATCTGAACTCAAATTTCTGAATATGGCGATTCGGATCTTCTCCACTAAGTCCAAAGAACTTGGGCAATTGGTGGATAAATCCACCCTTCAACTCAAACTCTGCTGATTTGCCAGGTGCAACAGCAGGATATGTTACATTACTTGGTCTCACCACTCCTCCTTGTGGCGCATCTACTTGCCCATTCTCTTCTCTCAATGAAGTCATCTTGAATGTAGGATCAAGTAAATCAAAATTCAAGTACTGAATTGGTATGGGACTTTGAAGTAGCTCAAACTCTGGTTCTTCGTGAAACAATTGGTTAAGTTCACACGAAGCTTTTGAAGGAAATGGTGAGGGTGGTGCTACGAAATCTCTGTTAAAAAGTGATGAGGAGGGAGATACGAACTGATGTTCTGGTGAAGGTCTGCTCGGCAATACTTGCTCTACTTCTTCTTGGTTGCAAATTCTTTTCAATCTTTCCTCAATTTCTTGTGACCAACCAAGATTCATGTACCTGAAATTATTAAAAGATCAAGTATTTAATCAATGAATTTAAAAAGAAAAACAAACGTGTATTGTATTGTTAGAATGTATTAGTTAGTGTTAGGGTTAAAGTATGATAAGAAAATAATTGTATGTATCAACGAAAATTTAAGTAATTATAAGTATATGTATTACACGAAGACTTACATAAGAAAACGGAAGTATATCACACGAAAAATTACACGTATATTTCACACGAATTCACAAGTATCATCGTAAGAAGTAAAATTGTGTTTTATGTATCCCTAGTTAAATTGCTATATGATTTTTCAAATTTTCAAAGTACGTGGAGCAGAGGAGATAACGGTGCAATGGACTGATACAGCCCAAGGTAGTATCATGCTTATTCCGATATACCTCGAAAATTCAAACCAAGAAATGTTTTCTTTTGAGATTAAAAATTTACTTATATCAAACTTATTTAAGGTTTTGAAGCTCGGTGGACGTGCGGCCTAGGTCTATCGACTAGACACAAGATTCCGTGGTTTCAGAAGGCTAGAACGAAAGTACTGACAATGGAGTGAGGCAAGACTCGTTGTTGGACACCACGGAGAGCGAACTCCCTATTGACTCACTCACCGAGAATGAACATCAGTCTGTGGGCCTTGAGATCTAGTTAAACAAACCTCAACACCAAAATTAGAACAAACGAACTATGTATGCCCCTTACTCTGTTGAGAACCTTATGTTGTCAGTACCACTAAAGTGCATAAAAGCCGCCCTCAACCTCATAAAAACGCAAGCGCTAGTATGAAGGGTTAAGGCTAATATCAACATTAGTGACTTTACCTATTCCTCTTCCCCTCAAAACCAAAAACAAACTCAACATAAATAGACTTTTAAAACTCCCTAACAATTTAGCTATTTATACAATATATCACATGAAAAATTTACACATAATTTACATGTATCACACAATGGTTTGGTTCTTAAAAGTATTCGAATTATGTAAGTAAGGGAATGTCGAAACTTAGAGTTTTTAATTTCTTTTATTCACACAACTTTAAAATTTGAGGTACGTGGAGCAGAGGAGATAACAGTGCAATGGGCTGAAACAGTCCAAGGTAGTATCATGCTTATTCCGATATACCTCAAAAATTAAAGATGAACTTTATCTTTTGAAGAAAAATAGATTCACATATGCTCAAGTTATTTCCTAGCGTCTAAAGTGAGGTGATGCTTCGGCACAAGCAGTTGTCTAGGTCGAGCATACTTTACTTTTCTAAGGCGGTGTCGTTAAGATTCACGGAGAGTAAACACTCTTTAGGGATAAGGCAGGTCTCAAAGTTTTTAACCACGGAGGACAAGTCCCCTATCGACTCACTCACAGAGAATGAACATCTGTCTGTGGGTCTTGAGAACCAGTTTTACAAACCTCGAACCAATCAATGAAAAATAACTTGCTCTATACTTTGTAAAATAAACTCGGGTCCTAGCGGTCTACAAGTGTTGATTAAAACCGCCCTCAACCTCATAGAAGTAATACTATTGCCGAAATGTCGCTTGTATGCGTGGGGGGGGAAGTATCCCGCGTTTCCCAATCTACATAAAAACGGATCCAACAAAGCACCATTTGTATGAAGGGTTTTGGTTATGATCAACAAAAGAGGCTTCACCTACATGTTACACTTTAGAAACTACAATAAACTCAAAGCATACACAAAAACTATCAACTTCCTAGAATTTATCTAAGTGTAACAACATCCACAATATACATCACATAATCGGCAATTAATCAAAACAAAAACCAAAAACCAAAAACAAAACAAAAATCGGAAAATTCCCTATTTACTATTACATATCTGAAAAATCCTATTATACATATTCCAAAAACTATAGCAAAATTAAATAATTTGCAATATACATAATTACAAAACAACACTTTATGAATCAAAATCATTAAATTTCCCCGGCAACGGCGCCAAAAATTGATGGAGATGTTATCCAAGCACAAAGTACCTGCAAAACAACTTCATACACATAATACCCTTCTTTTGTCAATTGTAGTTAGGACAAGTAGGGATCGTTCTATCTGGGGAAATCAAGGGCTTTCAATCACACAAAGTGTTGCACATAAGGGGGTTGTCGATTTTTATGTCTAATTACCTACTGATTTTTTACGAATTTAATTCCTAAATTATTATTTACAATTGATCAACATCTTCCACACAATCACAAGACACAAAACTCATTACACATGCAACGAAATTAAAACAAGTAATAGGGGCAGCAAGCATAAAACGAATTCAAGATCAATTAAGTTCTAATTTAATTAGAGCCAACGCGGTTTATCTAATTATTCAAAACATCACAAGTATTTAGAATCCACAACGCGTGTAATCCTAAACATGGTACTAATCGGTTTAATAACACTACGCGTAGAAATTAAACACAAATAGCACATAAGCACAGTATGTCGAATTGGAACATGTTAGCAGGTATGGCGTCACTCATCCCACATCGACATGTAAATTTCCAGAATTACTCTAGCCCTTAGATAAATACATATTAAAATCAACTACGCGTATGATCCAACATGTATTAAATCGGCAAGTGAATTCAACACCTAGACAACAACCATGGCCTGCGATTGCATCTAGACATCTCCTTCGGTTGCACACGAATTAAGGAAATAAACCTAATTAAATCAAGAAAACATGCAAAAGCCTACTGCCCATCATACCATATTCAATTAAATCACATACATAATTCAGTAATTAAACACAAGAAAACCAAACAATATAACAAGAATTTGGAAATCCCATGAATAATTAACAAAACCAAAATACAAACCAAGAATCCATACATAATTCATAGACAAATTAATGTATAAATACAAAGAAACAAAAGCCATTGAAATTACAATCCAAGTGACAACCTTGTTGAAGAATTCGGCAAGTGGATTGGTGTTGATGATTGGAATGATTTTATGAAAGGTGGTGGAGTATGGTTCGGCTATGTTCTTGGTGAGAATTCTTGGAAGCAATTCGGCAGAGTTTTGGCTAGTTTAAGTGGGGAAGAGAAGATGATTTTCAGAATTAATGGAGTGGTATTTATAGAGGAGAGGGGCTGCTAGGGTTTGGCAATGCAAGGTGCCTTAGGGTTTCAAATGAAACCCTATTCTCTCTCTTTGAAAGCTCACGGCAAAGTCTATCAATAATTCAAAATTGTTGCTGAATTATCTCTTTGGTCAAAGGCTGAATACTTGCTTCAATATCTCATGAATTTAATCAATTTAATTCAGCAACAAGTAATTGAACCAAGCTTCCATTAAGTCCACATTCATCCCTTGCTTTTCTCTTTTCTTCTTTTCCGAAAATCCCATAGATAATTGCTGAATAAATCTTCAAATTATCTCTTGAATTAATCAACAAATAATTCAGCAATATTATCTTGAACCTTGCTTGAAATAGTGTCCACATTCGGCAAAGCCTTCTCCTCCATTCTCTCATGTATTTTCTGAAAATTCTATGTGAAAATAGAATTAAATCCTCCTTGTTTTCTTCTTTGGCCGGCCATGAAGTCTCCAAGTCCAACACTTCTTCTTTGAAAGCTCACGGCAAAGCATCATCATTGCCGAAATAATTCCCCCAATTCTTTTCATTTATCTTCCATGAATTCCTGAAAATAAGATTAAGAAATAAATCACAAAGAAGATAAAAATATGTAGCACAATTATCATGAGTAAGAGTCATAAATAGATAAGGAATCCTAGTCCAACAAGGAGTTGTATTTTCAATGAAACTCTTTCGATTTTTCAAAAACGTCGAGCATTTGTAGGCTCCTTGTCCGACTAAAACTCCTATTTTCATAGACTTCAATTAGGATTCAAACTTGTAGAATCCTAATCCAACTGGGATTCCTACTTTAGTAAGGATTCCTTTTCCAGTTCTAGTTGAAAAAGGAGTCCTAGTTGCAATCAAACTCTTATTAGGAATCCTAGTTCAATAAGGACTCCACCATAATTATGCATTTTTAACATTTCTAGCTTATATTAGAAACGACGAAAGATAAAGAAATCAATTCCGACAAGTTTCCTAGTCCAAACAGGATTCCTAGTACAACAAGGAAACCTACTCAAACTAAAACTCTTCAAAATTCGACAATTCTGCATTTTAGCTCAATTTATTCACCAACACTTGCCAACGACTCCAACATGACTCAATGACTCTATATTACAACAATAAGGGATAAGAATTGCATAAATGGGGGTACAAACATATTAAGAACGTCGCATTTTATACTCCTATCACCTGGTAGATACACGATGAACCCAACTTGATCTCCTGCAATCCTGCTCACTAAGGGGAATACCAGGCGGGCCGGTCTTCTCCTCTCCGATGCCTAAGTTAGTATAGTTGGAATATATATAACCAAGGCACGTATGTGAGCGGGGAGAGAGATAAGTTACCTAATAAAGAAGGTAGTTGGGGCCCTTATATAGGTGGTTGGGGGTGAGGGCTGGCCTCACCCTTCGATGTGGGACTGGTTCCCTTCTGTTTGTATATTCTGGTGCCCTCTTTGGCAGGCTGGCGCCCCCGGCCCCAGGGTCCCTGAAGGCAGGATAGAGTGCTGGACCCCGAGGCCGGGTGCTGGTGAGCCGGTCCAGGGCCTTGGGCCGGGCCCTGGTGCACTTGCTGCGGGTCTGTGGGCCTGCTGTAGCCTCTCTGCGGCTACTGTCAACAGTACCAAAACCACCGGCCATATACTGTATGAAAGACTCATGGTGCCGAAAGGGTTGAACCCGTCGGTTGAGAGCCCGACCCTGACGTTTCTGACATCTGACGTAAAATGAGGAAACTCATTGTTTATATGCTTCCAAGCCGCTCCGTCAGAGATGTGTGTCATGATATCTGCGTCTCCCGCGTCCCGCTCACCGTGCCATCTCATAGCTTTTGCTGTGGTTTCTGACATGTACAACCGCTCAAGCCTATCTCTCAACGGAAAATACCGAAGCACTTTCACAGGTTTCCTATTGCCTGCTCCCGTCAACTTATATCGGTCAGACTGACATATCGGACATGCGTCAAGGCTAGCAAGGTCATTCCCTTCTGCATCTTTACCCCAGAAGAGAACGCAGTCAAATGCGCATGCATGGATCTTAATGTAGGAAAGCCCTAGATCTTTGAGGATACTTCGGACCTTACGGTGATTGGTAGGATTACGATGACCCTCCTCCAACAACGAAGAAGTGTACTGTAGATATTCATCCACTTGCCTGATAGTCGATTTTGTCTCGACTTTAATCCTCATTACCTCCATCACACTTTGAAGAACTGTCTTCTCAGAACTTGAAGACACTGGGGTCTGTTGCAATGCAATCAGTTTGTTGTACTTGTCAAAGGCTACTGCAGTGTTGACAACTTGTGGGAAGGGCAGCACCGGGTCATGCATCTTTACCCCAGAAGAGAACGCAGTCAAATGCGCATGCATGGATCTTAATGTAGGAAAGCCCTAGATCTTTGAGGATACTTCGGACCTTACGGTGATTGGTAGGATTACGATGACCCTCCTCCAACAACGAAGAAGTGTACTGTAGATATTCATCCACTTGCCTGATAGTCGATTTTGTCTCGACTTTAATCCTCATTACCTCCATCACACTTTGAAGAACTGTCTTCTCAGAACTTGAAGACACAGGGGTCTGTTGCAATGCAATCAGTTTGTTGTACTTGTCAAAGGCTGCTGCAGTGTTGACAACTTGTGGGAAGGGCAGCACCGGGTCATGCATATATTGTTCCCCACGTACACCGCTTTCAAAAGGAAACACGTCGTTGACGAATGCCATTGTTGGATCGTTGGATGTACTACTACTGCCCGCCTAAAAAAACTGCCCATGATCATGCGATCCATCTAATGATGGCTCACCGTGATATATCCAACGTTTGTACTTAGGCCAAAATCCATTACTCTTTAGGTGCTCCCATACTGTCCTAATCGGAAATCGACACATATCACTGCGACACTTACATTTCTTGCACGGGCAATAATGGTAATCATTCCCGTTTGCATTTTCCTCGACGAACTGCAAAAAATTCACAACTCCTGTAGTGTATCGTCGGTCATGCCTTGGAAGCGAAATCCAACTCTTATCCAGATCCATATATAGCCTGATAATAATATATGTGTATAACTTTAATTAATAAGAAATTAATTAACACATACATATATATATATATATATATATATATATATAAATCCTTAATAATTAATTACATTACAATATATATTATTATCAACATCAACTCATATATATATACCATTAATTAACAACCATTATTTAAGTTACACTATATATCAACCATTATTTAAGTTAATTAATTACACTATATATCAACAACTATTAATTAACATATATATATATATATATATATATATATTTTAACACTAATTAAAATAACATCAAATTAAAACACATATATAATTAAACTAAAACTCAAAATCAACATATATACATACATTCTAACACTAAAACAACAACAAATGAAACAAAAAATTACTTAATAAATCAAAATCACTAAAACTCAAAATCAACTCAACTAAAACTCAAAATCAACATATATACATACATTCTAAAATTAAAACAACAACAAAACAAAAAATGACTTACTAAATCAAAATCACTAAAACTCAAAATCAACTCAACAAAAACTCAAAATAAACATATATACACATGTACGTACCTATATATAGCTCCACAATGTAAGAGAGGACGGATTTCAACAATACCCACAGATTTTTCACTCTTTCTCCCGTTTTTCCCCTTTTTTTTGAAATGAGCAGCTGCTGCTCAGATCTGAAAATATATAGACTTATAGCCGACGAAAATGTCAATTTCGTCGGCCATACTTTCAAAAATTTTCGTCGGCTAATGTTTCGGAGAAAGGCCGACGAAAATACAAATCGTCGACTGAAATATGAATATAGCTGATGATTTTTTTAAAATACCAACGAAAAAACGGTTTCGTCGGCTATGGTTAAACTATGGCCGACAAATTTTTTTTTTTTTCACCGACAAAAAATATAATCGTCGGCTATTCCTTAGAATTACCGATGAAAATTTTAATTAGTCGGCCGTTTTTTTTTTTTCGTCGGGAAAACCCTTTTTTCTGGTAGTGTAAACATAAATAAATCTTTAACTTCCTAGCAATTTATCTAAATGTTACACACATAAATCACATATTATATCATACATTCGGCCACAATTATAAACAAAAACCGAAACCTAAAACTTATACAAAACAGAAACTATAAACAATTATGCACATCACAATTTATACAATGATACAAAGTAACATATCATGAAATTAAATAATTTTAATTTCCCCGGCAACGGCAACAAAAATTGATGCGACCAAAATGCGAGCACAATTTGTACCTGTAAAATAATCTCATACAAATAATACCCTTCTTGTGTCGATTGTAGTATTGACAAGTAGGGATCCTTCTATCCGGGGAAATCAAGGGCATTTAATTCCATGAAGCATTATAAATAAATATGGGGGAGTTTGGAAAGTGTATCTAAACATCTATATGTAACGAAAATTAAACCTAAAATTATTATTTACATATGATCATCTTCTCCACATCACACATAACACAAAAGCACATTAAACATGCATTAATCGAAAATAAGAGATTCAAGGCAGCAATATTTCACATAGCACTTAGACAAATTTAATTCCAATTCTAATTAGAGCCCTCAGTGGTTCATCTAATCGTTAAGACTTCTTAATTATTTAGAATTAACTCAGCGTATAATCCTAAACATAGTGCTAATCAGTTTACAAACACTCAGCGTAGAAGGTAAACACAAAGAACACTTTAAGCACAATAAGCCGAATCAGAGACATGTAACAAGTTATGGCGTCACCTCACCTTGATATAACATGTAAATTTTCATGGTTATAACAGCCCTAATAAACAATCTAAATCACAGCAACTCAGCGTATGAAGCAATCTAAATTGTTTTGGTATATAAAATCGGCACCTAAGGAGAAGCCACAAAGTCAGCCCTTAAGCACACAATTTGTGATGCACGAACTCATGAAAATTAATCAAATAACATCAAAGTAACATGTGAAACCTACTGCCCTTTATCTACTATTTACGATTTCAACATGCAAAATTATATACAAGATATCATAAGAATCATAAATCAAATTCAGCAATCACATATGAATCATGAATAAAATTCGCAATCCATACATGAACTCTTAATAAAATTCGGAATTCTTTAACAAAGTATATAAACCAAAAGTTATAATCCAACAAATCATACAACATGATATTGTAATTTATACAGAAAATTAGAAAAGCCATGAGTTTAGTCGAATCACACTTTAGAAGAACCTTGAAGATGCTTCAGCAGAGATGAATTCGAAGATGAAAGGATGTGAATTGGAGAAGTGAAGGTGGTTCGGCAATTCAGTTTCTGTATGGGATTTGTGAAGGCACTTTGGTAGAGTTTTGGCTAGTATTTTGTGGGAGAAAAAGATGATCTAAAATAAGGGCTGCCGAATTGTATTGATAGGAGAGAGGGGGAGCATTAGGGTTTCATCTCTTATAAAAACAAGAAAATGCAAAGGTTTCGGCAAGGCTGCTAGGGTTAGGGTTTGGCATTTTTTTTTTATTTCAGCCGAAACTCTTCCTTGATAAATACTGAAAATATCTTCCTTTTCTTCTTGGTTTGTTGCCAAAATAATCCTTAAATAAATGCTGAATAATCTTGCAATATTTCTTCCATTTATTCTTGATATAATTCAGCCAACTTTCCTTTGAATGATGGGTGAAAATCAGTCCGCATTCGTCCTTAATTTTTTTTCCTTTCCAAGCTTTGTTGCCGAATTAATCCATACAAAGCTCCACCTTTTCTTTCTTAATTCAGCCTTGTTTCCTTGTAGCTCTAGAACTCCTTTAAATGGCTGAATGCTTCCCTTATTTTGTTTGAAAACTTGCCATACAAATTTCGGCATCAATTCATGCATTCCTTTCTTGGTCGAAGCATTTAAATCTTTCCTTGTCCTTGTTGCATTTGAATTCTTTTCCTTTCCGATTTCTTCATTTAATTTACTTCCAAAATTCTTCATTTATCTCCTCTTAATTCCTGAAAAAATAATAGAGAAAAATATATTAATAAATGAAGATAACATGTAGCACAATATCTTAAGACCAAGTCCTGATTCGATAGGGATTCCTGCTTTCATTAGGATTCTTCAAGCATTGCACACTTTTCACGTTTTAAGCTCTTTTCATCAACAACTCTGCCAAAGACTCTATACTTAACTAAATGACTCTATATTACAACAATAAGGGTTAACCAATTGCATAAATGGGGATAAAACACATTAAGAATGTCGCATATTATGCTCTTATCAGTTGTGGCACTTGGAATTTACAAAAACGAGTTCTTTGTGTACATATGAGCTGCATTGAGCTCGGCAACCACCTTTTGGATGCGTGGCTCGGCAACACCAAAAAGTCCTCCTCATCTCGTGCTCCCTCCTTGTCAACTCCAACCCCTTGCTCGATTGCTAATTGCTATGCGTCGAGCGAGGTCGACATAACTTGCTCGACCTCCTCCAACATGTCACAAATGTGGCACTCCTTCAAATCGGCACAAGGGAACTTCATGGCATCAAAAACATTAAACTTGATTACCTCACCATCAAACTCCATCGTTAAATTGCCCTCGGCGACATCTATCTTTGTGTGTGCCGTCCTCATGAATGGTCGGCCAAGTAGCAATTGAGTGCTATTAACCGGCGAATCTTCCATCTCCACAACATAGAAATCGGCGGGAAATATAAGTTGGTTTACTTGCACAAGCACATCCTCCACATAACCCTCCGGATACTTGCTTGAGCGATCCGCAAGTTGAATAATGACATTGTCCTTCTTGCGAGGCCCTATACTCAACGTTTGGTACACATTGAGTGGCATGACATTGATCGATGCTCCCAAGTCCAACATCACATCCTCGAATCGAGTATTGCCTATCACACAATGCACATTGAAGCTTCCCGGATCCTTCATCTTTTATGGCAACCTCCTTTGAATAACGGCCGACACCATCTCGCTCATAGTCACCACACGAGTCTCCCTCGTATGCTTCCTAGCCGTGCATAGCTCTTTGAGAAACTTAACATACTTTGGCACTTGTTTAATGCATTCCAACAAAGGAATGTTGACTTGCACCTTTCGGAAAATTTCCAATACCTCTTCATCGGATTTGTCCTTCTTTGATCTAGCAAAGCGCGAAGGGAATGTTTGAGTTTGGCACCCCTCCCTTACTTACTTGGCTCGACATCAACTCAATCTTAGATGTTGCGGGATCACGCTCAAGCTCGTTGCGCAGCCCCTCTTGCTCGGCAACATTTTTCTTCTCGGTTCTTCCCTTCTCGGCTGCAGCTCCGGCAGTAGCATTGCCGGCTGCCCTATTCTCGGCTGCTTCTCTTGTGGCGTCTCCTTGGCTGCCGGCAATGACAGGTCCGGCAGCCTCTTCCTCCTCCTTGATCACATCGAGCGATTTAGTTTTCTTCTTAGGGTTCCTCGGAGGTAACAATTCCCTTCCACTTCGAGTTTGAATCACTTTGGCATGCTCGTTCCTCAGATTTGGAATTGTATTGCTAGGCAACTTCCCTTGCTCATTGAATCTTCCCATGAAGTCCACAACTTGCCCCATTTGAGTCTTGAGCTCACCAATATCCTTTTGTTGATTTTGTTGCCCCGTGAGCAACGCTTGAGTAGCACTTGAAAGAGATTGGAGCAAAGCATCGTAATTCGGATTACTTGCTCCCCCTTGAGGTTGGCTCAGCATGGCTTGGCTCGGCATGGCATTATATTGCCCTTGGTTTGGATGATAGGGCTGTCTTGGCACGAATGGTGCCCTTGATGCATAGGGTGCGGCAGCCCCATTGTTTGGTTGCATCGGTGCCCTCAATACATTATCATTATTTGCCCAACGAAAGTTTGGATGATCATTGAACCTCAGATTAAAATTTCCAAACCGTTATCCTCCTCCAAAACCAATTGCATTGCACTCCTCGACTCCCTCGCTTGTTCCAAATTGAGGGCATTGCTCGGTCTCATGGCCCTCGGTGCAAATACCACAAACTATAGCACGCTTCTTCATCAAATTACTCACCAAGTCGGCAAGCTTATCAACTTTTGCTTCCAGCTTTGAGCTCGAAGACGTCTCATGAACTTTCTCATTCCGTGGCACATTGTTGCGTGCCATGCCAAATTGTTGATTGTTCAAGGCACGAACTTCCAACAAATTCCTTGCCGGTCCGGCATTCAACTCCAAGAAACTACCTCCCGCGGCCGAATCAAGAAACTCCCTCTCCATTACGCGCAATCCCTCGTAAAAATATTGTAACAAGAGTCCATCACTTATGCCATGAGATGGGCACAAAGCGACGGGAGACTTGAACCTCTTCTAGTAGTCGAAGAAAGTTTCATCTCTGGCTTGCTTCACACTAGTAATTTGCTTGCTCAAGTCCGTGATACGTGAAGCGGGAAAGTACTTGAGCAAAAACTCATCCATCATAGAATTCCACGACACAATGCGACCACTAGGCACCTCAAACAACCACTCCTTCGCTTGATCTTCCAATGAGAACGGAAAAGCCTTCATCTTGAAGTGTTGCAAATCGGTCCCTCTCGGACACATAGACTCCGTGGTAAAGTTAAACCATTGTAGATGCTTGTTGGGATCCTCACTTGGCATTCCATAAAAAGACTGAATCCACTCCTCAATTCAATCTCACCGGTCTTATCGGTTTCCAAAGGAGGGTATGTGATATTAGAAGGTACAGCTCCTCCTCCTCCGGCAACATGACCATTTTGTGTTCTGATCGAAGTCATTCTCTCTTCCTCTTCTACTGATTCGGCAAAACACACAAACTCGGGGTTCTCTAAATCACAAGTTGACGATATCACTGAAGGAGGGCTCGGCAAAGATGTGGGCGAGCTAGGTGGGGTGGATGACGGCATTGGTGAGCTCGGTGGTGAAGATGGTTCGGACGGCTTGGATGGTGGTAACGGCACAAACAACACGATATCGAGCTCTTGATTCAAACGTTGCAATCGACCTTGATGATCTCGTGTCCAAATATTAGATTCGGACATGCACTTTTCTGAAATTTGCAACATTTAAACAAGTTAGAACATCGTAAAGAAATAGAATGCAAGAATATACATCATTACAAGCCACGACATTGGCAATTACATAACACGTTTCAAACAATGTCACACATACAATGGATCGGCAAAGAAGAGAAATCGACGGCAATAAGAGGAGAAAAATTGGAACGTTCATGATCATGTAATCTCTAAGTCTAATTCCTTTTAAAATTTGTTCTAACTCTCGAGGTACGTGGAGCAGTGGAGTTAACGGTGCAATGGACTGATGCAGCCCCCGGTAGTGTCATGCTTAATCTGATATACCTCAAGAGTTTGAACCACACAAATTGTTTTTATTTTGAAGAAAATAGATCACATATGCCAAGTTATTTTCTAGCGTCTAAAGTGAGGTGATGCTTCGGCCCAAGCTATTGACTAGTTCGAGCGTGTTTTACTTTTCAAAGGCGGTGTTGTTAAGATTCACGGAGAGTGAACCCCCTATAGGAACCAGGCAGGACTCGTTGTTGGTCACCACGGGGAGCGAACTCCCTATCAACTCACTAACCGAGAATGAACATCAGTCTGTGGGCCTTGAGATCCAGTTAAACAAACCTGAGAACCATATCAATGAAACTAAATTGCCTCATACTTTGTAAAACAAACTCGGGTCACTAGCGGTCTACAAGTGTTGATCAAAGCCGCCCTCAACCTCATAAAAATGGGTCTGCCAAGTTATCGCTCGTATGCGTGGGGGGGGGGGGACGTATCCCACGTTTCCCAGTCTACATAAAAGACGGATCTAACATGGCATCATTCGTATGAAGGGTTAAGGCTATGACCAACAAAAGCGGCTTCTCCATACATGTTACACTTTAGAAACTACAATAAACTCAAACATACACAATACTATCAACTTCCTAGAAATTAAACTAAGTTATTACACACATACATTCTTTATACATCATGCAACTTTCGAAATTAAACTCTACATGCCAAAGCATATTTCTACTTTACAAAATCCCAAACTAAAATTGAAGATTACACTTTACAACTTTACATAAAAAATTTCCAGCAATATTATATACACAACAATAACATAAATCAAGCTTTTATAATCCCCGGCAACGGCGCCAAAAATTGACGAGTCGCCTAAGCGAGCATCAAGCAATAATAACCCTACAATCGTTAGTAGTATAGACATAAGTAGGGATCGTTCTAAGCCGGGGATTAAGGGTACCTGAAACATGAAATTGTTAACACAAAATATTCACAAACACATATGCACACAATTGTCACACTTATATACATATATATGAATTTATCGTGGGGGATAAAAGGCTCAGCAGCAAAGCTGCCTCTAAATTCCTAGACATGAATTTAAGACTTGAAATTCAATCCTAAGTCTAATATTTACAAGGTTGGTCGACATTCTTCCACAAAGCACTAACACGAAAGCAATCAAAACACATAACAATTAAGCAAATAGGACTCACGGCAAAGTATTAAAACGTTCTAGACTCAACTTAACTCCGACCTAGTTAGCTCCCTATAGGTATTACTAACCGATAGATTTCATAAGTATTCAAGATTAACTTTACGTCTAACCCTAAAATTGTACTAAACATATTTGAGAACTCCTATAGATGAAAACAAACATGCATTGTAATTGAGCACGAAACCTTTTTAGTCGGAAACAAGTTAATATAGTAAGGCGTCACTCTTCTTATTAAACAAGCATGTTCTTTAAATCACTCTAACCCTTGTGAAAACATCACAAACAAAATAACTCGTTGGTTACTTAATCTATATTATTTTCGGCTAATGAGATTAGTAATCTACATATTGCAATTACATAGGCCACCAATCTTTAAGCACACGAATTTAAAGAACAAGTCAAGAAAACCCTAAAATCAAGTTAACACATGTTTGCCGATTATCCTACTTACTAATTCATTACATATTTACCTTACTCTTTAGCATGCAATCCGTATTCTTACATCCAAAACCCATTTAAAGACAAAGAAAACGAATTGAACATACAAATTATAAAACCAAATTTCACTCCAAACAGTACATAGACATAGAGTTTGAAACCAAGAATTCATGCTAACTTCATAGACAAAGTTTAACATAACTACATAAAAAAAAATACAAAACCGATAGTAGGGAGTGGATCACACTTTTGTAGACACCTTGAATGACTTCGACTCGTGTGGATCCGATGGATGGTGGAAGGTATGGCTGCTCGGCAATGGGTGTGTCGGCAGGAATTTTTAGGGTGAGATGGAGGTGGTTTCGGCTAGGGTTTTTATGTAGGACTCTTGGGAAATTTAGGTAGAGCTTTGGCTAGATTTTTGCTTTTGAAATGTGACACTTTCATGATGGGTGCCGGCCTCTATATATAGGAGAAAGGCTGTGAAGTTTGGGACTTTTATTTGTTCAAAACGGGATAGAAATCTTCAATAAATAAGGTTTCCTAATCCGAGTTGGAATAGGCTTTTCTCTCCTTTTTTAACAAAAAAACTCTTGCTTGGCCGGCTTATGATTTCTTTTAGGACACGCATAGGAGGCTTCTTGGACGTTGCAAAGCTCTTGGGAATGACTTGGCACGCTTGCAGCCGCTTGATGACATTACCGGAAATTCCTCTCTGCTCGCGAGTACAGTCTTTGCTAGTATCGGGTACTGGCGAGGCTTCTTGGCGGGTCGCTCGAATTATGTATACTGGCATGTGCGGATGGTTGGCGAGCGGATATGTGCAAGCTGGCGAGCTAGTGTTGGCGGCTGATCTTCTGGCGAGCAAGGTCGTTGGCGGACGAACAAGGACTTGGCGAGCGAGCTCTGGCGAATGAACATTCTCTCGGAATATTTGACCTTTGTGTCTACAGTCGAGCATAACTTTTTGTTCAGTACTCCGATTGATTCGATTCCAAGTCTCAGAAAAACTAGACACATAGAGCTTCCTCAACATAAAAGGGCTTGATCAAATTCCTTGTGAAACGTGGAGAATGAATTTTTGAATTTGGGACACAGTCCCAGGAAAATTCCTGGAAGTCCCTGGATTGGTTTGCTCGAACTGCTGAGTTGCAGCCACCTTTTGGGTGACTTCCTGAACTCCGATTGATCTGTATTTTTGACACAAGACCCTTTAGCATGCAAATAATTTGCATACCAAATTTCATCAGATTTGAAAAAGGATAAGTCACAATTCTATTCATTTCAGAATCACGAAAAAGACATATTTTTCACTATTTTCCAGAATTCTTAAACTTAGTCATTTTTCGGACTCTAAAGCATATATTTCCAAAACTCTACCAAAATGACACTAAACTATATTATGACTCTATCTTAAATAAATAAGGATTAAACAAAGCATAAACGAGGGCGTAAACATATTAATATCGTCGGACATTGTGCTCCTATCAATAAGTAACGAAATTTTAACAATTACAAAGTATAAGCTTAAGAACAAAGAAACGAATTATTGAAGAAAAAAAAAGTGTGAGTATTACAAAAATTTCGAACAAGTGTAAAAATAGATAACAAAGTATCACAAAATTTACATGTATCAAACAAGCATTCGGTTTAACAAAGTAACAAAGGAATCGAAATTAATTTAAACAGTAATTCTGAAACTATCAAAGCATAACAAACATGTCGAATCACTTAGTGTCTAATTGCTTTTATTCACAACTTTAAAATTCGAGGTACGTGGAGCAGAGGATATAACAGTGCAATGGGCTGAAACAGTCCAAGGTAGTATCATGCTTTCATCTGATATACCTCAAAAGTTAAAGGTAACGTTTTAATTCAAGCTTTAAGACATACTCATGTTCAATCTACTTTAGGTTTCGAAGTTCGGCGGTCGTGCGGCCTAGGTGCTATCGTCTAGACACAACATTCCGTGGTTTCAGAAGGCTAGAACGAAAGTTCTACTATGGAGCAAGGCAAGACTCGTTATTGGTTACCACGGAGAGCGAACTCCCTATCGCCCCCTTCACAGAGAAGAGATAGCAGTCTATGGGCCTTGAGATCTAGTTAAACAAACTTTGACAACATAATAGAAACAAACGAACTAATAGGCGAACCTTTTTGCCCCTTACTCAGTTTGGAATATTGTGTTGACAGTACCACTATTGTCTAATAAAAGCCGCCCTCAACCTCATAAAAATGGATTTGCCAAAGCATCGCTCATATGAGTTGGGAGGGCACCACCCTGTTTCCCGGTTATTCATAAAAGCGGATTTGCTAAGGCATTATTCATATGAAGGGTTAAGGCTATAAATTGACAATAGCGACCTTACCTATTCCTTCTTCCCCTTGAAAACCAAAGTATATAAAACACAAATAAACCTTTATACTTCTAGCAATTTAACTAAGTGTAACAAACATATATCACATGATAAGCAAATAAATTTCGGCAATTATTGAAAAACCAAAAACAAAACCTAATTAAATTATTACAATTCCGAAAACTTATTATACAAATCCAAAAACTATAAAAACAAAACAATCCGAAATATGAACAAATCAACATATAAACAATTGTTTCAAAGTAACACTTCATCAAATTAAACAATTTTAATTTCCCCGGCAACGGCGCCAAAAATTGATGCGCCCATAATACGAGCACAATTTGTACCTGCAAAATAATCTCATACATATATATTACTCTTCTTGTGTCGAGTGTAGTATTGACAAGTAGGGATCGTTCTATCCGGGGAAATCAAGGGCATTTAATTCTCACAAAGCATTATAAATAAATATGGGGGAGTTTGTAAATTGTATCTAAACATCTATATGTAACGAACATTATAAAATAAAAACTTAAAACTATTATTTACATATGATCATTTTTTCCACAAGAACACATAACACAAGAACACTTTACACATGCATTAATCGAAAATAAGAGATTCAAGGCAGCAATATTTCACATAGCACTTAGACAAATTTAATTCCAATTCTAATTAGAGCCCTCAGTGGTTCATCTAATCGTTAAGACTTCTTAATTATCTAGAGTTAACTCAGCGTATAACCCTAAACATAGTATTAATCAGTTTAAAGGCACTCAGCGTAGAAATTAAACACGATTAACACATAAGCACAATAAGTCGAATCAGAGACATGCAACAAGTATGGCGTCACCTCACCTTGCTATAACATATAAATTTTCATGGTTATAAACGCCCTAATAAACAATCTAAATCACAGCAACTCAGCGTATGAAGCAATCTAAATTATTTTGGTATATAAAATCGGTACCTAAGGAGAAGCCACAAAGTCAGCCCTTAAGCAAACGATTTGTGATGCACGAATTCATGAAAATTAATCAAATATCATCAAGAACATATATAAAAACCTACTGCCCTAAACCTATTAATTACGAAATCAACATGCGAAATTATATACAATATATCATAAGAATCCTAAATCAAATTCAGCAATCACATATAAATCATGAATCAAATTCGAAAGAAGTTTATGAATCCTTAATAAAATTCAGAAATCCTTAACAAAGTATATAAACCAAAAGTTATAATCCAACAAATCATACAACATGATATTGTAATTCATACAGAAAATTAAAGAAGCCATGAGTTTAGTCGAATCACACTTTAGAAGAACCTTGAAGATGCTTCAGAAAAGATGAATTCGAAGATGAAAGGATGGTGCGAATTGGAAAGGTGAAGGTGGTTCGGCAATTTAGTTTCTGTATAGGATTTGTGGAGGCATGTTAGTAGAGTTTTGGCTAGTATTTTATGAGAGAAAGAGATGGTTTTTATGTGTCAAAACCGTTCTTTATATAGAGGCAAAGGTAAAAGAATTCGGCAGCAACTAGGGTTTACAAAACCTAGTTTTTCTCAAACTTATCCTGCTGGCAGATTTGACCTTCGTGTAAAGATTATGAAATATCTCCCTCTAGAAAATAGAAATTGAGATGATTCCAATTGATTTGGAAACTAGAGTCCCGTAGCTTTCCATCCATATATGGCACGCCATCTGGTTCAAAGTGAACTGTCTTGGAGAGTCCGTCGAAGTTGGATGAAGTACACAGGAATTCTACCGAATTTTAATCAGGATTTGTTGCTATTTTTCTTCCTCTTTTTCTGAATTATCCCTTCTTTTCTCTTGAGTTTGTTGCTGAATATCTCTTGTATAATAGCTGAATAATCTTACAATATCTCTTCCATTTATCCTTGATTAATTCGGCATAAAACCTAAATGAACTTGCATGGAATCAAGTCTAGATTCATTTAGGTTTTCTTCTTTTAATTTCAGAAACAAGCTCTCCTACTTTGATCCGAATTCTTCTTCTCCTCTTTGTAATATTCGGAATTAATTCTCTTTCATACTTGCCGAATTCTTCTCTTGCATTGCATGTGCACGGCATGCATTCCTTCTTTCTTGATCGACAAGCTTCATTGGTATGTGCTCGGCATGCTTTTCATTAAATCCAATTTCTCTTCTTTTAATTCTCTGAAAATAATTAAGAAAATAAATATATGTTAGGGAAATAATATTATGTATGCCGAATTTGATTAGAGTAAGAGTTCGATTCCATTTAAGTTTCCTGGTTCAACAAGGAGTTCTACTTTCACTGAAACTCTTAAAACCTTCGACGTTTTCAGAAACGTCGAGACATTGTAGACTCCTAAACCGATTAAGACTCTTATTTGCTTAAGGAGTCCTACTTTGTATCAAACTCTTGACTTAAGAATCCTAGTTCAAATCAAACTCTTCACAAATTCAGCGTTTTTAGACGTTTTAGCTCATTTCACAAACCGACTCTACCAAAGACTCCGACTCGATTAAACGACTCTATAAAACAATAATAAGGGATAAAAAATTGCATAAATGGGGGTAAAACACTTTAATAACGTCGCATATTATGCTCCTATCATGTTCTTGTGGAGAAGATGATCATATGTAAATAATAATTTTAGGTTTAATTTTCGTTACATATAGATGTTTAGATACACTTTCCAAACTCCCCCATATTTATTTATAATGCTTTGTGAGAATTAAATGCCCTTGATTTCCCCGTATAGAACGATCCCTACTTGTCAATACTACACTCGACACAAGAAGGGTAATATATATGTATGAGATTATTTTACAGGTACAAATTGTGCTCGTATTATGGTCGCATCAATTTTTGGCGCCGTTGCCGGGGAAATTAAAATTGTTTAATTTGATGAAGTGTTACTTTGTAACAATTGTTTATATGTTTATTTGTTCATATTTCGGATTGTTTTATTTTTATAGCTTTCGGTTTTGGTCTTTAAGTTTTTCGGAATTGTAATAATTAAGTAGGTTTTCCTTTTTGGTTTTTCTTTATTGCCAAAAATTTTGATGTATTATGTGATATATGTTTGTAACACTTAGTTAAATTGCTAGAAGTCTAAAGGTTTATTTGTGTTTTATTTACTTTGGTTTTCGAGGGGAAGAAGGAATAGGTAAGGTCGCTATTGTCAATTTATAGCCTTAACCCTTCATACGAATGATGCCTTAGCAAATCTGCTTTTATGAACAACCGGGAAACAGGGTAGTGCCCTCCCAACTCATACGAGCGATGTTTTGGCAAATCCATTTTTATGAGGTTGAGGGCGGCTTTTATTAGACAATAGTGGTATTGTCAACATAATATTCCAAACTGAGTAAGGGGCATAAAGGTTCGACTATTAGTTCGTTTGTCTTTATTATGGATGTCAAGGTTTGTTTAACTAGATCTCAAGGCCCATAGACAGCTACCTCTTCTCTGTGAAGGGGGCGATAGGGAGTTCGCTCTCCATGGTAACCAACAATGAGTCTAGCCTTGCTCCATATTAGAAACTTTCGTTCTAGCCTTCTGAAACCACGGAATTTTGTGTCTAGACGATAGCACCTAGGCCGCACGTCCACCGAGCTTCGAAACCTAACGTAGATTGAGCATGAGTACGTCTTAAAAACTTGAATTAAAACTTTACCTTTAATCTTTGAGGTATATCGGATAAAAACATGATACTACCTTGGACTGTTTCAGCCCATTGCACAGTTATCTCCTCTGCTCCACGTACCTCGAATTTTAAAGTTGTGAATAAAAGCAATTAGACACTAAGAATTCGACATGTTTGATGTGCTTTGATATTTTCGAAAGTTTTGTAAAGTTTAAATTCGAATCCTTTGTTACTTGTTAAACCGAATGCTTGTTTGATACTTGTAAATTTTGTGATACTTATACTTTGTTTGTTATATACTTTTATACTTGTTCGAAATTGACTCTCTAAAAATGTTGTAATTCTCGTTACTTATTTGTTTTAATATCACTAACACATATTACTAACACGTAACTCTAACCATACTTGCTAACTCTAAATCTAACTTTCTAACTTTTATATTTTTCTTGTATGTATGTCTCCTGTAACATGTATCTCTTTGTAACTACCCTCAATTTTCGTTGAGCATTTGTGATAGGAGCACAAAGTGCGACGATATTAATGAGTATATGCCCCATTTTAGCCATGTTTTTCCTTTCGTTTTGTGTTGTTGAGTCATTTAGTCATTTGGAGAGTGTTTGGTGTGAAATAGGCAGAAAAATGCAAAATTCATGAAAAATCCTAATTGGTTAAGGTATTTTGAGAAAGATTTGGGTCTAGACCCATGGGCTTGAGCTTTAAGAGAAGGAATATTAATCTGAAATTTAATTGCTTAATTCTCTGTGTTTTCTCTAGAATAATTCTTATTTTCTCCTTGTTTGTAGGAAAATATGAAAAGTTTAATGTGCATTATGAATTTTGACTAAGCAATGAAGGCTGAAATAAAGGAGAGACATAAAGGAATTAAAGGAGTCTCATAAGTGTTACATTTCAGTTTTGGAATTTAAAAGAGCAGCCCATTATGTGAAATGAATGCCATAAGTGACCATTATAAGGAATTTGAAGCTGTGCAATCTCATCCGTCCAAATAGTGAAGGGCATGATCGACAAAAGCCAACATTTTCTCCACTATAAATAGAAAGCATCCACAACATAATTGGGCATCTCTTCTCTCACACTTTCACAAGCCAAAGCTCTGCCAAAATAACTCCACAAAAATCTCATACAGAAAGTAGAACAGCCGTACCATTCCCCTACATCAAAATCGCACCATCTTCCCCTTGCCGAATCCATCTTTGTTGAAGTCTTGCAAGGTTCTTCAAAAGTGTAATTCGAACATCTCTTATGGCTTTATATTTTCTGTATAAATTTAATACTTTGTCTATGAAGATTGAATGGATTGATGTATGACGTTTTGGTTTTATAAATTATACTTTGGATTTCCGAAATTCTGTTATATGTTTCGGTTTTCTATTTGTTTAATTTCTGAACATAACATGTTTTGATTTTAATCAGGGTTTATAATATAGTATAAATCGCATCTGTTCTTGATTATGTTTTGGTTTATTTTCTGAATTCGTATGCACCACAAGTTTAATGCATGAGGGCAGCATTGATCATGGCTGAACCTTGTGTGTTTGCTTCATATGCCAAATAATATATGAGATGAATTATGCGCGAAGTTGATTCATCTTGTATGTGTTCAAAGGGGTAGAGTAATTCTGAAAATATACATGTTGATAGGGTGAGGTGACGCCATACTTGTCACTTGTTTCCAATTCGACTCATTGTGCTTATGTGTTTCTTGGTTTAATTTCTACGCGAAGTGTTTTTAAACTAATTAACACTATGTTTAGGATTATGCGCGCTAGTTCTGAATAATTAAGGAGTTTTGCTAATTAGATGAACCGCGAAGGGCTCTAATTAAATTGGAACTAAAACTAATCTTGAGTACTTGCCGATTTGCTATGTCATTACCTTGCGCGAAATTGTTATGTGTTATGTGAGTTTTATCTGTAGTGTTATGTGTAAAAGATGATGATCATATGTATATATTAATTTAGGTTTTAATTTTCGTAAATTTCAGTAGGTTATTAGATCAAAATCCAAACCCCCTTATAAATATGTGATGCTTTATGTGATTAAATGCCCTTGATTTCCCCGGATAGAACGATCCCTACTTGTCAATACTACAACCGACACAAGAAGGGTATTATGTGAATGAAGTTGTTTTGCAGGTACAATGTGCTTGTATAATAATTCTATCAATTTGTCTTTGTTTATCTAATATACTTGTAGAGTTTGATTGTCAGTTGCAGATCATAAGGAAGAGGTGAAGAATTACGTTGTTAACAGTTGATTGGAACTCTCAATAAGTTGGGAAGGACGACTTGTGTTACAAGAAGAGACTCCATACTCTAGACTTGTGTTCATGATTTGTAATTAAATTCTACTAATTAATTGTTGTATATTGGTACACTAACTTCTATTGACTTTTGCTACTTTGCTAACTCTATACTAACTCATTCTTTGAATTCTACAAAAGATCTTATGGCTGAAGGAACTCAGTTTATCAAGGACCTTGTGTCCTCAAATGTGCCTGTTGGGTTCCCACTTCTACTCTCACTATTGTTCTCTCTGATGACGCTATGCGGATTAATAGTGAAGTGACCGGCAACAAGTTTACATGGAAATTGATTAAAGCCTTATATGAGCAATCTGAGGAGCGACTTTTGGTTGATGTACACCTCCAAGAGGCGCTAGTTACGAGTGAACATGAGAAGAGTCTAAGCTAAAGGACTATAAATAACTAAGCGTTGCATGGGAGGCAACCTATTTCAACCAAAATTGTAAAGGAGCCGTCTACGAAAGTTTGCATTTTCTAATCCCTAAACTCTTTTTGGTTGAATTGTATAAATGGAGATATGTGATTTATCATGTGCTCAGAAATTACAACATTATTTTGATCTACATTGAGGACAATGTAATTTTCTAAGTGTGGGGTAGTGATATATGTTTCCATATTTTCTTTTGTTTGTTTATTTAGTTGTTTCGAGTGAAGAAAAAGAAAATCGGAAAAATTCAGAAAAATTTAAAAATTTCGTTGTTTTTAGTTTAAGATTGAGTCTTAAATGCCCCTAAATGAGTCGATGATGATTATATCTTTGAATGCATAGATGATTGTTTTGCATGATCATAAAAATTAATTGTGAGTTTCATGGATATTGTGATTGGTATGAACATGTGAGATTATGAATGACATATAATAAAGCGTGCATGTTTGAGTTAATTTGCTTCCATAATATCTTATGCGATCAATATGATAAATGACAAAAATTTATTACTAAACTTCATCATTCTTTAATTATTCAATGATTATGTGCCATAATTTTTAATGAACTCTAGAATGCTAGAACTCGCTCTTGATGATTTTTGAGACTATTATTCATAACTATGCCTTGATTTTGAATGTGATTGAGAAGATCTTATTAGGATTACCACCAAAGTCAAATAAAGCATGTGCCTAATTTGTGCCTGTCGTGGGACTCCTTAGTCTTAACCCCTTTGAGCTTACATTGAGCCTATCTTTCATCACCTTATACACATTCCATTTGCTTAGAATAGCTATACATTTACCTTTGTTCTCAAGACTTGGTAAAGCTTAATTTTGTGGAATTGTAACTTGGAGTGATGTTGTGAAACAAGTGTGGGGCGAACTTAGCATTGTTTATAAATTGATTAATGCCGTGCCTAAATGAAAAGAAAAGAAAAACAATTCGGACAGAAAAATAAAAAGAGAAAAATGTTAGTCCGAAATAAAAATGAAAAAGGCACGGTTTCAAGTGATTTTTGCTAAATTGATTGTGAAATTGGAGTTTGTTTGTAAATTGAAGGTCTATCATTGTATACATGACCTTTGTTCGATTTCACTATGTTTGGGAACGAAAAAGATTGAAGAATGGGCCCAACAAGTTGAAACTTGGCCCTTGGAGTGAAGTCATAAGGAGTATTGAGCTTTGCTAAGTCTTGGTGACAGTTTCTCACCATTATCCTAAATACGAATACCTTATGCCAAGCCCCATTATATTCTCTTGTAAAGATCTCTCATGATTCTTAAAATAGGTGAACTTTGTATGTGGAGATTATCTCAAGAGTTGAGCTTATGGTTTTGGTTCATTTGTGTACATAATTGTTATATGAAGTTTATCTTGATAATACTATTCACAAAGTGCCTTTATTTGATGACATATGCAAGTTACTTTTTGTAATTCTTAATCTATTCTCTTGCATATACTTTGAGTGAATATTGCCATATCATGAGTGAAAAGAAGAGAGTATGCCTAGTGAGGAGGATTTGATTAACTTGACATGTTTACATGCTTATTTTCTCACTTCTTACTTATTCATACCATGAAACATGTCTATGACGCTTGAGATTATTGCGCTTACATTTGGATGCTTAACTTGAAAGCTATGTGTTTAAAAGATCCTGAGACAATTATTTAGGGGCAGCAGTTTGTTTTAGTAGTCTTTTATTTTGTTTTGCTAAGGGACTAGCAAAAGCTAAGTGTGGGGTAGTTGATAGGAGCACAATGTGCGACGATATTAATATGCTTATGCCCTCATTTATGCTTCGTTTAACCCTTATTTACCTAAGATAGAGTCATAATTTAGTTTAGTGTCAATTTGGTAGAGTTTTGGAGAAAATGTGCTTAACTGTCAGAAAAACGACTAGGTATAGAAATCTGAGGAAAAAGTGCAAAATATGTTGTTTTCGTGATTTTGAGGCCTGTGTTTGACTGACCTATCCTTTTCCAAATTTGATGAAATTTTGTATGGATATAACTAGCAAGCAGAAGTTTATTCTTTCAAAAAATTCAGATCAATTGGAGCTTGGCAAGTCACCCAAAAGATTGCTGCAACTTGGCAGTTTGAACAAAGATCACCGGGGACTAACAAGATTTTCCTGGGACTGTGTCCCAACTTCCAGAATTTATTCCGGACGTTTCACTTGGAATTTGATGAAACCCTTTTATATGGCAAAAGCCCTATGCGTCTAGTTTCTCCAGGACTTAGAATCACATCAATCGGAGCACTGAGGAAGGAGTTATGCTGGATTTACTGGAGAAAGGTCAATCTGCCGAGAAACAGAGTGGTTTCCCGGTTGCACAAGGAAAGCTTTTCTTTGGACTTTTGAAGCGTGGATCAGCTGTAATGGACCTAAAGACATATCCATACTAACTCAATGAGAAGACTCAAGTCCAAAATCAGGCCAAGAAGAGTCTAGAAGAAAAGAATTCGGATAACAAGAGAAAGATAAAGAATCCTGATTAATTTCGGGAAAACTCCTGTGCATGTCATCCAATTTACACGAACTCTCCCAGACAGCTCACTTTGAACCAGATAGCGAGCCCCATATGGATAGAAAGCTACGGGGGTCTAGTTTCCAAATTAGTTAGAATCACCTCAATAGCTATTGTCTAGAGAGAGTTATGATGTAATCAATGCACGGAGGTCACTCTGCCGAATTCAGAAAATCAAGGAAAACCTAAACCAATTCGGTTTTGGTTTGTGGCCGGCTTCTCTAGGTTATTTCCTCTATAAATAGCCATGTAATAGTCAGAAAAAGGGATCTCTTTCTCTCACAAAATACTAGCCAAAACTCTACCAAAGTGCCTCCACAAATCCTATATAGAAACTATAGTTGCCTTTCCAAATCGCAAGTCCTTTCATCTTCGAATTCATCCTTTGCTGAAGCATCTTCAAGGTTCTTCTAAACTGTGATTCGTCTAACTCATGGCTTCTTTAATTTTCTGTATGAATTACAATATCATGTTGTATGATTTGTTGGATTATAACTTTTGGTTTGTATACTTTATTAAAGATTTCCGAATTTTATTCATGATTAATATATTGTTTACGAATTTGATTCAGGGTTTATATATTGCTTTCCGAATTTAATCAGGGTTCCTAAGTTATATTGTATGTATTTATACATGTTGATTTCGTAATTAATTGGTAAAGGGCAGTAGGTTTTAATATATGTTCTTGATGTTATTTGATTAATTTTCATGAGTTCGTGCATCACAAATCGTGTGCTTAAGGGCTGACTTTGTGGCTTCTCCTTAGGTACCGATTTTATATACCAAAATAATTTGGATTGCTTCATACGCTGAGTTGCTGTGATTTAGATTATTTATTAGGGCTGTTATAACCATGAAAATTTACATGTTAAAGCAAGGTGAGGTGACGCCATACTTGTTGTATGTCTCTGATTCGGCTTATTGTGCTTATGTGTTAATCGTGTTTAATTTCTACACTGAGTGTCTTTAAACTGATTAATACTACGTTTAGGGTTATACGCTGAGTTAACTCTAGATAATTAAGAAGTCTTAACGATTAGATGAACCACTGAGGGCTCTAATTAGAATTGGAATTAAATTTGTCTAAGTGCTATGTGAAATTTTGCTGCTTTGAATCTCTTATTTTCGATTAATGCATGTGTATGTATTTTTGGTGTTATGTGTTCTTGTGGAGAAGATGATCATACGTAAATAATAATTTTAGGTTTAATTTTCGTTACATATAGATGTTTAGATACACTTTCCAAACTCCCCATATTTATTTATAATGCTTTGTGAGAATTAAATGCCCTTGATTTCCCCGGATAGAACGATCCCTACTTGTCAATACTACATTCGACACAAGAAGGGTAATATATATGTATGAGATTATTTTGCATGTACAAATTGTGCTCGTATTATGGTCCCATCAATAATGTGCTCAAGCCTAACGTACCACCAAATGTTCAACAAAATGGCGTGCCATTTCAACAAAGGACAGCCGTACCATACCAAAGGCCCCCATTCATTCCACACAATCAAGGTGTTCCTAATACACCTAACTTTGATGAGATAATGAAGTCTCTAGCAATGGGGCAAAGCCAGTTGAATGCCTCTACACAAGCTTTGTTGGTAGGACAACAAACCAATGCCGAAGACATAACTGAGTTAAAGAATCAGATGGGGCAGGTTGTTGACTTTATGGGCCAATTCAATGAGCAAGGGAGGCTGCCTTCTAATGTTATAAAGAACCCCAAGAAGGAGCAAGGTCAAGTAATAACCACAAGGAGTGGTAGAGTGTTGGAGGGACCAATCCCTAAAACACAAAAGAAGAAGGGTGAGGCCGAAGTAAATGATGGTGCAGACGTGGACAACATAGATGCAAACGACAATGACAAGGCCGAATGTGATACGAGCAAGGCAGAGCTCGAAATAATGAGGAAAATGGATCTAGAAAAAGATCCAGTAACTTCCAACAAGGAAGTACCAAAGGTAAACAATTCAAATCTAAGTGGTTTTGTTAAAACTAACCCATCTTCATGTTTACCTTTTCCCTCAAGCTTCAATAAGTCCAAAAAGGACAAATCAGATGAGGAAGTGCTTGACATCTTTCGCAAGGTGGAGGTGAACATACCCTTGCTAGAATGCTGCAGATACCCAAGTATGCCAAGTTCTTAAAAGAACTATGTACAACAAGAAGGCATACGCAAGAGGAGCAAGTTGTTAAGATGAGCGAGACAGTTTCAGCTGTTATCCAATGCAAGCTCCCTCCAAAGATGAAAGACCCAGGCAGTTTAACCGTTCCATGTATTATTGGGCAATCACACTTTTCAAATGTAATGCTAGATTTAGGGGCTTCAATTAATGTGATGCCCTATAATGTGTATGAGTCCCTACGTCTAGGACCTTTGAAAAAATACAATGTGATTATCCAACTTGCGGATAGGTCTAACAAATATCCTAAGGGATATGTTGAGGATGTTCTTGTGCAGGTAAATAATCTGATATTTCCTGTAGATTTCTATGTGCTACACATGGAGGAGTCGTCCCTTAATTCTACTCAACTTTTGTTGGGGCAACCATTTATGAGAACAGCAAGAACTAAGATAGACATTGCTGAGGGAAATCTCACCATGGAATTTGATGGTGAAGTGATATGCTTCAATGTATTTGAAGCAATGAGGTATCCAATTTCTGATCTAAAACTGTGCTACACTATTGATGTTATTGACTCTTGTGCACATGTTTTATCAGAAGCCTTGGATCAATAGCAACGAGCTATTGAGCAAGGGGCCGGAATTGACAAAAGAGGAGATCAGATTTCAGAAGAAGCATGGTTCGAACTTGAGCCATGTATGGCACAAGTGGTTGCCGAAATGGAGGCAGTCCCTTATGTAGGTTCTAACAAACTCTTTTCAATTCCAATTTCCACTAATAAAATTCTACCATCTGTGGAACAGGCCCCAAAATTAGAGCTTAAGGCTCTCACTACCAGATCCGAAGGCATAGCCGACGAAAAAAATTTCGTCGACTATGCCGAATTATCGTCGGCTACTCATTCTGCCAACGAAATTTTCGTCGGCTATACGTCGTCGGGAAAACGGCGTCGGTAATACCAATGGCCGACGAAAATAAAGAAATCGTCGGCTATTCTCGGGTATGGCCGACGACAGTGCCGACGAAAATTAATTTTGTCGACCAAACCTAGGAAAAATATCCGACGAAATTCGTCGGCTATGCTCGAGCATGGCCGACGATATCGTAAACTATAGCCGACAAAATTCGTCGGCTATTTGTTCTGAAATATAGCCAACGATTCCATCTATTTCGTCGGTTATTTCGTCGGAATATATTAATATTTTAATAGGTATTAATTATTTATAGCCGACGAAATAATGTCATTTTCGTCGGCTATAGATGTTATAGCCGACGAAAATTGGTAAAAATCGTCGGCTATAGTGCTTATAGCCGACGAAATAATGCCAATATCGTCGGCTATTCTTTCATTTGGGGGAAAAAAAATTAAATTAATTTCTAAATTACCATTCCAAGCAACCTGCAAATCACAAAGACAATCCATGCATTTGCACCAACAAGAAACACGTCTAAATGATTTATTATTTAATTTGTTCCAATATACATAAAATATAACCCTAATCATCACTTAAAGCACTAAAGTCCACCACGTCATCCCCAGCATCCTGCTCGTCATCATCGGGAGGTTGAGGCATTGGAGGTTCAACTAACGGCTGAAATGGGGACGGGGGTTCAAGGGCGTGTTGTTGTACCGCGAACATATCACACCACCAGTTTTGTTGGGCGGCGTAGTTGTGTTGCCGAACTCTGTCGCATTCAGCATGCCAACTGGCCAGATCCAAATGATACTGCTGTGTTCTGCGGCGTAGCTCCTGTGATCTCTGGGACAGGGCCTCCAATCTTGCGGTCAATCTCTGCACTTCCCCCCTCATATGTTGGCTGTTCCCGCCTCCCTTCTTTTGACCTCCCTTAGTGGTCTTCAGGAGCCCTATTCCAGAACTTCCCAAACCCCGGCAGTAGTATTGGTTTCACCGGTGTGGGAAGGCTGCATCAACATCCTCGCTGTCGTTTGGACATTCGATCGGTCGACCTGGCGCAGGGCTTCTTCCAGATCTGCCTCTGAGATGTTCGGTTGTGTCTCCCGAACTACTTGCTGGAACACCTCTTCTTCGGCCCGGTTCACCCTCTCCTAATTGAACGGGAAAAAAATAATAATTAATATTCTAACAAATATATAATTAAGTAAAATTAATAATTAAAATTTAAAAATCGTAATCAACGACTTACGAGCTGTTATGTCGCTTGTGGATAAGCGATCTTGAACGTCTCCACGTACGGGTTGCTATCAGGATGATCTCTAAGCGCCTCCTCCTGATATTGTGCAAACGGCCTAGAACCACCATGATGGGGGGTTGTGTTATGGCGGCAGTTCGCAGAGTTTACCCGAGACCGTTCCTTCAAACAAATAATAAAATATTAGAAAAATGCATCAAAAAATATTAGTGTAATAATTATAAAATAATTAAACTAATAATTAAAATTTTAACAAAATAAATATTTATAGTTAAGTTTAGTATTTACCTGCATAAGTGGGTTGTTGAAGTCTACTGTCTTCAACCAACGCCACTCGTACTCCCTGAACATGAACTCTCTGGGAGTACCCATACGACCACGGTTGTCATATTGGTTAAAGTGGGAACGGAGCTCGTTCTTCCACTCTTTGAACCTACGGAAAAAACAAAAGTGCATTAGAAATATTATTAATATCATAAAATATTTCGAATTATAAGATAAGGAATTCCCAACGTACCTCAACGACTGCATCGCGTCCGCCCAATGCTGCTTATGTTCTGCAATCTCGAAGTATGTTTGAAAGATAATACTTTATTAGTTTTACAATTATAACAATACCGAAAATTATTAAATATTACGTAAAATAAATTAAATTTTTTAAATTACTCACCGACGCAGCGTTGTTCACCTCCCTCTTGATCTCTTCGGGCACATCAGCCCACCGCGTCCACAACATAGGGACTCTGTCCCTAATCAGTGCCCCCACGCAACCCGTGTAGTCGCGGCGTTTTTTCTCCTGAACCTCCTGATGAGGAGGTTCGTTGATCCGGATCCTCCCGCTGCTCTCAACAGTTCTCCTGAGCGTGTCAAAACATATGACACCTCTCGTATTCCTCGTTGAACTGCCAGCGGCTGTCCCTATCACATAAACGACGATTGGTTAATAAAATTAAATATTAGTGCGTTAATTTTAATAAAACATTTAATTAATAAAATCAAATGTTACCTGAACTGGATGACTCATCTGTCGACTTTCCTTTTCTCCTCGCCGAAATCAAGAGGTCCGGGTTCTCAAATGGCTGCTGCTGGTATGCCTCCGCAGCACTCACGTACTGAGGCATATCAGGCCATATGGGCACACCTCGATAGTCGACCTCGGGTATCGCAGGAATGTTGTACGGGAGGTAGAGCTGATTTGGGAGAGTAGGCCCCTCAGTCGAGTCAGCAGCAGACGTCGTCGGACTCGTCATCACCTCCCGATGAACCTCAGGCATACGGACATGAGGAACGTCTGCAGCTATTTCGTCCTGAAATAGCTGCCTACTGAACCTCGGAGCATCTGGCCCGACAGGGGGACGTGAACTGCTCGACGGCCGCCCCGCCTGGAGAAGGGTCTGGTGCCGAGAACTCACACTCCTCCGTGGCTGGGATGAATCCACAGGCCTCCGCGGCTGGGATGAATCCACACTCCTCCGCGGCTGGGTGGTGGTCCTCTCAGGCTGGCTAAGGGTCCTGTCGGACTCTGCGGAACAGGCGGAACTTCCAGAACCCTTAGATCTGGAACGACGGCCTCCGAACAACTGTCTGAATGCATCGGCCATCTGCAGCTTGAGGCATTAATACATTAATTAATATTAAATTATATTACATTAAATAACAAATTTTAATTAATATAATAACCAATAATACTAACATATTTCAAAACATACTAACAAATTAATATTTAAATTTGTACTAATTTCAAATAATACTAACCATTAACCTAAATATAACTATTTATATACAAATATAACTATATTTCATTATTAACATATATATAAATACAAATAACCATTTATATATTAACAAAAATATATAACAATTTATATAATTAAAATTAAATATATAACAAATATATAACAATTTATTATATAACAATTTATATAATTAAAATTAAATATATAACAATTTCTATACCTAAATTATAGCAAATATATAACAATTAAATTTATTAACAAATATATAACAAATATATAACAATTTATATAATTAAAATTAAATATATAACAAATATATAACAATTTATTATATAACAATTTATATAATTAAAATAAAATATATAACAAATATATAACAATTTGTTAAAATTAAATTTATTAACAAATATATAACAATTTATATAATTAAAATTAAATATATAACAATTTATAAAATTAAACTAAATTGAAAAAAAAAAATTAACCGGATCGGAGGAGGGGAATGAGGTCGGACGAGGAGGGGAAGGCGGAGGGGAAGGAGGAGGAGGAGGAGGCCGGCGCGGCTTGGACGAGGATTTGAGGAAGAGTTTGGATCGGAGGAGGAGGAGCCGCCGAATTGAGGAGGAGGAGAAGGAGGAGCAGCGCGGCGGAAACGAACGGGAGAGCGGCAGATTGGAGCAGCAGCAGGAGGAGGAGGAGGAAGAGAGGAAAAATTCGGCTAGGGTTCGACAGTTTCTGCTTTATACCCGAAAGAATAGCCGATGATTAAAAAAGATTTCGTCGGCTATTCTTCACTATAGCCGATGAAAACTTTAACGTTGTCGGCTATACTTTGAATGTCGGCAGCTATTCTTTGAATGTCGTCGGCTATACTTTAGGAGATCAGCAGCCGTCTGATCTGAGTCATCCAACGGCGGACAATGAAAAGGCGCGGATCGCAAGAGTTTAGCCGACGAATTCAAATATTTCGTCGGCTATACTTTGGAAAATCAGCAGCCGTTGGATCTGAGCCATGCAACGGCGGACAATAAGCGGATCGCAAGAGTTTAGCCGACGACATATAATTTTCGTCGGCTAAATTGTTGGTCAAACCACTAAGTCAAACCTCTAAACGCTTTAAAACAGAAATTAGTCTAGTTAGACGACGGTTTTTGGCCTGACCTTTAACAGATAATAGTTTCAAATCGATGAGACGCAACTAATCGTGTAAAAATTTTCCTCAAAATATTTACCAAACGTCAGGCTACCCATAAGAAAACGGAAGTAAAAAACAGTTAACCGCAACATTCGGCACACAGATTTTGTCTGAATCTTGTCATTTTTCAACCGTAGACGTATTTCATTATTTCGGTCATATCTTATTTGACGACATATTTGCATTTGAAGAGTGTACGTATAGTAACTATTTGAAACTATACATTCACTTAAACACTTGGTAAACAAGTTAAGGAACATTAGTGCATATGTTCCGATTTTGAATCTAAAAGTTTGGAAAATCTATTCCAACCGTCAAATATCACCGTTAAGATTAAATACATGTATGAAAAAAAATCCTACTACATCTGACAACGTTAAAGGCTCGATCGGGACGATCAACCGGGTGAGTCAACCCTTTAAACACTTAGAAATGGTAATTGGCCTGTCTAAATGACGTTTTTTGGCCTGACCTTCAACAGATAATAGTTTCAAATCGATGAGACGCAACTAATCGTATAAATTTTTTTCTCAAAATATTTACCGAACCTCAGGCTACCCATAGGAAAACGGAAGTAAAACACAGTTAACCGCAACATTCGACACACAGATTTTGTCGGAATCTTGTCATTTTTCAACCGTAGACGTATTTCATTATTTCGGTCATATCTTATTTGACGACATATTTGCATTTGAAGGATGAAGCAATGTTTTGTCGATAGTGATAGAAAATGGAAGGTGGTTTTTTTTTTGTTTTTTGTTTTTTTTTTAAATCATAGCCGACGAAATCAAACATAGTACTCGTGAGCTATTCTTTTGTCGTTTTTGTTCTAAAATAAAATATGTATTTTTCAATATTGTTTTGGCCGACGAAATTACGCATTTTTCGTCAGCTATTATGAGTATAGCCGACGAAATAATGCATTTTTCGTCGGCTATTCTTTGAAAAAAATAGAAAAATCAGTGGTGTTACACCTCTCGTATTCCTATGTCCTGTTCATATATAACCAAAATTGAACATAAAAAAAAAACAGAAACCCAGCAGTCAACATATTTCAAATTTTTTTTTAAGGGGTTTGGAACCCAGCCTATGCTGGGAGGCTCATCCCCACGCCCGTTCATTAGAAAAGAGTGAATTACAAATGAAAGGATTAAATCATCTAAATTACTTAATCCGTCGGATTGTAATCGGAATCATCGGATGAGTCTTCTTCGGTTTCTGAATTGCTCGATTGGGGTAATCTATGTCGTTCCTCACCACTAGAGTCCTCGTTAGTTTCTTCATTTGGATCAACATCAACAAGCAGTGGCTCTTCACGTCGAATTCGCACCGGGGTGTCTAGGCGAATAAAAGAGGAGTCAGGAATACCGTTTGAGTTGGGCTCTTGATACGCGGTGCCCCCTTCCTCGTTCTCTTCAGCCACTCCAAGTGTAGACGCCCGGTAAATGTTGCGATGGTGGATAGTGCTGACTACTTTCCACGGGTCACCCTTGGCGAGATCATCAAGATAAAACACTTGTTTCACCCATGTGGCTAAAACGAACGGGTCGTCCTCATACCATGATGTACTAGTGTTCACAGAAGTTATACCGTATTGATCGGTTTTCATGCTCTGCGGCCGTATGTCAAACCATCTACACTTGAAAAGGTGCACTTTCATGCCTTCCCCATAATGCAGTTCCACAACTGAATGGAGAACACCGTAATAGTCAACTCCATCATCCCCACCATGTGCCATAACTCCTGAATTTTGTGTTTTCAGTTTGAGGTCTCTCTCTTCACATCGAAATAACACACCATTCACCTTGCACGTCGCATAAACTTTTGAATAGACCGGCTTCATCGCCAGAAGTCTGAGTTCGTGCGACCAATTTGGGTGATTATCATTTTTAATCAGGTCCATCTGCAACCATCAGAATCAACTATAAATATGAATAATTATACACAATAATATATAAATACGTATAGAATAGTGTTAAAGTTACGTACCCAGCGGCCGAAATACTCTGCGAATGTCCGGTTGTGGTAATCGAGATCACCTCCTACTTGGTCACAGTTTAGATGCATGTTCTTCCAAAACTGAACTTCTAAACAGTTAATTAGTACCCACCAATGTGCAATGGCTACCTCATAATCTTTCAACTTGTAGGAAACTGGCATGTTACCATCGAGTACAACATCGTCGGAGAGTATGGAAAGATTGAACTGTGAAGGTACATCTTCCGGTATGCCTTCCTGTAACGCTCCTAAATACAGCTTCATGTAGGTGACGCACTCGTGCACAATATATGCTTAAGCTATACATCCTTCAGGTGCGGATCTGTTTTGGACAAAATCACTGTATTGTCCAAATTGCCTATAAATGAAGTTTTTAAAGTGTTATGATAATACATTAATACTAAATCACATCTATTGATGAGGAAATTAACATAAGGTGTAAAATACGTACATTTCCATCGGATACATCCAAGTGAAGTGCACAGGACCGGTAAGCAACAACTGCCGAGGAAGATGGATCATGAGGTGAGGCATGATGTCGAAAAAATTTGGAGGAAATATCATCTCAAATTTACACATGGTATGAACGATGTCTTGTTGCATTTCCCGGAGGTCAGATTTTCTCACTTCCCGTGTGCATACCTTCTGGAAAAATCTTGCCAACGCTACTAACGGCTCCACAACGTGACGGGGAAGGAACGGTCGAATGAAAAAAGGGAAGAGACGTTGTAGCAGGATATGATTGTCATGACTTTTCAACCCGTAAAGATTGTTGAATTTGTCTGTTCACACACTTGGCTATATTTCCAGCAAAGCCTGAGGATACTTGGCCCGGCTTATCCAATGGAAAATTTCTGATTTATGCTCAGGCTTGACGGTGTAAGGAGCTTGAGGCATTTTTCTCTTCCCTTGTTTCAACCATAGTTGTTTTCTGATATTCATGTTTTGCAGATCAGTGCGAGCCTTAGGACCGTCTTTCGTCTTCCCCTCCAAGTTCAGCGTTGTGCCCACCACACTTTCAGAAACATTTTTTTCTATGTGCATAACGTCTAGGAAGTGACGGATCAGCAACTCACACCAGTACGGGAGTTCCCACAATATGCTCTTATGTGTCCAGAATTTGTACTCCTCAGGCCTGAAGGTATTTCCGCTACAATATCGGGATGATTGCTGAGGGGCCCAAAATCGTACTCATTAAGCACTGCTAAAATTTCTCTTCCCGTCCATCTTCTGGGGGGACCACCGTGTTCTTCGGTTCCATCAAATGCGGCGGACTCGTAACGCCAGTGGTGATCCGCCGGAAGGAACACACGATGACCCATTCTGCATATCTTGTTGCAATGAGGGGTGCTCCCAAAATCGCTGAGGCACTCTGGACAAGCCTTGTATCCCCTAACAACGCTGCCCGACAACATCCCATAAGCAGGAAAATCACTGATGGTACCAATAACCATGGCATGCATCTGGAACGTCTCCTCCTTGTACTTGTCAAAAGTGGGATGACCAACGTCCCACAATACCCTAAGCTCTTCAATCAATGGTCTCATATACACATCGAGACATTTTCCTGGGTAACCAGGCCCCGGAATCAACAACGTTAACATATTATATTCCTTCTTCATGCACATCCACGGAGGAAGGTACTGTAGATATTCATCCACTTGTCTGATAGTCGATTTTGTCTCGACTTTAATCCTCATTACCTCCATCACACTTTGAAGAACTGTCTTCTCAGAACTTGAAGACACAGGGGTCTGTTGTAATGCAATCAGTTTGTTGTACTTGTCAAAGGCAACACTGTTGACAACTTGTGGGAAGGGCAGCACCGGGCCATGCATATATTGTTCCCCACGTACACCGCTTTCAAAAGGAAACACATCGTTGACGAATGCCATTGTTGGATCGTTGGATGTACTACTACTGCCCGCCTCAAAAAACTGTCCATGATCATGCGATCCATCTAATGATGGCTCACCGTGATATATCCAACGTTTGTACTTCGGCCAAAACCCATTACTCTTTAGGTGCTCCCATACTGTCCTAATCGGAAATCGACACATATCACTGCGACACTTACATTTCTTGCACGGGCAATAATAGTAATCATTCTTGTTTGCATTTTCCTCGACGAACTGCAAAAAATTCACAACTCCTGTAGTGTATCGTCGGTCATGCATTGGAAGCTAAATCCATATCTTATCCAGATCCATATATAGCCTGATAATAATATATATGTATAACTTTAATTAATAAGAAATTAATTAACACATACATATATATATATATATATATATATATATATAAATCCTTAATAATTAATTACATTACAATATATATTATTATCAACATCAACTCATATATATATACCATTAATTAACAACCATTATTTAAGTTACACTATATATCAACAATTGATAGGAGCATAAAATGCGACGTTCTTAATATGTTTTTACCCCCATTTATGCATTTCTTATCCCTTATTGTTGTATTATAGAGTCATTGAGTCATGTTAGAGTCGTTGGCAAGTGTTGGTGAATAAACTGAGCTAAAAATGCAGAAATGTCGATTTTTGAAGAGTTTTAGTTTGAATAGGACTCCTTGTTGTACTAGGAATCCTGTTTGGACTAGGAAACCTGTTTTGACTAGGAAACTTGTCGAAATGGAATTTTCAGTATTTGTCGTTTCTAATAATCATGGTGGATCGGTTTGTGCTATAAAATGTTAAAATGCATAATTATGGTGGAGTCCTTATTGAACTAGGATTCCTAATAAGAGTTTGATTTGACAAGGACTCCTTTTTCAAGTAGAACTCTATTTGGAAATGGAATCCTTACTAAAGTAGGAATCCCAGTTGGATAAGGATTCTACGAGTTTGAGTCCTAATTGAAGTCTACGAGTGAAGAGTTTTAGTCAAACAAGGAGTCTACAAACGCTCGACGTTTTTGAATCGTCGAAAGAATTTCATTGAAAATACAACTCCTTGTTGGACTAGGATTCCTTATCTATCTAGGACTCTTACTCATGATAATTGTGCTACATATTTTTGTCTTCTTTTTGATTTATTTCATGATCATATTTTCAGGAAATCATGAGAAGACAAGGAGAGAATTTTCGGCAATAATATTGTTGATGCTTGGCGTGTGGAACAAGAATTTGAAATCCAAATCGGATTTGGAAACTTTCCTAATCTCCTAACCTTACCTATTACATATATGTCTTTTTAAGACATCATTTGTCTAGATTAGGACAAGTTAATACATGGATTAATTGTGTTTCTTTTCTTTATTTTCAGATTTTATTTGGAGATAAAGAAGGAGATGATATCTTGATGGAGTCTTTGCCGAATTACCATGGTAAATGAGAAGTAATTTTCGGTAAACATGAAGATGTGTTGCCGTGAGTTTCAAGAAGGAAGAGATGGATTCAAAGACTTCATGGCTGGCCAAGAGAAGATTTAATGAAGATATAATTCTATTATCTTGATAGAATTTCGGAAAAGAAGAATTAAAGGAGAAACCTTGCCGTGCAAAAGATAATGAAGAAGGAGGAAACAAATTCGGATTTGGTTTCCTTGCAACAACTTTGCAAGGACTTCTTTGCCGAATTAAAAGAGAAGATTAATGAAGAAATTTCAAGAAATATTTCGGCAAAGGAAGAAGGATAACATGGCATTTATTCAGCCATTATCTAAGAATTTTGGAAAAGAAGAAAGGAGAAAAGCTTGGAATGCATGTGGACTTCATTGAAGCTTGATTCATTGCCGAATTTTATGAGGATTAAATTGAAGATTTTTGAAAGGATTTTCGGCAGCAATATACATGGAGAGGAAGACTTGTTGCCGAATAAAAAAAAAAAAAAAAAAAGAATTTCGGTGGATTAATTTTACCTTTGCCGAAATCCAATCCAAGTTGGTTTTGGTTTTCCTTGTGCTTCACACTTTGCCGAAACCCTAGCTCCTCCTATCCTCTATATATACCACACTTTGGTATTCAGAAAATCATCTCCCTTTCCTCACTTTTACCTTGCCGAATCCCTGCCAAATTATTTTCAGAAATTACATACCAAGGAGCAAAGCCGAATCCACCTTCCATCTCTCACAAAAATCCATCATCACCAATCCTTGCCGAATCTCTAACAAAGGTTGTAATATGGATTGTTTTATTTTGGTTTTTGTTACTTTGTATTTAAACATGACTTTGTCTATGAAGTATGTTTTGGTTTTTGGATTTAATTTCGGTATTGATAATCATATATGGGATCTTTGGATCTTTGTTATAAATGTTTGGGATTTTTATATATGATTGCCGATTTATGTATGTGATACAATTAAATATGTTGTATGGGCAGTAGTTTTTAGCATGTTTTCTTGATTTTAATTAGGTTTATTTCCTTAATTCGTGTGGAACCGAAGGAGATATCTAGATGCATTCGATGGCCATGAGTGTTATCTAGGTATTAAATTCATATGCCGATTTAATACATGTTGAATTACACGCATGTTGGATTTGACATGTATTAATCTAAGGGTAAGAGTAATTATGGAAATTTACATGTCGATGTGAGATGGGTGACGCCATACTTGCTAACATGTTCCAATTCGACATATTGTGCTTATGTGCTAATTGTGTTTAATTTCTACGCATTGTGTTATTAAACTGATTAGTACCATGTTTAGGATTACACGCATGTTGGATTCTAAATACTTGTGATGTTTTGAATAATTAGAATAACCGCATTGGCTCTAATTAAATTGGAACTTAATTGATCTTGAATTTGATATTTGCTGCTGCCCTATTACTTGTTTTAATTATATTGCATGTGTAATGTGATTTGTGTTTGGTGATTGTGTGAAAGGTGATGATCAAGTGTATATAATAGCTTAGGTTTTGTAAAAATCATAAAAATTTAGTAGATAATTATACATAAAAATCGTAACCCCCTTTTGTACAATACTTTGTGTGATTGAAAGCCCTTGATTTCCCCGGATAGAACGATCCCTACTTGTCAATACTACACTCGACACAAGAAGAGTATTATGTGTATGTGATTGTTTTGCAGGTACAAATTGTGCACGCATGCGATTCCATCAGTTTTTGGCGCCGTTGCCGGGGAGATTATAAATTTTTGATTCATAAAGTGTTGTTTGTAACTTTGTATAATTGTAAATTATTTAATTTCTGCAATAGTTTTGGGAATTGTATTAATAGGATTTTCGGAAGTGTAATAGTAAATAGGTTAATTTTCCGATTTTTGTATTTATTTTTGTTTTTGGTTTTTGCTCTTAATTGCCGATTTGTGTGATATTATTGTGATTGTTTGTGACACTTAGATAATTTCTAGGAAGTTGATAGTTTTTGTGTATGCTTGTAGTTTATTGTAGTTCCTAAAGTGTAACATGTAGGTGAAGCCTCTTTTGTTGATCATAACCATAACCCTTCATACGAGTGATGCCATGTTAGGTATGTTTTTGTGTAGATTGGGAAACGGGCCCTGCAATGTTGGAATTAGTCCATCGTTGGCCCCCCACGCATAAAGACGCTAACTTGGTATTATTTTTATGAGGTTGAGGGCGGTTTTAATCAACACTTGAGACCGCTAGGGATCCGAGTTTATTTTACCAAGTATAGGGCAAGTTATTTTCATTGAATGGTGCGAGGTTTGTAAAACTGGTTTTCAAGACCCACAGACTGATGTTCATTCTCTGTGAGTGAGTCGATAGGGGACTTGTCCTCCGTGGTTAAAAACTTTGAGACCTGCCTTGTTCCTAAAGAGAGTTTACTCTCCGTGAATCTTAACGACATCGCCTTAGAAAAGTAAAATACGTTCGACCTAGACGACAGCTTGTGCCGAAGCATCACCTCACTTTAGACGCTAGAAAATAACTTAAGCATATGTGGAATCTATTTTTCTTCAAAAAGGTAAAATTCGTCTTTAATTTTTTTGAGGTATATCGGAATAAGCATGATACTACCTTGGACTGTTTCAGCCCATTGCACTGTTATCTCCTCTGCTCCACGTACCTCGAATTTTAAAGTTGTGTGAATAAAAGACACCTAGAAATCCTAAGTTCGGCAATCATAATACTTACATAATCGATGTAATCTAAAAACCGAACCAACATAGATACTTGTACAAAAATTTTCGTGTGATGTGCATAACTAGTTTAAATTGTTAGGGAGTTTTGAAAGTCTATTTGTGTTAAGTTTGTTTATGGTTTTGAGGGGAAGAGGAATAGGTAAGGTCACTAATGTTGCTTTTAGCCTTAACCCTTCATACTAGCGCTTGCGTTTTTTATGAGGTTGAGGGCGGCTTTTATGCACTTTAGTGGAACTGACAACATAAGGTTCTCAACTGAGTAAGGGGCAATCATAGTTCGTTTGTTCTAATTTTGGTATTGAGGTTTGTTTAACTAGATCTCAAGGCCCACAGACTGATGTTCATTCCCTGTGAGTGAGTCGATTGGGAGTTCGCTCTCCGTGGTAACCAACAACGAGTCTTGCCTCACTCCATTATTAGTACTTTCGTTCTAGCCTTCTGAAACCACGGAATCTTGTGTCTAGTCGATAGACCTAGGCCGCACGTCCACCGAGCTTCAAAACCTTAAATGAGTTTGATATGAGTAAATTTTTGATCTCAAAAGAAAATGTTTCTTGGTTTGAATTTTTGAGGTATATCGGATCAAGCATGATACTACCGGGGGCTGTATCAGTCCATTGCACCGTTATCTCCTCTGCTCCACGTACTTTGAAAATTCAAACGAATCATATAGCAATTTAACTAGGGATACATAAAACACATTTTTCTTTTGATTATACTTGTGAAATTGTGTGAGCCTTATTTGTAAATTTTCGTGTGATATACATCTTTGTAATATACTTGTAACTTTTTCATGTAACATATACTTGCAAATTTTCGTTTGTCATTATACATTTACACGTTGAACTTTTATGTAATATACTTTGAATTTTTCTTACACTTATACATACTTGAAATTTCGTGTAACATTTTTACATATTTATAGTTGAATTTTCGTTAATACTTATACTTGTATAATATTCTTACCTTAACAATATTTGTTACATACTAACTATACACGTTTGTTTTCTTTATAAATTCATTTGTTAAACACCTCGAAATTTAAATAATTTCAGGTACATGAATCTTGGTTGGTCACAAGAGATTGAGGATAGATTGAAAAGAATTTGCAACCAAGAAGAAGAAGAGCCAGTTTTGCCGAGCACTTCTACACCAGAACATCAGTTTGTTTCTCCCACCTCATCACTTTTTGACCGAAATTTTGTTGCACCACCATCACCATTTCCATCAGAAGCTTCGTGCGAACTTAACCCCTTGTTTCACGAAGAACCAGAATTTGAGCTACTCCATAGTCCAATACCAATTCAGTACTTGAACTTTGATTTACCTGATCCTACATTCAGAATGACTTCACTAAGAGAGGAGAATGGTCAGGTAGATGCGCCACAAGGAGGAGTAGTAAGACCAAGTAATGTAACATATCCTGCAGTTGCACCTGGCAAGTCAGGAGAATTTGAGTTGAAGGGTGGATTTATCCACCAATTGCCTAAGTTTTATGGACTCAGTGGAGAGGATCCTAACCGCCACATTCAGAAGTTCGAATTCAGATGTGAGTCAATGTGCCCAACTGGGGCAGACTTACAACATGTGAGAATGAAGGCGTTTCCTTTTTCACTGGAGGATAGAGCGCAGGAGTGGTTTTATGCTATACCACCTGGGAAGATGGTTTCTTGGACAACAATGGTGAGAGAATTTCTCACAAAATACTTTCCATCATCAAGGGTGACACAGATCAGAAAGGAGATCACCTCGATCAGACAAGAGCCAGATGAGAGCTTCGATGTGTACTATGACAGGTACAAGGCTTTGGTGGCAACGTGTCCTAATCATGGGATACGTGAGGGTCTTCTACTACAATACTTTTATGAAGGGTTGCGTCCCTTGGAGCGGAGATTTCTAGATTCAACAGCTGGTGGATCTTTAATGGAGAAAAGCAGAGAGGAGGTTAAGAATCTGTTGGAGATGCATTTCACCAATCAACAACAATTCGGGTCTACTTCCTCTAGGCGAGTCAGTGAGGCCAGCGGTTATGAGGAATCAAGTGTTGTCAAGGAGCTTAAGGAAGATGTGGGGAAACTCACTCAGATGATGTCTCAGTTTATGAAGCAGAAACATGCCCAAGTCTGTGGGGTATGTAGCATGGAGGGGCATTCATCAGATGTGTGTTCACAAGTTGGTGGAGGTGATAATTTTGAGGAAGCTAATTCAGTTGGTTTCCAAGGGCAGCAACGTCCCACTTTTCAGAACTTCAACCCCAGATTTAATGATCACCCTAATTTTAGGTGGGCTAACAACAACAATGTGCAGAACCCTACACATGTGGCGCCACCACAAGCTAACCAAGGAGGAATGGTGTTTCAACCAAGACCTCAAGGGCAATACCAAGGGTTTGCAAGACCCCAGCAGCAACAATTCTACAACAATAATGCACAAGTATCGTCAAATCCCAACTATGACGCCATGCTTAAGTCTTTGAACGATGCAACTCATACATTGTTGCAATCTACAACCTCGAACACCAAGGACATTTCTGAGTTGAAGAATCAGATGGGGAAGGTTGTGGATTTCATGGGGCAAATCCAAGAACAAGGAAGATTACCTGGTGGGGTGATTAAGAACCCCAAAAATGAGCAAGCTAATGCAATTACCACAAGGAGTGGTAAAATCTTGGAGGGGCCATCGGTTAAGAATAATGAGGACGTGATTATGGAGGAGTGTAATGACAAGGGTGACGTGCTAGTGCATGTTGATGCCGAGCATGAGGAGATACACGGCAATGATGAGGAGGCACACGGCAATGAGGACAAAGGAAAGAAACCGAGCAAAGCTGAGCTCGAGAAAATGAAGAATAGGGACATGGAAAAAGATCCCGCTACCTCAGAGACACTTAAGGTAAAATCTGACTCAAGTGGTTTAATTACTAACCAATCTTCGAGTTTGCCTTTTCCTTCTAGGTTTGCAAAATCAAAGAAGGAGAAATCAGATGAGGAGGTACTTGATATATTCAGGCGTGTGGAGGTGAATATTCCCCTTTTGGAATGCATCAAGCAGATTCCAAAGTATGCCAAGTTCTTAAAGGAGCTGTGCACAACAAGGAGGCATACAAGGGAGGAGCAGGTGGTGAAGATGAGTGAGACGGTCTCAGCCGTTCTCCAAAGAAAGCTTCCACCTAAAATGAAAGACCCTGGCAGCTTTTCTGTGCCATGTAAAATCGGACAACAAAATTTTGATAAAGTTTTGCTAGACTTAGGGGCTTCAATTAATGTAATGTCTTATAATGTGTATAAGTCCCTAGGGTTAGGCGAGTTGAAAAAGGACAATGTAATCATTCAACTCGCCGATAGGTCTAACAAGTATCCTGAGGGATATGTTGAGGATGTTCTTGTGCAGGTAAATAATCTGATATTTCCTGCAGATTTCTATGTGCTTCAGATGGAAGAGTCGCCCCTAAATTCCACTCAACTTTTGTTGGGGCGACCATTTATGAGGACAGCAAGAACGAAAATTGATGTGGCTGAAGGCAATCTCACCATGGAGTTCGATGGTGAAGTGATTGGCTTCAACATCTTTGAGGCCATGAGGTATCCAATTTCTGATTTAAAACCTTGCTATAATGTTGATGTAGTTGATTCTATTGCGCAGGTTTTATCAGAAACTTTGGATCAATAGCAACTAGCTATTGAGCAAGGGGCAGGAATTGATGCAAATGGGGAGGTAAATTCGGCAATGGCTCGGCTTGATCTTGAGCCGAGCATAATGAGCATTGTTGCCGAGCTAGAGGCAACACCCCACATAAAAAAATCATGTAAGTATATGTCAATTCCCATTTCCACTAATAAAATTCTACCATCTGTGGAACAGGCCCCTATTCTAGAACTCAAGGTGCTTCCGGATCATTTGAAGTATGTATACTTGGGAGACGATGACACACTACCAGTTATTGTGTCATCACAACTGAGTGAGCAGCAAGAAGCACGGTTGACTAGCATGTTGAAAAGGAACAAAACCGCCATTGGATGGACGTTGGCGGATATCAAGGGAATCAGCCCTACAACTTGTGTCCATAGGATCTTGCTTGAAGAAGGAGCCAAGCCTACTAGGGAGGGTCAGAGACGATTACACCCCCCTATGATGAAGATTGTGAAGGACGAGGTGATCAAATTGTTGGATTGTGGAGTCATTTATCCCATTTCAGATAGCCAGTGGATTGCACCTGTCCAAGTTGTACCTAAGAAGAGTGGAGTCACGGTTGTGAAGAATGACAAGGATGAACTCGTGCCCCAACGATTGGTGACAGGTCATAGGATGTGTATCGACTACAGAAAGTTGAATGCTACTACACGCAAGGATCACATGCCTTTGCCTTTCATGGACCAGATGTTGGAGAGATTAGCTGGACACGAATTCTATTGCTTCTTGGATGGGTACAGCGGTTACAATCAGATATGCATTCACCCAGATGATCAGGAAAAGACGACGTTCACATGTCCCTTTGGTACGTTTGCCTATCGACGCATGCCATTTGGTTTATGCAACGCACCAGGTACATTTCAACGTTGTATGTATTCCATTTTTAGTGATTATATTGAAAATATCATTGAAGTCTTTATGGATGATTTTAGTGTTTATGGAAAAGACTTTGATGCATGCTTAGAGAATTTGGAATTAATCCTGAAAAGATGTGTAGAGACTAACCTTGTACTTAATTGGGAAAAGTGTCATTTTATGGTAAAACAAGGGATAGTTCTAGGACACATTATATCTGCAAAGGGTATTGAGGTAGATAGGGCCAAGATTGATATTATGCTTCACTTACCCTCCCCTACAACTGTAAGGGAGGTACGTTCGTTTCTTGGCCATGCAGGTTTTTACAGGAGGTTCATCAAGGATTTTTCGTTGGTGGCCAAGCCTATTTGTGCCCTCTTGCAGAAGGATGTTCCATTCGTATGGGACAAAAGGTGTGAAGATGCATTTGTCATGTTGAAGAAATTGTTGACATCAGCACCAATTATGGCGCCACCAGATTGGACATTGTCATTTGAGATCATGTGTGATGCTTCAGACTATGCAGTTGGAGCAGTGCTTGGACAGAGAAAAGAGAAGAGGCCGATTGCTATATATTATGCCTCTAGAACTTTGAATGATGCTCAATTAAATTACTCTACAACTGAGAAAGAACTGTTGGCTGTTATATTTGCTTTAGAAAAATTTCGTTCATATCTATTGAATTCTAAAGTGATTGTGTATTCTGATCATGCAGCCTTAAGATATTTGATGAAGAAGAAAGATGCTAAGCCACGTTTGATTCGATGGATTCTCTTACTCCAAGAGTTTGACATCGAAATCAAGGACAAGAAGGGGAGCGAGAATGTTGTGGCAGATCACTTGAGCAGAATTGTGAGAGAGGAGGAAACGTTACCACTTCAGGAAACTTTCCCAGATGAGCAGCTTTTTCGAGTGGACATAAAAGAACCTTGGTATGCAGACATTGTCAATTATTTAGTTACTAAAACTTTTCCAAGTACATGTTTGCAGGCAGCCAAGACAAGGATTAAAAAGAATGCAAGACACTACATATGGGACGACCCATATTTGTGGAGGACTTGTAATGATCAAGTGATTAGACGTTGTGTGCCACAAGAGGAACATAGGCCAATCCTTGCATTTTGCCACAATGAGGCGTGTGGAGGACACTTTGGAGCTAAGAGGACAGCCCTCAAGGTATTAGAAAGTGGGTTTTATTGGCCAACAATTTTCAAGGATGCATACACTTTTTGTATGACATGTGATAGGTGCCAAAGGACAGGTAACATTGGTAAGAGAGACCAAATGCCCCTAAATCCTATAATATTTGTTGAAATTTTTGATGTTTGGGGTATTGATTTTATGGGACCTTTTCCTTCATCTAAGGGCTTTCTTTATATCTTGTTGGCTGTTGATTATGTGTCTAAATGGGTGGAGGCGAAAGCCACAAGGACTAATGATTCTAAAGTTGTTGCAGGTTTCTTGAGAACTAACATATTTTCCAGGTTTGGAGTACCTCGTGTGCTTATAAGCGATGGAGGTTCTCATTTCTGCAACAGAACAATAGAGGCTTTGCTCAGAAGATATGGAGTCACCCATAAGGTATCCACACCTTATCATCCTCAGACTAGCGGAATGGCGGAAGTGTCCAACAGAGAGATCAAGAGCATATTGGAGAAAACTGTGGGCCCATCAAGGAAAGATTGGAGTGATAGACTTGATGATGCACTTTGGGCTTACAGAACGGCATACAAGACACCCATTGGGATGTCTCCATTTCGGCTTACATATGGCAAGGCGTGCCATCTTCCAGTAGAGTTGGAGCACAAGGCATGGTGGGCGGTCAAGCAATTCAACATGGAACTTGACAAGGCTGGACTTCACAGGAAATTGCAGCTGAGCGAGCTTGAGGAAATCAGAAATGAAGCATATGATGCTGCATGGATTTACAAAGAGAAGACGAAATTGTATCATGACAAGAGGGAAAACGTTTCATATTGGCCAGAAAGTCTTGTTATTTCATTCTCGTCTTAAATTATTTCCTGGCAAATTGCGTTCTCGTTGGGTAGGCCCATATATTGTTACTAATGTGTTTTCTCATGGTGCTATAGAAATTCAAAGTACGGAATCAGGAAAAGCGTTCAAGGTGAATGGTCATCGACTTAAGCCTTACTATGAACCTTTTGAGGAGCACACCGTTGAGGAGATTCAATTCAGAGACGCACCAAGATCCTGATGATATGAAGAAGAGTCTAGGCTGAGTAGACTATAAACATTAAGCGCTGCATGGGAGGCAACCCATTTCAACCAAAATTGTGAAGGAGCCGTCTACGAGAGTTTGAATTTCTAAACCCTAAACTCTTTTTGGTTGAATTGTATGAATGTGGAACTTGTTGAATTTATCATATGCTTAGAAATTACAACATTATTTGTGATTTACATTGAGGACAATGTAATTTTCTAAGTGTGGGGTAGGGATACATGTTTCACATGTTTGTATTTGTTTTGAGTTTTTGTTTTGAGTCATAAAAAGAAAAGAAAATAAAAAATCAGAAAATCAGAAAAATTTAAAAAATTTCGGTGCTTTTTGTCTTTATTTTCGTTGCTTTTTAATTTTGTTTTTAATTATTGAGTCTTAGGTGCCCCTAAATAGTCTATGATGATTATATCTTTAATACATAGATGATGGTTTTGCATAATCATAAAAATTAATTGTGAGTTTCATGGACTTTGTGATTGGTATGAACATTTGAGACTTGAACTTAATTGTGTAAGAAGCATGTATGTTGTGTTGATTTTGTTCCATAATAACCTTTGTGAGCTTTGATTGCCATATACTTTCCTTCTTGAGTGATAAAAATGGGCAGAATTTTTCAAAACTTCATCATTCTTTGAACATTCAATGACTATGTGCCATAGATTTTAATGAACTCTAGAATGCTAGAACTTGCTCTTGACAATTTTTGAGACTATTATTCATGAAATGCCTTGATTTTGAAAAGGATTGAAAAGATCATGTTAGGATTACCACCAATGCCAAACAAAGCTTATGCCTAATTTGTGCCCGTCGTGGGACTCCTTAGTTTTAACCCCCTTGAGCCAACATTGAGCCATTTATTTCATCACCTTGATACACTTTCCTTGATCTTAGAATAGTTTATCCTTGCCATTGTTGTTAAGACTTGGTAAAATTTAATGGAATTTGTGAATTGATGTGATGATGAGAAGTAAGTGTGGGGTGATCTTGTCCAATTGTTGAGAAAAGAAAAGGTGTTGCCGAATAAAAGAAGAAAGAAAAGAAAAATCGGATAGAAAAAGAAAGAAAAATAAGAGATCCGAAATAAAAAGAAAAAGATTCGGCAACGGAGAATTTTGGATTAATTTTAAGGTGAATTTGGAGTTGTATAATGAATTGAAGGTCTATTTGTGTTATATTTGACCTTTGTCCATGATCACTATGTTATGGGGAAGAAAAGAATGAAGTTTGGGCCCAACAAGTTAAAACTTGGCCCTTTTGGAGTGAAGTCATAAGGAGTATTGAATTTTGCTAAGTCTTGGTGACATTTTATCACCACTATCCTAAATGTGAATGCCTTATGCCAATCCCCATTATCACCATTATGTTGATCTTTTCATGATTCTGAAAATAGGTGAACTTTGATGTGTGGAGATTCTTGTCAAGAATGAGCATATGGCTTTGGTTCATTTGTGCACATAGTTGTTATATGAAGTTTTTCCTGAAAGATTAATTCACAAAGTGCTTTTATGTGATGAAATATGCGAGCTATTTGTTGCCTTACAATCTGTTCTCTTGCATATACTTTGAGTGAATTGCCATATCATGAGTGAAAAGAAGAGAGTATGCCTAGTGAGGAGGATGAAACCAACATAACATGTCATTACTTGTGATTTTCGCTTCTTACTTGTTCATGCTATGATACATGTCTATGACGCTTGGGATTATTGTGCTTACATCGAATGCTTAACTTGAAAGCTATGTGTTTAAAGATCCTGAGACAATCATTTTAGGGGCTGTAGTGTTGAGTCTTTTTATTTGTTTTGCTAAGGGACTAGCAAAGGCTAAGTGTGGGGTAGTTGATAGGAGCATAAAATACGACGTTCTTAATATGTTTTTACCCCCATTTATGCATTTCTTATCCCTTATTGTTGTATTATAGAGTCATTGAGTCATGTTAGAGTCGTTGGCAAGTGTTGGTGAATAAACTGAGCTAAAAATGCAGAAATGTCGATTTTTGAAGAGTTTTAGTTTGAATAGGACTCCTTGTTGTACTAGGAATCCTGTTTGGACTAGGAAACCTGTTTTGACTAGGAAACTTGTCGAAATGGAATTTTCAGTATTTGTCGTTTCTAATAATCATGGTGGATCGGTTTGTGCTATAAAATGTTAAAATGCATAATTATGGTGGAGTCCTTATTGAACTAGGATTCCTAATAAGAGTTTGATTTGACAAGGACTCCTTTTTCAAGTAGAACTCTATTTGGAAATGGAATCCTTACTAAAGTAGGAATCCCAGTTGGATAAGGATTCTACGAGTTTGAGTCCTAATTGAAGTCTACGAGTGAAGAGTTTTAGTCAAACAAGGAGTCTACAAACGCTCGACGTTTTTGAATCGTCGAAAGAATTTCATTGAAAATACAACTCCTTGTTGGACTAGGATTCCTTATCTATCTAGGACTCTTACTCATGATAATTGTGCTACATATTTTTGTCTTCTTTTTGATTTATTTCATGATCATATTTTCAGGAAATCATGAGAAGACAAGGAGAGAATTTTCGGCAATAATATTGTTGATGCTTGGCGTGTGGAACAAGAATTTGAAATCCAAATCGGATTTGGAAACTTTCCTAATCTCCTAACCTTACCTATTACATATATGTCTTTTTAAGACATCATTTGTCTAGATTAGGACAAGTTTAATACATGGATTAATTGTGTTTCTTTTCTTTATTTTCAGATTTTATTTGGAGATAAAGAAGGAGATGATATCTTGATGGAGTCTTTGCCGAATTACCATGGTAAATGAGAAGTAATTTTCGGTAAACATGAAGATGTGTTGCCGTGAGTTTCATGATGGAGGTGTAATCCAAGCACAAAATACCTGCAAAACAACTACATACAAATAATACCCTTCTTGTGTCGAGTGTAGTATTGACAAGTAGGGATCGTTCTATCCGGGGAAATCAAGGGCTTTCAATCACATAAAGTATTGTACAAAAGGGGGTTACGATTTTTTTATCTAATGACCTACTGAATTTTTACGATTTTTACAAAACCTAAGCTATTATATACAATTGATCATCACCTTTCACACAATCACCAAACACAAATCTCATTATACATGCAATACAATTAAAACAAGTAATAGGGCAGCAGCAAATATCGAATTCAAGATCAATTAAGTTCCAATTTAATTAGAGCCAATGCGGTTATTCTAATTATTCAAAACATCACAAGTATTTAGAATCCAACATGCGTGTAATCCTAAACATGGTACTAATCAGTTTAATAACACAATGCGTAGAAATTAAACACAATTAGCACATAAGCACAATATGTCGAATTGGAACATGTTAGCAAGTATGGCGTCACTCATCTCACATCGACATGTAAATTTCCAGAATTACTCTAGCCCTTGGATAAATACATATTAAAACATAACATGCGTATGATCCAACATGTATTAAATCGGCAAGTGAATTCAATACCTAGATAACACTCATGGCCTTTCGAATGCATCTAGACATCTCCTTCGGTTGCACACGAATTAAGGAAATAAACCTAATTAAAATCAAGAACACATTCAAAACCTACTGCCCATACAACATATTTAATCATATCACATGCATAAATCGGCAATCATATATAAAAATCCCAAACATTTATAACAAAGATCCAAAGATCCCATATATGATTATCAATACCGAAATTAAATCCATAAACCAAAACATACTTCATAGACAAAGTTATGTTTAAATACAAAGTAACAAAAACCAAAATAATACAATCCATACTACAACCTTTGTTAGAGATTCGGCAAGGATTGGTGATGATGGATTTTTGTGAGAGATGGAAGGTGGATTCGGCTTTGCTCCTTGGTATGTAATTTGTGGAATTAATTTGGCAGGGATTCGGCAAGGTAAAAGTGAGGAAAGGGAGATGATTTTTATGAATACAAAGTGTGTATATATAGAGGATAGGAGGAGCTAGGGTTTCGGCAAAGTGTGAAGCACAAGGAAAACCAAAACCAACTTGGATTGGGTTTCGGCAAAGGCTTGAATTAATCCACCGAAATTCTTTTCTTTTTCTTTTATTCGGCAATAAGTCTTCCTCTCCATGTATATTGCTGCCGAAAATCCTTTCAAAAATCTTCAATTTAATCCTCATAAAATTCGGCAATGAATCAAGCTTCAATGAAGTCCACATGCATTCCAAGCTTTTCTCCTTTCTTCTTTTCCAAAATTCTTAGATAATGGCTGAATAAATGCCATGTTATCCTTCTTCCTTTGCCGAAATATTTCTTGAAATTTCTTCATTAATCTTCTCTTTTAATTCGGCAAAGAAGTCCTTGCAAAGTTGTTACAAGGAAACCAAATCCGAATTTGTTTCCTCCTTCTTCATTATCTTTTGCACGGCAAGGCTTCTCCTTTAATTCTTCTTTTCCGAAATTCTATCAAGATAATAGAATTATATCTTCATTAAATCTTCTCTTGGCCGGCCATGAAGTCTTTGAATCCATCTCTTCCTTCTTGAAACTCACGGCAACACATCTTCATGTTTACTTCTCATTTACCATGGTAATTCGGCAAAGACTCCATCAAGATATCATCTCCTTCTTTATCTCCAAATAAAATCTGAAAATAAAGAAAAGAAACACAATTAATCCATGTATTAAACTTGTCCTAATCTAGACAAATGATGTCTTAAAAAGACATATATGTAATAGGTAAGGTTAGGAGATTAGGAAAGTTTCCAAATCCATTTTGGATTTCTAATTCTTGTTCCACACGCCAAGCATCAATATTATTGCCGAAAATTCTCTCCTTGTCTTCTCATGATTTCCTGAAAATATGATCATGAAATAAATCAAAAAGAAGACAAAAATATGTAGCACAATTATCATGAGTAAGAGTCCTAGATAGATAAGGAATCCTAGTCCAACAAGGAGTTGTATTTTCAATGAAATTCTTTCGACGATTCAAAAACGTCGAGCGTTTGTAGACTCCTTGTTCGACTAAAATTCTTCACTCGTAGACTTCAATTAGTACTCAAACTCGTAGAATCCTTATTCAACTGGGATTCCTACTTTGGTAAGGATTCCTTTTCCAAATAGAGTTCTACTTGAAAAAGGAGTCCTAGTCAAATCAAACTCTTATTAGGAATCCTAGTTCAATAAGGACTCCACCATAATTATGCATTTTCACAATTTGTAGCACAAAACCAGTCCACACAAATATTAGAAACGACAAATGATGAAAATTCCATTTCGACAAGTTTCCTAGTCAAAACAGGTTTCCTAGTCCAACAAGGATTCCTAGTCAAACTAAAACTCTTCGAAAATCGACATTTCTGCATTTTTAGCTCAATTTATTCACCAACACTTGCCAATGACTCTAACATGACTTAATGACTCTATATTACAACAATAAGGGATAAGAAATGCATAAATGGGGATAAAAACATATTAAGAACGTCGCATTTTATGCTCCTATCATTTCAAGAAGGAAGAGATGGATTCAAAGACTTCATGGCTGGCCAAGAGAAGATTTAATGAAGATATAATTCTATTATCTTGATAGAATTTCGGAAAAGAAGAATTAAAGGAGAAACCTTGCCGTGCAAAAGATAATGAAGAAGGAGGAAACAAATTCGGATTTGGTTTCCTTGCAACAACTTTGCAAGGACTTCTTTGCCGAATTAAAAGAGAAGATTAATGAAGAAATTTCAAGAAATATTTCGGCAAAGGAAGAAGGATAACATGGCATTTATTCAGCCATTATCTAAGAATTTTGGAAAAGAAGAAAGGAGAAAAGCTTGGAATGCATGTGGACTTCATTGAAGCTTGATTCATTGCCGAATTTTATGAGGATTAAATTGAAGATTTTTGAAAGGATTTTCGGCAGCAATATACATGGAGAGGAAGACTTGTTGCCGAATAAAAAAAAAAAAAAAAAAGAATTTCGGTGGATTAATTTTACCTTTGCCGAAATCCAATCCAAGTTGGTTTTGGTTTTCCTTGTGCTTCACACTTTGCCGAAACCCTAGCTCCTCCTATCCTCTATATATACCACACTTTGGTATTCAGAAAATCATCTCCCTTTCCTCACTTTTACCTTGCCGAATCCCTGCCAAATTATTTTCAGAAATTACATACCAAGGAGCAAAGCCGAATCCACCTTCCATCTCTCACAAAAATCCATCATCACCAATCCTTGCCGAATCTCTAACAAAGGTTGTAATATGGATTGTTTTATTTTGGTTTTTGTTACTTTGTATTTAAACATGACTTTGTCTATGAAGTATGTTTTGGTTTTTGGATTTAATTTCGGTATTGATAATCATATATGGGATCTTTGGATCTTTGTTATAAATGTTTGGGATTTTTATATATGATTGCCGATTTATGTATGTGATACAATTAAATATGTTGTATGGGCAGTAGTTTTTAGCATGTTTTCTTGATTTTAATTAGGTTTATTTCCTTAATTCGTGTGGAACCGAAGGAGATATCTAGATGCATTCGATGGCCATGAGTGTTATCTAGGTATTAAATTCATATGCCGATTTAATACATGTTGAATTACACGCATGTTGGATTTGACATGTATTAATCTAAGGGTAAGAGTAATTATGGAAATTTACATGTCGATGTGAGATGGGTGACGCCATACTTGCTAACATGTTCCAATTCGACATATTGTGCTTATGTGCTAATTGTGTTTAATTTCTACGCATTGTGTTATTAAACTGATTAGTACCATGTTTAGGATTACACGCATGTTGGATTCTAAATACTTGTGATGTTTTGAATAATTAGAATAACCGCATTGGCTCTAATTAAATTGGAACTTAATTGATCTTGAATTTGATATTTGCTGCTGCCCTATTACTTGTTTTAATTATATTGCATGTGTAATGTGATTTGTGTTTGGTGATTGTGTGAAAGGTGATGATCAAGTGTATATAATAGCTTAGGTTTTGTAAAAATCATAAAAATTTAGTAGATAATTATACATAAAAATCGTAACCCCCTTTTGTACAATACTTTGTGTGATTGAAAGCCCTTGATTTCCCCGGATAGAACGATCCCTACTTGTCAATACTACACTCGACACAAGAAGGGTATTATGTGTATGTGATTGTTTTGCAGGTACAAATTGTGCACGCATGCGATTCCATCAACAATTATATAAGTTAATTAATTACACTATATATCAACAACTATTAATTAACATATATATATATATATATATATATATATATATATATATTTTAACACTAATTAAAATAACATCAAATTAAAACACATAATTAAACTAAAACTCAAAATCAACATATATACATACATTCTAACACTAAAACAACAACAAATTAAACAAAAAATCACTTAATAAATCAAAATCACTAAAACTTAAAATCAACTCAACTAAAACTCAAAATCAACATATATACATACATTCTAAAACTAAAACAACAACAAAACAAAAAATCACTTACTAAATCAAAATCACTAAAACTCAAAATCAACTCAACTAAAACTCAAAATCAACAAATATACCCATGTACGTACCTATATATAGCTACACAATGTAAGAGAGGACGGATTTCAACAATACCCACAGATTTTTCACTTTTTCTCCCGTTTTTCCCCTTTTTTTGAAATGAGCAGCTGCTGCCCAGATCTGAAAATATATAGACTTATAGCCGACGAAAATGTCAACTTCGTCGGCCATACTTCCAAAAATTTTCGTCGGCTAATGTTTCGGAGAAAGGCCGACGAAAATACAAATCGTCGGCTGAAATATGAATATAGCCGACGATTTTTTGAAAATACCAACGAAAAAAGGTTTCGTCGGCTATGGTTAAACTATGGCCGACGATTTTGTTTTTTTTACTGACGAAAAATAAAATCGTCGGCTATTCCTTAGAATTACCGACGAAAATTTTAATTCGTCGGCCGTTTTTTTTTTCGTCGGGAAAACCATTGTTTCTGGTAGTGTGTACCAGATCACTTGAAGTACATTTACTTGGGAAACGATGACACTCTACCAGTTATTGTGTCATCAAAGCTGAATGAGCAGAAGAAACCCAATTGACTGATGTGCTTAAGAGGAATAAGACCGCCATTGGATGGACTTTGGCGGATATCAAGGGTATAAGCCCTACTACATGCGTGCATAGGATCTTGCTCGAAGAAGAAGCCAAGCCTACAAGGGAGGGTCAGAGACGTTTACACCCCCTTATGATGAAGATTGTGAAGGACGAGGTAATAAAATTACTTGATTGTGGCGTGATATATCCGATCTCGGATAGCCAATGGATCTCACCCGTCCAAGTTGTACCCAAGAAGAGTGGAGTCACAGTTGTGAAGAATGACAAGGATGAACTTGTGCCACAAAGATTGGTGACAGGTCATAGGATGTGCATCGACTATAGAAAGCTGAATGCTACTACACGCAAGTATCACATGCCTTTGCCCTTCATGGACCAGATGCTTGAAAGATCAAAAACTGATGGAGGTGTAATCCAAGCACAAAATACCTGCAAAACAACTACATACAAATAATACCCTTCTTGTGTCGAGTGTAGTATTGACAAGTAGGGATCGTTCTATCCGGGGAAATCAAGGGCTTTCAATCACACAAAGTATTGTACAAAAGGGGGTTACGATTTTTTTATCTAATGACCTACTGAATTTTTACGATTTTTACAAAACCTAAGCTATTATATACAATTGATCATCACCTTTCACACAATCACCAAACACAAATCACATTACACATGCAATATAATTAAAACAAGTAATAGGGCAGCAGCAAATATCGAATTCAAGATCAATTAAGTTCCAATTTAATTAGAGCCAATGCGGTTATTCTAATTATTCAAAACATCACAAGTATTTAGAATCCAACATGCGTGTAATCCTAAACATGGTACTAATCAGTTTAATAACACAATGCGTAGAAATTAAACACAATTAGCACATAAGCACAATATGTCGAATTAGAACATGTTAGCAAGTATGGCGTCACCCATCTCACATCGACATGTAAATTTCCAGAATTACTCTTACCCTTAGATTAATACATATTAAATCCAACATGCGTGTAATTCAACATGTATTAAATCGGCATATGAATTCAACACCTAGATAACACTCATGGCCATCGAATGCATCTAGATATCTCCTTCGGTTCCACACGAATTAAGGAAATAAACCTAATTAAAATCAAGAACACATTCAAAATCTACTGCCCATACAACATATTTAATTATATCACATACATAAATCGGCAATCATATATAAAAATCCCAAACATTTATAACAAAGATCCAAAGATCCCATATATGATTATCAATACCGAAATTAAATCCAAAAACCAAAACATACTTCATAGACAAAGTTATGTTTAAATACAAAGTAACAAAAACCAAAATAAAACAATCCATATTACAACCTTTGTTAGAGATTCGGCAAGGATTGGTGGGATGGTGATTGAATTGATGTGAGGAATGGTGGTTCGGCTTTGCTCCTTGTATAAAATTTCTGAAAATAATTTGGCAGGGATTCGGCAAGGTAAAAGTGAGGAAAGGGAGATCATTTTCTGAATACCAAAGTGTGGTATTTATAGAGAAGAGAAAGGGCTAGGGTTCGGCAATGAGTAGTGCACAAGAAACCGAAACCAATTAGGTTTTGGTTTCGGCAAAACTTAATCTTCAAGCAATCCGAAATCTTTTTCTTTCTTTTCTTTTATTCAGCCAAATCTTTCAATAATCATGTAGTTGCTGCCGAATATGCTTGTATTTCCTTCATTTAATCTTCTTTTATTCGGCACCAAGCAAAGGCATAAGGCTATGATCATGTCCAAGTTCATTCCTTGTTGTGCCGACCTTGAAGACTCCCACAAGAATTCCTCCTCTTCTCTCTCATGCAATTTCCGAATTTCCCATGCAAAGAGATAATAATTCCACCATTTATCTCTTATCTTGGCCGGCCATGAAGTCTCCAAGTCCTTCTCTTCCTCCTTTTCTTTTGCACGGCAAGTCTTTCTTCTTTTCCATTTTACTTCCGAAATTCTATAAGATAATAGAATTAAATCTTCATTTAATCCATCTCTTTGCCGGCCTTGAAGAGTTCTCATCCATCTTTTCCCTCTTGAAGTTCACGGCAACACATCCTATTTTGCCGAAAATTACTTCTCCTTTTTACCATGGTAATTCGGCAAAGACTCCATCAAGAAATATTTCCTCCTTTATCTCCAAGTAAATCTGAAAATAAAGAAAAGAAATACACAATTAATTCATGCATTAAACTTGTCCTAATCTAGACAAATGATGTCTTAAAAAGACATAAATGTAATAGGTAAGGTTAGGAGATTAGAAAAGTTTCCAAATCCATTTTGGATTCTAATTCTTGTTCCACACGCCAAGCATCATTATTATTGCCGAAAATTCTCCCATTGTCTTCTCATGATTTCCTGAAAATGATCATGAAATAAATCAAGAAGAAGACAAACATATGTAGCACAATTATCATGAGTAAGAGTCCTAGATAGATAAGGAATCCTAGTCCAACAAGGAGTTGTATTTTCAATGAAATTCTTTCGACAATTCAAAAACGTCGAGCGTTTGTAGACTCCTTGCTCGACTAAAACTCTTCACTCGTAGACTTCAATTAGGACTCAAACTCGTAAAATCCTTATCCAACTGGGATTCCTACTTTAGTAAGGATTCCTTTTCCAAATAGAATTCTACTTGAAAAAGGAGTCCTAGTCAAATCAAACTCTTATTAGGAATCCTAGTTCAATAAGGACTCCACCATAATTATGCATTTTTATCAATTTATAGCACAAATCGATCCACCATGATTATTAGAAACGACAAATACTGAAAATTCCATTTCGACAAGTTTCCTAGTCAAAACAGGTTTCCTAGTCCAAACAGGATTCCTAGTACAACAAGGAGTCCTACTCAAACTAAAACTCTTCAAAAATCGACATTTCTGCATTTTTAGCTCAGTTTATTCACCAACACTTGCCAACGACTCTAACACGACTCAATGACTCTATATTACAACAATAAGGGATAAGAAATGCATAAATGGGGATAAAAACATATTAAGAACGTCGCATTTTATGCTCCTATCAACTACCCCACACTTAGCCTTTGCTAGTCCCTTAGCAAAACAAATAAAAAAAAAAAAAACTCACACTACAGCCCCTAAAATGATTGTCTCAGGATCTTTAAACACATAGCTTTCAAGTTAAGCATTCGATGTAAGCACAATAATCCCAAGCGTCATAGACATGTATCATAGCATGAACAAGTAAGAAGCGAAAATCACAAGTAATGACATGTTATGTTGATTTCATCCTCCTCACTAGGCATACTCTCTTCTTTTCACTCATGATATGGCAATATTCACTCATAGTATATGCAAGAGAATAGATTAAGAGTTACAAAGAGTAACTTGCATATTTCATCAAATAAAGGCACTTTGTGAATAGATCTTTCAGGAAAAACTTTATATAACAACTATGTGCACAAATGAACCAAAGCCATATGCTCATTCTTGACAAGAATCTCCACACATCAAAGTTCACCTATTTTCAGAATCATGAAAAGATCAACATAATGGTGATAATGGGGATTGGCATAAGGCATTCACATTTAGGATAGTGGTGATAAAATGTCACCAAGACTTAGCAAAATTCAATACTCCTTATGACTTCACTCCAAAAGGGCCAAGTTTTAACTTGTTGGGCCCAAACTTCATTCTTTTCTTCCCCATAACATAGTGATCATGGACAAAGGTCAAATATAACACAAATAGACCTTCAATTCATTATACAACTCCAAATTCACCTTAAAATTAATCCAAAATTTTCCATTGCCGAATCTTTTTCTTTTTATTTCGGATCTCTTATTTTTCTTTCTTTTTCTATCCGATTTTTCTTTTCTTTCTTCTTTTATTCGGCAACACCTTTTCTTTTCTCAACAATTGGACAAGATCACCCCACACTTACTTCTCATCATCACATCAATTCACAAATTCCATTAAATTTTACCAAGTCTTGACAACAATGGTAAGGTTAAACTATTCTAAGCTCAAGGAAAGTGTATCAAGGTGATGAAATAAATGGCTCAATGTTGGCTCAAGGGGGTTAAAACTAAGGAGTCCCACGATGGGCACAAATTAGGCATAAGCTTTGTTTGGCACTGGTGGTAATCCTAACATGATCTTTTCAATCCTTTTCAGAATCAAGGCATTTCATGAATAATAGTCTCAAAAATTGTCAAAAGTGAGTTCTAGCATTCTAGAGTTCATTAAAATCTATGGCACATAGTCATTGAATGTTCAAAGAATGATGAAGTTTTGAAAAATTCTGCCCATTTTTATCACTCAAGAAGGAAAGTATATGGCAATCAAAGCTCACAAAGGTTATTATGGAACAAAATCAACACAACATACATGCTTCTTACACAATTAAGTTCAAGTCTCACATGTTCATACCAATCACAAAGTCCATGAAACTCACAATTAATTCTTATGATTATGCAAAACCATCATCTATGTATTAAAGATATAATCATCATAGACTATTTAGGGGCACCTAAGACTCTAAAATCAAAAACAAAATTAAAAAGCAACGAAAATAAAGACAAAAAGCACCGAAATTTTTTTTTTTTTTTTATTTTTTTTTTATTTTTTTATTTTTTTATGACTCAAAAAAAAAACTCAAAACAAATACAAACATGTGAAACATGTATCCCTACCCCACACTTAGAAAATTACATTGTCCTCAATGTACACATATCATGTAGTAATTTCTAAGAATATGATAAATCACAAGTTCCACATTCATACAATTCAACCTAAAAGAGTTTAGGGTTTAGAAATTCAAACTCTCGTAGACGACTCCTTCACAATTTTGGTTGAAATGGGTTGCCTCCCATGCAGCGCTTAATGTTTATAGTCTACTCAGCCTAGACTCTTCTTCATATCATCAGGATCTTGGTGCGTCTCTGAATTGTATTTCCTCAATGGTGTGCTCCTCAAAAGGTTCGTAGTAAGGCTTAAGTCGATGACCATTCACCTTGAACGCTTTTCCTGATTCCGTACTCTGAATTTCAATAGCACCATGAGAAAACACATTAGTAACAATATATGGTCCTACCCAACGAGAACGCAATTTGCCAGGAAATAATTTAAGACGAGAATGAAATAACAAGACTTTCTGGCCAATATGAAATGTTTTGCCTCTTATCATCTTGTCATGATACAATTTCGTCTTCTCTTTGTAAATCCATGCAGCATCATATGCTTCATTTCTGATTTCCTCAAGTTCACTCAGCTGCAATTTCCTGTGAAGTCCAGCCTTGTCAAGTTCCATGTTGAATTGCTTGACCGCCCACCATGCTCTATGCTCCAACTCTACTGGAAGATGGCACGCCTTGCCATATGTAAGCCGAAATGGAGACATCCCAATGGGTGTCTTGTATGCCGTTCTGTAAGCCCAAAGTGCATCATCAAGTCTGTCACTCCAATCTTTCCTTGATGGGCCCACAGTTTTCTCCAATATGCTCTTGATCTCTCTGTTGGACACTTCCGCCATTCCGCTAGTCTGAGGATGATAAGGTGTGGATACCTTATGGGTGACTCCATATCTCTTGAGCAAAGCCTCAATTGTTCTGTTGCAGAAATGAGAACCTCCATCGCTTATAAGCACACGAGGTACTCCAAACCTGGAAAATATGTTAGTTCTCAAGAAACCTGCAACAACTTTAGAATCATTAGTCCTTGTGGCTTTCGCCTCCACCCATTTTGACACATAATCAACAGCCAACAAGATATAAAGAAAGCCCTTAGATGAAGGAAAAGGTCCCATAAAATCTATACCCCAAACATCAAAAATTTCAACAAATATTATAGGATTTAGGGGCATTTGGTCTCTCTTACCAATGTTACCTGTCCTTTGGCACCTATCACATGTCATACAAAAAGTGTATGCATCCTTGAAAATTGTTGGCCAATAAAACCCGCTTTCTAATACCTTGAGCGCTGTCCTCTTAGCTCCAAAGTGTCCTCCACATGCCTCATTGTGGCAAAATGCAAGGATCGGCCTATGCTCCTCTTGTGGCACACAACGTCTAATCACTTGATCATTACAAGTCCTCCACAAATATGGGTCGTCCCATATGTAGTGTCTTGCATTCTTTTTAATCCTTGTCTTGGCTGCCTGCAAACATGTACTTGGAAAAGTTTTAGTAACTAAATAATTGACAATATCTGCATACCAAGGTTCTTTTGTGTCCACTCGAAAAAGCTGCTCATCTGGGAAAGTTTCCTGAAGTGGTAACGTTTCCTCCTCTCTCACAATTCTGCTCAAGTGATCTGCCACAACATTTTCGCTCCCCTTCTTGTCCTTGATTTCGATGTCAAACTCTTGGAGTAAGAGAATCCATCGAATCAAGCGTGGCTTAGCATCTTTCTTCTTCATTAGATATCTTAAGGCTGCATGATCAGAATATACAATCACTTTAGAATTCAATAGATATGAACGAAATTTTTCTAAAGCAAATATAACAGCCAACAGTTCTTTCTCAGTTGTAGAGTAATTTAATTGAGCATCATTAAGTGTGCGCGAAGCATAATATATGGCATTTGGCTTCTTCTCTTTTCTCTGTCCAAGCACCGCTCCAATTGCATAGTCTGAAGCATCACACATGATCTCAAATGGTAGGCTCCAGTTGGCGCCATTATTGGTGCTGATGTCAACAATTCCTTCAACTTGACAAATGCATCTTCACACCCTTTGTCCCATATGAATGGAACCTCCTTCTGCAAAAGGGCACAAATAGGCTTCGCCACCAACGAAAAATCCTTGATGAACCTCCTATAAAATCCTGCATGGCCAAGAAACGAACGTACCTCCCTTACAGTTGTAGGGGAGGGTAAGTGAAGCATAATATCAATCTTGGCCCTATCTACCTCAATACCCTTTGCAGAAATAATGTGTCCTAGAACTATCCCTTGTGTTACCATGAAATGACACTTTTCCCAATTAAGTACAAGGTTAGTTTCTACACATCTTTTCAGGATTAATTCCAAATTCTCTAAGCATACATCAAAGTCTTTACCATAAACACTAAAATCATCCATAAAGACTTCAATGATATTCTCAATATAATCGCTGAAAATGGAATACATACAACGTTGAAATGTACCTGGTGCGTTGCATAAACCAAATGGCATGCGTCGATAGGCAAACGTACCAAAGGGACATGTGAACGTTGTCTTTTCCTGATCATCTGGGTGAATGCATATCTGATTGTAACCGCTGTACCCATCCAAGAAGCAATAGAATTCGTGTCCAGCTAATCTCTCCAACATCTGGTCCATGAAAGGCAATGGCATGTGATCCTTGCGTGTAGTAGCATTCAACTTTCTGTAGTCGATACACATCCTATGACCTGTCACCAATCGTTGGGGCACGAGTTCATCCTTGTCATTCTTCACAACCGTGACTCCACTCTTCTTAGGTACAACTTGGACAGGTGCAATCCACTGGCTATCTGAGATGGGATAAATGACTCCACAATCCAGCAATTTGATCACCTCGTCCTTCACAATCTTCATCATTGGAGGGTGCAATCGTCTCTGACCCTCCCTAGTAGGCTTGGCTCCTTCTTCAAGCAAGATCCTATGGACACAAGTTGTAGGGCTGATTCCCTTGATATCCGCCAACGTCCATCCAATGGCGGTCCTGTTCCTCTTCAGCATGCTAGTCAAACGTGCTTCCTGCTGCTCACTCAGCTGTGATGACACAATAACTGGTAGTGTGTCATCGTCTCCCAAGTATACATACTTCAAATGATCCGGAAGCACCTTGAGTTCTAAAATAGGGGCCTGTTCCACAGATGGTAAAATTTTATTAGTGGAAATGAGAATTGACATATACTTACATTGCTTTTTTACATGGGATGCTGCCTCTAGCTCAGCAACAATATGCATTAGGCTCGGCTCAAGTTTGAGCCGTTGCTCCTTAGTCAATCTCTCCCCATTTGTGTCAATTCCGGCCCCTTGCTCAATAGCTAGTTGCTATTGATCCAAAGTTTCTGATAAAACCTGTGCAATAGAATCAACTACATCAACATTATAGCAAGGTTTTAAATCAGAAATTGGATACCTCATGGCCTCAAAGATGTTGAAGCCAATCACTTCACCATCGAACTCCATGGTGAGATTGCCTTCAGCCACATCAATTTTTGTTCTTGCTGTCCTCATAAATGGTCGCCCCAACAAAAGTTGAGTGGAATTAATGGGCGACTCCTCCATTTGAAGCACATAGAAATCTGCAGGAAATATCAGAGTATTCACCTGCACAAGAACATCCTCAACATATCCCTCAGGATATTTGTTAGACCTATCAGCGAGTTGAATGATTACATTGTCCTTTTTCAACTCGCCCAAACCTAGGGACTTGTACACATTATATGACATTACATTAATCGAAGCCCCTAAGTCTAGCAAAACTTTATCAAAATCTTGTTGTCCGATTTTACATGGCACAGAAAAGCTGCCAGGGTCTTTCATTTTAGGTGGAAGCTTTCTTTGGAGAACGGCTGAGACCGTCTCACTCATCTTCACCACCTGCTCCTCCCTAGTATGCCTCCTTGTTGTGCACAGCTCCTTTAAGAACTTAGCATACTTTGGAATCTGCTTGATGCATTCCAAAAGGGGAATATTCACCTCCACACGCCTGAATATATCAAGTACCTCCTCATCTGATTTCTCCTTCTTTGATTTTGCAAACCTAGAAGGAAAAGGCAAACTCGAAGATTGGTTAGTAATTAAACCACTTGAGTCAGATTTTACCTTAAGTGTCTCTGAGGTAGCGGGATCTTTTTCCATGTCCCTATTCTTCATTTTCTCGAGCTCAGCCTTGCTCGGTTCACCACTCTTGTCCTCATTGCCGTGTGCCTCCTCCTCATTGCCGAGTGTCTCTTTGTTGCCATTGCCGAGTATCACATTGTTGTGCTCGGCATCACCACTCTCGGCATCATCACCAAAAATCTCGTCACCTCTCTTCATGCTCGGCCCCTCCACAACCTTACCACTCCTTGTGGTAATTGCATTTGCTTGCTCATTCTTGGGGTTCTTTATTACTCCTCCAGGTAATCTTCCTTGCTCCTGAATCTGCCCCATGAAATCCACAACCTTCCCCATCTGATTCTTCAACTCAGAAATGTCCTTGGTGTTCGAGGTTGTAGATTGCAACAATGTATGAGTTGCATCGTTCAAAGACTTAAGCATGGCGTCATAGTTGGGATTTGACGATGCTTGTGCATTATTGTTGTAGAATTGTTGCTGCTGGGGTCTTGCAAACCCTTGGTATTGCCCTTGAGGTCTTGGTTGAAACGCCATTCCTCCTTGATTAGCTTGTGGTGTCGCCACATGTGTAGGGTTCTGCACATTGTTGTTGTTAGCCCACCTAAAATTAGGGTGATCATTAAATCTGGGGTTGAAGTTCTGGAAAGTGGAACGTTGCTGCCCTTGGAAACCAACTGAATTGGCTTCCTCAAAATTATCACCTCCACCAACTTGTGGACACACATCTGCCGAATGTCCCTCCATGCTACACACCCCACAGACTTGGGCATGTTTCTGCTTCATAAACTGAGACATCATCTGAGTGAGTTTCCCCACATCTTCCTTGAGCTCCTTGACAACACTTGATTCCTCATAACCACTGGCCTCACTGACTCGCCTTGAGGAAGTAGACCCGAATTGTTGTTGATTGGTGAAATGCATCTCCAACAAATTCTTAACCTCCTCTCTACTTTTCTCCATTAAAGATCCACCAGCTGCTGAATCTAAGAATCTCCGCTCCAAGGGACGCAACCCTTCATAAAAGTATTGTAGAAGAAGACCCTCACGTATCCCATGATTAGGACACGTTGCAACCAAAGCCTTGTACCTGTCATAGTACACGTCGAAGCTTTCATCTGGCTCTTGTCTGATCGAGGTAATCTCCTTTCTGATCTGTGTCACCCTTGATGATGGAAAGTATTTTGTGAGAAATTCTCTCACCATTGTTGTCCAAGAAACCATCTTCCCAGGTGGTATAGCATAAAACCACTCCTGCGCTCTATCCTCCAGTGAAAAAGGAAACGCCTTCATTCTCACATGTTGTAAGTCTGCCCCAGTTGGGCACATTGACTCACATCTGAATTCGAACTTCTGAATGTGGCGGTTAGGATCCTCTCCACTGAGTCCATAAAACTTAGGCAATTGGTGGATAAATCCACCTTTTAATTCAAACTCTCCTGATTTGCCAGTTGCAACAGCAGGATATGTCACATTACTCGGTCTTACTACTCCTCCTTGTGGCGCATCTACCTGTCCGTTCTCCTCTCTTAGTGAAGTCATTCTGAATGTAGGATCAGGTAAATCAAAGTTCAAATACTGAATTGGAATGGGACTTTGGAGTAGCTCGAATTCTGGTTCTTCGTGAAACAAAGGGTTTAGTTCACACGAAGCTTCTGATGGAAATGGTGATGATGGTGCAACAAAATTTCGGTTGAAAAGTGATGAGGTGGGAGAAACAAACTGATGTTCTGGTGTAGAAGTGCTCGGCAAAACTGGCTCTTCTTCTTCTTGGTTGCAAATTCTTTTCAATCTATCCTCAATCTCTTGTGACCAACCAAGATTCATGTACCTGAAATTATTAAAATTTCAAGGTGTTTAACAAATGAATTTATAAAGAAAACAAACGTGTATAGTTAGTATGTAACAAATATTGTTAAGGTAAGAATATTATACAAGTATAAGTATTAACGAAAATTCAACTATAAATATGTAAAAATGTTACACGAAATTTCAAGTATGTATAAGTGTAAGAAAAATTCAAAGTATATTACATAAAAGTTCAACGTGTAAATGTATAATGACAAACGAAAATTTGCAAGTATATGTTACATGAAAAAGTTACAAGTATATTACAAAGATGTATATCACACGAAAATTTACAAATAAGGCTCACACAATTTCACAAGTATAACAGAAAAATGTGTTTTATGTATCCCTAGTTAAATTGCTATATGATTTGTTCGAATTTTCAAAGTACGTGGAGCAGAGGAGATAACGGTGCAATGGACTGATACAGCCCCCGGTAGTATCATGCTTGATCCGATATACCTCAAAAATTCAAACCAAGAAACGTTTTCTTTTGAGATCAAAAATTTACTTATGTCAAACTCATTTAAGATTCTGAAGCTCGGTGGACGTGCGGCCTAGGTCTATCGACTAGACACAAGATTCCGTGGTTTCAGAAGGCTAGAACGAAAGTACTAATAATGGAGTGAGGCAAGACTCGTTGTTGGTTACCACGGAGAGCGAACTCCCTATCGACTCACTCACAGGGAATGAACATCAGTCTGTGGGCCTTGAGATCTAGTTAAACAAACCTCAATACCAAAATTAGAACAAACGAAATATGATTGCCCCTTACTCAGTTGAGAACCTTATGTTGTCAGTTCCACTAAAGTGCATACAAGCCGCCCTCAACCTCATAAAAACGCAAGCGCTAGTATGAAGGGTTAAGGCTAAAAGCAACATTAGTGACCTTACCTATTCCTCTTCCCCTCAAAACCATAAACAAACTCAACACAAATAGACTTTCAAAACTCCCTAACAATTTAAACTAGTTATGCACATCACACGAAAATTTTTGTACAAGTATCTATGTTGGTTCGGTTTTTAGATTACATCGATTATGTATGTATTACAATTGTTGAAACTTAGGATTTCTAGGTGTCTTTTATTCACACAACTTTTAAAATTTTAGGTACGTGGAGCAGAGGAGATAACAGTGCAATGGGCTGAAACAGTCCAAGGTAGTATCATGCTTATTCCGATATACCTCAAAAATTAAAGACGAATTTTACCTTTTTGAAGAAAAATAGATTCCACATATGCTCAAGTTATTTTCTAGCGTCTAAAGTGAGGTGATGCTTCGGCACAAGCTGTCGTCTAGGTCGAACGTATTTTACTTTTCTAAGGCGATGTCGTTAAGATTCACGGAGAGTAAACTCTCTTTAGGAACAAGGCAGGTCTCAAAGTTTTTAACCACGGAGGACAAGTCCCCAATCGACTCACTCACAGAGAATGAACATCAGTCTGTGGGTCTTGAAAACCAGTTTTACAAACCTCGAACCCTTCAATGAAAATAACTTGCCCTATACTTGGTAAAATAAACTCGGATCCCTAGCGGTCTCAAGTGTTGATTAAAACCGCCCTCAACCTCATAAAAATAATACCAAGTTAGCGTCTTTATGCGTGGGGGGCCAACGATGGACTAATTCCAACATTGCAGGGCCCGTTTCCCAATCTACACAAAAACATACCTAACATGGCATCACTCGTATGAAGGGTTATGGTTATGATCAACAAAAGAGGCTTCACCTACATGTTACACTTTAGAAACTACAATAAACTACAAGCATACACAAAAACTATCAACTTCCTAGAAATTATCTAGGTGTATCAACATCACAATAATATCACACAAAAATCGGCAATTAAGATCAACAAAAACCAAAAATAAAAACAAAAATCGGAAAATTAACCCTATTTACTATTACACTTCCGAAAATCCTATTAATACATATCCCAAAACTATTGCAAAAATTAAATAATTTACAAATATACAAAGTTACAAACAACACTTTATGAATCAAAAATTTATAATTTCCCCGGCAACGGCGCCAAAAACTGATGGAGGTGTAATCCAAGCACAAAATACCTGCAAAACAACTACATACAAATAATACCCTTCTTGTGTCGAGTGTAGTATTGACAAGTAGGGATCGTTCTATCCGGGGAAATCAAGGGCTTTCAATCACACAAAGTATTGTACAAAAGGGGGTTACGATTTTTTTATCTAATGACCTACTGAATTTTTACGATTTTTACAAAACCTAAGCTATTATATACAATTGATCATCACCTTTCACACAATCACCAAACACAAATCACATTACACATGCAATATAATTAAAACAAGTAATAGGGCAGCAGCAAATATCGAATTCAAGATCAATTAAGTTCCAATTTAATTAGAGCCAATGCGGTTATTCTAATTATTCAAAACATCACAAGTATTTAGAATCCAACATGCGTGTAATCCTAAACATGGTACTAATCAGTTTAATAACACAATGCGTAGAAATTAAACACAATTAGCACATAAGCACAATATGTCGAATTAGAACATGTTAGCAAGTATGGCGTCACCCATCTCACATCGACATGTAAATTTCCAGAATTACTCTTACCCTTAGATTAATACATATTAAATCCAACATGCGTGTAATTCAACATGTATTAAATCGGCATATGAATTCAACACCTAGATAACACTCATGGCCATCGAATGCATCTAGATATCTCCTTCGGTTCCACACGAATTAAGGAAATAAACCTAATTAAAATCAAGAACACATTCAAAATCTACTGCCCATACAACATATTTAATTATATCACATACATAAATCGGCAATCATATATAAAAATCCCAAACATTTATAACAAAGATCCAAAGATCCCATATATGATTATCAATACCGAAATTAAATCCAAAAACCAAAACATACTTCATAGACAAAGTTATGTTTAAATACAAAGTAACAAAAACCAAAATAAAACAATCCATATTACAACCTTTGTTAGAGATTCGGCAAGGATTGGTGGGATGGTGATTGAATTGATGTGAGGAATGGTGGTTCGGCTTTGCTCCTTGTATAAAATTTCTGAAAATAATTTGGCAGGGATTCGGCAAGGTAAAAGTGAGGAAAGGGAGATCATTTTCTGAATACCAAAGTGTGGTATTTATAGAGAAGAGAAAGGGCTAGGGTTCGGCAATGAGTAGTGCACAAGAAACCGAAACCAATTAGGTTTTGGTTTCGGCAAAACTTAATCTTCAAGCAATCCGAAATCTTTTTCTTTCTTTTCTTTTATTCAGCCAAATCTTTCAATAATCATGTAGTTGCTGCCGAATATGCTTGTATTTCCTTCATTTAATCTTCTTTTATTCGGCACCAAGCAAAGGCATAAGGCTATGATCATGTCCAAGTTCATTCCTTGTTGTGCCGACCTTGAAGACTCCCACAAGAATTCCTCCTCTTCTCTCTCATGCAATTTCCGAATTTCCCATGCAAAGAGATAATAATTCCACCATTTATCTCTTATCTTGGCCGGCCATGAAGTCTCCAAGTCCTTCTCTTCCTCCTTTTCTTTTGCACGGCAAGTCTTTCTTCTTTTCCATTTTACTTCCGAAATTCTATAAGATAATAGAATTAAATCTTCATTTAATCCATCTCTTTGCCGGCCTTGAAGAGTTCTCATCCATCTTTTCCCTCTTGAAGTTCACGGCAACACATCCTATTTTGCCGAAAATTACTTCTCCTTTTTACCATGGTAATTCGGCAAAGACTCCATCAAGAAATATTTCCTCCTTTATCTCCAAGTAAATCTGAAAATAAAGAAAAGAAATACACAATTAATTCATGCATTAAACTTGTCCTAATCTAGACAAATGATGTCTTAAAAAGACATAAATGTAATAGGTAAGGTTAGGAGATTAGAAAAGTTTCCAAATCCATTTTGGATTCTAATTCTTGTTCCACACGCCAAGCATCATTATTATTGCCGAAAATTCTCCCATTGTCTTCTCATGATTTCCTGAAAATGATCATGAAATAAATCAAGAAGAAGACAAACATATGTAGCACAATTATCATGAGTAAGAGTCCTAGATAGATAAGGAATCCTAGTCCAACAAGGAGTTGTATTTTCAATGAAATTCTTTCGACAATTCAAAAACGTCGAGCGTTTGTAGACTCCTTGCTCGACTAAAACTCTTCACTCGTAGACTTCAATTAGGACTCAAACTCGTAAAATCCTTATCCAACTGGGATTCCTACTTTAGTAAGGATTCCTTTTCCAAATAGAATTCTACTTGAAAAAGGAGTCCTAGTCAAATCAAACTCTTATTAGGAATCCTAGTTCAATAAGGACTCCACCATAATTATGCATTTTTATCAATTTATAGCACAAATCGATCCACCATGATTATTAGAAACGACAAATACTGAAAATTCCATTTCGACAAGTTTCCTAGTCAAAACAGGTTTCCTAGTCCAAACAGGATTCCTAGTACAACAAGGAGTCCTACTCAAACTAAAACTCTTCAAAAATCGACATTTCTGCATTTTTAGCTCAGTTTATTCACCAACACTTGCCAACGACTCTAACACGACTCAATGACTCTATATTACAACAATAAGGGATAAGAAATGCATAAATGGGGATAAAAACATATTAAGAACGTCGCATTTTATGCTCCTATCACTGGACACGAGTGCTATTGCTTCTTGGATGGGTATAGCGGGTACAATCAGATTTGCATTCACCCGGATGACCAAGAGAAGACAACGTTTACGTGCCCCTTTGGTACGTTTGCCTATCGACGCATGCCTTTTGGTTTATGCAACGCACCAGGTACATTTCAAAGTTGTATGTATTCCATTTTCTCAGATTACATTGAAAATATCATTGAAGTCTTTATGGATGATTTTTCTGTTTATGGATAAGACTTTGATGTATGTTTAGAAAATTTGGAATTAATCTTGGAGAGATGTGTAGAAACTAACTTTGTTTTGAATTGGGAAAAATGCCATTTTATGGTTAATCAAGGGATAGTTTTGGGACACATAATATCTGCTAAGGGAATAGAGGTTGATAAGGCCAAGATTGATGTTATGCAACATTTACCCTCCCCCAAAATTGTGAGGGAGGGTCATTCTTTTCTTGGCCATGCAGGTTTCTTTAGAAGGTTATCAAAGACTTTTCTTTGGTGGCAAAACCCTTGTGTTCTCTTTTGCAGAAGGATGTTCCGTTTGTTCTGGATATAGCATGTGAGGCAGTATTTTTGAAGCTCAAAGAATTGCTAATTTCGGCACCAATCATGACGCCACCTAATTGGGAGCTTCCTTTCGAACTCATGTGTGATGCAAGTGATTATGCCGTTGGAGCAGTTCTTGGACAAAGAAATGAGAAGAGGCCGAATGCAATATACTATGCCTCTAGAACTTTGAACGATGCTCAAATGAATTACTCCACCACAGAAAAGATCTTTTGGCTGTTATATTTGCTTTAGAGAAATTTCGTTCTTATCTTTTGAATTCTAAAGTAACAGTTTATTCAGATCATGCAGCTCTTAGGTACTTAATGAAGAAGAAAGATGCCAAACCACGATTGATTCGATGGATCCTTGATAGGAGCATGATATGCGACGTTCTTAAAGTGTTTTACCCTCATTTATGCAATTGTTTATCCCTTATTATTGTTTTATAGAGTCGTTTAATCGAGTCAGAGTCTTTGGTAGAGTTGATATATGAAAAGAGCTTAAATGTCGAAATATGATGAATTTGTGAAGAATTTGATTTGAACTAGGGTTCTTAAGTTAAGAGTTTGATACAAAGTAGGACTCCTTATGCAAATAAGAGTCTTAATCGGTTTAGGAGTCTACAATGTCTCGACGTTTCTGAAAACGTCGAAGGTTTTAAGAGTTTCAATGAAAGTAGGACTCCTTGTTGAACCAGGAAACTTAAATAGAAACAAACTATTACTCTAATCAAATTCGGCATACATAATATTATTTCCCTAACATATCTTTATTTTCTTAATTATTTTCAGGGAATTAAAAGAAAAGAATTGGATTTAATGAAAAGCATGCCGAGCACATACCAATGAAGCTTGTCGATCAAGAAAGAAGGAATGCATGCCGTGCACATGCAATGCAAGAGAAGAATTCGACAAGTATGAAAGAGGATTAATTCCGAATATTACAAAGAAGAGAAGAAGAATTCGGATCAAAGTAGGAGAGCTTGTTTCTGAAATTAAAAGAAGAAAACCTAAATGAATCTAGACTTGACTCCATGCATATTCATTTAGGTTTTATGCCGAATTAATCAAGGATAAATAGAAGAGATATTGCAAGGATATTCAGTAATTATCCAAGGTAAATTCAGCAACAAATTCAAGAGAAAAGGAAGAGATAATTCGGAAAAAGAAGAAGAAAAATCGGAAGAAACCCTGATTAAATTCGGCAAAATTCCTGTGCACGTCATCCAACTTTCACGGACACTCCAAGACAGCTCACTTTGAACCAGATGGCGTGCCATATATGGATGGAAAGCTACGGGAGTCTAGTTTCTAAATCAGTTAGAATTATCTCAATAGCTATTTTCTAGAGGGAGATATTCCATAATCTTTACACGAAGGTCAAATATGCCAGCAGGATAAGTTTGAGAAAAACTAGGTTTTGTAAACCCTAGTTACTGCCGAATGCTTTTACCTTTGCCTCTATATAAAGAACGGTTTTGACACATAAAAACCATCTCTTTCTCTCACAAAATACTAGCCAAAACTCTACCAAAGTGCCTCCACAAATCCCATACAGAAACTTATCAAAGCCGAACCTTCACCACCTTTCCAAATCGCAAGTTCTTTCATCTTCGAATTCATCATTTGCTGAAGCATCTTCAAGGTCTTCTAAAGTGTGATTCGACTAAACTCATGGCTTCTTTAATTTTCTGTATGAATTACAATATCATGTTGTATGATTTGTTGGATTATAACTTTTGGTTTGTGTACTTTATTAAGGATTTCCGAATTTTATTATGGATTCATATATTGATTGCGAATTTGATTCAATGTTTATATATGATTTATGAATTTTATTTAGGGTTCTTATGATATATTGTATATAATTTACATGTTGATTTCGTAATTAATAGGTTTAGGGCAGTACGTTTTAATATATGTTCTTGATGATTTTTGATTAATTTTCATGAGTTCGTGCATCACAAATCGTGTGCTTAAGGGCTGACTTTGTGGCTTCTCCTTAGGTACCGATTTTATATTCCAAAACAATTTAGATTGCTTCATACGCTGAGTTGCTGTGATTTAGATTGTTTATTAGGGCGTTTATAACCATGAAAATTTACATGTTATAGCAAGGTGAGGTGACGCCATACTTGTTGCATGTCTCTGATTTGACTTATTGTGCTTATGTGTTAATCGTGTTTAATTTCTACGCTGAGTGTCTTTAAACTGATTAATACTACGTTTAGGGTTATACGCTGAGTTAACTCTAGATAATTAAGAAGTCTTAACGATTAGATGAACCACTGAGGGCTGTAATTAGAATTGGAATTAAAATTGTCAAAATGCTATGTGAAATATTGCTGCTTTGAATCTCTTATTTTCGATTAATGCATGTGTAAAGTGTTTTTGTGTTATGTGTTCTTGTGAAGAAGATGATCATATGTAAATAATAGTTTTAGGTTTATTTTCGTGACATATAGATGTTTAGATACACTTTACAAACCAAAAGTTATAATCTAACAAATCATACAACATGATATTGTAATTCATACAGAAAAACTAAAGAGCCAAGAGTTTAGTCGAATCACACTTTAGAAGAACCTTGAAGATGCTTCAGCAAAGGATGAACACGAAGATGAAAGGATGGTGCGAATTAGAGAGGTGAAGGTGGTTCGGCAATTCAGTTTCTGTATAGGATTTGTGGAGGCAATTTGGTAGAGTTTTGGCTAGTATTTTGTGAGATAAAAGATAAAAAATTTAAGGGCTGCCGAATTCTTTATATAGGAGAGAGGAGGAGCATTAGGGTTTTGTCTCTTAAGAATTTCAGCAAGGCTGCTAGGGTTAGATTTTTAGGTGTGTGCCGAAACTCTCCTTCTTCTTTTCTTGTAAGGTAAGTCTTCTCTTATTCATTAATTCCCACCGAATTTCTCTTGATAATTACTGAAAAATTCTTCCTTTTCTTCTTGAGTAATTCAGCATAAAACCTAAATGAACTTGTATGGAATCAAGTCTAGATTCATTTAGGTTTTCTTCATGTATTTCGAAATATAATTTCTCTTTTAATTCGGAATCAATTTCCTTCTTTGATCCGAATTCTTCTGTGAATTGTGGATGGAATTCAGTCCACATTCGTCTTGTAATTCTTCAAGTAATTCGGCAAAACCCTTCCTATGCCGAATTCTTCTTTCTTGCCGTGCACTTCTCTTGCAATGCATGTGCATGGCATGCTTTTCAATTAATCCAATTTCTCTTCTTTTAATTCCCTGAAAATAATAAAGAAAATAAATATATGTTAGGGAATTAATATTATGCATGCCGAAATTAGTTAGAGTAAGAGTTCGATTCCATTTAGGTTTCTTGGTTCAACAAGGAGTTCTACTTTCACTGAAACTCTTAAAACCTTCGACGTTTCTCAAAACGTCGAGCCATTGTAGACTCCTGAACTGATTAGGATTCCTGATGTGACAAGGAATCCTACTTTGAATCAAACTCTTCATAAAATGATCAAATTTCGACATTTAAGCTCTTTTCAGATATTAACTCTACCAAAGACTCCAACTCGATTAAACGACTCTATAAAATAATAATAAGGGTTAAACAATTGCATAAATGAGGGTAAAACACTTTAAGAACGTCACATATTATGCTCCTATCAACATGAGAAGAGTCTAGGCTAACGGACTATAAACAACTAAGCGCTGCATGGGAGGCAACCCATTTCAACCGAAATTGTGAAGGAGCCGTCTACGAGAGTTTATATTGTCATTTATCATGTGCTTAGAAATTACAACATTATTTTGATCTACATTGAGGACAATGTAATTTTCTAAGTGAGGGGTAGTGATACATGTTTCCATGTGTTTTGTTTTGTTTTGTTTCATAATATCCTATGTGAGCTTTCGTGTTAAATACCTTCTTCTTGTGTGTAAATGATAATATACATGGCATAAATTTGTCTAAACTTCATCATTCTTTGAATATTCAATGACTATGTGCAATAGATTTTAATGAACTCTAGAATGCTAGAACTCACTCTTGTTGATTTTTGAGACTATTATTCATGAAATGCCTTGATTTCGAATATGATTGAGACGATCTTGTTAGGATTACCACCAAAGCCAAATAAAGCATGTGCCTAATTTGTGCCTGTCGTGGGACTCCTTAGTTTTAACCCCTTTGAGCTTACATTGAGCCTATCTTTCATCACCTTATACACATTCCATATGCTTAGATTAGCTATACCTTTACATTTGTTCTCAAAACTTGGTAAAACTTATTATCGTGGAATTGTAACTTGGAGTGATGTTGTGAAACAAGTGTGGGGTGAACTTAGCATTGTTTATAAATTGATTAATGTCGTGCCTAAAAGAAAAGAAAAGAGAAACAATTCGGACAGAAAAATAAAAAGAGAAAAATGTTAGTCTGAAATAAAAATGAAAAAGGCACGGTTTCAAGTGATTTTTGCTAAGTTGATTGTGAAATTGGAGTTTGTTTGTAAATTGAAGGTCTATCATTGTATACATGACCTTTGATCGATTTCACTATGTTTGGGAAGAAAAGATTGAAGAATGGGCCCAACAAGTTGAAACTTGGCCCTTGGAGTGAAGTCATAAGAAGCATTGAGCTTTACTAAGTCTTGGTGACATTTATCACCACTATCCTAAATGTGAATTCCTTATGCCGAGCCCCATTATATTCCCTTGTAAAGATCTCTCATGTTTCCTAAAATAGAAGAACTTTGTATGTGGAGATTATCTCAAGAGTTGAGCTTATGGTTCATTTGTGCACATAATTGTTAAATGAAGTTTATCTTGATAAAACTATTCACAAAGTGCCTTTATTTGATGACATATGCAAGTTACTCTTTGTAATTCTCAATCTATTTTCTTGCATATACTTTGAGTGAATATTGCCATATCATGAGTGAAAAGAAGAGAGTATGCCTAGTGAGAAGGATGGGATTAACTTGACATGTTTACATGCTTATTTTCTCACTTCTTACGTATTCATACCATGAAACATATCTATGACGCACTACCAGATCCGAGAGAATAGCCGACGAAAAAAATTTCGTCGACTATGCCGAATTTTCGTCGGCTATACCTTCTGCCGACGAAATTTTCGTCGGCTATAATTCGTCTGAAAAACGCCGTCGGTAATACCAATGGCCGACGAAAATAACGAAATTGTCGGCTATATTCGAGTATGGCCGACGACTTTACCGACGAAAATTAATTTCGTCGACCAAACCTGGGCAAAATATACGACGAAATTCGTCGGATATTTTCGAGTATGGCCGACGATTTTGGCAACTATAGCCGACGAAGAAAATCAATTTCGTCGGCTATTTGTTCTTAAAGATAGCCGACGATTTTGTCTATTTCGTCGGTTATTCCGTCAGAATATATTAATATTTTAAGTTCGTCAGAATATATCAATATTTTAAGAGGCATAGCCGACGAAATAATGTGATTTTCGTCGGTAATAAAAGTTATAGCCGACGAAATAAGGTCAATTTCGTTGGCTATTCTTAAATTTTGGGGAAAAAAATTAAATTATGCTTTGGTTCAACTGAATATGCAATCTTTCAGGAGGAGGAGGATGCCGGAGGAGGAGGAGGAGGACGTCGGCGCCGATTTGAGGAGGAGGAGAGTGGAGGAGGAGGATGCCGGCGCCGGAGGAGGAGGAGAAGGAGGAGGAGGACGCCGATTTGAGGAGGAGGAGAGCGGCGGATTGGAGACGCAGATCGGCGGAGGAGAGCGGAGGAGGAGTTTTTCAGGAGGAGGAGAGAAAAAAGGCGGGCTGAAAGATTTAAAGCAGAGAGAATAGCCGACGATTTAAAAGATTTCGTCAGCTATACTTTGGAAGATCAACAGCTGTCGGATCTGAGCCATCCAACGGCGGACAATAAAAAGGCGCGGATCGTGATAGGAGCATAAAATGCGACGTTCTTAATATGTTTTTATCCCCATTTATGCATTTCTTATCCCTTATTGTTGTATTATAGAGTCATTGAGTCATGTTAGAGTCGTTGGCAAGTGTTGGTGAATAAATTGAGCTAAAAATGCAGAAATGTCGATTTTTGAAGAGTTTTAGTTTGAGTAGGACTCCTTGTGGTACTAGGAATCCTGTTTGGACTAGGAAACCTGTTTTGACTAGGAAACTTGTCGGAATTGATTTCTTTATCTTTCGTCGTTTCTAATATTTGTGTGGATGTGGTTTGTGCTATAAAATGTTAAATTGCATAATTATGGTGGAGTCCTTATTGAACTAGGATTCCTAATAAGAGTTTGATTGTGACTAGGACTCCTTTTTCAAGTAGAACTCTATTTGGAAAAGGAATCCTTACTAAAGTGGGAATCCCAGTTGGATAAGGATTCTACGAGTTTGAGTCCTAACTGAAGTCTACAAGTGAAGAGTTTTAGTCGAACAAGGAGTCTACAAACGCTCGACGTTTTTGAATCGTCGAAAGAATTTCATTGAAAATACAACTCCTTGTTGGACTAGGATTCCTTATCTATCTAGGACTCTTACTCATGATAATTGTGCTACATCTTTTTATCTTCTTTTTAATTTAATTCTTATTCTTATTTTCAGGAATTAAAGAGAAGATTAATGGAGGATTTTTGAGAGAATTTTCGGTGGAAAAGAAATGATGCTTGCCGGCCAAGATAAGAGAAGGAGGAAACCAAATTGGATTTGGTTTCCTTGTAACATTTTGCAAGGGACTCTTTGCCGAATTAAAGGAGAACTTATTGAAGATAAATCAAGGAGGCCGGCCAAGATAAGAGATGGAGGAAGAATTAATTCTATTTTACATAGAATTTTCGGAAAAGAAAAGAAAAGAGAAAAGAGGGGAATGCATGTGGACTGAATTATGGCTTTGTGCAATAACTTGGTGCCGAATTAAAGAGGATTTAATTGAAGATAATTGAAGGGGATTTTCGGCAGCAACTAAAGAAAAGAGAAGAAGATTTTCGGTTGGAAAAATAAAACCCTTGCCGAAACCATATCCAACTTGGTTTCGGTTTGCTTGTGCTCTACTCTTGCCGAACCCTAGCATTGCCTCTCCCCTATAAATACAACACTTTGTATTCATAAAAATATCTCCCTTTTCCTCACTTTTACCTTGCCGAATCCCTGCCAAATTATTTCCACAAATTATATACCAAGGAGCAAAGCCGAATCCACCTTCCATCTCTCACAAAAATCCACCATCACCAATCCTTGCCGAAATCTTCATAAGGTTGTAATCATGGATTGTATTATTTTGGTTTTTATTGCTTTGTATTTAAACATAACTTTGTCTATGAAGTATGTTTTGGTTTATGGATTTAATTTCGGTATTGATAATCATATATGGGATCTTTGGATCTTTGTTATAAATGTTTGGGATTTTTATATATGATTGCCGATTTATGCATGTGATACGATTAAATATGTTGTATGGGCAGTAGTTTTTAGCATGTTTTCTTGATTTTAATTAGGTTTATTTCCTTAATTCGTGTGGAACCGAAGGAGATATCTAGATGCATTCGATGGCCATGAGTGTTATCTAGGTATTAAATTCATATTCCGATTTAATACATGTTGAATTACACGCATGTTGGATTTGACATGTATTAATCTAAGGGTAAGAGTAATTATGGAAATTTACATGTCGATGTGAGATGGGTGACGCCATACTTGCTAACATGTTCCAATTCGACATATTGTGCTTATGTGCTAATTGTGTTTAATTTCTACGCATTGTGTTATTAAACTGATTAGTACCATGTTTAGGATTACACGCATGTTGGATTCTAAATACTTGTGATGTTTTGAATAATTAGAATAACCGCATTGGCTCTAATTAAATTGGAACTTAATTGATCTTGAATTTGATATTTGCTGCTGCTCCTATTACTTGTTTTAATTATATTGCATGTGTAATGTGATTTGTGTTTGGTGATTGTGTGAAAGGTGATGATCAATTGTATATAATAATTTAGGTTTTAGTATTTGTAAAAATTCAGTAGGTAATTTAGTTATAAAAATCGACACCCCCTTTAGTACAATACTTTATGTGATTAAAATCCCTTGATTTCCCCGGATAGAACGATCCCTACTTGTCAATACTACACTCGACAAAAGAAGGGTATTATTTGTATGTAGTTGTTTTGCAGGTACTTTGTGCTCAGAAACACCTCCATCAGATCGCAAGAGTTTAGCCGACGAAAATTATATTTCGTCGGCTAAACTTAGAGAATAGCCAACGATTTACAATATTTCGTCGGCTATTCTATGAACATCGTCGGCTATACTTTGAAAACATATTAAACTGCCGTTTTGAGGCCCTAAACGAACTCGAAAGCCCGAAAAGGCCCACACATCGTAGCAAAGCTACGAGTTTGATTCCTGGCGTCGTTCTCTTTCCGGAATGGTATCACAATCGTCATTCGGACGCCGGACGCCAAATCTGCAGTAAACCGGGTTTTGACTTGCAACGGTCAATCTGCTCTTCAACGCCAAATCTGGCCTCACCTTCAACAGATAATAGTTTCAAATCAATGAGACGCAACTAATCATATAAAAATTTTACAAAATTGATTTAACGAACGTCAGGCTACCCATAGGAAAACGAAAGTAAAAAACAGTTAACCGCAACATTCAGCACACGGATATTATCGGAATCTTGTCATTTTTCAACCGTAGGCGTATTTCATTATTTCGGTCATATCTTATTTCACAACATTTTTGCATTTGAAGAGTCTACGTATAGTAACTATTTGAAACTATACATTCACTTAAACACTTAGTAAACAAGTTAAGGAACATTAGTGCATATGTTCTGATTTTGAATCTAAAAGTTTAGAAAATATATTCCAACCGTCAGATATCACCATTTAGATTAAATACATGTATGGAAAAAAATCCAACTACATCTGACAACATTAAAGGCTCGATCGGAACGGTCAACCGGGTCAGTCAAACCTCTAAACGCTTAGAAATGGTAATTGGACTGTCTAAATAACGTTTTTTGGCCTGACCTTCAACAGATAATAGTTTCAAATCGATGCGACGCAACTAATCGTATAAAATACCCACAGATTTTTCACTATTTCTCCCGTTTTTTTTCGTTTTTTTTTTAAACCAGCAGCTGCTGTCTAGATCTGAAAATATATAGACTTATAGCCGACGAAAATGCCAATTTCGTCGGCCAAACTTTCAAAAGTTTTCGTCGGCTAAAGTTTCAGAGAAAGGCCGACGAAAATTCAAATCGTCGACTAAAATATGAATATAGTCGACGATTTTTTTTTTACCAACAAAAAAAAAAATCGTCGGCCATTCTAGGGGAATAGTCGACGATTTTCTTTTTTAGTGACGAAAAAAAAAATCGTCGGCCATTCTAGGGGAATAGCCGACGATTTTTTTTTTAGCGACGAAAATTTTATGTCGTCGGTCGTTTTTTTTTTATTTCGTCGGGAAAAGCCTTTTTTCTGGTAGTGACTTGCAAGCTATGTGTTTTAAAAGATCCTGAGACAATGATTTAGGGGCAGCAGTTTGTTTTTAATAGAGTCTTTTATTTTGTTTTGCTAAGGGTCTAGCAAAAGCTAAGTGTGGGGTAGTTGATAGGAGCATAATATGCGACGTTCTTAAAGTGTTTTACCCTCATTTATGCAATTTTTTAACACTTATTATTGTTTTATAGAGTCGTTTAATCGAGTCGGAGTCTTTGGTAGAGTTGATATCTGAAAAGAGCTTAAATGTCGAAATTTGATCATTTTATGAAGAGTTTGATTCAAAGTAGGATTCCTTGTCACATAAGGAATCCTAATCAGTTCAGGAGTCTACAATGGCTCGATGTTTCTCAAAACGTCGAAGGTTTTAAGAGTTTCAGTGAAAGTAGAACTCCTTGTTGAACTAGGAAACCTAAATGGAATCGAACTCTTACTCTAACTAATTTGGGCATGCATAATATTAATTCCCTAACATATATTTATTTTCTTTATTATTTTCAGGGAATTAAAAGAAGAGAAATTGGATTAATTGAAAAGCATGCCATGCACATGCATTGCAAGAGAAGTGCACGGCAAGAAAGAAGAATTCGGCATAGGAAGGGTTTTGCCGAATTACTTGAAGAATTACAAGACGAATGTGGACTGAATTCCATCCACAATTCACAGAAGAATTCGGATCAAAGAAGGAAATTGATTCCGAATTAAAAGAGAAATTATATTTTTTAATACATGAAGAAAACCTAAATGAATCTAGACTTGATTCCATACAAGTTCATTTAGGTTTTATGCTGAATTACTCAAGAAGAAAAGGAAGAATTTTTCAGTAATTATCAAGAGAAATTCGGTGGGAATTAATGAATAAGAGAAGACTTACCTTACAAGAAAAGAAGGAGAGTTTTGGCACACACCTAAAAATCTAACCCTAGCAGCCTTGCCGAAATTCTTAAGAGACAAAACCCTAATGCTCCTCCTCTCTCCTATATAAAGAATTCGGCAGCCCTTAAATCAATCATCTTTTCTCTCACAAAATACTAGCCAAAACTCTACCAAATTGCCTCCACAAATCCTATACAGAAACTGAATTGCCGAACCACCTTCACCTCTCTAATTCGCACCATCCTTTCATCTTCGTGTTCATCTTTTGCTGAAGCATCTTCAAGGTTCTTCTAAAGTATGATTCGACTAAACTCTTGGCTCTTTAGTTTTTCTGTATGAATTACAATATCATGTTGTATGATTTGTTGGATTATAACTTTTGGTTTGTATACTTTATTAAGAAATTTCGAATTTTATTTTGGATTCATATATTGATTGCGAATTTGATTTATGGTTTATATGTGATTGCTGAATTAGATTTTGGATTCTTATGATATATTGTATATAATTTTGCATGTTGATTTCGTAATTATTAGGTTTAGGGCAGTAGCTTTTTATATATGTTCTTGATGATATTTGATTAATTTGCATGAGTTCGTGCATCACAAATTGTGTGCATAAGGGCTGACTTTGTGGCTTCTCCTTATGTACCGATTTTATATACCAAAACAATTTAGATTGCTTCATACGCTGAGTTGCTATGATTTAGATTGTTTATTAGGGCGTTTATAACCATGAAAATTTACATGTTATAGCAAGGTGAGGTGACGCCATACTTGTTGCATGTCTCTGATTCGACTTATTGTGCTTATGTGTTAATCGTGTTTAATTTCTACGCTGAGTGTCTTTAAACTGATTAATACTACGTTTAGGGTTATACGCTGAGTTAACTATAGATAATTAAGAAGTCTTAACGATTAGATGAACCACTGAGGGCTCTAATTAGAATTGGAATTAAAATTGTCTAAATGCTATGTGAAATATTACTACTTTGAATCTCTTATTTTCGATTAATGCATGTGTAAAGGGTTTTTGTGTTATGTGTTCTTGTGGAGAAGATGATCATATGTAAATAATAGTTTTAGGTTTATGTTCGTGATATATAGATGTTTAGATACACTTTCCAAAGTCCCCCATAATTATTTATAATTCTTTGTGTGAATTAAATGCCCTTGATTTTCCCGGATAGAACGATCCCTACTTGTCAATACTACACTCGACACAAGAATGGTAATATATATGTATCAGATTATTTTACAGGTACAAATTGTGCTCGTATTATGGTCCCATCGAAAATTTTTAGGTTTTCGTGTTTTCGTGTTTGTGTTATGTGTTATGTCTTAGGTTTTTAGGTTTGTGCTGAAACTCTCCTTCTTTTCTTGTAACGTAAGTCTTCTCTTCTTCATTAATTCCCACCGAATTTCCCTTGATAATTACTAAAAAATTCTTCCTTTTCTTCTTGAGTAATTCAGCATAAAACCTAAATGAACTTGTATGGAATCAAGTCTAGATTTATTTAGGTTTTCTTCATGTATTTCGAAATATAACTTCTCTTTTAATTCGGAATTAATTCCTCCTCTTTTCTTGCTTGCCGAAATCTTTTCTTGTAACGCATGCATTCTTCTTTCTTGCCGTGCACTTCTCTTGCAATGCATGTGCATGGCATGCTTCTTTCTCATGTGCAAGGCATGCTTTTCAATTAATCTAATTTCTCTTCTTTTAATTCCCTGAAAATAATAAAGAAAATAAATATATGTTAGAGAATTAATATTATGCATGCCAAAATTAGTTAGAGTAAGAGTTCGATTCCATTTAGGTTTTCTGGTTCAACAAGAAGTTCTACTTTCACTGAAACTCTTGAAACCTTCGACGTTTTGAGAAACGTCGAGCCATTGTAGACTCCTGAATTGATTAGGATTTCTGATGTGACAAGGAATCCTACTTTGAATCAAACTCTTCATAAAATTATCAAATTTCGACATTTAAGCTCTTTTCAGATATCAACTCTACCAAAGACTCCGACTCGATTAAACGACTCTATCAAACAATAATAAGGGATAAACAATTGTATAAATGAGGTTAAAACACATTAAGAACGTTGTATATTATGCTTCTATCAACTACCCCACACTTAGCTTTTGCTAGACCCTTAGCAAAACAAAATAAAAGACTATTAAAAACAAACTGCTGCCCCTAAATCATTGTCTCAGGATCTTTTAAACGCATAGCTTTCAAGTTAAGCATCCAAATGTAAGCACAATAATCTCAAGCGTCATAGACATGTTTCATGGCATGAACAAGTAAGAAGTGAGAAAATAAGCATGTCAACATGTCAAGTTAATTCAATCCTCCTCACTAGGCACACTCTCTTCTTTTCACTCATGATATGACAATATTCACTAAAAGTATATGCAAGAGAATAGATTGTAAGGCAACAAATGGCTTGCATATTTCATTAAATAAAGGCACTTTGTGAATAGAATTATCAAGATAAACTTCATATAACAATCATGTGCACGAATGAACCAAAACCATAAGCTCAACTCTTGAGATAATCTCCACATACAAAATTCACCTATTTTAAGAATCATGAGAGATCTTTGCAAGAGAATATATTGGGGCTCAGCATAAGGAATTCGCATTTAGGATCGTGGTGATAAAATGTCACCAAGACTTAGCAAAGCTCAATACTCCTTATGACTTCACTCCAAGGGCCAAGTTTCAACTTGTTAGGCCCATTCTTCATTCTTTTCTTCCCAAAAATAGTGAAATCAAACAAAGGTCATGTATACAATGATAGACCTTTAATTTTCAAACAAACTCCAATTTCACAATCAACTTAGCAAAAATCACATTGAAACCGTGCCTTCCTCTCTTTTGTTTCGGACTAATCTTTTTATTTTTTTTTTATTTTTTTGTCTGAATTATTTTTCTTTTCTTTTCTTTTAGGCACGGCATTTAATCAATTTATTCAACATTGCTAAGTTCACACCACACTTGTTTCACAGCATCACTCCAAGTTACAATTCCATGATAATAAGCTTTACCAAGTCTTGAGAACAAAGGTAAATGTATAGCTAATCTAAGCATATGGAATGTGTATAAGGTGATGAAAGATAGGCTCAATGTAAGCTCAAAAGGGTTGAAACTAAGGAGTCCCACGACAGGCACAAATTAGGCACATGTTTTATTTGGCTTTGGTGGTAATCCTAACAAGATCTTCTCAATCACATTCGAAATCAAGGCATAGTCATGAATAATAGTCTCAAAAATCATCAAGAGTGAGTTCTAGCATTCTAGAGTTCATTAAAATCTATGGCACATAGTCATTGAATATTCAAAGAATGATGAAGTTTAGAATAAATTTCTGTCATTTATTATATTTATCGCACAAGAAGAAAGTATTTGGCACAAAATCTCACATAGGATATTATGGAAACAATTTAACTCAAATATTGTATGTCAATCATAATCTCACATGTTCATACCAATCATAATATCTATGAAACTCACAATTAATTTTATGATTATGCAAAACAATCATCTATGCATTCAAAGATATAATCATCATCGACTCATTTAGGGGCATCTATGACTCGATCTTAACTAAAAACAAACGAAAATTTTTAAATTTTTCTGAACTTTTCTTTTTCTGACTCGAAATAATTAAAATAAATATAACAAAACACATGGAAAACATAACAAAACACATGGAAACATGTATCACTACCCCACACTTAGAAAATTACATTGTCCTCAATGTAAATCAAAATAATGTTGTAATTTCTAAGCACATGATAATTCTCATATCTCCATTTATACAATTCAACCAAAAAGAGTTGAGGGATTAGAAAATACAAACTCTCGTAGACGGCTCCTTCACAATTTCGGTTGAAATGGGTTGCCTCCCATGCAGCGCTTAGTTGTTTATAGTCCTTTAGCCTAGACTCTTCTCAAGTATACTAGTATCTTGGTGCGTCCTCCATATTAATTTCTTCAATGGTGTGCTCCTCAAAAGGCTCGTAATAAGGTTTGAGTCGATGCCCATTTACCTTAAACGTTTTTCCTGTTTCAATACTCTAAATTTCAATGGCACCATGAACAAACACATTAGTCACAACATAAGGACCAACCCAACGTGATCTTAATTTTCCAGGAAATAATCTAAGACGAGAATGAAATAACAAGACTTTTTGTCCAATTTCAAACGGTTTTCTCCTCAATTGCTTGTCATGATAAACTCTCGTCTTCTCTTTGTAAATCCAAGCGGCATCATATGCATCATTTCGTATTTCCTCAAGCTCGCTTAATTGCAATTTCCTGTGCAAGCCTGCCGAATCTAAGTTCATGTTGAACTCTTTAACTTCCCACCACACCTTGTGCTCTAGTTCCACTGGGAGATGACATGCTTTGCCGTATGTAAGCCTAAAGGGAGACATCCCTATAGGCGTCTTGTAGGCTGTCCTATATGCCCACAAAGCATCATCAAGTCAGTCGCTCCAATCCTTCCTTGTTGAGCCAACAGTTTTCTCTAAAATCTTCTTGATCTCCCTATTTGAAACTTCTGCCATTCCACTTGTCTGAGGGTGATATGGGGTGGAAACCTTATGAGTTACTCCGTATTTCTTGAGTAACGCCTCTATTGTTCTGTTGCAAAAGTGAGAACCTCCATCGCTTATAAGAACACGTGGTACTCCAAATCTGGAAAATAAGTTAGTTCTCAAGAATTCTGCAACTTTAGAATCATTAGTCCTTGTGGCTTTCGCCTCCACCTACTTTGAAACATAATCAACAGCCAATAAGATATAAAGAAAGCCTTTGGATGAGGGAAAAGGTCCCATAAAATCTATACCCCATAAATCAAAAATTTCAACCTCTATAATAGGAGAAAGGGGCATTTGATCTTTTGGACCAATGTTACCTGTTCTTTGTCATCTGTCACACGTTTTACACATGGTATACGCATCTTTAAAAATTGTAGGCCAAAAGAATCCACAATCCAATACCTTAAGAGCTGTCTTCTTAGGTCCAAAATGATCTCCACACACCTCATTGTGACAAAAAGCTAGGATCGACCTATGCTCTTCTTGTGGGACACATCTTCGAATGATCTGATCACCATAAAATGACATTTTTCCCAATTCAAAACAAGGTTAGTTTCTACACATCTTTCCAAGATTAATTCCAAATTTTCTAAACATGCATCAAAGTCTTGTCCATAAACAGAAAAATCATCTATAAAGACTTCAATGATATTTTCAATATAATCTGACAAAATCGAATACATACAACGTTGAAATGTACCTGGTGCGTTGCATAAACCAAAAGGCATGCGTCGATAGGCAAACGTACCAAAGGGGCACATAAACGTTGTCTTCTCTTGGTCATCCGGGTGAATGCAAATCTGATTGTACCCGCTATACCCATCCAAGAAGCAATAGAACTCGTGTCCAGCTAATCTTTCAAGCATCTGGTCCATGAAGGGCAAAGGCATGTGATCCTTGCGTGTAGTAGCATTCAGCTTTCTGTAGTCGATGCACATCCTATGACCTGTCACCAATCTTTGTGGCACAAATTCATCCTTGTCATTCTTCACAACTGTGACTCAACTCTTCTTGGGTACAACTTGGACGGGTGAGATCGATTGGCTATCCGAGATCGGATATATCACGCCACAATCAAGTAATTTTATTACCTCGTCCTTCACAATCTTCATCATAAGGGGGTGTAAACGTCTCTGACCCTCCCTAGTAGGCTTGGCTCCTTCTTCGAGCAAGATCCTATGCACGCATGTAGTAGGGCTTATACCCTTGATATCCGCCAAAGTCCATCCAATGACGGTCTTATTCCTCTTAAGCACATCAGTCAATTGAGTTTCTTGCTGCTTATTCAGCTTGGATGACACAATAACTGGTAGAGTGTCATCGTTTCCCAAGTATATGTACTTCAAGTGATCTGGTAGAGCCTTAAGCTCTAATGTTGGGGCCTGTTCCACAGATGGTAGAATTTTATTAGTGGAAATTGGAAATGACAAAAGTTTGTTAGAACCCACATAAGGTAGTGCCTCTATTTCGGCAACCACTTGTGCCATACACGGCTCAAGTTCGAGCCATGGTTCTTCTGAAATCCGATCTCCTCGTTTGTCAATTCCGGCTGATGGAGCTATTATCCAAGCACATTGTACCTGCAAAATAACTTCATACAAATATTACCCTCTTGTGTCATCGTTAGTATAGGACAAGTAGGGATCGTTCAATCCGGGGAAATCCAGGGCGTTCAATCACATAAAGCATTACAAAATCATATTGGGGATTTGAAATTTGATTCTATATTCTACTGATTTTTACGAAATTAAATCATAAATTATATATTTACATGTGATCAACATCTTTCAAACAAAACACATCACACAAAACTCCCATGTCAAATAACAAACCGATCACGAAACAACAATATGACAGAAACATTTATCACCGATTTCATGCAATTTAGTTCCAATTATAACTAGAGCCCTTCGTGGTTCATCTAATCATTCAAAACTCCTCAATTATTTAGAATTAGCTTCGTGCATAACCCTAAACATAGTGCTAATCAGTTTAAAGACACTTCGTGTAGAAATTAAACCAAGAAACACATAAGCACAATGAGTCGAATTGGAAACATGCAACAAGTATGGCGTCACCTCACCTTGCTTCAACATGCATATTTTCTGAATTACTCTACTCCTTAGAACCAATACAAGATCAATTAACTTCGTGTATAATTTACCCCATATTTATGGTTCGGCAACATAAAGAAATAAACCTAAGGATCGCTTAGCTAAAGCTACCCTTAACCCTATAACTTGTTGTGCATACGAATTCAGAAAATAAACCAAATAAAATCATCAAATCATGCAACAAACATACTGCCCTATTGCCATACAATCAATTCGTCACATACATGTTTATCAATTAAACAAAAAGAAAACCAAAACACATAACAGAATTTCGGAAATCCAATGTAAAATTAATAAAACCAAATAACAAACCACAAATCCTTACAAACTTCATAGACAAAGTTAAGTAATTATACAGAAAATTACAAGCCATGAGAGATGAGTGATTCACACTTTAAATGAAACCTTGAAGAAGATTCAACAAAGGAGGATTCGGTAGTGACAAAGACTTGCGATCGGTGGTGGTGATGAACTATGGAATCGGCTTGAATTTTCTATGGGATTTGTGGTGCTAATTGGACAGAGTTTTGGCTAGTGAAAAGTGAGAGAGAAGAGATCCCCTTTTCTGAAATTTCGTTGGCCTTTTATATAGGAAAAACCCTAGGGTTGCCGATAGCAATAAGGAATGAGAATTCCTTTCCTAGTTGGCTTATGTTTCCTTGCCGGCCAAGCTTTGCATTCTTGGACATCAATTCTGATCTTGGACTTCAATCAACCTCATTTGAATAGCATGGACATGTCCAATAAGTCTTTAGATCCATAATATCTGATCCATGCTTCCAAAAATCCAATGGAGAGTTATCCTGATGCAGCCGGGAAAGTTGTTGTTTTCCCGGCAGAATGACCTTACTCCAGTAAATCCGGCATAACTTCCTCCTTAGAGCTCTGATTGATGCGATTTCAAGTCCCAGAGAAACTAGACTCGTAGAGCTTTCCAACGGCATATGGCACGTTCTCTGGTTTTAAGCGATGTGTTCCACAGAAGTCAGAACACAGTCCTAGGAAAATCCTGGTAATCCCTGGTGATCTTTGTTCAAACTGCCAAGTTGCAGCCATCTTTTGGATGACTTCCCGAACTCCGATTGATCTGAAATTTTGACCAAATACACAATAGCTTGCTAACTATATGCATACCAAATTTGGAAAAGAAGAAGTCAGTCAAACACAGGCCTCAAAATCACGAAAACAACATATTTTGCACTTTTTTCTCAGATTTCTATACTTAGTCGTTTTTCTGACAATTAAGCACACTTTCTCCAAAACTCTACCAAATTGACACTAAACTAAATTATGACTCTATCTTAGATAAATAAGGGTTAAACGAAGCATAAATGAGGGTAAAAACTGGTGGGAGCCGAAACTCACACTAATTTAAAACCCTGCAAAATGTCATCGTTAGTATGGATAAATAGGGTTCGATCAATCCGGGGAACTTGAAGGGTAATCGAGAATTAAAGTGTTAACAGAAACATAACAATGGGGGATTCGGAATTGGGATTAAATACTTACTGAAAATAAAAATCTAAATTATATATATACAAGTGATCAACAATTCCACACAAAGCATAGCACAAAGAACCTCAAAATCATGCATGACACGAACCAAAGAACAAATAGGCAGCAAGCATACAATCGGCAATTCCTATGATTTAACTTAATTCCAATTTTAATTAGAGCCCTCAGCGGTCCATCTAATCGTTAAGACTTCACAAGTATTTAGAGTTAACTCAGCGTATCACCCTAAACATAATGCTAATCGGTTTAAAGACACTCAGCGTAGAAATTAAACACGAAGAACATATAAGCACAAAAGCCAAATTGGAAACACATAAACAAGCAAGTCGTCACACATCTTGTTTAAACATGCAAATTTTCAGAATTATGGTAACCCTCTTAAGTGACTTAGACACAACAACTCAGCGTATGATGCAATCTAAATTACTTTGGCAAGTGAAATCGAGACCCTTGGAACTGCCATGACAAGGGCAGCCCGCACGTACACGATTTTTATGCATAGAATTCATGAAAATTAATCAAGCAAATCATAGAAACAAACACAAATATGCTACTGCCCCATTCAAAGAATTCGGAAATCATACATGAAATTGTTTATACAAACATCACATAACTTCAATAGAAACCGAAATTATAACATTCATACAAAACCAAAATTAAACCAAGTATTATTACAACAAAGATTGTAACAAGGCAGAAAATAATACAAGCCATAGGGATGAATCACTACTTGAAAAACCTTGGAAGATTCAGCAAGAAGTGGTGGAGTGCACGGATGAAGGTAGGTTAGGGTTCTTGCGATTTTGTTGTGGGAGAATGGATGTGTTTCGGCTTGATGATTTTCTTCCTTCACTTGAGAGAACTTGGGCAGAACTTTTGCTAGTATTTTCGTGCAGAATATGATGATCTTGAAGAGAGGCAGCCGGCCAAGTTATATGGGGAACAAAGAGAAACCCTAGCTGATGGGATCAAATGCGTGCACAATTTGTACCTGCAAAACAATCTCATACAAATAATACCCTTCTTTTGTCGAGTGTAGTATTGACAAGTAGGGATCGTTCTATCCGGGGAAATCAAGGGCTTTTAATTACACAAAGTATTGTACTAAAGGGGGTTACGATTTTTTTTCTAATAACCTACTGAATTTTTACGATTTTTACAAAACCTAAGCTATTATATACAATTGATCATCACCTTTCACACAATCACCAAACACAAGTCACATTATACATGCAATAAAATTAAAACAAGTAATAGGGCAGCAGCAAATATCGAATTCAAGATCAATTAAGTTCCAATTTAATTAGAGCCAATGCGGTTATTCTAATTATTCAAAACATCACAAGTATTTAGAATCCAACATGCGCGTAATCCTAAACATGGTACTAATCAGTTTAATAACACAATGCGTAGAAATTAAACACAATTAGTACATAAGCACAATATGTCGAATTGGAACATGTTAGCAAGTATGGCGTCACCCATCTCACATCGACATGTAAATTTCCATAATTACTCTTACCCTTAGATTAATACATGTCAAATCCAACATGCGTGTAATTCAACATGTATTAAATCGGAATATGAATTTAATACCTAGATAACACTCATGGCCATCGAATGCATCTAGATATCTCCTTCGGTTCCACACGAATTAAGGAAATAAACCTAATTAAAATCAAGAACACATTCAAAACCTACTGCCCATACAACATATTTAATCATATCACATGCATAAATCGACAATCATATATAAAAATCCCAAACATTTATAACAAAGATCCAAAGATCCCATATATGATTATCAATACCGAAATTAAATCCATAAACCAAAACATACTTCATAGACAAAGTTATGTTTAAATACAAAGTAATAAAAACCAAAATAATACAATCCATGATTACAACCTTATGAAGATTTCGGCAAGGATTGGTGATGGTGGATTTTTGTGAGAGATGGAAGGTGGATTCGGCTTTGCTCCTTGGTATATAATTTGTGGAAATAATTTGGCAGGGATTCGGCAAGGTAAAAGTGAGGAAAGGGAGATCCCTTTTTATGAATACAAAGTGTTGTATTTATAGGGGAGAGGCAATGCTAGGGTTCGGCAAGAGTAGAGCACAAGCAAACCGAAACCAAGTTGGATATGGTTTCGGCAAGGGTTTATTTTTCCAACCGAAAATCTTCTTTTCTTTTCTTTAGTTGCTGCCGAAAATCCCCTTCAATTATCTTCAATTAAATCCTCTTTATTTTGGCACCAAGTAAATGCACATGTCTTCAATGAGGTCCACATTCATCCCAAGATTTTCTCCTTTCTTCTTTTCCGAAAATTCTATGTAGAAGTAGAATTAAATCCTCTCCTTCTTGTCTCTTATCTTGGCCGGCCTTCAAGAGTCCAAATCCATCTCTTTTTCTTTTCTTTAGCCGTGTATTATCCAAGAAAAACTCTAGGCAAAAATCGGAAATTAATTGCTAGGTCTTTGTATGGCACAAAGAAACCAAATCCAATTTGGATTCCCCTTCTTTCTCTTCCACGGCAAGGAACATCTTCTTGCCGAAAATTCTCTTGATTTCTTCCATTAATCTTCCAAATATCTTCTCTTTAATTCCTGAAAAATAAGAATAAGAATTAAATTAAAGAGAAGATAAAAAAATGTAGCACAATTATCATGAGTAAGAGTCCTAGATAGATAAGGAATCCTAGTCCAACAAGGAGTTGTATTTTCAATGAAATTCTTTCGACAATTCAAAAACGTCGAGCGTTTGTAGACTCCTTGTTCGACTAAGACTCTTCAATTTGTAGACTTCAATTAGAACTCAAACTCGTAGAATCCTTGTTCAACTGGGATTCCTACTTTGGTAAGGATTCCTTTTCCAAATAGAATTCTACTTGAAAAAGGAGTCCTAGTCACATTAAAACTCTTATTAGGAATCCTAGTTCAATAAGGACTCCACCATAATTATGCAATTTAACCTTTATAGCACAAAACCGATCCACACAAATATTAGAAACGACGAAAGATAAAGAAATCAATTCCGACAAGTTTCCTAGTCAAAACAGGTTTCCTAGTCCAAACAGGATTCCTAGTACAACAAGGAGTCCTACTTAAACTAAAACTCTTCAAAAATCGACATTTCTGCATTTTTAGCTCAATTTATTTACCAACACTTGCCAACGACTCTAACACGACTCAATGACTCTATATTACAACAATAAGGGATAAGAAATGCATAAATGGGGGTAAAACATATTAAGAACGTCGCATTTTATGCTCCTATCAACTACCCCACACTTAGCCTTTGCTAGTCCCTTAGCAAAACAAACAAAAAGACTCAACACTACAGCCCCTAAAATGATTGTCTCAGGATCTTTAAACACATAGCTTTCAAGTTAAGCATTCAATGTAAGCACAATAATCCCAAGCGTCATAGACATGTATCATAGCATGAACAAGTAAGAAACGAAAATCACAAGCGATGACATGTTATGTTGATTTCATCCTCCTCACTAGGCATACTCTCTTCTTTTCACTCATGATATGGCAATTCACTCATAGTATATGCAAGCGAATAGATTAAGAGTTACAAAGAGTAACTTGCATATTTCATCAATTCAAAGCACTTTGTGAATTAATATTTCAGGAAAAACTTCATATAACAACTATGTACACAAATGAACCAAAGCCATATGCTCAAATCTTGACAAAAATCTCCACATACAAAGTTTACCTATTTTAAGAATCATGAAAAGATCAACATAATGGTGATAATGGGGATTGGCATAAGGCATTCTCATTTAGGAAGTGGTGATTAAACGTCACCAAGACTTGGCAAAATTCAATCCTCCTTATGACTTCTCTTCAAAAGGGCCAAATTTTTCATGTTGGGCCCAACTTCATTCTTTTCTTCCCCATAACAAAGTAATCATGGACAAAGGTCAAGTATAACAACAATAGACCTTCAATTATCACACAAACTCCAATTTCACAATCACAACTTCGTCCAAATATTTTTTCCTATTGCCGAATCAATTTAATTTTTTTCTTTCTCGGATCAATTATTTTTCTTCTTTTTCTTATCCGATTTTTCTCTTTTTCTCTTCTTTTATTCGGCAACACCTTTTCTTTTCTTAATAATTGGACAAGATCACCCCACACTTACTTCTCATCATCACATCAATTCACAAATTCCATTAAATTTTACCAAGTCTTGACAACAATGGCAAGGATAAACTATTCTAAGATCAAGAAAAGTGTATCAAGGTGATGAGATAAATGGCTCAATGTTGGCTCAAGGGGGTTAAAACTAAGGAGTCCCACGATGGGCACAAATTAGGCATAAGCTTTGTTTGGCATTGGTGGTAATCCTAACATGATCTTTTCAATCCTTTTCAAAATCAAGGCATTTCATGAATAATAGTCTCAAAAATTGTCAAGAGCAAGTTCTAGCATTCTAGAGTTCATTAAAATCTATGGCACATAGTCATTGGATGTTCAAAGAATAATGAAGTCTTGAAAAATTCTGCCCATTTTTATCACTCAAGAAGGAAAGTATATGGCATCAAAGCTCACAAAGGTTATTATGGAACAAAATCAACACAACATACATGCTTCTTACACAATTAAGTTCAAGTCTCAAATGTTCATACCAATCACAAAGTCCATGAAACTCACAATTATTTCTTATGATTATGCAAAACCATCATCTATGTATTCAAGATATAATCATCATAGACTATTTAGGGGCATCCTAAGACTCAAAATTAAAAAGCAACGAAAATAAAGACAAAAAGCACCGAAATTTTTTTAAATTTTTCTGATTTTCTGATTTTTTATTTTCTTTTCTTTTTATGACTCAAAACAAAAACTCAAAACAAATACAAACATGTGAAACATGTATCCCTACCCCACACTTAGAAAATTACATTGTCCTCAATGTACACCTATCATGTAGTAATTTCTAAGCATATGATAAATCACAAGTCCCACATTTACACAATTCAACCAAAAAGAGTTTAGGGATTTAGAAAATTCAAACTCTCGTAGACGGCTCCTTCACACTTTTGGTTGAAATGGGTTGCCTCCCATGCAGCGCTTAATTGTTTATAGTCCTTTAGCCTAGACTCTTCTCCATATCATCAGGATCTTGGTGCGTCTCTGAATTGTATCTCCTCAACGGTGTGCTCCTCAAAAGGTTCGTAGTAAGGCTTAAGTCGATGACCATTCACCTTGAACGCTTTTCCTGATTCCGTACTTTGAATTTCTATAGCACCATGAGAAAACACATTAGTAACAATATATGGTCCTACCCAACGAGAACGCAATTTGCCAGGAAATAATTTAAGACGAGAATGAAATAACAAGACTTTCTGGCCAATATGAAACGTTTTGCCTCTTATCATCTTGTCATGATACATTTTCGTCTTCTCTTTGTAAATCCATGCAGCATCATATGCTTCATTTCTGATTTCCTCAAGCTCGCTCAGCTGCAATTTCCTGTGAAGTCCAGCCTTGTCAAGTTCCATGTTGAATTGCTTGACCGCCCACCATGCTCTATGCTCCAACTCTACTGGAAGATGGCACGCCTTGCCATATGTAAGCCGAAATGGAGACATCCCAATGGGTGTCTTGTATGCTGTTCTATAGGCCCAAAGTGCATCATCAAGTCTGTCACTCCAATCTTTCCTTGATGGGCCCACAGTTTTCTCCAATATGCTCTTGATCTCTCTGTTGGACACTTCCGCCATTCCGCTAGTCTGAGGATGATAAGGTGTGGATACCTTATGGGTAACTCCATATCGTCTGAGCAAAGCCTCTATTGTTCTGTTGCAGAAATGAGAACCTCCATCGCTTATAAGCACACGAGGTACTCCAAACCTGGAAAATATGTTAGTTCTCAAGAAACCTGCAACAACTTTAGAATCATTAGTCCTTGTGGCTTTCGCCTCCACCCATTTAGACACATAATCAACAGCCAACAAGATATAAAGAAAGCCCTTAGATGAAGGAAAAGGTCCCATAAAATCTATACCCCAAACATCAAAAATTTCAACAAATATTATAGGATTTAGGGGCATTTGGTCTCTCTTACCAATGTTACCTGTCCTTTGGCACCTATCACATGTCATACAAAAAGTGTATGCATCCTTGAAAATTGTTGGCCAATAAAACCCGCTTTCTAATACCTTGAGTGCTGTCCTCTTAGCTCCAAAGTGTCCTCCACATGCCTCATTGTGGCAAAATGCAAGGATCGGCCTATGCTCCTCTTGTGGCACACAACGTCTAATCACTTGATCATTAAAAGTCCTCCACAAATATGGATCGTCCCATATGTAGTGTCTTGCATTCTTTTTAATCCTTGTCTTGGCTGCCTGCAAACATGTACTTGGAAAAGTTTTAGTAACTAAATAATTGACAATGTCTGCATACCAAGGTTCTTTTGTGTCCACTCGAAAAAGCTGCTCATCTGGGAAAGTTTCCTGAAGTGGTAACGTTTCCTCTTCTCTCACAATCCTGCTCAAGTGATCCGCCACAACATTTTCGCTCCCCTTCTTGTCCTTGATTTCGATGTCAAACTCTTGGAGTAAGAGAATCCATCGAATCAAGCGTGGCTTAGCATCTTTCTTCTTCATCAAATATCTTAAGGCTGCATGATCAGAATACACAATCACTTTAGAATTCAATAGATATGAACGAAATTTTTCTAAAGCAAATATAACAGCCAACAGTTCTTTCTCAGTTGTAGAGTAATTTAATTGAGCATCATTCAAAGTTCTAGAGGCATAATATATAGCAATCGGCCTCTTCTCTTTTCTCTGTCCAAGCACTGCTCCAACTGCATAGTCTGAAGCATCACACATGATCTCAAATGGTAGGCTCCAGTCAGGTGGCGCCATTATTGGTGCTGATGTCAACAATTCCTTCAACTTGACAAATGCATCTTCACACCCTTTGTCCCATATGAATGGAACCTCCTTCTGCAAAAGGGCACAAATAGGCTTCGCCACCAACGAAAAATCCTTGATGAACCTCCTGTAAAAACCTGCATGGCCAAGAAACGAACGTACCTCCCTTACAGTTGTAGGGGAGGGTAAGTGAAGCATAATATCAATCTTGGCCCTATCTACCTCAATACCCTTTGCAGATATAATGTGTCCTAGAACTATCCCTTGTGTTACCATAAAATGACACTTTTCCCAATTAAGTACAAGGTTAGTCTCTACACATCTTTTCAGGATTAATTCCAAATTCTCTAAGCATACATCAAAGTCTTTTCCATAAACGCTAAAATCATCCATAAAGACTTCAATGATATTCTCAATATAATCACTAAAAATGGAATACATACAACGTTGAAATGTACCTGGTGCGTTGCATAAACCAAATGGCATGCGTCGATAGGCAAACGTACCAAAGGGACATGTGAACGTTGTCTTTTCCTGATCATCTGGGTGAATGCATATCTGATTGTAACCGCTGTACCCATCCAAGAAGCAATAGAATTCGTGTCCAGCTAATCTCTCCAACATCTGGTCCATGAAAGGCAATGGCATGTGATCCTTGCGTGTAGTAGCATTCAACTTTCTGTAGTCGATACACATCCTATGACCTGTCACCAACCGTTGGGGCACGAGTTCATCCTTGTCATTCTTCACAACCGTGACTCCACTCTTCTTAGGTACAACTTGGACAGGTGCAATCCACTGGCTATCTGAGATTGGATAAATGACTCCACAATCCAGCAATTTGATCACCTCGTCCTTCACAATCTTCATCATTGGAGGGTGCAATCGTCTCTGACCCTCCCTAGTAGGCTTGGCTCCTTCTTCAAGCAAGATCCTATGGACACAAGTTGTAGGGCTGATTCCCTTGATATCCGCCAACGTCCATCCAATGGCGGTTTTGTTCCTTTTCAACATGCTAGTCAAGCGTGCTTCCTGCTGCTCACTCAGCTGTGATGACACAATAACTGGTAATGTGTCATCGTCTCCCAAGTATACATACTTCAAATGATCCGGAAGCACCTTCAGTTCTAAAATAGGGGCCTGTTCCACAGATGGTAAAATTTTATTAGTGGAAATGGGAATTGACATATACTTACATGACTTTTTTATGTGGGGTGTTGCCTCTAGCTCGGCAACAATATGCATTAGGCTCGGCTCAAGTTTGAGCCGTTTCTCCTTGGTAATTCTCTCCCCATTTGTGTCAATTCCGGCCCCTTGCTCAATAGCTAGTTGCTATTGATCCAAAGTTTCTGACAAAACCTGCGCAATAGAATCAACTACATCAACATTATAGCAAGGTTTTAAATCAGAAATTGGATACCTCATGGCCTCAAAGATGTTGAAGCCAATCACTTCACCATCGAACTCCATGGTGAGATTGCCTTCAGCCACATCAATTTTCGTTCTTGCTGTCCTCATAAATGGTCGCCCCAACAATAGTTGAGTGGAATTAATGGGCGACTCCTCCATTTGAAGCACATAGAAATCTGCAGGAAATATCAGATTATTTACCTGCACAAGAACATCCTCAACATATCCCTCAGGATACTTGTTAGACCTATCGGCGAGTTGAATGATTACATTGTCCTTTTTCAACTCGCCTAAACCTAGGGACTTATACACATTATAAGACATTACATTAATTGAAGCCCCTAAGTCTAGCAAAACTTTATCAAAATTAAATTGTCCAATTTTACATGGCACAGAAAAGCTGCCAGGGTCTTTCATTTTAGGTGGGAGCGTTCTTTGGAGAACGGCTGAGACCGTCTCACTCATCTTGACCACCTGCTCCTCCCTAGTATGCCTCCTTGTTGTGCACAGCTCCTTTAAGAACTTGGCATACTTTGGAATCTGCTTGATGCATTCCAAAAGGGGAATATTCACCTCCACACGCCTGAATATATCAAGTACCTCCTCATCTGATTTCTCCTTCTTTGATTTTGCAAACCTAGAAGGAAAAGGCAAACTCGAAGATTGGTTAGTAATTAAACCACTTGAGTCAGATTTTACCTTAAGTGTCTCTGAGGTAGCGGGATCTTTTTCTATGTCCCTATTCTTCATAGCCTCGAGCTCAGTCTTGCTCGGTTTGCTCCTCTCGGCCTCCTTGCCGTTTGCCTCCTCATCGTTGCCATGTATCTCCTCATCATTGCCGAGTGACTCTTTGTTGTGCTCGGCATCACCACCAAAAATTTCGTCACCTCTCTTCATGCTCGGCCCCTCCACAACCTTACCACTCCTTGTGGTAATTGCATTTGCTTGCTCATTCTTGGGGTTCTTTATCACTCCTCCAGGTAATCTTCCTTGCTCCTGAATCTGCCCCATGAAATCCACAACCTTCCCCATCTGATTCTTCAACTCAGAAATATCCTTAGTGTTTGAAGTTGTGGATTGCAACAATGTATGAGTTGCATCGTTCAAAGACTTAAGCATGGCGTCATAGTTGGGATTTGACGATGCTTGTGCATTATTGTTGTAGAATTGTTGCTGCTGGGGTCTTGCAAACCCTTGGTATTGCCCTTGAGGTCTTGGTTGAAACACCATTCCTCCTTGATTAGCTTGTGGTGGCGCCACTTGTGTAGGGTTCTGCACATTGCTATTGTTGGCCCAACGAAAATTAGGGTGATCATTAAATCTGGGGTTGAAGTTCTGAAAAGTGGGACGTTGCTGCCCTTGAAAACCAATTGCATTGGCTTCCTCAAAATTATCTCCTCCACCAACTTGTGGACACATATCTGATGAATGCCCCTCCATGCTACACACCCCACAGACTTGGGCATGTTTTTGCTTCATAAACTGAGACATCATTTGAGTGAGTTTCCCCACATCTTCCTTGAGCTCCTTAACAACACTTGATTCCTCATAACCGCTGGCCTCACTGACTCGCCTAGAGGAAGTAGACCCGAATTGTTGTTGATTGGTGAAATGCATCTCCAACAAATTCTTAACCTCCTCTCTACTTTTCTCCATTAAAGATCCACCAGCTGCTGAATCTAAGAATCTCCTCTCCAAGGGACGCAACCCTTCATAAAAGTATTGTAGAAGAAGACCCTCTCGTATCCCATGATTAGGACACGTTGCCACCAAAGCCTTGTACCTGTCATAGTACACATCGAAGCTCTCATCTGGCTCTTGTCTGATTGAGGTGATCTCCTTTCTGATCTGTGTCACCCTTGATGATGGAAAATATTTTGTGAGAAATTCTCTCACCATTGTTGTCCAAGAAACCATCTTCCCAGGTGGTATAGCATAAAACCACTCTTGCGCCCTATCCTCCAATGAAAAAGGAAACGCCTTCATTCTCACATGTTGTAAATCTGCCCCAGTTGGGCACATTGACTCACATCTGAATTCGAACTTCTGAATATGGCGGTTAGGATCCTCTCCACTGAGTCCATAAAACTTAGGCAATTGGTGGATAAATCCACCCTTCAGCTCAAATTCTCCTGACTTGCCAGGTGCAACTGCAGGATATGTTACATTACTTGGTCTTACTACTCCTCCTTGTGGCGCATCTACCTGACCATTCTCCTCTCTTAGTGAAGTCATTCTGAATGTAGGATCAGGTAAATCAAAGTTCAAGTACTGAATTGGTATTGGACTATGGAGTAGCTCGAATTCTGGTTCTTCGTGAAACAAGGGGTTTAGTTCACACGAAGCTTCTGATGGAAATGGTGATGGTGGTGCAACAAAATTTCGGTTGAAAAGTGATGAGGTGGGAGAAACAAATTGATGTTCTGGTGTAGAAGTGCTCGGCAAAACTGGCTCTTCTTCTTCTTGGTTGCAAATTCTTTTCAATCTATCCTCAATCTCTTGTGACCAACCAAGATTCATGTACCTGAAATTATTTAAATTTCGAGGTGTTTAACAAATGAATTATTGTTAGGGTAAGAATATTATACAAGCATAAGTTAGTAAGTTAGTATGTAACAAGTATTGTTAGGTTAACTATAAATATAAGTGTCAACGAAAATTTAACTATAGATATGTAAAAATGTTACACGAAATTCCAATTATGTGTAAGTGTAAGAGAAATTTAAAGTATATTACATTAAAGTTCAACGTGTAAATGTATAATGACAAACAAAAATTTGCAAGTATATGTTACATGAAAAAGTTACAAGTATATTACAAAGATGTATATCACACGAAAATTTTCAAATAAGGCTCACATAATTTCACAAGTATAACAGAAAAATGTGTTTTATGTATCCCTAGTTAAATTGCTATATGATTTGTTCGAATTTTCAAAGTACGTGGAGCAGAGGAGATAACGGTGCAATGGACTGATACAGCCCCCGGTAGTATCATGCTTGATCCGATATACCTCGAAAATTCAAACCAAGAAATGTTTTCTTTTGAGATCAAAAATCTACTTATATCAAACTTATTTAAGGTTTTGAAGCTCGGTGGACGTGCGGCCTAGGTCTATCGACTAGACACAAGGTTCCGTGGTTTCAGAAGGCTAGAACAAAAGTACTAATAATGGAGTGAGGCAAGACTCGTTGTTGGTTACCACGGAGAGCGAACTCCCAATCGACTCACTCACAGGGAATGAACATCAGTCTGTGGGCCTTGAGATCTAGTTAAACAAACCTCAATACCAAAATTAGAACAAACGAACTATGATTGCCCCTTACTCAGTTGAGAACCTTATGTTGTCAGTTCCACTAAAGTGCATAAAAGCCGCCCTCAACCTCATAAAAACGCAAGCGCTAGTATGAAGGGTTAAGGCTAAAAGCAACATTAGTGACCTTACCTATTCCTCTTCCCCTCAAAACCATAAACAAACTTAACACAAATAGACCTTCAAAACTCCCTAACAATTTAAACTAGTTATGTACATCACACGAAAATTTTTGTACAAGTATCTATGTTGGTTCGGTTTTTAGATTACATCAATTATGTATGTATTATGATTGCCGAAACTTAGGATTTCTAGGTGTCTTTTATTCACACAACTTTAAAATTCGAGGTACGTGGAGCAGAGGAGATAACGGTGCAATGGGCTGAAACAGTCCAAGGTAGTATCATGCTTATTCCGATATACCTCAAAAATTAAAGACGAATTTTACCTTTTTGAAGAAAAATAGATTCCACATATGCTTAAGTTATTTTCTAGCGTCTAAAGTGAGGTGATGCTTCGGCACAAGCTGTCGTCTAGGTCGAACGTATTTTACTTTTCTAAGGCGATGTCGTTAAAATTCACGGAGAGTAAACTCTCTTTAGGAACAAGGCAGGTCTCAAAGTTTTTAACCATGGAGGACAAGTCCCCTTTCGACTCACTCACAGGGAATGAACGTCAGTCTATGGGTCTTGAGAACCAGTTTTACAAACCTCGCACCATTCAATGAAAATAACTTGCCCTATAATTGGTAAAATAAACTCGGATCCCTAGCGGTCTCAAGTGTTGATTAAAACCGCCCTCAACCTCATAAAAATAATACCAAGTTAGCGTCTTTATGCGTGGGGGGCCAACGATGGACTAATTCCAACATTGCAGGGCCCGTTTCCCAATCTACACAAAAACATACCTAACATGGCATCACTCGTATGAAGGGTTATGGTTATGATCAACAAAAGAGGCTTCACCTACATGTTACACTTTAGAAACTACAATAAACTACAAGCATACACAAAAACTACCAACTTCCTAGAAATTATCTAGGTGTATCAACATCACAATAATATCACACAAAAATCGGCAATTAAGAGCAAAAACCAAAAACCAAAAATAAAAACAAAAATAAAAATCGGAAAATTAACCTATTTACTATTACATTTCCAAAAAATCCTATTAATACAATTCCCAAAACTATTGCAGAAATTAAATAATTTACAATTATACAAAGTTACAAACAACACTTTATGAATCAAAAATTTATAATTTCCCCGGCAACGGCGCCAAAAACTGATGGGATCAAATGCGTGCACAATTTGTACCTGCAAAACAATCTCATACAAATAATACCCTTCTTTTGTCGAGTGTAGTATTGACAAGTAGGGATCGTTCTATCCGGGGAAATCAAGGGCTTTTAATTACACAAAGTATTGTACTAAAGGGGGTTACGATTTTTTTTCTAATAACCTACTGAATTTTTACGATTTTTACAAAACCTAAGCTATTATATACAATTGATCATCACCTTTCACACAATCACCAAACACAAGTCACATTATACATGCAATAAAATTAAAACAAGTAATAGGGCAGCAGCAAATATCGAATTCAAGATCAATTAAGTTCCAATTTAATTAGAGCCAATGCGGTTATTCTAATTATTCAAAACATCACAAGTATTTAGAATCCAACATGCGCGTAATCCTAAACATGGTACTAATCAGTTTAATAACACAATGCGTAGAAATTAAACACAATTAGTACATAAGCACAATATGTCGAATTGGAACATGTTAGCAAGTATGGCGTCACCCATCTCACATCGACATGTAAATTTCCATAATTACTCTTACCCTTAGATTAATACATGTCAAATCCAACATGCGTGTAATTCAACATGTATTAAATCGGAATATGAATTTAATACCTAGATAACACTCATGGCCATCGAATGCATCTAGATATCTCCTTCGGTTCCACACGAATTAAGGAAATAAACCTAATTAAAATCAAGAACACATTCAAAACCTACTGCCCATACAACATATTTAATCATATCACATGCATAAATCGACAATCATATATAAAAATCCCAAACATTTATAACAAAGATCCAAAGATCCCATATATGATTATCAATACCGAAATTAAATCCATAAACCAAAACATACTTCATAGACAAAGTTATGTTTAAATACAAAGTAATAAAAACCAAAATAATACAATCCATGATTACAACCTTATGAAGATTTCGGCAAGGATTGGTGATGGTGGATTTTTGTGAGAGATGGAAGGTGGATTCGGCTTTGCTCCTTGGTATATAATTTGTGGAAATAATTTGGCAGGGATTCGGCAAGGTAAAAGTGAGGAAAGGGAGATCCCTTTTTATGAATACAAAGTGTTGTATTTATAGGGGAGAGGCAATGCTAGGGTTCGGCAAGAGTAGAGCACAAGCAAACCGAAACCAAGTTGGATATGGTTTCGGCAAGGGTTTATTTTTCCAACCGAAAATCTTCTTTTCTTTTCTTTAGTTGCTGCCGAAAATCCCCTTCAATTATCTTCAATTAAATCCTCTTTATTTTGGCACCAAGTAAATGCACATGTCTTCAATGAGGTCCACATTCATCCCAAGATTTTCTCCTTTCTTCTTTTCCGAAAATTCTATGTAGAAGTAGAATTAAATCCTCTCCTTCTTGTCTCTTATCTTGGCCGGCCTTCAAGAGTCCAAATCCATCTCTTTTTCTTTTCTTTAGCCGTGTATTATCCAAGAAAAACTCTAGGCAAAAATCGGAAATTAATTGCTAGGTCTTTGTATGGCACAAAGAAACCAAATCCAATTTGGATTCCCCTTCTTTCTCTTCCACGGCAAGGAACATCTTCTTGCCGAAAATTCTCTTGATTTCTTCCATTAATCTTCCAAATATCTTCTCTTTAATTCCTGAAAAATAAGAATAAGAATTAAATTAAAGAGAAGATAAAAAAATGTAGCACAATTATCATGAGTAAGAGTCCTAGATAGATAAGGAATCCTAGTCCAACAAGGAGTTGTATTTTCAATGAAATTCTTTCGACAATTCAAAAACGTCGAGCGTTTGTAGACTCCTTGTTCGACTAAGACTCTTCAATTTGTAGACTTCAATTAGAACTCAAACTCGTAGAATCCTTGTTCAACTGGGATTCCTACTTTGGTAAGGATTCCTTTTCCAAATAGAATTCTACTTGAAAAAGGAGTCCTAGTCACATTAAAACTCTTATTAGGAATCCTAGTTCAATAAGGACTCCACCATAATTATGCAATTTAACCTTTATAGCACAAAACCGATCCACACAAATATTAGAAACGACGAAAGATAAAGAAATCAATTCCGACAAGTTTCCTAGTCAAAACAGGTTTCCTAGTCCAAACAGGATTCCTAGTACAACAAGGAGTCCTACTTAAACTAAAACTCTTCAAAAATCGACATTTCTGCATTTTTAGCTCAATTTATTTACCAACACTTGCCAACGACTCTAACACGACTCAATGACTCTATATTACAACAATAAGGGATAAGAAATGCATAAATGGGGGTAAAACATATTAAGAACGTCGCATTTTATGCTCCTATCACTAGCCATTAAGGAATGGTGCAAAACCGGCAAGTAGTAAAAGTTCTTTCCTTTTCTTGTTTTGGCTGAATTCTTTTCCTTTTTGCACAAAGGTTTCTTACCAATTTGATGTAAGAATAATGTCCCTTTTCTTGTATGATTCAGCAATTAAACCTTCCCTTTTGTAGCTAGGACAAACCGGCCAAACCGGCCAAACCTTCCTTCTTCTTTTCTGAAATCGGCAGACTGACCTTTCGGCAATGATTCTAGCATAACTTTTTACTCAGGAAAGCTTTTGATGCGATTCCAAATCCTGAAGAAACTAGACTCAAAGGCCTTCCTCGCCATAAAAGGGTTTCCCCAAATTCGTTGTGGTTCGTCCGGCAGAAATTCCAGAAGTTGACAGACAGGAATCTGCCCGAATTTGAACAGGGTTCTTTATGTTTCTTCTCTTCTTTCCTATTTGCATCCGAGCTTTCCTTGCCTTTTTAGGTCTTCTTTTCCTCTTGCTTCAAGATTTCAATTGTGGAAATATTTTCTGAAAAGTCAAGAAAATAAATATGGTAAGTTTCGGCAAGAATAATCTTCCCTATTCAAAATAGGTTTCCTTGTTCAATCCGATTTCCTTATTCATTTTAGTTTCCTAGACAAGCTAGGTTTCCTAATCCGAATAGGTTTCCTAATCAAAAGAAGTTTCCTAATTTCAATCTTCATAGTTTTTAGAAACGACAAAGCATTTTTACTTTCCTGGTTCAATTAGGATTCCTAGTTTGACTAGGAATTGCCGAAACTTTTCTAATTCAATATCATTGCGCACAATTTCATATTATTTCTGCCAAAGACTCAAGACTCACTCTAATGACTCGATCTTACACAAATAAGGGTTTAGCAAAGCATAAATGGAGGTAAAAACATATTAAGAACGTCGCATAAAATGCTCCTATCAAATTACCCCACACTTAGGTTTTGCTAGTCTCTTAGCAAAATTAAATTAAAAACAAAACTACTACTGCCCCTAAAACAATTGTCTCAGAATCTTAAGAATGCATAGCTTTCAAGTTAAACATTCGAGAGTAAGCATACAAATTCCAAATTCCATAAACATGTATCACACGGCATGAATAAGTGAGAAGCAAACATATAAGCATCAACATGTAAGGTTAATCCGATCCTCCTCACTAGGCATACTCTCTTCTTTTCATTTGATCAAGGCTATTCACTCAAAGTATATGCAAGAGAAAAGATTGTAAGGCATTCAAATAGCTTGCATATTTCATGAAAATAAAGCACTTTGTGAATAATTTTTTGGAAAAACCTCATGTAACAATTATGTGCACGAATGGACCAAAACCATATGCTTAACTCTTGAGAAAATCTCCTCAAATCAAATTCACCTATCTTAAGAATCATGGAAAACGTTTTAAAGGGAGAATAATGGGGCTCGGCTGCATAGGTGAGAATTCTTGGATAAGTGGTGCTTAAAGATATCACCAAAACTTGGCAAAGCTCAATTCTCCTTATGCCATCCCTCCATGGGCCAATTATCATTTTGTTGGACCCAAACTTCATTCTTTTCTTTCCCAAAGCATTGTGAAAACGAACAAAGACCAAATATAACAATGATAGGTCTTCAAATAGATACAAACTCCAAATTCACAACATAATACGAGAGAACTTAGCAATTTTTCATTCAAAGCCATGCCTATTCTTTTTCTTTTGTTTCAGACTTATTGTTTTTTTTTTTTTTTTTTTTTCTGTCCGATTTTTCTTTTCTCTCTTCTGTTCTTTTAGGCACGGCTCACATAAAATATTTCAAACAAATTTCAGCTAAGTTCACCCCACACTTGTTTCATAACATCACACCATGTTAAAATTTCTTCTCGGTTTCAAACTTTTGCCAAGTTTCAATGATAAGGGAAAAGATGTAACTATACTAGGCAAAAGGGAAATGTTTAAGGGTGATGAAACGAAAAGCTCAATGTAGGCTCAAAGGGGTTAAAACTAAGGAGTCCCACGACGGACACAAATTGGGCACATGCTTATTTGGCATTGGTGATAATCCTAGTCAAAACGTTTCCAATCCTTTTCAGAATCAAGGCATGTTATGATTATACAGTTTCGAAGATCATCAAGAGCAAGTTCTAGCATTCTAGAGTCCATCAAATAGCTATAGCACATAATCATTGAATATGCAAAGAATAATGAGGTCTCATGCTTCAAGACTCACTCTAATGACTCGATCTTACACAAATAAGGGTTTAGCAAAGCATAAATGGAGGTAAAAACATATTAAGAACGTCGCATAAAATGCTCCTATTAAAAACATATTAAGAACGTCGCATTTTATGCTCCTATCAACTACCCCACACTTAGCTTTTGCTAGTCCCTTAGCAAAACAAAACAAAAAGACTCAACACTAAAACTACTACTGCCCCTAAATGATTGTCTCAAGATCTTTCAAACACATAGCTTTCAAGTTTACGCATTCTATTGTAAGCACAAAAATTTCAAGCGTCATAGATAGTAATCATGATATGAATAAGTCAGAAGTGAGAAAAATAAGCATGTAAACATGTTAAGTTAATCCAATCCTCCTCACTACGCATACTCTCTTCTTTTCACACATGATTATGGCAATATTCACTCAAGGTATATGCAAGAGAACAGATTGTAAGGCAACAAATAGCTTGCATATTTCATCAAATAAAAGTACTTTGTGAATAGTATTTTCTGAAAAATCTCATGTAACAATTATGTGCAGGAATGGACCAAAACCATATGCTTACTCTTGCGAAAATCTCCACAATCAAAGTTTACCAATCTTAAGAATCATGAAAAGATCAAAATAAAGGTGATGATGGGGTTAGGCATAAGGAATTCTCATTTAGAATGGTAGTGATAACAATGTCACCAAGACTTAGCAAAGCTCAATTCTTCTTATGACTTCAATTAAAGGGCCAAATTTCATCATGTTGGACCCAAACTTCATTCTTTTCTTCCCCAAAACATATTGAACAAGGACAAAGGTCAAATATAACAATGATAGACCTTCAATTATCACATAACTCCAAATTCACAATAAGGACTCAATCTAAACTTTTCTTTTCTTTTGTTTACCGAAATCTTTTATTTATTTTTCTTTGTTTCGGATCGAATCTTTTAATTTTTCTGTCCGAAATCTTTTTCATTTCTTTTTGTTACGGCAACACATACATTTTTATAATTTTGGATTGGCTCACCCCACACTTGCTTCAAATCATCACTCCAAAGTACAATTCCACAATAAAATTCAGCTTTACCAAGTCTTGATAACAAGGGAAAGGGTTAAACTATTCTGAGTTCATGGAATGTGTATCATGGTGATGAAAGAAAATGGCTAAATATAGGCTCAATGGGGGTAAAAATAAGGAGTCCCACGACGGGCACAAATTAGGCAAATGCTTTATTTGGCTTTGGTGGTAATCCTAACAAGATCTTTTCAATCATATTCAAAATCATAGCATAGTCATGAATAATAGTCTCAAAATTCAACAAGAGCAAGTTCTAGCATTCTAGAGTCCATCAAAAAGCTATAGCACATAGTTATTGATTATGCATAGAACAATGAGATTTGAAAAATTTCTGCCCAATTATAATAATAACTCATGAAGAAAGCATATAGGCTCTAAAGCTCACATTAGATGTTATGGAATACAATCACCTCAAACAAGCATGATTCTCATATATCAATCAAAATCTCATAAATTCATACCAATCATAATATCCATGAAACTTACAATTTAATCTTATGATCATGCAAAACCATAATATATGCATTCAAAGATATAATCATCATAGACTTTAGGGGCGTCCTAAGACTCAAACAAAACAAAAATCAAATAAAAGCAACGAAATTTTTTTTTTTAATTTTCTGAATTTTCTGAATTTTCCGATTTTTTATTTTCTGTTTCTTTTAATGACTCAAACAAAAGACTCAAAACAAAAACAAACATGTGAAACATGTACCACTACCCCACACTTAGAAAATTACATTATCCTCAATGTAAACCAGAAATAATGTTGTAATTTCTAAGCATATGATAAAATTCACAAGTTCCACATTTATACAATTGAACCAAAAAGAGTTTAGGATTTGAGAAAATTCAAACTCTCGTTAATGGCTCCTTCACAATTTTGGTTGAAATGGGTTGCCTCCCATGCATCGCTTAATGTTTATAGTCTACTCAGCCTAGACTCTTCACTTCTTAATCAAGTTGTGGGCGACGCCTTTTGGAGTGTACACCTCCAAATTCGTGTCTCCTTACAATGGTTATCAAAAATTGATGTATGATTACTTCACTCTTCAACTGCATCACATCAAGATAAAGAAAATTAGAAGAGTGGAGATGAGAGTTCAAAGAATAAGTTAGTAGTGAGTTAAATATAGAAATCTGCAGGAAATATCAGATTATTTACCTGCACAAGAACATCCTCAACATATCCCTCAGGATATTTGTTAGACCTATCCGCAAGTTGGATAATCACATTGTCTTTTTTCAAAGGTCCTAGACCTAGAGACTCATACACATTATAGGGCATCACATTAATTGAAGCCCCTAAGTCTAACATCACATTTGAGAAGTGTGCTTGCCCAATAATACATGGCACGGTGAAACTGCCTGGGTCTTTCATCTTTGGAGGGAGCTTGCGTTGGATAGCAGCTGAAACTGTCTCGCTCATCTTAACAACTTGCTCCTCTCGAGTATGCCTCCTTGTTGTACATAATTCATTAGAAATGAGTAGATTACAAATGAAAGGATTACATCATTTAAATTACTTAATCCGTCGGATTGTAATCGGAATTATCGGATGAGTCTTCTTCGGTTTCTGAATTGCTCGATAGGGGTAATCTATGTCTTTCCTCACTACTAGAGTCCTCGTTAGTTTCTTCATTTGGATCAACATCAATAAGCAGTGGCTCTTCACGTCGAATTCGCACCGGCGTGTCTAGGTGAATAAAAGAGGAGTCAGGAATACCGTTTGAGTTGGGCTCTTGATACGCGGTGCCACCTTCCTCGTTCTCTTCAGCCACTCCAAGTGTAGACGCCCGGTAAATGTTGCGATGGTGGATAGTGTTGACTACTTTCCACGGGTCCCCCTTGGCGAGATCATCAAGATAAAACACTTGTTTCACCCATGTGGCTAAAACGAACGGGTCATCCTCATACCATGATGTACTAGTGTTCACAGAACTTATGCCGTATTGATCGGTTTTCATGCTCTGCGGCCGTGTGTCAAACCATCTACACTTGAAAAGGTGCACTTTCATGCCTTCCCCATAATGCAGTTCCACAACTGAATGGAGAACACCATAATAGTCAACTCCATCATCCCCACCATGTGCCATAACCCCTGAATTTTGTGTTTTCAGTCTGACGTCTCTCTCTTCACATCGAAATAACACACCATTCACCTTGCACGTCGCATAAACTTTTGAATAGACCGGCTTCATCGCTAGCAGTCTAAGTTCGTGCGACCAATTTGGGTGATTATCATTTTTAATGAGGTCCATCTGCAACCATCAGAATCAACTATAAATATGAATAATTATACACAATAATATATAAATACGTATAGAATAATGTTAAAGTTACGTACCCAGCGGCCGAAATACTCTGCGAATGTCCGGTTGTGGTAATTGAGATCACCTCCTACTTGTTCACAGTTTAGATGCATGTTCTTCCAAAACTGAACTTCTAAACAGTTAATTAGTACCCACCAATGTGCAATGGCTACCTCATAATCTTTCAACTTGTAGGAAACTGGCATGTTTCCACCGAGTACAACATCGTCGGAGAGTATGGAAAGATTGAACTGTGAAGGTACATCTTCCGGTATGCCTTCCTGTAACGCTCCTAAATACAGCTTCATGTAGGTGACGCACTCGTGCGCAATATATGCTTAAGCTATACATCCTTCAGGTGCGGATCTGTTTTGGACAAAATCACCGTATTGTCCAAATTGCCTATAAATGAAGTTTTTAAAGTGTTATGATAATACATTAATACTAAATCACATCTATTGATGAGGAAATTAACATAAGGTGTAAAATACGTACCTTTCCATCGGATACATCCAAGTGAAGTGCACAGGACCGGTAAGCAACAACTGCCGAGGAAGATGGATCATGAGGTGAGGCATGATGTCGAAAAAATTTGGAGGAAATATCATCTCAAATTTACACATGATATGAACGATGTCTTGTTGCATTTCCCGGAGGTCAGATTTTCTCACTTCCCGTGTGCATACCTTCTGGAAAAATCTTGCCAACGCTACTAATGGCTCCACAACGTGACGGGGAAGGAACGGTCGAATGAAAACAGGAAAGAGACGTTGTAGCAGGATATGATTGTCATGACTTTTCAACCTGTAAAGATTGTTGAATTGTCTGTTCACACACTTGGCTATATTTCCAGCAAAGCCTGAAGGATACTTGGCCCGACTTATCCAATGGAAAATTTCTGATTTATGCTCAGGCTTGACGGTGTAAGGAGCTTGAGGCATTTTTCTCTTCCCTTGTTTCAACCATAGTTGTTTTCTGATATTCATGTTTTGCAGATCAGTGCGAGCCTTAGGACCGTCTTTCGTCTTCCCCTCCAAGTTCAGTGTTGTGCCCACCACACTTTCAGAAACATTTTTTTCTATGTGCATAACGTCTAGGAAGTGACGGATCAGCAACTCACACCAGTACGGGAGTTCCCAAAATATGCTCTTATGTGTCTAGAATTTGTACTCCTCAGGTCTTTCAGGTATTTCCGCTACAATATCGGGATGATTGCTGAGGGGCTCAAAATCGTACTCATTAAGCACTGCTAAAATTTCTCTTCCCGTCCATCTTCTGGGAGGACCACCGTGTTCTTCGGTTCCATCAAATGCGGCGGACTCGTAACGCCAGTGGTGATCCGCCGGAAGGAACACACGATGACCCATTCTGCATATCTTGTTGCAATGAGGGGTGCTCCCATAATCGCTGAGGCACTCTGGACAAGCCTTGTATCCCCTAACAACGCTGCCCGACAACATCCCATAAGCAGGAAAATCACTGATGGTACCAATAACCATGTCATGCATCTGGAACGTGTCCTCCTTGTACTTGTCAAAAGTGGGATGACCAACGTCCCACAATACCTTAAGCTCTTCAATCAATGGTCTCATATACACATCGAGACATTTTCCTGGGTAACCAGGCCCCGGAATCAACAACGTCAACATATTATATTCCTTCTTCATGCACATCCACGGAGGAAGGTTGTAAGGTACCAAAACCACCAGCCATATACTGTATGAAAGACTCATGGTGCCGAAAGGGTTGAACCCGTCGGTTGAGAGCCCGAGCCTGACGTTTCTGACATCTGACGCAAAATGAGGAAACTCATTGTTTATATGCTTCCAAGCCGCTCCGTCAGAGATATGTGTCATGATATCTGCGTCTCCCGCGTCCCGCTCAAGCCTATCTCTCAACGGAAAATACCGAAGCACTTTCACAGGTTTCCTATTGCCTGCTCCCGTCAACTTATATCGGTCAGACTGACATATCGGACATGCGTCAAGGCTAGAAAGGTCATTCCCTTCTGCATCTTTACCCCAGAAGAGAACGCAGTCAAATGCGCATGCATGGATCTTAATGTAGGAAAGCCCTAGATCTTTGAGGATACTTCGTACCTTACGATGATTGGTAGGATTACGATGACCCTCCTCCAACAACGAAGAAGTGTACTGTAGATATTCATCCACTTGCCTGATAGTCGATTTTGTCTCGACTTTAATCCTCATTACCTCCATCACACTTTGAAGAACTGTCTTCTCAGAACTTGAAGACACAGGGGTCTGTTGCAATGCAATCAGTTTGTTGTACTTGTCAAAGGCAGCAGTGTTGACAACTTGTGGGAAGGGCAGCACCGGGTCATGCATATATTGTTCCCCACGTACACCGCTTTCAAAAGGAAACACGTCGTTGACGAATGCCATTGTTGGATCGTTGGATGTACTACTACTGCCCGCCTAAAAAAACTGCCCATGATCATGCGATCCATCTAATGATGGCTCACCGTGATATATCCAACGTTTGTACTTAGGCCAAAATCCATTACTCTTTAGGTGCTCCCATACTGTCCTAATCGGAAATCGACACATATCACTGCGACACTTACATTTCTTGCACGTGCAATAATGGTAATCATTCCCGTTTGCATTTACCTCGGCTAACTGCAAAAAATTCACAACTCCTGTAGTGTATCGTCGGTCATGCCTTGGAAGCGAAATTCAACTCTTATCTAGATCCATATATAGCCTGATAATAATATATATGTATAACTTTAATTAATAAGAAATTAATTAACACATACATATCAATATATATATATATATATATATATATAAATCTTTAATAATTAATTACATTACAATATATATTATTATCAACATCAACTCATATATATATACCATTAACAACCATTATTTAAGTTACACTATATATCAACCATTATTTAAGTTAATTACACTATCAACAACTATTAATTAACATATATATATTAACACTAATTAAAATAACATCAAATTAAAACACATAATTAAACTAAAACTCAAAATCAACTCAACTAAAACTCAAAATCAACATATATACATACATTCTAACACTAAAACAACAACAAATTAAACAAAAAATCACTTAATAAATCAAAATCACTAAAACTCAAAATCAACTCAACTAAAACTCAAAATCAACATATATACATACATTCTAACACTAAAACAACAACAAAACAAAAAATCACTTACTAAATCAAAATCACTAAAACTCAAAATCAACTCAACTAAAACTCAAAATCAACATATATACACATATACGTACCTATATATAGCTCCACAATGTAAGAGAGGACGGATTTCAACAATACCTAGAGATTTTTCACTCTTTCTCCCATTTTTCCCCTTTTTTTTTGAAATGAGTAGCTGCTACCCAGATCTGAAAATATATAGACTTATAGCCGACGAAAATGTCAACTTCGTCGGCCATACTTCCAAAAAATTTCGTCGGCTAATGTTTCGGAGAAAGGCCGACGAAAATACAAATCGTCGACTGAAATATGAATATAGCCGACGATTTTTTGAAAATACCAACGAAAAAACGGTTTCGTCGGCTATGGTTAAACTATGGCCGACGATTTTTTTTTTCACCGACGAAAAATAAAATCGTCGGCTATTCCTTAGAATTACCAACAAAAATTTTAATTCGTCGGCCGTTTTTTTTTTCTTCGTCGGGAAAACCCTTTTTTCTAGTAGTGGCGGTGGGGTTTTGTTTTCCTCCCCTTAGGTTAAATGGCTTCTGGGAGCTCTGATGGGACTTCCGAATCGGCCGACAGACGTCCTGTGGTGGACGATGAGGAGAGGTTGGAAGATTGGCTTGCTTCGGTTCCCCTGGAGTCTGGGGCATGAGAGCATCCCGCACGGGGTACCCTTTCCTGGTACTTCGCCCGTGAGTTACACTATTGGGAATGGGGAAGGGGCTGTTGTGTGTGATGAACCGGAGGGTACCATGAGCCCCGCGGAGGTTGCCGCCTTCCGGGAGACATGGAGCATCCCGGATGAGGTGAAATTACGGCCATTGAATCCCGGGGAATCGGCCTGTAACCCGGAGGAGGGTTGGGTTGCTGTTCATGGAGACCAATTTCGTCATGGGTTCTCCCTTCCGCTGCCAGACTTTGTGCAGTACATGCTCAGCGCTCTGCACGTGTCTCCTGCGCAGCTTCTCGGAAACCAGTGGAGGCAGCTGCTGAGCCTTGGTTGTCTGTACGAGCTGTCCGGGATGAGCATGCCGACGGTGAATGAGTTCCGGGCGTTGTACAGATTGTCCTTCTCGAAAAAGAAAGGGTGTCGGGGTTGTCTCACCTTTAGCGCCCGACACTTTCAGCCTATCATCACCCACCTGCCTTCCTGGGTGGACAATAACTGGAGGGAAAAGGTGGTGATGGCCGGTGGGAAGTGGCAGAAAAGGAGGAGGATGTACCGGGTTCCTGGTGCCTTCCAGCCCCTTGGTGACCAATCGTACGTACTGTCCGAGTTGGAGCGGGATAGGATTGCCACGATATTCGGGTGCTGGGACGGTCTTGAGCGAAGCTCCTACAACTTCATACGGCGGGAGGTGTTAGAGTACTGATGTCTCGGGCGGGATCCCGGTGCGTAGCAGAGTTTTAGTAGTGACGTTCCCGCTGACTGAGTTGATACTAACCCTTTGTTTGTTCTGTAGGTGCATCTTCCCGGACGGTCGTCAAACCCGGTAACACACTATCCATGGACGGTGAGGACCTTGTCTTGAGGTTGAAGGAGAAGGGGGAGGCCGTTCCGCGGACCTCGGTGGATCGGGAGTCTGGCCGGCTTACCGTCCATGCCGAACCGATGGCCTTGGATCTTGCGGATGACGCTGATGGAACTATTATCCAAGCACATTGTACCTGCAAAACAACTTCATACAAATATTACCCTCTTGTGTCATCGTTAGTATAGGACAAGTAGGGATCGTTCAGTCCGGGGAAATCAAGGGCGTTCAATTACATAAAGCATTACAAAATCATATTGGGGGTTTGATATTTGATTCTAAAACCTACTGAAAATTACTGAATTTAAATCCTAAATTACTATATACATTTGATCATCATCTCCACACACAAAACTTAGCACAAGAAACAACTCAGCAATTTCGAAAACACACAATCATGACATACGGTAGCAAGTTCTTCATACAAACACTTAGACAGATTCGATTCCAATTCTAATTAGAGCCCTTCGTGGTTCATCTAATCGTTAAGACTTCACAAGTATTTAGAATTAAATTCGTGTATAATCCTAAATATGGTACTAATCGGTTTAAAGACACTTCGTGTAGAAATTAAACACAAGAAGCACATAAGCACAGTAAGCCGAATCGGAGACATGCAAACATGTAATGGCGTCACTCATCATATTTGAACATGCAAATTTTCAAGGTTATATCCGCCCTATTTAAACAACCTAAATCACAACAACTTCGTGTATGATGCAATCTAAATTATTTTGGTATATAAAATCGGTACCTAAGGAGAAGCCACAAAGTCAGCCCTCAAGCACACAATTTGTGATGCACGAACTCATGAAAATTAATCAAATCTATACAAGTATTCATACGAAATTACTGCCCTAAATCACAATTCCATAAAATCCAAAATTACTGTTCATGAAATATAATATGAAGAAAACCAAAACATATAACAAAGTTTCGGAAATCCAATATTAAATACATAAAACCAAAACAAAATACAACCATCCATTCAATCTTCATAGACAAAGTATTGAATTTATACAGAAAATTACAAGCCATGAGAGATGAGTAAATCACACTTTAAACAAAACCTTGAGAGGAATCGGCAAAGGATGACTTGATGATGAAGAACACTTGCAATCGGCAAGCTTGGTGAAGGTGAGATGGAATCGGCTAGGTAATTTACTGTATAGGATTTTTGTGGGATTATTTTAGTAGAGTTTCGGCCTTGCTTGAGCGTGAGAAGAGAGATATTTTTCTGTGTAAAAATCGTCCAATATATAGAGGCAAAAGGGTGGCAGTAACTAGGGTTCACAAAACGTAGTTTTTCTCAAACTTATCCTGCTGGCAGATTTGACCTTTGAGTGACGATTATGGAATATCTTTCTCTAGAAAATAGATATTGAGGTAATTTCAGTTGGGTTGGAAACTACACTCCCGTAGCTTTCTATCAATATAAAGCTCGAACTCTGATTCATTGTGAGCTGTCCGGGAGAGTCCGTGGAAGTTGGATGACGTGCACAGGAATTCTGCCGAATTTGATCAGAATTTGTTGCGATTTTCTTCCTCTATTTTCTGCCGAAAATTCCCATGATAATGACTGAATAATTGAGCAATATCTCTTTAGGTTTTCTATGAATTAATTCAGCCAAAAATCTTGCACAAAGGATGGAATTCAATCCACATTCGTAAGCCAAATCCATGTAGAACTCGGTTTAGGTTTTCTTCTTTTGGCAGACTTGACCTTCGTGCATTCAAACCGGCATAACTTTTTGCTCAGGAAAGATTTTACTGCGATTCCAAGTCCCAGAGAAACTAGACTCGTAGAGCTTTCCAACGGCATATGGCTCGTTCTCTGGTTCCAAGCGATGTGTCCCACAGAAATTCCGGAAGTCAGGACACAGTCCCAAGAAAATCCTGGTAGTCCCTGGATTGGTTTGCTCAAACTGCCAAGTTGCAGCCTACATTTGGGTGACTTCCCGAACTCCGATTGATCTGAAATTTTGACACAATACACTTTAGCTTGCCAATTTTATGCATACCAAATTTCATCAAATTTGAAAAAGGATAGATAAGTTTAGCACGAGCCTCAAAATCACAAAAAAGACATATTTTACTTTATTTCCAGATTTCTATACTTAGTCATTTTTCTGATTATTAAGCACACATTCTCCAAAACTCTACCAAATTGACACTAAACTAAATTATGACTCTATCTTACTCTAAATAGACTTAACAGAGCATAAATAAGGGATAATAACACATTAATAACGTCGCACATTGTGCTCCTATCAGACGCCTACATCTTGAGACGTGTGAAGACCTGTGCCGCAGCACCCTCTGCGGGACCCGGAGAGGGTAAGACCATTGGAGGGCCACCATAGGTTCCTGGTGGGACGGATAGGATTCCGTATCGACCGAGATCGGTCCCGCTCGTCAACAGGGTCTCCTTGATTGGCGCACAATCTTCTTCACCGGGTGACCTGGGTGAGAAGAGGCGGAAGATCATGGACGTCCGTCCCTCCGCGCTGGTGATGCTGACCGGCCGGTCGTCTGGTGAGAACTTGGCGAAACGGCTCAAGTTGACCAGTGGTGCGACGAGTCCTGCTAGGGACAGAGCCGCTGCTACTTCAAGTTCTGCCGGTCAGCAGAGTAGCCTCGCTCCGGTGGAGGAACAGAGGAGGGGAGGTCCGGAGAGTCCCTTCGTCTGGAACCTGGTGGAGGATGTGGCTGGCCTTGGTTTGGATAGGCCTGGGGCCGCTGGAGCCCTGTCAGGGGAGAATCGCCAGAAGAGCAAGGAGTTGGTCCTCCGGGTAAGAATTGTTTGGTGCTACGGTACCGCTCATAAAACTTCTGCAGGGTTTCGTTATTTTTTGTTGTTGTTTAATCGGCTCCCTGTCGTTCTGTAGCTGTTGTACAATCTGTACCAGCCGGACCCGAGTGAGGAGCTGCCGGAACTGAAGAGGCAGGTGGCCGTTCTGACCGGAACCCGTGAGCGCTTGGAGGCTGAGAAGTCCAGGCTTGAGCGGGAGAAGGTTAGACTGGAGGAGAGGGCCAAGAGGCAGGTGGCCATGCTAGAGGGCCAGGTCCGGAGCCTCGAGGAGGAGAAGGAGCGGGCTGAGGAGGAGAGGGCCTAGCTAGAGGCCAAAGTGGATGAGCTTCAGGTGGAAGCTGCCGCTGTGCGTGCCGCCACCGCCGCTGCGGCTGGAGAAGAAGACCCAGAGCTTTTCCAGCGGGTTATCCAGAAATATCACGATAGTGATCAGTTTCTTGAGCTCCTGGAGAAGGCTAGGGAGTCGGGTATCGTTGATGCCTACGTGGAGTGGGAAGAGAAGGGATACCTGATCACCTCGCAAATGCCGAGGGCGCGGGCCGATGATGATGCTGATGGGCAGCCGGCAGAGGAGGAGCAGCCGGAAGGGGAAGGCAGACTTCAGCCATCTGAACCCATTAGGGGGGATGCGGCGGTTCCATCTGAGGAAGCTGGTGGACAGGCTAGGCCCGCTGGGGAGGAAGACGTGGCTCCTTAGGATTTTTGTTTGCCATCTCTTTCTTTTTTGTAAATCTGCTGGAACAGGTTTTTTTTTGGTTGCCTGCCTTTGGACATATAGTTTAGTACCGGTGGTTTGTCTTGGATTTCATTCAAAATAGTTGGCGTACATATTTTGCAATGTTACATCGGCTGAACCGTTGGAATGCCAGGCTAATTGTATTTGAAAATTTAGCACTTAACCCTTCACTTGGTCCGGGTGTGCTTACCAGCCCTGGTCCTGATCCCAGGCGGGATCTGCCCTTCTTTCTCCTAGGTACCGTTGAAGTTGACCGCTGCTAACTAATCCCTCCACCGCTGTCTTGAGGGCAATGCAATTGTTTGTCCTATGGGTAGCTTCGTCGTGGTAGGAGCAGTATTTGCCTGCTCGCGCCGGGGTGAGGTTCCCTTTTGGGTGCTTCCTCTTTAACGGTGGGGGAATGATGTTCCCGTTCTTGTGCAGGATGTCCTCGTATGAAGAGGTTAGAGTGGTGAAGACTTCTTGACGTTCCGCTGGCATGATCTCCAGGGAGCATTCTTGTCGGTATTGCGCGGGCCTGTGCTCGCCCTGGGGTTTGTCAGGATAGGGTTTCTGCTGCGGTTGGTTCCCCCAATTTCTGTTTAGTCTGTTTGGTTGGGTGCCTCGGTTTTCGTCCCGCTGGCTGGCCTTGTTTTCTCGGGGGGCCGGAAGGTACTCCTCCCTCTTCCTCTTCAGCAGGTGATGCCCATATGTTTCGTGGTCCACCTGAGCGTGCCTGATGGCCATCGCCATTAGCTCATCATACCCCTGCGGGAGTTCTACCCGTACGGCATAGGAAAATTTCCCTGGCTAGTCCCTGTTTGAACGCCATCTCGGCGATGCCCTTGTCTAGGTTCCGAACCCCGGCCTCGACGTTTGCCAGCGGTTAACGAACGTCTTTAGCTCCTCGCCGTGTGCCTGCCTGCAATTGAAGAGGACCGTCGATGTCTGGGCTCCTTCGACCCGGAGGATGAAGCGGCCGACAAACCGATCGGCCAGTTGCTCAAATGCCTCAATGGAGTTTGCCGGGAGCTCATAGAACCAGCTAAGCGCCTCTCCGGATAGGGTTTCCTGGAAGATGTTGCAACACACAGCATCGGAGTAGCCCTTGGCGCATGTTTGGGACCGGAAGCTATCCAAGTGTTGGTAGGGGCAACTGGCTCCTGAGTATGTTAGCTTCAGAAATTTTTGATTACCGGATCTCCTGGATTCCAGGACCCTGTGCGAAAAGGGGCCCGTGCGTTCGTTGAAGCTCGCGCCTTCCAACGCCCGCGCTGCCCTTCTCTGGCCGGCCTCCATTTGGGCCTTTAGATATGACACGGAGTCGGTGAGTACCCGTGCGGTCTGGGTCATGACTTCATCCTCAAATGAAGCGTGTGATTGCCGGGGTGCCGGCGTGCTCCTTGGTAGGGCCGTGCCGCCCGGGGCCTCCGCCCCCTTGGGGTCGCTGGGCCTTCCGCCAGATGACTGTCCCGCCTCAGGGGGCTGAGACCGGCCTGGTGGGGGTACATGTGCCCTCGCCAAAGCGGCGTTGCGCTGCTGTCCTCTTTCCAGGGCGGCGTTTACTGTCTCCATTTCCTGATAAGTGAAGTGCACAGGCTGTCCTATATGCCCACAAAGCATCATCAAGTCTATCGCTCCAATTCTTCCTTGTTAGGCCAACAGTTTTCTCCAAGATCCGCTTGATCTCTCTATTCGAAACTTTTGCCATTCCACTTGTCTGAGGGTGATATGGGGTGGAAACCTTGTGGGTGATTCCATACTTCTTGAGCAAAGCCTCTATAGTTCTGTTGCAGAAATGAGAACCTCCATCGCTTATAAGAACACGTGGTACTCCAAACCTGGAAAATATGTATGAAAATATGACAGTCAATAGTTCTTTAGAATTCAAAAGATATGATCGAAATTTTTCTAAAGCAAATATAACAGCCAATAGTTCTTTCTCTGGGATGGAGTAATTTAATTGAGCATCATTTAAAGTTCTAGAGGCATAATAAATGGCATTCGGCCTCTTGTCTTTTCTTTGTCCCAAAACTGCTCCAACGACATAGTCTGATGCGTCACACATGAGCTCAAATGGCAACGTCCAATCTGGTGGCACCATGATAGGTGCCGACATCAATAGCTCCTTGAGCCGCTTGAATGCGTCCTCACACTCTTTGCTCCACACGAATGGGGTGTCTTTCTGCAATAGGGAACACAAGGGCTTGGCCACCAAAGAGAAATCCTTGATGAACCTCCTGTTAAAACTTGCATGGCCAAGAAAAGAATGAACCTCCCTCACAGTTGTGGGGGAGGGTAAGTGAAGTATAATATCAAGCTCTATTCCCTTAGCATAAATTATGTGTCCTAAAACTATCCCTTGATTAACCATAAAATGGCATTTTTCCCAATTTAAAACAAGGTTAGTTTCAACACATCTTTCCAAGATTAATTCTAAATTCTCTAAACATGCATCAACGTCTTTTCGATAAATGCTAAAATCGTCCATAAAAACATCAATGAAATTTTCGATATAATCTGAGAATATAGAATACATACAACGTTGAAATGTACCTGGTGCGTTGCATAAACCAAAAGGCATGCGTCTATAGGAAAACGTACCAAAGGGCCCTGTAAACGTTGTCTTCTCTTGGTCATCTGGATGGATGCAAATCTGATTGTAACCGCTGTACCCATCCAAGAAGCAATAGAATTCGTGCCCAGCTAGTCTCTCCAACATTTGGTCCATGAAAGGTAGAGACATGTGATCCTTGCGTGTAGTAGCATTCAACTTTCTGTAGTCGATACACATCCTATGAGCTGTCACCAATCGTTGTGGCACGAGCTCATTCTTGTCATTCTTCACCACAGTGACTCCACTCTTCTTGGGTACAACTTGAACGGGTGAGATCCATTGGCTATCCAAGATCGGATATATGACGCCACAATCTAGCAATTGATCACCTCGTCCTTCACAATCTTCATCATAGGGGGTGTAAACGTCTCTGACCCTCCCTAGTAGGTTTGGCTCATTCCTCCAACAAGATCCTGTGCACGCACTTTGTAGGGCTTATACCCTTGATATTCGCCAATGTCCATCCAATAGTGGTCTTGTTCCTCTTAAGCACATCAATCAACCTTTGCTCTTGCTGCTCACTCAACTTTGATGACGCAATAACTGGTAGAGTATCATCGTCTCCCAAGTATACGTACTTCAAATGATCAGGTAGAGCCTTAAGCTCTAAGTTTGGGGCCTGTTCCACAGATGGTAATAATTTATTAGTGGAAATTGGAATTGACAAGAGTTTGTTATAACATACAAAAGGGGCTGCCTCAATTTCGGCAATGAACTCCAAGACGTGTGGATTGAGGGCAGCCCTATCTTCATTCGTCATTTGCTCTCCATTCTTGTCAAATCCGGCCCCTATCTCAATAGCTCGTTGCTATTGATCCAAAGTCTCTGATAAAATCTGTGCAATAGAATCAACCACATCAATAGCATAGCAAAGTTTTAAGTCAGAAACTGGATACCTCATAGCCTCAAATACATTGAAGCTAATCACTTCACCATCAAATTTCATGGTGAGATTTCCTTCAGGAACGTCTATCTTTGTTCTTGCTGTTCTCATAAATGGTCGCCTCAACAATAGTTGAGTGGAATTAAGGGGCGACTCTTCCATGTGAAGCACATAGAAATCTGCACGAAATATCAGATTATTAACCTGCACAAGAACATCTTCAATGTATCCCTCAGGATACTTGTTAGACCTGGCAGCTAGTTGAATAATAATATTGTCTTTTTTCAACTCTCTTAGACCTAGGGACTTCTAAACATTATAGGATATCACATTAATTGAAGCCCCTAAGTCTAGCAAAACTTTATCAAAACAAGATTATCCAAATATACAAGTCACTGTAAAACTGTCTGGGTCTTTCATCTTGGGAGGTAGCTTTCTTTGGATGACAGCCGAAACTGTCTCACTCATCTTCACCACTTGCTCCTCATGTGTATGCCTCCTTGTAGTGCATAGTTCCTTCAAAAACTTGGCATACTTGGGTATTTGCTTGATGCATTCTAACAAGGTTATATTCACCTCCACCTTTCGAAATATGTCAAGCACTTCCTCATCCAATTTATCCTTCTTGGATTTAGCACACCTAGAAGGAAAATGTAGGCAAGGAGATTGGTTAGTTTTAACTAAACCATTAGAGTTAGAATCATTTACCTTTGGTGCCTCCTTTGTTGAGGTAGCAGGATCTTTCTCAAGGTCTCTTTTCTTCATTATTTCGAGATCCTCATTGCTTACCCTTTGCTCGGCCATGTCATTGCCGTGTACCTCACCTTCAGCTTCATCATCATGTACGACCTCACCCTTGCTTCATAGGGTATCCTTCTTCTTTGGGACTCTTGTTGCCGGCCCCTCAAGAACTTTACCACTCCTTGTGGTTATGGCTTGTGCTTGCTCCTTCTTAGGGTTCTTGATCACATTGGAGGAAAACTTGCTCAGTAAATTGTCCCATGAAGTCCACAAGGTGCTCTACTTGAGTCTTTAGCTTGCCTATGTCTTTAGAATGAGGTTGTTGTCAAGCAAGCAATGCTTGAGTAGCACTTGAGATGGATTGGATAATGGCATCGTAGTTAGGGCTGATTGGTGCGGCTTATTGCATAGGTTGGTTTGGCACAAAGGGAGCTTGTGGCCTTGTGAAGGGTACGTCTGTCCTTGGTTGGTATGGTGCACTTTGTTGAGTGTTGGGCTTGAGCACGTTCTCATTATTGGACCACCTGAAGTTGGGATGATCACGATACCATGGGTTAAAGTTATTTGAGTAGCTCCCTCCTTGGTACCCCAAAGCATTCACATTCTGATAGCCCTCATTCACAACATGTGAACATTGATCTGTAGGGTGTCCCTATGTGCATACCCCACACACTTGAGCTTTTTGTTGCTTCATCATTTGTGTCATCATGTTGGAGAGCTTGTCAACCTTCTCTTCCAATGTCGGATTGGCTCTTGTCTCGTGCAATTGTTTTGTGCGAGGTTGAGACCCAAACTGCTGGTTCTTCAATGCTCGTGCCTCTAATAGAGCAGTTGCTTCATCATTTGTCTTCTCCAAGAAAGATCCTCCAGCATCCGAATCAAGAAATTCCTTGTCCAAGTCACGCATCCGTTCATAAAAATATTGCAATAGGAGACCAAGGGGAATGCCATGAGCTGGACAAGAAGAAATAAGAGTCTTGAAACGTTCATAGTACTCATAGAATGGCTCATCACTTGCTTGCTTTATTCGAGTTATTTGGCTCCTCAGTTGATCACTCTAGATGTTGAAAAATACTTGAGCAGAAATTCGTTGACCATGGTGTTCCAAGAAACAATACGCCCTGATGGTACCGTGAACAACTAATTCTTTGCCTTGTCTTCTAATAAAAATGGAAAGACTCTCATCTTCACATGCTGAATATCTGCTCCTCGAGGACACATAGTCTCATAAGTAAATTGGAATTGTTACAAGTGTGAATTCGGTTCCTCTCTTGAAAGTCCATGGAACTTAGGAAATTGGTGCAAGAATCCACTCTGTAGCTCGAAATCATCTGATTTGCCAGCTGCCACTGGTGGATAGATAATGTTTGAAGGTGCCATGCCTTCACCAGTCACATGTCCATTCTGCTCTCTGATTGATCCCATTTGTGGGGGATCAGGTAAGTCAAAATTCAAGATGCTAGGGAATGGACTTTGGAGTAGCACAAACTCAGGATCTTCTTGAAACAAAAGATTAAGTTCACACGAAGCTTCAAATGGAAATTGTGATGGTGGAGCTACAAAGTCACGATCAAATAGTGATGAGGTGGGGGACACGAATTGATACTCAAACAATGGTGTGCTAGGTGATGGCTGCTCGGTTCTTTCTCTGCAAACTTTGTTCAAGCGATCTTCAATCTCTTGAGACCAACCTTCAATTTTGGACATTCATGAACCTGAGAGTTTTAAAGATCAAGTCATTAGTAAACAAAAAATGAAAAGTATGAGAATGTTTAGAGTATAGTTAGAACTAACACTACCAGAAAAGGGGTTATAGCCGACGATATGGGAAAAAACGGCCGACGAAATAGTACCTCGTCGGCTATAACCCCTTATAGCCGACGAACTACTATTTCGTCGGCCACATCGTCGGCTATAATATTATAGCCGACGACTGCCGACAACTCGTCGGCTATAACTATAGCCGACGAAACGTTTTTGGTTATAGCCGACGAGGATGGTATTCGTCGGCTATAATAGTTATAGCCGACGAAAAGTTTTTGGTTATAGCCGACGAGGAGGGTATTCGTCGGCTATAACTCTTATATCAGATCGACCTTCTGCATCAGGGAGCTCATTCGTCGATGAAATCGTCCAAAACGCTCTGAAATCGTCCAAAACCTCGGCCATAAGCTTGAAAGGTACGTATATTGCTGTGTGTGTTGATTTAGTTGGTTATATGCAGAGGTGTATTAATTTAGAGTTTAATTAGAATAAATGTGTGATTAATTTGATATATATATATATATATATATATATATATATGTGTTGAGATGAGATTATTAATGGGTTGATATATATGTTGTATTGGTTAGATAGAATTGAAGTTTTGTTGAAGATTAGTGATTGATTAATGTTGATTTATAGGTGATTTTAGATGAATTTGATGAAAAAATGTATATATATTAATTAATTTAATTGTAATTAAAAATATATTGTTGGTATATATAAAAAATACATTGTGTTTAATTAATTAGGGAGATTGACGATGTTTTAATTAATTTAGGGATGCATGTGTATATATATATATATATATGTGTGTGTGTAATGATGAATTTTTTAATTAATTAGTACGTACGTAGTACGTGCATATATACATATCTATATATAGCTATATTTATTTCTTGAATTTACAGGATGGACAAGAGTTGGATTACCCTTGGAAGATGGGATCAGGCGTATCATGATGGAGTTAGGAGTTTCCTGGATTTTGTGATGGCTAACTGTGGAGACACTACACTTCATTATTGTCCGTGTAAAAAGTGCAAGTGTGCCACCCCACGACACCGGTTTTCCATAGAGACAGTGGAGCAACACCTGGCTAGATATGGATTTTGGGTCCTATACACTAATTGGATTTATCACGGTGAACCAGAGTTTGCGGGTCGTCATGATCATGGACAATTTGCCGAGAGAGGGAGTTCCTCCAATGATCCGACAACGAACTGGATCAACGATATGTTTCCTCGTGAGAGCGGTGTCTTTGAGGAAGCACCAGATGTGCAACTCCCACCTCCGGAGATGGAGTGTTTCCCTGATATTGAGCCACTCGAGCCATTACCCCGATCTCCGGTCAACACAAGTGGTATGGAAAAGTACAACAACCTGATCGCATTGCAACAGACTCCGTTGTACCCCGGATGCAGTAAGACTGTCCTTGAATCTGTCATGGGAGTGATGAAGATCAAAACGGAGAACAAAGGCACTGTCAAATCGGTTGATGATTGGCTTCGGCTATGGGGTGGGGCGATGCCCCCCGGACATCGGCTTCCTACCAGTCATCATAAGGTGCGACATATCCTTAAAGATCTCGGCCTTTCCTACATCAAGATTCATGCATGCAGATACGATTGCGTTCTGTTTTACGGGGAAGGACTTGCAGATCTTGAATACTGCCCATTATGCAATACAGAGCGGTATAAGTTCACTCCTAAAGGGAACAAGAAAGCTGTGAAGATACTTCGGTACTTCCCGCTGATTGATAGGCTTGAGCGGTTGTTCATGTGTGCTTTCACGGCCGAAGCTATGAGATGGTGGGCTGAGAGGAATGTGCCTGACGATGACACCCTTAGACATCCCGCCGACGGAGAGGCTTGGAAGAAGAACGTGCTGGAGTTTCCCGAATTTGCATCAGAGGTTCGAAATGTTTGGCTAGGGCTATCATCCGACGGTTTCAACCCTTTTGGCAAGAAAGAGCTTCAGTACAGTGTGTGGCCAGTTATTTTGATTCCGTACAACTTTCCACCGTGGATGTGCATGAAGAAGGAATATAACATGCTCACATTGTTGATTCCAGGCCCAGGTTATCCGGGAAAGTGTCTCGATGTGTATTTGAGACCCGTAATTGAGGAGCTTCGGTACTTGAGTCTGAACGGCCACCTGGTATACGACCGGTTCAAAAATGAGATGTTCCGGATGCATGCCATGCTTGTTGGCACGATCAGTGACTTTCCTGGGAGGGGTATGTTGTCGGGCAGCGTCACCAGGGGTTACAGGGCTTGTTCAGAGTGCATGACTGTTGATTGCTCCAGTCCTCATTGCAGCAAGATTGTCCAGATGCGTCACCGTCGTTGGCTTCCGCATGACCATCCATTTAGGGACGATGCACATGCTTTTGATGGGACTGAAGAAAGGGGCTGGGCACCGGAGCGATGGACAGGGGAGGAAATATTGGCAGTGTTGAATGAGTATGACTTTGGTCCGCTTAGCAATCATCCCGATGTGTTGCGCACGATTCCAGAGAGGCCGGATCGGTATAGGTTCTGGTCACACAAGAGCATCTTATGGGAACTTCCTTATTGGGCCAGGTTGGCTACCAGATACTACCTGGATGTCATGCATATAGAGAAGAACGTGGGTGAAGCCGTGGTTGGCACAGTTTTGAATTGGGAGAAGAAAACAAAAGACACCCCCAAGGCACGCGTTGATCTGAGAAATATGGGACTGCGGGACCATTTGTGGTTGAGAGAGGGCAGGAGCAAAATGCCCCAAGCTCCTTACACCGTCACCAGGGACCAGAAACATGAAATCTTTGGATGGCTGAGTAATGTCAGGTAACTTTTTATTAATTAGGCATGTATTCCCTAAAGAATCCATCTGTTGTTGGACGACTATATATGCATGAAATCTAATTGTTGTTAATGGCTATGCAGGTATCCTTATGGCTATGCGGGTAACATAAGCAAGTGTGTTAACTACCGAGACAACAAGATGTACGGATTGAAGAGTCACGACTGCCATGTACTGCTTCAACGCCTCTTCCCTATTTTCATTCGAGCGTACTTGGAGGATGAAGTGGTTGAGCCGTTGGTGGCGTTGTCAAGATTCTTCCAGAAGTTATGCGCTAGAGAAGTTAGAAAATCAGACCTCATGAGAATGCATGAGGAAATCGTTTTTATCTTGTGCAAGTTCGAGAGGATATTTCCCCCAAACTTCTTTGACATCATGCCTCACCTGATGATCCATCTTCCCCAACAATTGTTGCTTACCGGTCCCGTACACTACACTTGGATGTATCCCATCGAAAGGTACATGTTATTCATAAATTTGATTTATACATGTTTTTAAATAAAAGTTGCATGCTCTTAACACGCACTTGTTAACCTTGCAGACAACTTGGAGACTACAAGAAATATGTGCACAATAAATCTGCGCCTGAGGGGTGTATTGCTGAAGCTTACATTGCGCATGAGTGTGTAACGTACGCCAAGTTGTACTTGGGAGCGATGGAGGACCCCCCACAACATCCAAGTCGAGATGACCCCGAGTTCAACCTATCTATCGTCGCCAACTCTGTTGTACCATACGGAAGCTTCAAGAAAAAGGGTGTGGACAAGTTGCCTGACCATGAGGTAGGGATTGCCCACTGGTGGGTTCTAATAAACTGTCCGGAGGTACAATATTGGAAACGTCACCATCTTCACAGCAAGGAAGTTCGCGGTGATGTCGAGTACCACAACACGACGTTTGCAGACTATTTTCCACAATGGGTAAGTGTATAAATATATATATTAGATGGCTTTCTTTTACAGTTCCCTATTCTTTAATCATAAACACACCGAGTGATTTGAGTTATATTTTTCAGCTGATGCAAGTGGCTGCGAGGGGTGGTCATACAAATTACTCAGAGGAATTGAGGCTGTTGTCGATGAAGCCGATATCTTCCACAGTCCGCCCAATGTGTGATGTCAACGGCGTTAAGTATATATGTGAAGCTAGAGACGGGGAACGCAAAACACAGAATTGTGGGGTGATGGTCGATGGTGCAGAGGGGGGCGTGGATTTTTACGGTGTCCTACAGTCAGTTGTTGAACTCATTTATGGGAACCGCATGAAAGTCCACTTGTTCAAGTGTCGATGGTTTGATACTAGGCCGCACCGCATACGGATCGATCAGTACGGCATACTTTCGGTGAATACCGCCACTAGTGTGTATGAAGACGACCCCTTTGTTTTCGCCACAGCGGCCAAAAAGGTCTTTTATCTTGACGATCCTTTGAACAAAGGCACGTGGAAGGTAGTTAACCATGTGTCTCAGCGAGACATATACAGTGCTACCACACTTGGTGTGAGCACAGAGTGTCAAGAAGCGACCGCATACCAAGAGCCGGACGCCGGCGACATTCCGGAATCCTCCACCATCCGCGATAATAATGTGACGCCGGGCAGAGTGGTCCGACTTCCTAGGGGTCAGGTGCCCATGTATGATGTTAATCCGAATCGTCTATATCAGCCCGACGATGACTCAGACGACGAGTACGAGCACCGGTTGCCAGATATTAACTACTATACTACGTCTGACTCAAGTGATGAGGATGATTCTGATTATCATCCTTAGTATACTATTTATGTATGTATTTGTGTACGATGGTGCATGCATGAATACATTTTTGTCCTTAATTACCGTTTTCCGAGTTTATGGGAAATTGTATTGAATTGTTTGTGTTATGTTTAGGAATTTATCAGGTGAAATAGGCAATTTTCAGGCCCTAAATGGCAAATTTTCAGAAAGATCAGAATTATAGCCGACGAAATGGACCATAATTCGTCGGCTATAATGCCCATACTTTAGCCGACGACTTGCAATTCGTCGGCTATAATGCCCATACTTTAGCCGACGACTTGCAATTCGTCGGCTATAATGCCCATACTGTAGCCGACGACTTGCAAGTCGTCGGCTAAAGTATATTGACCGAAACCATACGTAGACCGTTCAAATGCAAAAGTGTCGTGAAATAAGATACGACCGAAATATTGAAATACGACTACGGTTGAAAAATGGGAAGATTCCGACAAAATCTGTGTGCCGAATGTTGCGGTTAGGTGTTTTTTACTTCCGTTTTCCTATGGGTAGCCTGACGGTCGGTAAATATTTGGAGGAAAATTTTTATACGGTTAGTTGCGTCGCATCGATTTGAAACTATTCTCTGTTGAAGGTCAGGCCAAAAAACGTCATCTAGACGGGCCAATTGCCGTTTTAAAGCGTTTAGAGGTTTGACCAAGCAGTTTGACCGTCCCGATCGAGCCTTTAACGTTGTCAGATGTAGTTGTATTTTTTTTCATACATGTATTTAATCTTAACGGTGATATCTGACGGTTGGAATAGATTTTCCAAACTTTTAGATTCGAAATCGGAACATATGCACTAATGTTCCTTAACTTATTTACTAAGTGTTTAAGTGAATGTATAGTTTCAAATAGTTACCATACGTAGACCGTTCAAATGCAAAAGTGTCGTGAAATAAGATACGACCGAAATATTGAAATACGACTACGGTTGAAAAATGGGAAGATTCCGACAAAATCTGTGTGCCGAATGTTGCGGTTAGGTGTTTTTTACTTCCGTTTTCCTATGGGTAGCCTGACGGTCGGTAAATATTTGGAGGAAAATTTTTATACGGTTAGTTGCGTCGCATCGATTTGAAACTATTCTCTGTTGAAGGTCAGGCCAAAAAACGTCATCTAGACGGGCCAATTGCCGTTTTAAAGCGTTTAGAGGTTTGACCAAGCAGTTGACCAGGGAATAGCCGACGAAATCCTTAACTTCGTCGGCTAAACTCTTGCGATCCGCGCCGTTTCATTGTCCGCCGTTGGATGGGCGAGATCTGACGGCTGCTGAGAGCGTAAAGTATAGCCGACGAGATTCATATTATAGCCGACGATATACTTAACTTCGTCGGCTATAACCGGCCCGCAAAGCCCAACTTCGGCCCGGCCCGGATTTCGGCCCGGCCCGTCAGAGTATAGCCGACGAAATTCGTCGGCTATAACTATAGCCGACGAATTAAAATAACATCGTCGGCTATAGTCCTTCGATTTAAACCGAAACAGAGGGCGCCTCCCTCATTTTCCAGAAACCCTAAATCCCTAAATCCCCACTGCCGCAGCCGCCCGTCCCTCCCCGACGCCGACCGACCACCACCGACGCCGACCGAGCCTCCCCCTCCCTACCCTCCCCCTCCCCGCCCCCTCCCCGTCGTGCCCGACCCCTCCCCGACCCGAAACCCCCTGCCGCCGCCGCCCCGAGCCGCCGTCCCGAGCGGCCTCTGCCGCCCCTGCCTTGCGTCGCCTCTGCCGCCCCTGCTGCAGCCGCCCAGCCGCAGCCGCCCCTAGCCGACCCGAAACCCCCTGCCGCCGCCGCCGCCGCCCCTGCCGCCGCCGCCGCCGCACCGCACCACCGGTCCTCGTCCAGACTGCACCACCATGTCAGGTAGTCCCGATCGAGCCTCATTTACGGTTTTTATTAATTTTGTCGAATTTTGTAAATTTTAGGGTTTTTGAGAATTTTTTGTGGAATTTAGGGTTTTTGTGAAATTTATGGAATTGTGTGGATTTTTTGTTAAATTTGTTAATTTTGTGGAATTTATATACTAATTTTGTGGATTTTTTGTTAAATTTACGGTTTTTATATACTAATTGTGGAATTTTGTTGAATTTATATACTAGTATACTAATTTATATACTAATTTATATATAATTAGGTATAAATATTTTTTTTCATTTTTATGACGATATATATATATATATTTTTCGGAATATATATATATATATAATTAGGTATAAATATAGTTATGTATATATATAATTAGGTGTATATATATTTAAAAAAGTTTTTTATTTTTTTGTGAAATTTAAGGAATTTTGTGTTATATTTCGGAATATATATATATAATTAGGTATAAATATATGTAGGTACGTATATATATAATTAGGTATATATATATTGAATGATGTTTTTAATTTTGTTTTGTGGAATTTTTGTGCAATTTATGGAATTTATATACTAATTGTGCAGGAAACCGGCGCTTTGTAGACCGATGGCTTGGCAGACGGACCGAGAGCGACCCCGACGCTCAGGCAGGATCCAGCCGTGGGGGGAGCGGATCCAGCGGTCGTCGGGGCCTAGGCCGGCCTTTGAGTCGACGAGAGGAGACGTTGATGGGATTGACGCCGAGCGATCCACGTGGGGGCTCCTCGTATGAGTCGACGGGAGCGGGCCCTGACTCGAGTGTCGGAGGAGGACGCAGAGCCACCAGACCCCAGTGCACTTCAGCACTGTTCCAGGATCGGCAGCCGACCCCACCGCGCGCCGATCTGGACCCTCCAGAGATGCTCCCTGTCCCCCCACAGCGACAGCGTCCACAGCTACGGGGCCCACCGTCAGGGGGAGCAGGCCCCTCAGGGTCCACGCCCCGTATGTCTCCGCCATCGGGGATGTACATGGTCCAGTTCCTCCCTGCCATCCCTGAGTACGACGCCAGGGGGAGGCAGATTTGGAGGCACGACCGGCCTCACGAGATTCCCTGGGAGGAGGCCTACTTCTACAGTCCTTTCGACTCAGAGGACTGCCGCGGCCTGTGGGCCGTTCGTGAGAAGGACAAGCAGTACAACGACGCAGGTAATTGGTTAGTTTAATTAATTATTTAGATTGTTTAATTAATTATTTAATTAGTTAGTTTAAATAATTATTTAACTATGTGTTCATTTTAACAGGCGTCCTCGTCAATAAACCCGCGGGGACGAGACGGACCAGAGGGCCAGCGAACATGTCGACCCTGGAGAGGGAGCTGGCCGGTGGGATCAGAGAGATCCTGCCCGGTCCCGGTGAGGATGGACGCCCGATTGAGCGGAGAGACACCACCACCAAGTACATCAACGCGACGGGCATGCTCGTGCGGGACAGGGTCCCACTGTTGTGGCCCGACTGGGGCTCTGTGCCCGATGAGATCAAGGCGCGAGTGTACAATGCACTGTCGGTGAGTTAAATATGATTTTTATTATAGAAAATAAACAATTATGAATTCAGTCCTTATAACTATATAAAAATATTTTCTAATTAATTTATAATGTTGCAGCAATGGTTTAGAGTCCATCCTACCTTGGACTGGTGGAGAGACGAGCAGCTGAAGAACAGGTTATGTGTTTTGCTTTTTTTTGTATAAATATATTTATTGGCAGTGTACGAATATATCTAACAGTTGTGTTCTGTTAATATAGGTACTCCGAGTGGAAGAACGAGCTGTCCACGCACTACAGGACGTACCATGTGGAGCAGCGCTTGGGGCGAGCTGCAACCCCCCACGAGTTCCGGTACAGGGAGTACGAGTGGCTATGGCTGGTAGCCTACTTCGGGAGCGACAGGGTCTCGGTAAGAAAATTTAGCCTGGTAGTATATAACTTTTTAATGTTATTTAATAATTAAATTATGTAGTTACTTAATTCAATTAATTAGTTAGTTAGTTAGTTATTAGTTATTAAATTAAGTCAGTTGGTTAGTTACATAGTTAGTTAGTTCGTTACTAAATTAAATCAAATTAAATTAAATAAAATTAGGTAGTTAGTAAGTTAGTTAGTTACTAAATTAAATTAGTTAGTTAAGTAGTTACTAATTAAATTAGTTAGTTAAGTAGTTACTAATTAAATTAAATTAGTTAGTAACTAAATTAGTTATTAATTTTATTTTGGTTAGTTCCTAATATTTTAATTTAGTTACTAATTTATATTTGCGTTTATATGTTTGTTGTTATAATACAGAAAATCTCGCGGACGAACAGCGACAACCGCAGGAGGAACGAGCACCCCCACCACGGCGGCGCCCGCTCCTGGAGGCAGTGGGCAGAGATGGCGAGGAGGGACCGACCGCTGAGGCCGTTGTCGTGGATTCATGCGCAGATGTATCCGGGGCGTCCCGACCAAGTGGTAAGTATTCGTCCATCTTCAATAAAAGTGTTTCATGAAATTAATTTATATATATATTTTTTAATTCGTTTATTATATTTTCTTGTCAATTAGGCGGAAATAGATGCGGAGACCGACGCGATCACCTTCGGGATCGCGCGAGACACTCTGGGAGACGGGGCGTCCGACGAGGCGATCGCGGAGTTTGCCTCCACGATCGACACCCTTGAGCCGCGCTTGGCCTCTCAGATCATGCACGCGGCGGTAGGGACGGGGAACAACTACTTCTACCAGAGAGGCCTAGGCGCGGCGGGAGATGGGGTTCTCAAGTTCACGCCGGCCAATCCCAGCACGCAGCGTGCGGCTTCGACGAGAGGAGACTTGCAGACGCAGCTGCAGAGGACTCAGGCGGAGTTGGCGAGGGCGGTGGAGGCGCTCCAGCAGGCGGAGTTGGCGAGGGCTGCGGAGGCTTCGGCGCAGCAGGCCAGAGACGCATCTGTGGCGGAGATGTACCGATGGATGCAGCAGTCTTGGGAGGCCCAGCAGGCTGGACTCCAGCCCCCGCCTCCGCCACAGATGCCCCAGTTCGTCGTCCCCACTCCCCCCCCGCATCGGAGTACGCCAGCCGATCAGGACAGCCATAGCCACCGGAACTCGAACGATCCGGTCGACGACGCTACGCGTTTAGGGGGTGATGATGAGTAGATATAGTGGGTTAATTTGTACAGTATGTAGGATATTAGGGATGGATTGATGTGGATATTTGTTGGATATTTGGATGTTTGTTTGTGCATTTTCTGCAGCCCCCGAAGACGAAGAGAAATTGGGCCCGAGTAAAATTTTTTAATTTTTTTAAATATTTAGGGGTTATAGCCGACGATATTGGCATTATTTCGTCGGCTATAACAGTTATAGCCGACGATTTTTACCAAATTTCGTCGGCTATAAGGGCTATAGCCGACGATGTTTACCATATGTCGTCGGCTATACCCTCCCGGCTTCAGGCAAAAAAAAGCTGTTCCTGGTACCGGCGATTGTTATGGCCGACGATAGTGTCGTCGGCTAAAACGGACGTATAGCCGACGATAGTGTCGTCGGCTATACTTCGGGTTAGGGGCAGTTACGTAATTTTTAAAGCCGACGATCTTCTCGTCGGCAATGTTCGAAGTATAGCCGACGACGCTTTTTTCGTCGGCTATACCTTGTGTTTCATAAGCCGACGACTTACCCCGTGTGTCGTCGGCTATACTATAGCCGACGGAGCAATCCCGACGAGATAATAGCCGACGATACTTCGTCGGCTATGACTATAGCCGACGAATTAATGGAAACGGCCGACGAGATGGCGTCGTCGGCTATGACGCCTTTTCTGGTAGTGTAAGTGTTAGTTGTATGAGTTAGTAGTATTTTCAATGTAACACATATTTAACGAAAAATTCATTCTTTTTACAAACATAAAGCTCACGTAAAGGAGTATATATCAAAAAAGAATTACAAGTATATGTCACACGAAATTTACATGTATCAAACAAAGATTTGGTTCAAATAATTCAAAGAATTCGGTTCATGATTTTCGAAAGTTAACGAAAATGTAACACATCAAATATGTCGAACCCTTAGAGTTTAATCGCTTTTATTCACACAACTTTAAAATTCAAGGTACGTAGAGCAGAGGAGATAACAGTGCAATGGGCTGAAACAGCCCAAGGTAGTATCATGCTTTTATCCGATATACCTCAAAATTTAAAGACATCTTTTATTTGTGAAGCTATATAAATCTATTTATGTAAAGTTATTTTCTAAGTTCTAAAGCAAGGTGGACGTGCGGCCCAAGTATTGTCGTCTAGACATGAATTATTCCGTGTTTTCATAAGGCAATAACGAAAGTTCTAAGTTGGAACAAGGCAAGACTCGTTGTTGGTAACCACGGAGGGCGAACCCCCTATCGACTCCCTCACCGAGAAGGAATGTCAGTTTGTGGGCCTTGAAATCTAATTAAACAAACCTTGACACCAACATTAAAGACAAACGAACTAATAGACGAACTTTTATGCCCCTTACTCAGTTGAGAACAACCATGTGTTAGACAGTTCTCCAAGTGTTAATAAAAGCCGCCCCCAACCCCAAGTGACCTTAACAAGGTACAAATGGAGGGTTATAGCTAATATTAATAAAAGGGACTTCACCTATTCCGTTCACTTTAGAACCTACAATAAACTAAACATAAATAAATTTTTAACTTCCTAGCAATTTATCTAAATATTACACACATACATCACATATTATATCATGTAATTTCGGCAAAAATCAAGAGCAAAACCGAAAACCCTAATTACTATTACAAAACCGAAAGTCCTAAAAATTATACAAATCTGAAACTATGAAATATACAAGCTGAAAATTTTATACAAAGTTACAAAGTAACACTTCATGAAATTAAACAATTTTAATTTTTCCAGCAATGGCGCTAAAAATTGATGGAATTATTTCCAAGCACATTGTACCTGCAAAACAACTTCATACATATATTACCCTTCTTGTATCGATTGTAGTATAAGACAAGTAGAGATCGTTCAGTCCGGGGAAATCAAGGGCTTTCAATCACATGAAATATCACAAATTCATATGGGGGTTTGAAAATTGTATGTAAACCTACTGAAAATTACGAAATAAAAATCTAAAACTATTATTTATACATGATCATCTTCTCCACTCAAGCACATAGCACGAAAATCACTTACACGTGTAGGGCACGAAATTAATGACTCACGGCAGCAAGTAGTTTTCACATAGCACTTAGACATATTCAATTCTAATTCTAATTAGAGCCCTCAGCGGTTCATCTAATCGTTAAGACTTCATAAATATTCAGAATTAACTCAGCGTATAACCCTAAACATAGTGCTAATCAGTTTAAAGACATTCAGCGTAGAAATTAAACATGAAGAACACATAAGCACAATAAGCCAAATTGGAGATATGCAAAGTATGGCGTCACCTCACCTTGCTTTAACATGTAAATTTTCAAGGTTATTACAACTCAGTGTATGACGCAATCTAGATCATTCTGGTATATAAAATTGGTACCTAAGGAACTGCCACAAAGTCAGCCCTCAAGCACATGATTTGTGATGCTCGAACTCATGAAAATTAATCAAATATAACCAAGACACATGCGAAACCTACTGCCCTTTAACCATTAAATTATGAAATTAACATGAATATGTTTGTACGAAATCACATAAAAACCCTGAATGAAATTCGGAAGTCATAGTGTAGCATACAAAACCGAAAATTACAATCCATAAATCCATACAACATCAAATCGTAAAATATACATCAATTCCTTGTCGTGCAAGACTCTTAGAAAATTCGGTAATAACTTCCTTTTCCTTCTCTTGCCGTGAGTTCCTTCCCCTAGAAGCTTTAGGACTCCTTAGTTCTCTCTTTGTAGGTTTCAGCAACTACCATATACGTGCATTCCTTCCTTGTCTCGGCATTGAAGTTCTCCTAATCCGATTCTTCTTCTTGTATCTCACGGCAATGCATCATGGTTTCATGAATTTCTTCTTTCCTTTTCTTCCTCAATTTGTAGCTCATTATCTCCTTAATAATTCCTGAAAATAAGAGAAAGAAATATATTACAAAGAGAAGAGAAAATGTAGCACACTTATCTCATGAACAAGTCCTGAATCAATAAGGATTCCTACTTTCATTAAGACTCCTCATTCAACTTAGTTTCCTAGTTGAATAAGGTTTCCTAATTCCAATCAAACTCTTTGCAACTTCGTCGTTTTAGACTTTCTATTTGATTAGGATTCCTAGTTCAATTAGGACTCTTCAAGAATTCTGCATTTTTTAACGTTTTAAGGTCTTTTCACATCCAACTCTACCAAAGACTCCTAACTAGACTCAATGACTCTAAATTACAACAATAAGGGTTAAAAATTGCATAAATGGGGGTAAAAATATATTAAGAACGTCGCATATTATGCTCTTATCACTCACAAGTGTGACTAATGATACTTAGTCGATACACTCTTTATGGTCAAGACCTCGATGTAACCGTTGACATTTAATCTTAGTTCTCTCATATTGTTCAAGTAAATTAACGGACGAGAATTTTATGATGCATACATGGTTCGATTCCCTAAATAGCTACATGTGAATACAAAGTATTGCATTATGATAGGAGCATAAAATGCGACGTTCTTAATATGTTTTTATCCCCATTTATGCATTTCTTATCCCTTATTGTTGTATTATAGAGTCATTGAGTCATGTTAGAGTCGTTGGCAAGTGTTGGTGAATAAATTGAGCTAAAAATGCAGAAATGTCGATTTTTGAAGAGTTTTAGTTTGAGTAGGACTCCTTGTGGTACTAGGAATCCTGTTTGGACTAGGAAACCTGTTTTGACTAGGAAACTTGTCGGAATTGATTTCTTTATCTTTCGTCGTTTCTAATATTTGTGTGGATGTGGTTTGTGCTATAAAATGTTAAATTGCATAATTATGGTGGAGTCCTTATTGAACTAGGATTCCTAATAAGAGTTTGATTGTGACTAGGACTCCTTTTTCAAGTAGAACTCTATTTGGAAAAGGAATCCTTACTAAAGTGGGAATCCCAGTTGGATAAGGATTCTACGAGTTTGAGTCCTAACTGAAGTCTACAAGTGAAGAGTTTTAGTCGAACAAGGAGTCTACAAACGCTCGACGTTTTTGAATCGTCGAAAGAATTTCATTGAAAATACAACTCCTTGTTGGACTAGGATTCCTTATCTATCTAGGACTCTTACTCATGATAATTGTGCTACATCTTTTTATCTTCTTTTTAATTTAATTCTTATTCTTATTTTCAGGAATTAAAGAGAAGATTAATGGAGGATTTTTGAGAGAATTTTCGGTGGAAAAGAAATGATGCTTGCCGGCCAAGATAAGAGAAGGAGGAAACCAAATTGGATTTGGTTTCCTTGTAACATTTTGCAAGGGACTCTTTGCCGAATTAAAGGAGAACTTATTGAAGATAAATCAAGGAGGCCGGCCAAGATAAGAGATGGAGGAAGAATTAATTCTATTTTACATAGAATTTTCGGAAAAGAAAAGAAAAGAGAAAAGAGGGGAATGCATGTGGACTGAATTATGGCTTTGTGCAATAACTTGGTGCCGAATTAAAGAGGATTTAATTGAAGATAATTGAAGGGGATTTTCGGCAGCAACTAAAGAAAAGAGAAGAAGATTTTCGGTTGGAAAAATAAAACCCTTGCCGAAACCATATCCAACTTGGTTTCGGTTTGCTTGTGCTCTACTCTTGCCGAACCCTAGCATTGCCTCTCCCCTATAAATACAACACTTTGTATTCATAAAAATATCTCCCTTTTCCTCACTTTTACCTTGCCGAATCCCTGCCAAATTATTTCCACAAATTATATACCAAGGAGCAAAGCCGAATCCACCTTCCATCTCTCACAAAAAATCCACCATCACCAATCCTTGCCGAAATCTTCATAAGGTTGTAATCATGGATTGTATTATTTTGGTTTTTATTGCTTTGTATTTAAACATAACTTTGTCTATGAAGTATGTTTTGGTTTATGGATTTAATTTCGGTATTGATAATCATATATGGGATCTTTGGATCTTTGTTATAAATGTTTGGGATTTTTATATATGATTGCCGATTTATGCATGTGATACGATTAAATATGTTGTATGGGCAGTAGTTTTTAGCATGTTTTCTTGATTTTAATTAGGTTTATTTCCTTAATTCGTGTGGAACCGAAGGAGATATCTAGATGCATTCGATGGCCATGAGTGTTATCTAGGTATTAAATTCATATTCCGATTTAATACATGTTGAATTACACGCATGTTGGATTTGACATGTATTAATCTAAGGGTAAGAGTAATTATGGAAATTTACATGTCGATGTGAGATGGGTGACGCCATACTTGCTAACATGTTCCAATTCGACATATTGTGCTTATGTGCTAATTGTGTTTAATTTCTACGCATTGTGTTATTAAACTGATTAGTACCATGTTTAGGATTACACGCATGTTGGATTCTAAATACTTGTGATGTTTTGAATAATTAGAATAACCGCATTGGCTCTAATTAAATTGGAACTTAATTGATCTTGAATTTGATATTTGCTGCTGCTCCTATTACTTGTTTTAATTATATTGCATGTGTAATGTGATTTGTGTTTGGTGATTGTGTGAAAGGTGATGATCAATTGTATATAATAATTTAGGTTTTAGTATTTGTAAAAATTCAGTAGGTAATTTAGTTATAAAAATCGACACCCCCTTTAGTACAATACTTTATGTGATTAAAATCCCTTGATTTCCCCGGATAGAACGATCCCTACTTGTCAATACTACACTCGACAAAAGAAGGGTATTATTTGTATGTAGTTGTTTTGCAGGTACTTTGTGCTCAGAAACACCTCCATCAATTTTTGGCGCCGTTGCCGGGGAAATTATAAATTTTTGATTCATATAGTGTTGTTTGTAACTTTGTATAATTGTAAATTATTTAATTTCTGCAATAGTTTTGGGAATTGTATTAATAGGATTTTTGGAAATGTAATAGTAAATAGGTTAATTTTCCGATTTTTATTTTTGTTTTTATTTTTGGTTTTTGGTTTTTGCTCTTAATTGCCGATTTTTGTGTGTTATTATTGTGATGTTGATACACCTAGATAATTTCTAGGAAGTTGATAGTTTTTGTGTATGCTTGTAGTTTATTGTAGTTTCTAAAGTGTAACATGTAGGTGAAGCCTCTTTTGTTGATCATAACCATAACCCTTCATACGAGTGATGCCATGTTAGGTATGTTTTTGTGTAGATTGGGAAACGGGCCCTGCAATGTTGGAATTAGTCCATCGTTGGCCCCCCACGCATAAAGACGCTAACTTGGTATTATTTTTATGAGGTTGAGGGCGGTTTTAATCAACACTTGAGACCGCTAGGGATCCGAGTTTATTTTACCAAGTATAGGGCAAGTTATTTTCATTGAATGGTGCGAGGTTTGTAAAACTGGTTCTCAAGACCCATAGACTGACGTTCATTCCCTGTGAGTGAGTCGATAGGGGACTGGTCCTCCGTGGTTAAAAACTTTGAGACCTGCCTTGTTCCTAAAGAGAGTTTACTCTCCGTGAATCTTAACGACATCGCCTTAAAAAAGTAAAATACGTTCGACCTAGACGACAGCTTGTGCCGAAGCATCACCTCACTTTAGACGCTAGAAAATAACTTGAGCATATGTGGAATCTATTTTTCTTCAAAAAGGTAAAATTCGTCTTTAATTTTTGAGGTATATCGGAATAAGCATGATACTACCTTGGACTGTTTCAGCCCATTGCACTGTTATCTCCTCTGCTCCACGTACCTCAAATTTTAAAGTTGTGTGAATAAAAGACACCTAGAAATCCTAAGTTTCGGCAATCATAATACATACATAATTGATGTAATCTAAAAACCGAACCAACATAGATACTTGTACAAAATTTTTTTCGTGTGATGTGCATAACTAGTTTAAATTGTTAGGGAGTTTTGAAAGTCTATTTGTGTTGAGTTTGTTTATGGTTTTGAGGGGAAGAGGAATAGGTAAGGTCACTAATGTTGCTTTTAGCCTTAACCCTTCATACTAGCGCTTGCGTTTTTATGAGGTTGAGGGCGGCTTTTATGCACTTTAGTGGAACTGACAACATAAGGTTCTCAACTGAGTAAGGGGCAATCATATTTCGTTTGTTCTAATTTTGGTATTGAGGTTTGTTTAACTAGATCTCAAGGCCCACAGACTGATGTTCATTCCCTGTGAGTGAGTCGATTGGGAGTTCGCTCTCCGTGGTAACCAACAACGAGTCTTGCCTCACTCCATTATTAGTACTTTCGTTCTAGCCTTCTGAAACCACGGAATCTTGTGTCTAGTCGATAGACCTAGGCCGCACGTCCACCGAGCTTCAGAATCATAAATGAGTTTGACATAAGTAAATTTTTAATCTCACAAGAAAATGTTTCTTGGTTTGAATTTTTGAGGTATATCGGATCAAGCATGATACTACCGGGGGCTGTATCAGTCCATTGCACCGTTATCTCCTCTGCTCCACGTACTTTGAAAATTCGAACAAAATACATAGCAATTTAACTAGGGATACATAAAACACATTTTTCTGTTATACTTGTGAAATTGTGTGAGCCTTATTTGTAAATTTTCGTGTGATATACATCTTTGTAATATACTTGTAACTTTTTCATGTAACATATACTTACAAATTTACGTTTGTTATTATACATATACACGTTGAACTTTTATGAGATATATTGTGAATTTTTCATACATTTATATATACTTTAAATTTCGTGTAACATTTTTACATATTTATAGTTAAATTTTCGTTGATACTTATACTTGTGTGATATATTTACCCTAACACTAATTGTTACATACTAACTATACACGTTTGTTTTCTTTATAAATTCATTTGTTAAAAACCTCGAAATTTAAATAATTTCAGGTACATGAATCTTGGTTGGTCACAAGAGATTGAGGATAGATTGAAAAGAATTTGCAACCAAGAAGAAGAAGAGCCAGTTTTGCCGAGCACTTCTACACCAGAACTTCAGTTTGTTTCTCCCACCTCATCACTTTTCAACCGAAATTTTGTTGCACCACCATCACCATTTCCATCAGAAGCTTCATGTGAACTAAACCCTTTGTTTCACGAAGAACCAGAATTCGAGCTACTCCAAAGTCCCATACCAATTCAGTATTTGAATTTTGATTTACCTGATCCTACATTCAGAATGACTTCACTAAGAGAGGAGAATGGTCAGGTAGATGCGCCACAAGGAGGAGTAGTAAGACCGAGTAATGTAACATATCCTGCAGTTGCACCTGGCAAGTCAGGAGAATTTGAGCTGAAGGGTGGATTTATCCACCAATTGCCTAAGTTTTATGGACTCAGTGGAGAGGATCCTAACCGCCACATTCAGAAGTTCGAATTCAGATGTGAGTCAATGTGCCCAACTGGGGCAGATTTACAACATGTGAGGATGAAGGCGTTTCCTTTTTCACTGGAGGATAGGGCGCAAGAGTGGTTTTATGCTATACCACCTGGGAAGATGATTTCTTGGACTACAATGGTGAGAGAATTTCTCACAAAATACTTTCCATCATCAAGGGTGACACAGATCAGAAAGGAGATCACCTCAATCAGACAAGAGCCAGATGAGAGCTTCGATGTGTACTATGACAGGTACAAGGCTTTGGTGGCAACATGTCCTAATCATGGGATACGTGAGGGTCTTCTTCTACAATACTTTTATGAAGGGTTGCGTCCCTTGGAGAGGAGATTCTTAGATTCAGCAGCTGGTGGATCTTTAATGGAGAAAAGTAGAGAGGAGGTTAAGAATTTGTTGGAGATGCATTTCACCAATCAACAACAATTCGGGTCTACTTCCTCTAGGCGAGTCAGTGAGGCCAGCGGTTATGAGGAATCAAGTGTTGTCAAGGAGCTTAAGGAAGATGTGGGGAAACTCACTCAGATGATGTCTCAGTTTATGAAGCAAAAACATGCCCAAGTCTGTGGGGTGTGTAGCATGGAGGGGCATTCATCAGATGTGTGTCCACAAGTTGGTGGAGGAGATAATTTTGAGGAAGCCAATGCAATTGGTTTTCAAGGGCAGCAACGTCCCATTTTTCAGAACTTCAACCCCAGATTTAATGATCACCCTAATTTTAGGTGGGCTAACAACAACAATGTGCAGAACCCTACACATGTGGCGCCACCACAAGCTAATCAAGGAGGAATGGTGTTTCAACCAAGACCTCAAGGGCAATACCAAGGATATGCAAGACCCCAGCAGCAACAATTCTACAACAATAATGCACAAGCATCGTCAAATCCCAACTATGACGCCATGCTTAAGTCTTTGAACGATGCAACTCATACATTGTTGCAATCTACAACCTCGAACACCAAGGACATTTCTGAGTTGAAGAATCAGATGGGGAAGGTTGTGGATTTCATGGGGCAGATTCAGGAGCAAGGGAGATTACCTGGAGGAGTAATTAAGAACCCCAAAAATGAGCAAGCTAATGCAATTACCACAAGGAGTGGTAAGGTTGTGGAGGGGCCGAGCATGAAGAGAGGTGACGAAATTTTTGGTGGTGATGCCGAGCACAACAAAGAGTCACTCGGCAATGATGAGGAGATACATGGCAACGATGAGGAGGCAAACGGCAATGAGGTCGAGAGGAGCAAACCAAGCAAGGCTGAGCTCGAGAAGATGAAGAATAGGGACATGGAAAAAGATCCCGCTACCTCAGAGACACTTAAGGTAAAATCTGACTCAAGTGGATTAGTTAATGCTAACCAATCTTCGAGTTTGCCTTTTCCTTCTAGGTTTGCAAAATCAAAGAAGGAGAAATCAGATGAGGAGGTACTTGATATATTCAGGCGTGTGGAGGTGAATATTCCCCTTTTGGAATGCATCAAGCAGATTCCAAAGTATGCCAAGTTCTTAAAGGAGCTATGCACAACAAGGAGGCATACAAGGGAGGAGCAGGTGGTGAAGATGAGTGAGACGGTCTCAGCCGTTCTCCAAAGAAAGCTTCCACCTAAAATGAAAGACCCTGGCAGCTTTTCTGTGCCATGTAAAATTGGACAATTTAATTTTGATAAAGTTTTGCTAGACTTAGGGGCTTCAATTAATGTAATGTCTTATAATGTGTATAAGTCCCTAGGTTTGGGCGAGTTGAAAAAGGACAATGTAATCATTCAACTCGCCGATAGGTCTAACAAATATCCTGAGGGATATGTTGAGGATGTTCTTGTGCAGGTGAATAATCTGATATTTCCTGCAGATTTCTATGTGCTTCAAATGGAGGAGTCGCCCATTAATTCCACTCAACTATTGTTGGGGCGACCATTTATGAGGACAGCAAGAACGAAAATTGATGTGGCTGAAGGCAATCTCACCATGGAGTTCGATGGTGAAGTGATTGGCTTCAATATCTTTGAGGCCATGAGGTATCCAATTTCTGATTTAAAACCTTGCTATAATGTTGATGTAGTTGATTCTATTGCGCAGGTTTTGTCAGAAACTTTGGATCAATAGCAACTAGCTATTGAGCAAGGGGCCGGAATTGACACAAATGGGGAGAGAATTACCAAGGAGGAACGGCTCAAACTTGAGCCGAGCCTAATGCATATTGTTGCCGAGCTAGAGGCAGCATCCCATGTGAAAAAGCAATGTAAGTATATGTCAATTCCCATTTCCACTAATAAAATTTTACCATCTGTGGAACAGGCCCCTATTTTAGAACTGAAGGTGCTTCCGGATCATTTGAAGTATGTATACTTGGGAGACGATGACACACTACCAGTTATTGTGTCATCACAGCTGAGTGAGCAGCAGGAAGCACGTTTGACTAGCATGTTGAAGAGGAACAAAACCGCCATTGGATGGACGTTGGCGGATATTAAGGGAATCAGCCCTACAACTTGTGTCCATAGGATCTTGCTTGAAGAAGGAGCCAAGCCTACTAGGGAGGGTCAGAGACGATTGCACCCTCCAATGATGAAGATTGTGAAGGACGAGGTGATCAAATTGCTGGATTGTGGAGTCATTTATCCCATCTCAGATAGCCAGTGGATTGCACCTGTCCAAGTTGTACCTAAGAAGAGTGGAGTCACGGTTGTGAAGAATGATAAGGATGAACTCGTGCCCCAACGATTGGTGACAGGTCATAGGATGTGTATCGACTACAGAAAGTTGAATGCTACTACACGCAAGGATCACATGCCTTTGCCTTTCATGGACCAGATGTTGGAGAGATTAGCTGGGCACGAATTCTATTGCTTCTTGGATGGGTACAGCGGTTATAATCAGATATGCATTCACCCAGATGATCAGGAGAAGACAACGTTCACATGTCCCTTTGGTACGTTTGCCTATCGACGCATGCCATTTGGTTTATGCAACGCACCAGGTACATTTCAACGTTGTATGTATTCCATTTTTAGTGATTATATTGAGAATATCATTGAAGTCTTTATGGATGATTTTAGCGTTTATGGAAAAGACTTTGATGTATGCTTAGAGAATTTGGAATTAATCCTGATGAGATGTGTAGAAACTAACCTTGTACTTAATTGGGAAAAGTGTCATTTTATGGTAACACAAGGGATAGTTCTAGGACACATTATATCTGCAAAGGGTATTGAGGTAGATAGGGCCAAGATTGATATTATGCTTCACTTACCCTCCCCTACAACTGTAAGGGAGGTACGTTCGTTTCTTGGCCATGCAGGTTTTTACAGGAGGTTCATCAAGGATTTTTCGTTGGTGGCCAAGCCTATTTGTGCCCTTTTGCAGAAGGAGGTTCCATTCATATGGGACAAAGGGTGTGAAGATGCATTTGTCAAGTTGAAGGAATTGTTGACATCAGCACCAATCATGGCGCCACCAGATTGGACACTACCATTTGAGATCATGTGTGATGCTTCAGACTATGCAGTTGGAGCAGTACTTGGACAGAGAAAAGAGAAGAGGCCGATTGCTATATATTATGCCTCTAGAACTTTGAATGATGCTCAATTAAATTACTCTACAACTGAGAAAGAACTGTTGGCTGTGATTTTTGCTTTAGAAAAATTTCGTTCATATCTATTGAATTCTAAAGTGATTGTGTATTCTGATCATGCAGCCTTAAGATATTTGATGAAGAAGAAGGATGCTAAGCCACGTTTGATTCGATGGATTCTCTTACTCCAAGAGTTTGACATCGAAATCAAGGACAAGAAGGGGAGCGAAAATGTTGTGGCGGATCACTTGAGCAGAATTGTGAGAGAGGAGGAAACGTTGCCACTTCAGGAAACTTTCCCAGATGAACAGCTTTTTCGAGTGGACACAAAAGAACCTTGGTATGCAGATATTGTCAATTATTTAGTTACTAAAACTTTTCCAAGTACATGTTTGCAGGCAGCCAAGACAAGGATTAAAAAGAATGCAAGACACTACATATGGGACGACCCATATTTGTGGAGGACTTGTAATGATCAAGTGATTAGACGTTGTGTGCCACAAGAGGAGCATAGGCCGATCCTTGCATTTTGCCACAATGAGGCGTGTGGAGGACACTTTGGAGCCAAGAGGACAGCGCTCAAGGTATTAGAAAGCGGGTTTTATTGGCCAACAATTTTCAAGGATGCATACACATTTTGTATGACATGTGATAGGTGCCAAAGGACAGGTAACATTGGTAAGAGAGACCAAATGCCCCTAAATCCTATAATATTTGTTGAAATTTTTGATGTATGGGGTATAGATTTTATGGGACCTTTTCCTTCATCTAAGGGCTTTCTATATATCTTGTTGGCTGTTGATTATGTGTCTAAATGGGTGGAGGCGAAAGCCACAAGGACTAATGATTCTAAAGTTGTTGCAGGTTTCTTGAGAACTAACATATTTTCCAGGTTTGGAGTACCTCGTGTGCTTATAAGCGATGGAGGTTCTCACTTCTGCAACAGAACAATAGAGGCTTTACTCAGACGATATGGAGTCACCCATAAGGTATCCACACCTTATCATCCTCAGACTAGCGGAATGGCGGAAGTGTCCAACAGAGAGATCAAGAGCATATTGGAGAAAACTGTGGGCCCATCAAGGAAAGATTGGAGTGACAGACTTGATGATGCACTTTGGGCTTACAGAACGGCATACAAGACACCCATTGGGATGTCTCCATTTCGGCTTACATATGGCAAGGCATGCCATCTTCCAGTAGAGTTGGAGCATAGAGCATGGTGGGCGGTCAAGCAATTCAACATGGAACTTGACAAGGCTGGACTTCACAGGAAATTGCAGCTGAGTGAACTTGAGGAAATCAGAAATGAAGCATATGATGCTGCATGGATTTACAAGGAGAAGACGAAATTGTATCATGACAAGATGATAAGAGGCAAAACGTTTCATATTGGCCAGAAAGTCTTGTTATTTCATTCTCGTCTTAAATTATTTCCTGGCAAATTGCGTTCTCGTTGGGTAGGACCATATATTGTTACTAATGTGTTTTCTCATGGTGCTATAGAAATTCAAAGTACGGAATCAGGAAAAGCGTTCAAGGTGAATGGTCATCGACTTAAGCCCTACTACGAACCTTTTGAGGAGCACACCATTGAGGAGACACAATTCAGAGACGCACCAAGATCCTGATGATATGGAGAAGAGTCTAGGCTAAAGGACTATAAACAATTAAGCGCTGCATGGGAGGCAACCCATTTCAACCAAAAGTGTGAAGGAGCCGTCTACGAGAGTTTGAATTTTCTAAATCCCTAAACTCTTTTTGGTTGAATTGTGTAAATGTGGGACTTGTGATTTATCATATGCTTAGAAATTACTACATGATATGTGTACATTGAGGACAATGTAATTTTCTAAGTGTGGGGTAGGGATACATGTTTCACATGTTTGTATTTGTTTTGAGTCATAAAAAGAAAAGAAAAGAAAAAATCAGAAAATCAGAAAAAAATTAAAAAAAATTTCGTTGCTTTTTGTCTTTATTTTCGTTGGCTTTTATTTTGTTTTTAATTATTGAGTCTTAGGATGCCCCTAAATAGTCTATGATGATTATATCTTGAATACATAGATGATGGTTTTGCATAATCATAAGAATTAATTGTGAGTTTCATGGACTTTGTGATTGGTATGAACATTTGAGACTTGGACTTATTTGTGTAATAAGCATGTATGTTGTGTTGATTTTGTTCCATAATAACCTTTGAGAGCTTTGAATGCCATATACTTTCTTCTTGAGTGATAAAAATGGGCAGAATTTTTCAAAACTTCATCATTCTTTGAACATTCAATGACTATGTGCCATAGATTTTAATGAACTCTAGAATGCTAGAACTCGCTCTTGACAATTTTTGAGACTATTATTCATGAAATGCCTTGATTTTGAAAAGGATTGAAAAGATCATGTTAGGATTACCACCAATGCCAAACAAAGCTTATGCCTAATTTGTGCCCGTCGTGGGACTCCTTAGTTTTAACCCCTTTGAGCTGACAATAAACCATTTATTTCATCACCATGATACACTTTCCTTGAGCTTAGAACAGTATATCCTAACCATTGTTGTCAAGACTTGGTAAAGTTTAATGGAATTTGTGAATTGAAGTGATGTTGTGAAGTAAGTGTGGGGTGATCTTGTCCAATTGTTAAGAAAAGAAAAGGTGTTGCCGAATAAAAGAATAGAAAAAGAGAAAAATCGGATAGAAAAAGAAGAAAAATAATTGATCCGAGAAAGAAAAAAATTAAATTTATTCGGCAATAAAAAAAAATATTTGGACAAAGTTGTGATTGTGAAATTGGAGTTTGTGTGATAATTGAAGGTCTATTGTTGTTATATTTGACCTTTGTCCTTGATCACTATTTTATGGGGAAGAAAAGAATGAAGTTTGGGTCCAACAAGTTGAAACTTGGCCCTTTTGAAGAGAAGTCATAAGGAGGATTGAATTTTGCCAAGTCTTGGTGACGTTTAATCACCACTTCCTAAATGAGAATGCCTTATGCCAATCCCCATTATCACCATTATGTTGATCTTTTCATGATTCTTAAAATAGGTAAACTTTGATTAGTGGAGATTTTTGTCAAGAATGAGCATATGGTTTTGGTTCATTTGTGCACATAGTTGTTATATGAAGTTTTTCCTGAAAGATCTATTCACAAAGTGCTTTTAATTGATGAAATATGCAAGTTACTCTTTGTAACTCTTAATCTATTCGCTTGCATATACTTTGAGTGAATTGCCATATCATGAGTGAAAAGAAGAGAGTATGCCTAGTGAGGAGGATGAAATCAACATAACATGTTATTGCTTGTGATTATCGTTTCTTACTTATTCATGCTATGATACATGTCTGTGACGCTTGGGATTATTGTGCTTACATTGAATGCTTAACTTGAAAGCTATGTGTTTAAAGATCCTGAGACAATCATTTTAGGGGCTGTAGTGTTGAGTCTTTTTGTTTGTTTTGCTAAGGGACTAGCAAAGGCTAAGTGTGGGGTAGTTGATAGGAGCATAAAATGCGACGTTCTTAATATGTTTTTATCCCCATTTATGCATTTCTTATCCCTTATTGTTGTATTATAGAGTCATTGAGTCATGTTAGAGTCGTTGGCAAGTGTTGGTGAATAAATTGAGCTAAAAATGCAGAAATGTCGATTTTTGAAGAGTTTTAGTTTGAGTAGGACTCCTTGTGGTACTAGGAATCCTGTTTGGACTAGGAAACCTGTTTTGACTAGGAAACTTGTCGGAATTGATTTCTTTATCTTTCGTCGTTTCTAATATTTGTGTGGATGTGGTTTGTGCTATAAAATGTTAAATTGCATAATTATGGTGGAGTCCTTATTGAACTAGGATTCCTAATAAGAGTTTGATTGTGACTAGGACTCCTTTTTCAAGTAGAACTCTATTTGGAAAAGGAATCCTTACTAAAGTGGGAATCCCAGTTGGATAAGGATTCTACGAGTTTGAGTCCTAACTGAAGTCTACAAGTGAAGAGTTTTAGTCGAACAAGGAGTCTACAAACGCTCGACGTTTTTGAATCGTCGAAAGAATTTCATTGAAAATACAACTCCTTGTTGGACTAGGATTCCTTATCTATCTAGGACTCTTACTCATGATAATTGTGCTACATCTTTTTATCTTCTTTTTAATTTAATTCTTATTCTTATTTTCAGGAATTAAAGAGAAGATTAATGGAGGATTTTTGAGAGAATTTTCGGTGGAAAAGAAATGATGCTTGCCGGCCAAGATAAGAGAAGGAGGAAACCAAATTGGATTTGGTTTCCTTGTAACATTTTGCAAGGGACTCTTTGCCGAATTAAAGGAGAACTTATTGAAGATAAATCAAGGAGGCCGGCCAAGATAAGAGATGGAGGAAGAATTAATTCTATTTTACATAGAATTTTCGGAAAAGAAAAGAAAAGAGAAAAGAGGGGAATGCATGTGGACTGAATTATGGCTTTGTGCAATAACTTGGTGCCGAATTAAAGAGGATTTAATTGAAGATAATTGAAGGGGATTTTCGGCAGCAACTAAAGAAAAGAGAAGAAGATTTTCGGTTGGAAAAATAAAACCCTTGCCGAAACCATATCCAACTTGGTTTCGGTTTGCTTGTGCTCTACTCTTGCCGAACCCTAGCATTGCCTCTCCCCTATAAATACAACACTTTGTATTCATAAAAATATCTCCCTTTTCCTCACTTTTACCTTGCCGAATCCCTGCCAAATTATTTCCACAAATTATATACCAAGGAGCAAAGCCGAATCCACCTTCCATCTCTCACAAAAATCCACCATCACCAATCCTTGCCGAAATCTTCATAAGGTTGTAATCATGGATTGTATTATTTTGGTTTTTATTGCTTTGTATTTAAACATAACTTTGTCTATGAAGTATGTTTTGGTTTATGGATTTAATTTCGGTATTGATAATCATATATGGGATCTTTGGATCTTTGTTATAAATGTTTGGGATTTTTATATATGATTGCCGATTTATGCATGTGATACGATTAAATATGTTGTATGGGCAGTAGTTTTTAGCATGTTTTCTTGATTTTAATTAGGTTTATTTCCTTAATTCGTGTGGAACCGAAGGAGATATCTAGATGCATTCGATGGCCATGAGTGTTATCTAGGTATTAAATTCATATTCCGATTTAATACATGTTGAATTACACGCATGTTGGATTTGACATGTATTAATCTAAGGGTAAGAGTAATTATGGAAATTTACATGTCGATGTGAGATGGGTGACGCCATACTTGCTAACATGTTCCAATTCGACATATTGTGCTTATGTGCTAATTGTGTTTAATTTCTACGCATTGTGTTATTAAACTGATTAGTACCATGTTTAGGATTACACGCATGTTGGATTCTAAATACTTGTGATGTTTTGAATAATTAGAATAACCGCATTGGCTCTAATTAAATTGGAACTTAATTGATCTTGAATTTGATATTTGCTGCTGCTCCTATTACTTGTTTTAATTATATTGCATGTGTAATGTGATTTGTGTTTGGTGATTGTGTGAAAGGTGATGATCAATTGTATATAATAATTTAGGTTTTAGTATTTGTAAAAATTCAGTAGGTAATTTAGTTATAAAAATCGACACCCCCTTTAGTACAATACTTTATGTGATTAAAATCCCTTGATTTCCCCGGATAGAACGATCCCTACTTGTCAATACTACACTCGACAAAAGAAGGGTATTATTTGTATGTAGTTGTTTTGCAGGTACTTTGTGCTCAGAAACACCTCCATCAAGGTTTCTTACCAATTTGATGTAAGAATAATGTCCCTTTCCTTGTAAGATTCAGCAATTAAACCTTCCCTTTTGTAACTAGGACAAATCCGGCCAAACCTTCCTTCTTCTTTTCTTCTTTTCTGAAATCGGCAGACTGACCTTTCGGCAATGATTCTAGCATAACTTTTTACTCAGAAAAGCTTTTGATGCGATTCCAAATCCTGAAGAAACTAGACGCAAAGGCATTTCTCCCCATAAAAGGGTTTCCCCAAATTCGTTGTGGTTCGTCCGGTAGAAATTCCGGAAGTTGACAGACAGGAATCTGCCCGATTCTGAACAGGGTTCTTTATGTTTCTTCTCTTCTTTCCTATTTGCATCCGAGCTTTCCTTGCCTCTTTAGGTCTTCTTTTCCTCTTGCTTCAAGATTTCAATTGTGGAAATATTTTCTGAAAATTCAAGAAAATAAATATGGTAAGTTTCGGCAAGAATAATTTTCCCTATTCAAAATAGGTTTCCTTGTTCAATCCGATTTCCTTATTCATTTTAGTTTCCTAGACAAGCTAGGTTTCCTAATCCGAATAGGTTTCCTAATCAAATGAAGTTTCCTAATTTCAATCTTCGTCGTTTTTAGAAACGACAAAGCATTTTTACTTTCCTGGTTCAATTAGGATTCCTAGTTTGACTAGGAATTGCCGAAACTTTTCAAATTCAATATCAATGCGCACAATTTCATATTATTTCTGCCAAAGACTCAAGACTCACTCTAATGACTCGATCTTACACAATTAAGGGTTAAGAAAAGCATAAATGGAGGTAAAAACATATTAAGAACGTCGCATAAAATGCTCCTATCACCTAGTGAGGAGGATCGAATTAGCTTAACATGTCTACATACTTACTTTTGTTCTTATATGTTCTTATTGATGTTACATGTTCATGAAGCTTGGAATTTTCGTGCTTAGCATTCTCATGCATTTAACTTGAAAGCCATGTGTACATACGAGCCTGAGACAAATTGTTAGGGGCAATAGTAGTTTGAGTCTTAGTTTTATTTAGCTTTGCTAAGGGACTAGCAAAGAATAAGTGTTGGGTAGTTGATAGGAGCACAATGTGCGACGATATTAATATGTATACGCCCTCGTTTATGCTTTGTTTAACCCTTATTTATTTAAGATAGAGTCATAATATAGTTTAGTGTCATTTTGGTAGAGTTTTGGAAATATATGCTTTAGAGTCCGAAAAATGACTAAGTTTAAGAATTCTGGAAAATAGTGAAAAATATGTTTTTTTTCGTGATTCTGAGATGAATAGAATTGTGACTTATCCTTTTTAAAATTTGATGAAATTTGGTATGCATATTATTTTCTTGCTAAAGGGTGTTGTATCAAAAATACAGATCAATCGGAGTTCGGAAAGTCACCCAAAAGGTGGCTGCAACTCAGCAGTTTGAGCAAACCAATCCAGGGACTTCCAGGAATTTTCCTCGGACTGTGTCCCTGTTTGGGCCACAATTGGAGTTTCCTTCAAATTGGGCTTTACTCCGAGGCCCAGAGGGGTTTAGGTTAAACCAAATCCAATATACCACGTCCTAACTCTTTCTTTGGAAAGAATGCTTGGAGAGAGAGTATTAATTCGTTAGTTGATCTGATGGGGGTTATTTTGTGGTAATCCAATTACACAATATATGAATTACCTTGAGGGATAATAATGCATAAATGCTGATTGAGGTAATTAGGGGTTGTTACATATAGCAATCCATTTGTAAAGATATCTTAGCCAAATCAGGAAACGATCTTCTTTGGAGCCGGGTTGGCTTATCTTGGGGTTAATTGAATGATTAATCTGGACAATATACGGGGTTGAATGAGTTCCCTAAGTTAAGGGAAATTCTGATCTCAATTTATTCTTAACCGATCTAATTAGAGGTGGTTTAAGAAAGGACAGTCCTAGTCAATCTCGGAATCCGCCAGGCTGGATCTTCAAGCATTAGGGTTTCGTGAACCATATAAATATAACTCTTTTGTAACTAGGAAAGGGTTCTCAACCATCTACAAAAAAACACAAGTTCTAGCGCAACGCTAACTTGCAAAGCCTCTCCGGAGCAACTCACGCAATTTGCCTCCACCTACGATTGATCACATCTCGCACTCGTGTCGAGCGGTTGCTGAGTGATGGAGGTGTTATCCAAGCACAAAATACCTGCAAAACAACTTCATACACATAATACCCTTCTTGTGTCGAGTGTAGTATTGACAAGTAGGGATCGTTCTATCCGGGGAAATCAAGGGCTTTCAATCACACAAAGTATTGCATAAAAAGGGGGGTTGTCGAAATTTATGTCTAATTACCTACTGAATTTTTACAAATTCTAAAACCTAAACTATTATATACAATTGATCATCACCTTTCACACAATTACCAAACACGAATCTCATTACACATGCAATAAAATTAAAACAAGTAATAGGGGCAGCAAGCATAAAACGATTTCAAGATTAATTAAGCTCCAATTTAATTAGGGCCAACGCAGCTTATCCTAATTATTCAAGACATCATAAGTATTTAGAATCCGAAACGCGCGCAATCCTAAACATGGTACTAATCGGTTTAATAACACAACGCATGTAAATTAAACACAAAAAGCACATAAGCACATATTGTCGAATTGGAACATGTTAGCAAGTATGGCGTCACCCATCTCACATCGACATGTAAATTTCCATAATTACTCTAACCCTTAGATTAATACATATCAAAACCAACAACGCATGTGAATCAACATGTATTAAATCGGCATATGAATTTAACATCTAGATAACACTCATGGCCTGCGAATGCATCTAGACATCTCCTTCGGTTCCCCACGAATCAAGGAAATAAACCTAATTAAAATCAAGAAACATGCTAAAGCTACTGCCCATAATACACATTTAATCAAACACATGCATAATTCGGCAATCACATACAAAATATCCAAACAATTATAACAAAGATCCGAAGATCCCATATATGATATTCAATACCGAAATTAAAACCAAAAACCAAAACATACTTCATAGACAAAGTTATGTTTAAATACGAAGTAACAAAAACCAAAATAATACAATCCATATTACAACCTTGGTTAAGATTCGGCAAGGATTGGTGAGATGGTGATTGAATTGATGTGAGGAATGGTGGTTCGGCTTTGCTCCTTGTATAAAATTTATGAAAATAATTTGGCAGGGATTCGGCAAGGCTTTTGTGGAGGGAGAGATGATTCTTTTCTGAATACAATGTGTGGTATTTATAGAAGCAAAGGAGAGCTAGGGTTCGGCAGGAATTACACCAACAAAATCGAAACCAACTTGGATTGGGTTTCGGCAAACTTTAATTCCAAGTAAACCGAAATCTTTTCTTGATTTATCTTAATTCGGCATAAGTCTTCTCTTCATGCAATTTCTGAATTTAATCTTCAATTTTCTTCAAGTGAAACTCTTCTTTTAATTCAGCACCAAGTTATTGCACAAAGCCACAATTCAGTCCACATGCATTCCACACTTTTCTCCTTTCTTTTCCGAAAATTCTATGTAAAAATAGAATTAATTCTTCCTCCTTCTCTTATCTTGGCCGGCCACTTTGATTTATCTTCAATAAGTTCTCCTTTAATTCGGCAAAGAGTCCCTTGCAAAATGTTACAAGGAAACCAAATCCAATTTGGTTTCCTCCTTCTCTTATCTTGGCCGGCAAGCATCATTTCTTTTCCACCGAAAATTCTCTCAAAATTCCTCCATTAATCTTCTCTTTAATTCCTGTAAATAAGAATAAGAATTAAATTAAAAAGAAGATAAAAAGATGTAGCACAATTATCATGAGTAAGAGTCCTAGATAGATAAGGAATCCTAGTCCAACAAGGAGTTGTATTTTCAATGAAATTCTTTCGACGATTCAAAAACGTCGAGCGTTTGTAGACTCCTTGTTCGACTAAAACCCTTCACTCGTAGACTTCAATTAGGACTCAAACTCGTAGAATCCTTATCCAACTGGGATTCCCACTTTAGTAAGGATTCCTTTTCCAAATAGAGTTCTACTTGAAAAAGGAGTCCTAGTCACAATCAAACTCTTATTAGGAATCCTAGTTCAATAAGGACTCCACCATAATTATGCATTTTTCACAATTTATAGCACAAACCGCACCCACGCAAGTATTAGAAACGACGAAAGATAAAGAAATCAATTCCGACAAGTTTCCTAGTCCAAACAGGATTCCTAGTCCAAACAGGATTCCTAGTACAGCAAGGAGTCCTACTCAAACTAAAACTCTTCACAAATCGACATTTCTGCATTTTTAGCTCAGTTTATTCACCAACACTTGCCAATGACTCTAACATGACTCAATGACTCTATATTACAACAATAAGGGATAAGAAATGCATAAATGGGGATAAAAACATATTAAGAACGTCGCATTTTATGCTCCTATCACTGAGCCTATCGAGTCAGTCCGCTACTCCGGTAGCAATCGAGTCGTTACCCCGGTAACAAACACCCGTGATCTTGGTTTAGCTCTGCTTTGCTTCTCCGGATCAAAGTAAGATCCTCAATCCGTAGGGGGTTGAGAAGAAAATCCTGTTAGCCAGTTCTATTCAGGTTTTGTTCGAGCCCTGTACGCCGGCTTAGTCAGCGCCCGCGTAACAGTTGCTTGGTCTAGAAGTCAGAGTCTATTGGGAGCAGACGAGAGGACTCGCCAGGGGTCGTCCGCAGTCGAGTTGCACCACTCCAAAGGTGCTGGCACGCCTAAGCACACAGAAGACACACGAAGGAATTTACATCCGCCACCCCAAATGCTGACTGTTCGCCGGGTGCTAAATCCGCCACGAACAGTCCCAACTTCAAAAATTCATTCCCGACGTTTCACAAGGCATTTGATCAAGCCCTTTTATATTGAGGAAGCTCTATGTGTCTAGTTTTTCTGAGACTTGGAATCGCATCAATCGGAGTACTGAGCAAAAATTTATGCTCGACTGAAAACACAAAGGTCAAATATTCCGAGAGAATGTTCATTCGCCAGAGCTCGCTCACCAAGTCCTTGTTCGTCCGCCAACGACCTTGCTCGCCAGAAGATCAGCCGCCAACACTAGCTCGCCAGCTTGCACATATCCGCTCGCCAACCATCCGCGCATGCCATTATACATAATTCGCGCGACCCGCCAAGAAGCCTCGCCAGTACCCGATACTAGCAAAGACTGTACTCGCGAGCAGAGAGGAATTTCCGGTAATGTCATCAAGCGGCTGCAAGCGTGCCAAGTCATTCCCAAGAGCTTTGCAACGTCCAAGAAGCCTCCTATGCGTGTCCTAAAATAAATCATAAACCGGCCAAGCAAGAGTTTCTTTGTTCAAAAGGGGAGAAAAGCCTATTCCAACTCGGATTAGGAAACCTTATTTATTGAAGATTTCTATCCCGTTTTGAACAAAGAAAAGTCCCAAACTTCACAGCCTTTCTCCTATATATAGAGGCCGGCACCCATCATGAAAGAGTGTCACATTTCAAAAGCAAAAATCTAGCCAAAGCTCTACCTAAATTTCCCAAGAGTCCTACATAAAAACCCTAGCCGAAACTACCTCCATCTCACCCTAAAATTTCCTGCCGACGCACCCATTGCCGAGCAGCCATACCCTCCACCATCCATCGGATCCACACGAGTCGAAGTCATCCAAGGTGTCTACAAAAGTGTGATCCACTCCCTACTCTCGGTTTTGTATTTTTTTTTTATGTAGTTATGTTAAACTTTGTCTATGAAGTTAGCATGAATTCTTGGTTTCAAACTCTCTGTCTATGTACTGTTTGGAGTGAAATTTGGTTTTATAATTTGTATGTTCAATTCGTTTTCTTTGTCTTTAAATGGGTTTTGGATGTAAGAATACGGATTGCATGCTAAAGAGTAAGGAAAATATGTAATGAATTAGTAAGTAGGATAATCGGCAAACATGTGTTAACTTGATTTTAGGGTTTTCTTGACTTGTTCTTTAAATTCGTGTGTTTAAAGATTGGTGGCCTATGTAATTGCAATACGTAGATTACTAATCTCATTAGCCGAAAATAATATAGATTAAGTAACCAACGAGTTATTTTGTTTGTGTTGTTTTCACAAGGGTTAGAGTGATTTAAAGAACATGCTTGTTTAATAAGAAGAGTGACACCTTACTATATTAACTTGTTGCCGGCTAAAAAGGTTTCGTGCTCAATTACTATGCATGTTTGTTTTCATCTATAGGAGTTCTCAAATATGTTTAGTACAATTTTAGGGTTAGACGTAAAGTTAATCTTGAATACTTATGAAATCTATCGGTTAGTAATACCTATAGGGAGCTAACTAGGTCGGAGTTAAGTTGAGTCTAGAACGCTTTAATACTTTGCCGTGAGTCCTATTTGCTTAATTGTTATGTGTTTTGATTGCTTTCGTGTTAGTGCTTTGGGGAAGAATATCGACCAACCTTGTAAATACTAGACTTAGGATTTAATTTCATTTCTTAAATTCATGTCTAGGAATTTAGAGGCAGCTTTGCTGCCGAGCCTTTTATCCCCCACGATAAATTCGTATATATGTATATAAGTGTGACAATTGTGTGCATATGTGTTTGTGAATATTTTGTGTTAACAATTTCTTAATCCCCGGCTTAGAACGATCCCTACATATGTCTATACTACTAACGATTGTAGGGTTATTATTGCTTGATGCTCGCTTAGGCGATTCGGCACTTATATGTTTCCATATCACTAACACATATTACTAACTCCTAATTCTAACTATATTTATACAAACTTTTACTTGCTTTTCGTTTTAGTTTTTAGTTATTAACAACTTGGTCTTCACAAATTCTCAGGTACATGAATGTCCATCATTCCAGGTTAGTCACAAGAAATTAAGGATCGTTTAAACAGAATTTGTGAAGATAAAACTGAGCAAGCATCACCGAGTACACCATTGTTTGAGCACCAATTCGTCTCCCCTACATCATCACTTTTTGAACGTGACATAGCATCTCCATCATCACCATTTCCATCAAAAGTCTCGTGTGAACTTAATCCTTTGTTCCACGAAGATCCGGAGTTTGAGCTACTTACAAGTCCATTCCCTACACGTTTGAATTTCGACTTACTTGATCCACCACAACAAATGGGTTCGATCAGAAAGCAGAATGGACACGTCACGGATGAAGGCATGGCACCTTCCAACATCACCTATCCGACAGTTGCAACTGGCAAGTCGGATGATTTTGAGCTAAAGAGTGGATTTCTGCATCAATTGCCGAAATTCCATGATCTTTCAGGAGAGGAGCCGAACTCACATCTACAACAATTCCAGTTTACTTGTGAAACCATGTGTCCTAGAGGAGCTGACATTCAACATGTGAAGATGAGAGCCTTTCCATTTTCACTAGAGGACAAGGCAAGGATATGGTTGTTCACTATACCATCTGGACAAATTGTTTCATGGAACACCATGGTTAATGAGTTCCTTCTCAAATATTTTCCAGCATCTAGAGTGACTCAGCTGAGTCAGATAACTGGAATCAAGAAAGCACATGATGAACTATTTTATGAGTACTATGAGCTTTTCAAAACGTTGGTGTCATCTTGTCCAGCTCATGGCATTCGCCGAGGTCTCCTTTTGCAATACTTTTATGAGGGGATGCATGATTTAGACAAAGAGTTTCTTGATTCAGCTGCTGGAGGATCGTTTTTGGAGAAGACCAACGAGGAGGCCACTACACTTTTGGAGACACGTGCATTGAAGAACCAACAATTCGGGCCTCAAGTCTGAACCAAGCAAGTGCATGAGACAAGGGCCAATCCGGCTCTAGAAGAAAAGGTTGACAAGCTTGCCAACATGATGGCACAAATGATGAAGTCTCAACGTGGGCAAGTTGCTCAAGTATGTGGGGTGTGTGCTGAGGGACATCCGACAGATCAATGCCCTCAAATGGGAGGAGAAAGCATAGAGGAGGTCAATGCTTTGGGATACTAAGGAGGAGGATTTCAGAATTTCAACCCAAGGTATCGTGATCATCCTAATTTCAGATGGAGCAACAATGACAATGTGCTCAAGCCTACTGTGCCACCAAATGCTCAACAAAGTGGTGTGCCGTTCCAACAAAGGGCAGCCGCACCATACCAAAGGCCCCCATTCGTTCCACACAATCAAGGTGTTCCTAATACACCTAACTTTGATGAGATAATGAAGTCTCTAGCAATGGGGCAAAGCCAGTTGAATGCCTCTACCCAAGCTTTGTTGGTAGGACAACAAACCAATGCCAAGGATATCACTGAGTTAAAGAATCAGATGGGGCAAGTTGTTGACTTCATGGGCCAATTCAATGAGCAAGGGAGGCTGCCTTCTAATGTTATAAAGAACCCTAAGAAGGAGCAAGCTCAAGCCATAACCACAAGGAGTGGTAGAGTGTTGGAGGGACCAATCCCTAAAACACAAAAGAAGAAGGGTGATGCCGTGATTATTGAAGATGGTGGAGACGTGGACACCATAGATGCAAACGGCAATGACAAGGCCGAATGTGATACGAGCAAGGCAGAGCTCGAAATAATGAAGAAGAGGGATCTAGAAAAAGATCCAGCAACTTCCAACAAGGAAGTGCCAAAGGTAAACGATTCAAATCTAAGTGGTTTTGTTAAAACTAACCCATCTTCATGTTTACCTTTTCCCTCAAGGTTCAATAAGTCCAAAAAGGACAAATCTGATGAGGAAGTGCTTGACATCTTTGGCAAGGTGGAAGTGAACATACCCTTGCTAGAATGCATTAAGCAGATACCCAAGTATGCCAAGTTCTTAAAAGAACTATGTACAACAAGAAGGCATACGCGAGAGGAGCAAGTTGTAAAGATGAGCGAGACAGTTTCAGCTGTTATCCAACGCAAGCTCCCTCCAAAGATGAAAGACCCTGGCAGTTTCACTGTGTCATGTATTATTGGGCAATCACACTTCTCAAATGTAATGCTAGACTTAGGAGCTTCAATTAATGTGATGCCCTATAATGTGTATAAGTCCGTAGGTCTAGGACCTTTGAAAAAAGACAACGTGATTATCCAACTTGCGGATAGGTCTAACAAATATCCTGAGGGATATGTTGAGGATGTTCTTGTGCAGGTAAATAATCTGATATTTCCTGCAGATTTCTATGTGCTACATATGGAGGAGTCGCCCCTTAATTCTACTCAACTATTGTTGGGGCGACCATTTATGAGAACAGCAAGAACTAAGATAGAGGTTGCTGAGGGAAATCTCACCATGGAGTTTGATGGTGAAGTAATAAGCTTCAATGTGTTTGAAGCAATGAGGTATCCAATGTCTGATTTAAAACCATGCAACGCTATTGATATTGTAGATTCTCTTGCACAGGTTTTATCAGAAACATTGGATCAATAGCAACTAGCTATTGAGCAAGGGGCCGGAATTGACAAAAGAGGAGATCGGATTTCAGAAGAAGCATGGCTCGAACTTAAGCCGTGTATGGCACAAGTGGTTGCCGAAATGGAGGCAGTCCCTTATTTAGGTTCTAACAAACTCTTATCAATTCTAATTTCCACTAATAAAATTCTACCATCTGTGGAACAAGCCCCAAAATTTGAGCTTAAGGCTCTACCAGATCACTTGAAGTACATATACTTGGGAAATGATGACACTGTACCAGTTATTGTGTCATCAAAGCTGAATGAGCAGCAAGAAACCCAATTGACTGATGTGCTTAAGAGGAATAAGACTGCCATTGGATGGACTTTGGCGGATATCAAGGGTATAAGCCCTACTACATGCGTGCATAGGATCTTGCTCGAAGAAGGAGCCAAGCCTACAAGGGAGGGTTAGAGACGTTTACACCCCCCTATGATGAAGATTGTGAAGGACGAGGTAATAAAATTGCTTGATTGTGGCTTAATATATCCTATCTCAGATAGCCAATGGATCTCACCCGTCCAAGTTGTACCCAAGAAGAGTGGAGTCACAGTTGTGACAAATGACAAGGATGAACTTGTACCACAAAGATTGGTGACAGGTCATAGGATGTGCATTGACTACAGAAAGCTGAATGCTACTACACGCAAGGATCACATGCCTTTGCCCTTCATGGACCAGATGTTGGAACGATTAGCTGGACACGAGTTCTATTGCTTTTTGGATGGGTATAGCGGGTACAATCAGATTTGCATTCACCCGGATGACCAAGAGCAGACAATGTTTGCATGTCCCTTTGGTACGTTTGCCTATCGACGCATGCCTTTAGTTTATGCAACGCACCAGGTACATTTCAACGTTGTATGTATTCCATTATCTCATATTACATTGAAAATATCATTGAAGTCTTTATGGATGATTTTTCTGTTTATGGACAAGACTTTGATGCATGTTTAGAAAATTTGAAATTAATCTTGGAGAGATGTATAGAAACTAACCTTGTTTTGAATTGGGAAAAATGCCATTTTATGGTTAATCAAGGGATAGTTTTGGGACACATAATATCTGCTAAGGGAATAGAGGTTGATAAGGCCAAGATTGATGTTATGCAACATTTACCCTCCCCCAAAACTGTGAGGGAGGTTCGTTCTTTTCTTGGCCATGCAGGTTTCTATAGAAGGTTCATCAAAGACTTTTCTTTGGTGGCAAAACCCTTGTGTTCTCTATTGCAGAAGGATGTTCCGTTTTTTTGGGATGCAACATGTGAGGCAGTATTTTTGAAGCTCAAAGAATTGCTAATTTCGGCACCAATCATGGCGCCACCTAATTGGAAGCTTCCTTTCGAACTCATGTGTGATGCAAGTGATTATGCCGTTGGAGCAGTTCTTGGACAAAGAAATGAGAAGAGGCCAAATTCAATATACTTTGCCTCTAGAACTTTAAATGATGCTCAATTAAATTACTCCACCACAGAAAAAGAGATTTTGGCTGTCATATTTGCTTTAGAAAAATTTCGATCTTATCTTTTGAATTCTAAAGTGACAGTTTATTCAGATCATTCAGCTCTTAGGTACTTCATGAAGAAGAAAGATGCCAAACCACGATTGATTCGATGGATCCTCTTATTAGAAGAGTTTGACATCGAAATCAAGGACAAAAAGGGAAGTGAAAACGTTGTGGCGGATCACTTGAGCAGAATTGTGCAAGAGGAGGACACGCTCCCATTAAGAGAGTCCTTCCTAGATGAGCAGCTCTTTCGTATTGAGACACATGAACCTTGGTATGCTGATATTGTAAATCACTTAGTTACTAAAACTTTTCCTAGTACATTTTTGCATGCAGCCAAGGTAAGGATCAAAAAGATAGCTCGACACTACATATGGGATGATCCATATTTATGGAAGCATTGTAGTGATCAGATCATTCGAAGATGTGTCCCATAAGAAGAGCATAGGTCGATCCTAGCTTTTTGTCACAATGAGGCGTGTGGAGGTCATTTTGGACCTAAGAAGACAACCCTTAAGGTATTGGATTGTGGATTCTTTTGGCCTACAATTTTTAAAGATGCGTATACCGTGTGTAAAACGTGTGACAAATGCCAAAGAACAGGTAACATTGGTCCAAAAGATCAAATGCCCCTTTCTCCTATTACAGAGGTTGAAATTTTTGACTTATGGGGTATAGATTTTATGGGACCTTTTCCCTCATCCAAAGGCTTTCTTTATATCTTATTGGCTGTTGATTATGTTTCAAAGTGGGTGGAGGCGAAAGCCACAAGGACTAATGATTCTAAAGTTGTTGCAGAATTATTGAGAACTAACATATTTTCCAGATTTGGAGTACCACGTGTTCTTATAAGCGATGGAGGTTCTCACTTTTGCAACAGAACAATAGAGGTGTTACTCAAGAAATATGGAGTAACTCATAAGGTTTCCATCCCATATCACCCTCAGACCAGTGGAATGGCAGAAGTTTCAAATAGGGAGATCAAGAAGATTCTAGAGAAAACTGTTGGCTCAACAAGGAAGGATTGGAGCGACAGACTTGATGATGCTTTGTGGGCATATAGGACAGCCTACAAGACGCCTATAGGGATGTCTCCCTTTAGGCTAACATACGGCAAAGCATGCCATATCCCAGTGGAACTACAGAACAAGGCGTGGTTGGCAGTTAAAGAGTTCAACATAAACTTAGATTCGGCAGGTTTGCACAGGAAATTGCAATTAAGCGAGCTTGAGGAAATACGAAATGATGCATATGATGCCGCTTGGATTTACAAAAAGAAGACGAGAGTATTTCATGACAAGCAATTGAGGAGAAAAACGTTTGAAATTGGTCAAAAAGTCTTGTTATTTCATTCTCGTCTTAGATTATTTCCTGGAAACTTACGATCACGTTGGGTTGGTCCTTATGTTGTTTCTAATGTGTTTGTTCATGGTGCCATTGAAATTCAGAGTATTGAAACAGGAAAAACGTTTAAGGTAAATGGGCATCAACTCAAACCTTATTACGAGCCTTTTGAGGAGCACACCATTGAAGAAATTGATATGAAGGATGCACCAAGATCCTAGTATGCATGGAAAGAGTCTAGGCTAATGGACTATAAACAACTAAGCGCTGCATGGGAGGCAACCCATTTCAACCAAAATTGTGAAGGAGCCGTCTACGAGAGTTTGCATTTTTTTTATCCCTAAACTCTTTTTGGTTGAATAGTATAAATGGAGATATGTGATTTATCATGTGCTTAGAAATTACAACATTATTTTGATCTACATTGAGGACAATGTAATTTTCTAAGTGTGGGGTAGTAATACATGTTTTTATATTTATTGGTTTTGTTTGTTTATTTAGTTGTATCGAGTCAGAAAAAGAAAAATACAGAAAAATTCAAAAATTTTCGTTTGTTTTAGTTAAGATTGAGTCTTAAATGCCCCTAAATGAGTCGATGATGATTATATCTTTGAATGCATAGATGATTGTTTTGCATAATCATAAAAATTAATTGTAAGTTTCATGGACATTGTGATTGGTATGAACATGTGAGATTATGATTGACATACAATAAAACATGCATGTTTGAGTTAAATTGTTTCCATAATATCCTATGTGAGCTTTCGTACCAAATATTTTCTTCTTGTGAGTAAATGATAACATACATGGCAGAAAATTATTCTAAACTTCATCATTCTTTGAATATTCAATGACTATGTGCCATAGATTTTAATGAACTCTAGAATGCTAGAACTCACTCTTGATGATTTTTGAGACAATTATTCATGAAATGCCTTGATTTCAAATATGATTGAGATGATCTTGTTAGGATTACCACTAAAGCCAAATAAAGCATGTGCCTAATTTGTGTCCGTCGTGGGACTCCTTAGTTTTAACCCCTTTGAGCCGAAATTCAGCCATTTTATTTCATCACCATGATACACATTCCCTGTGCTTAGAATAGTTTTATCCCAACCCTTGTTATCAAGACTTGGTAAAGCTTAATTTTTATTGTGGAATTGTGATTTGGAGTGATGATTTGAAGCAAGTGTGGGGTGAGCCAATCCAAAAGCATGAAAGAAATATGATTGCCGAAACAAAAAGGGAAATCAGACAGAAAGTAAAAAGAAAAATTTGTGCCTAAACAAATCAAAGAAAGAAAGAAAAAAAATTCGGCAACAAAAGAAAAGAAAAGTTTTGGATTCAGTTCTTGTTGTGAATTTGGAGATTGTTTAATAATTAAAGGTCTATTATTGTTATACTTGAACTTTGTTCAAGTTCACTTTGTTATGGGGAAGAAAAGAATGAAGTTTGGGTCCAACATAATGAAATTTGGCCCTTGAAGTGAAGTCATAAGGAGTATTGAGCTTTGCTAAGTCTTGGTGACATTTTTTCACTATTATCCTAAATACTAATACCTTATGCCGAGCCCCATTATATTCCCTTGTAAAGATCTCTCATGATTCCTAAAATAGGTAAACTTTGTTTGTGGAGATTATCTCAAGAGTTGAGCTTATGGTTTTGGTTCATTTGTGCACATAATTGTAAATGAAGTTTATCTTGATAATACTATTCACAAAGTGCCTTTATTTGATGACATATGCAAGTTACTCTTCGTAATTCTTAATCTTTTCTCTTGCATATACTTTGAGTGAATATTGCCATATCTTGAGTGAAAAGAAGAGAGTATGCCTAGTGAGGAGGATTGGATTAAATTGACATGTTTACATGCATATTTTCTCACTTCTTACTTATTCATGCCATGAAACATGTCTATGACGCTTGGGATTATCGCGCTTACATTTGAATGCTTAACTTGAAAGCTATGTGTTCGAAAGATCCTGAGACAATTATTTAGGGGCAGCAGTTTGTTTTAGTAGAGTCTTGTATTTTGTTTTGCTAAGGGACTAGCAAAAGCTAAGTGTGGGGTAGTTGATAGGAGCATAATATGCCACGTTCTTAAAGTGTTTTACCCTCATTTATGCAATTGTTTATCCCTTATTATTGTTTTATAGAGTCGTTTAATCGAGTCGGAGTTTTTGGTAGAGTCGGTTTGTGAAATGAGCTAAAACATCTAAAAACGCTGAATTTGTGAAGAGTTTGATTTGAACTAGGATTCTTAAGTCAAGAGTTTGATACAAAGTAGGACTCCTTATGCAAATAAGAGTCTTAATCGGTTTAGGAGCCTACAATGTCTCGACGTTTCTGAAAACGTCGAAGGTTTTAAGAGTTTCAGTGAAAGTAGAACTCCTTGTTGAACCAGGAAACCTAAATGGAAACAAACTCTTACTCTAATCAAATTCGACATAGATAATATTATTTCCCTAACATATATTTATTTTCTTAATTATTTTCAGGGAATTAAAAGAAGAGAAATTGGATTTAATGAAAAGCATGCAGAGCACATGCCAATGAAGCTTGTCGATCAAGAAAGAAGGAATGCATGCCGTGCACATGCAATGCAAGAGAAGAATTCGGCAAGTATGAAAGAGACTTAATTCGAATATTACAAAGAGGAGAAGAAGAATTCGGATCAAAGTATGAGAGCTTGTTTCTGAAATTAAAAGAAGAAAACCTAAATGAATCTAGACTTGATTCCATGCAAGTTCATTTAGGTTTTATGCCGAATTAATCAAGGATAAATGGAAGAGATATTGTAAGATTATTCAGCTATTATCCAAGGGATATTCAGCAACAAACTCAAGAGAAAAGGAAGGGATAATTCAGAAAAAGAGGAAGAAAAATCGCAACAAATCCTGATTAAAATTCGGCAGAATTCCTGTGTACTTCATCCAACTTCAACGGACTCTCCAATACAGCTCACTTTGAACCAGATGGCGTGCCATATTGTTAGGTCAATATTTACCTAGTAATTGTTGCCTTATTCTTATTCTTTTGCTATATCCTTTTGTGTTTTATCTATTTCTTATAACGTTTCGTATTCATGCTAGGAAAATGAGCTAAGGATCGGAAAAGAGACAAAATGGTGGATTTAGCACATATTGAAGAAATCGGGTGAAGAATCGAAGCCAAAGGAGCAAAACCGGAAAATACACTAAAAGACGAATTTGACCGGTCAACGGGCAGAATTCCTGTCAAACTCCGGCGGTCGGAAGATGGTGATGGCTGATATTCAAGTGAAGGAGCATTGGAGGGAAGAAGAGTTGTTAATTCAAATTCAAATGGGAAGAAGACAAGTGAAAGGGACATCTTTGGCTTTGTCCCTTTGATGTTGACCTTGTCCCCTTGTCCTTATAGCCAAATATCAAGAGTGCCCTTTCCTTTTCCTTCTCCACCAAAATATCTTTGAGGTTTTTGGTCATTTTATAAAGACTAGATCCACAATTTGTGCTTACATCTTTGTCCATAACATCTAGCCCTTCATTTTCTTGCATCTCCACCCTCCATTCACCACTTTAGGCCTATTTATAACCCCCTCTCCCATTTTGGACGAAAAGAAGCTCTCTCTCCCCTCATTTCCTCTCCATTTTTCATAGTTCTTCATCTCTTAGTTTGTTTAGTTAGAATAGTTTAGCCCTTGTGTAGAGAGAGGGGTGTAGCATCTTTGGTTGATAACCAAAACCGAAGATTCTACACCCCTTGATCAATCACACTTGTGGGTAGATCCATGAAGCCTTGTTCTTAATATTTTCTTTGTGTATGTGGATTTGTATAGTGTTTTGGGTTTGAGAAAACCGAAAATACTATACTTTGAAGCTTCACACCCTCTTTGTATACATCTAGGAAGCTCATGGGTATTGTGGTTCTTTCTCACCTTCTCTTGCTTTCTTGATGTATTACTTTTGTAAGGCTTTTATGTATATGCCTATGTGTGTGAGTTGTGGATATGAGCAAACAATGTAATTTCCTTATATTGATGATTGATGCATGTTTGAATCTATGAGTTCCTACTCTTTATGCTTACTAAATGTGTTAGCTAGCTTTGTCACCTAAAAAGCATGTTTAGGTAAGTAATTAATCGGAACATGAAATTGACAACTTCTTGAATCCGTGAGCATAAGTAGCCTTGAGGTGGTGGCTTAGTATTTCTTACGGGAAGTATTAAGTTGTTTGGATTTCTTACTATGAACTTAATGCTTGTGCCGTGAGTTTAATTGCTCTAAGGGGGCGTTAGGCTTGTGGTACATAGCCCACTTGTGTTATAAGGTAACATAATTGGGATTAAGGTTGTGTGATTTAACTTGGCTCCAAAAGACTTTGTTAAATTGCATGATTAGTTAGTTTTTTGGTAGCTTAACCAAAGCACTAGGGGGATATTTGTCAACCATGTTTTCACATCAATTATGGGTTACATTTGTGCATAAGTCTCTTTTCCTCTCATTGATCTAGTCTCAACACTTGTTAGTTTAGTTTGTTTTATGTTTATGTTAGCTTTAATTTATCTAAAATCAACAAAGCCGATTCACTACCACTTGTTAAAACCATCCCCATGACCTTTAGCTTCCAAAGGGCTAAGGTTGTGAATTGTAAAAAGGTAGATGCATGTGTTTTCTAGGTTTCATTTCGCGGTAATCTAGTTAGGGTAGAGTTACTCAATCCCTTGGGTACGATACTCTTACTTTTTCCCCCTATACTAAAACTTGACCTCCTATTCTTGGGAGTAGGAAGCATCACAAATTTGCACATAATATTAGTTAGGTGATGCAACCAACAAGTTTTTGGCGCCGTTGCCGGGGATTGAGATAAAACTCAATCCCTATTAGGTTGCCGTGGGACTAGAGAACCCATTTATTCTTTTTCTTTGTTTGGATTTCTTTGTTTGATAGTTTGTTATGGTAGTTTTATTTTTGAAATTTCTACAAGTACTTTGGGTAAGTGAGTTTGTAAATTTTGGTAAGAAAAAGATAAATGAAAGTTCAAATTGGAAATGGAAATTGTTCTTGCCATGTTACTACTTAATTACTACTTGTGTAATTTCACCTTTTAGTTAGTTAAAATTTGTATATACTTTGTATATTAATTATTTAGTTATTTTTTTTTCTTTTGAATTAGAGGTTGATTGAAACTTGTAAAATCTAAAGTAAAATGATTAGGGATTTTATCCTTGTACCGTCGAGTTTATTCACTCTTCACAACTAGGCGCATCCGATTGAGTTTACTCAAGAGGAGTTACTGAAAAGTTGAGTGTTAGACAACACCCAAGGATCAAATGCCTCTTCCATTTTACTAAGTAAATTGGATTGGACTATTGTCACATAAGTTTATCTCTCTTCACAACTAGGCGCACCTTAGTAGGATTATGATGTCTAGGTAAGCTGGCTAGGGATTTCATCCCGGGTGTTGTGTCGTGTACTAAGTGAGCCTCGCTCTACCAAAGCCGCACATACGCTTACCTGGTCATAATTCGAAAAGAGTTACCGAAAGTAAGAGCGTTAAGCTAGCAAATTAATTGGAACTACGCCAATTTGGAGCTCCTTATCCTCTTTGCTTCTCTATTTACAAGTTTTGATTGGTTTCTAATTTTATGGACCTTGTTAATGTCCTTAAACTAAAACCCGGTTTGGCGGACTCCAACAAAAAGAAAGAAATAAGGAGATCAGCTTTAAAGTTGTGGAGCATGGGCCGAAGGTAAGAGAGTGTGGTAAAAGCCCAAGTGTGAGGCGCGTTTGGTTCGATATGCATGGAGTTTAATGGATGGCAAGGCCCAATGGGGCCTTGTGAGGTTATCACCATCGACAATATGCATTATGGAGCTAAACGGATGGTCGTCAAAGAGTTTGCATTTTCTAATCCCTCACTTTCATTTTCCTAAGCATGAATAGTTGTGTTTGTGTTTTTCATTTTAATAAACTTGTAGCATTGAGTGTTAGATAGTCATTTCACCCTTGATCAATGGATAATACACAAAAGATTTAGCTTTTATTGAAATGATTATCCAAAGTTCAAGTGTGAGGTGGCTACCTTCTCTTTTTCTTGCCTTATGTTAGTTTGTAGTTTTGAATGCTAGTTGTAGCCTTAACGATGCATGCTCCCCAAAACATTGATAGGATCTTAATAGCTTCATACCACATTAAGGACTATATGATGTTTTAAGTGTGAGGTGTTTATTAGGCATATGTGTTAATTAGTTTGTTTTGGCTAGCATGTGGTAGTTAATAAGCATAGTTTCTTATTCCTTAAATTTGTTTCACCATTGTCCATTGCACATTGAGGACAATGTGCGATTTAAGTGTGAGGTGTAAGGCTAAGTCATTTCATTCCTTATCCTTTTTCTTGTGTTAGTTAAAAAAAAATCATAAAAATTGAAAAAAAAAAATTGAAAAAATGCAAAAATAAGTGTATAAGTGGTTGCTTGCTTGGTCTTAATTGCAAACAACCCCCAACCGAAATGATGTCTATTTGGATAGATTTATTTTGACTATGTTTAGCGATTGAAGATCAATGCTTTGTTAATAGGAGGATTTGGCGTTTTGTGCTCACATGCATTAAAGTCATATTGCCTATGTCATTTTAGATGGATTCATGTGGGAAAGATGAGGATTAAATTTGTTGAAACTATCTATGCCTAATAATGTGAGCTTTTGGGCCTATTATAGTGCATAAAAGTTTCACTTGCACTAGTTCTTTCATTGTGTGATCAATTCATTGTGCATGTAATCTAGAACTTGCTTCAAATCTTTCAAGACTTTATATCAAAAGCATGAGTTGTTATTGGGGAAGACCAAGGCATTAAGTATCCACCATGGCCAAATAGCTTTTGTCCTTATAATGAAATCCATTAGTAAGTCAATTTGAGCCTTTGTAATTATGTGTTAGCCTTTTCATTTCTTCACCACCACAAATGTCTACCCTTTTAAGCCTAAACACTTTTCCCTACCCTTTCTAAGCCAAGTGGTAAGCAATGTGAGTCATATTATTTGTTTGGTGCTTGTAAATGGGTTTGCGGAGCAAAATAATAAGTGTGAGGTGGGTAGAATATTTTTTTGTGTATCCAAGAAAAGAAAAGGGTGACCCTAGAAACATGTTCATAATATCAAAAGATTTATTCAAAAGTTAATATGGACTAGGGTCACCAAAGGAAAGAAAAAAAAAATGAAAAAAAATAATAATAGAAAAAGTGTTATTTGTGTGAGTGGAAAGATAAAAAGAAAAAAAATGAAAGAAAGAAAAGAGAAAAATACAAAAAGAGTGAGGAGAATAAATATTTTTAGTTTAGTAGTTTAGATGGGTTTGTGGGAAAGAAAAGAGGGAGTTATAAAGTACCTAGAGCAAAAGAGTCTTATATGATGTCAACAAGAGAATTGCTTACTAGGAGGCTTGTAGTTTGTGATTTCCTTTCCCTTCATTTCTTAAAACCACCACCTTATGCCCCGCTACAACCTTAATAAAAGACCTTGTGATTCAAGAGAACTTGTGCAATGATCATGTGGAGAAAAGATTGAAGAGCAAGCCTATGGAAAACATGTCAATTGAATTGCATTTGAGTGTAAACACTAGCCATTAAACACTTGAGTGAAAATAATGAGTGATATCCATGTGAGTTTGATGGTTAGACAAATGTGGTCCACATTAATCCTATATGAATCTTTTTAAGGTGCATACATGGCATGTGCATACACATTGTTGAGCATGACTTTCCAAAGCCACTTATTAGCCTTGCATTTCGAAAATTTGGTTTCTAAGCATGCTCAATTGAAGTCATTCCATGAAGTAATAAACCTCTAAGGGAAGTTGGTGTCCTCAAGGATGCAAGTGAACCTTTTGTTTGTTTGTGCTTGTTTAGTTTATGTTTTGCTTGAGGACAAGCAAAGTCTAAGTGTGAGGTAGTTTGTTAGGTCAATATTTACCTTGTAATTGTTGTCTTATTCTTATTCTTTTGCTATATCCTTTTGTGTTTTATCTATTTCTTATAACGTTTCCTATTCATGCTAGGAAAATGAGCTAAGGATCGGAAAAGAGACAAAATGGTGGATTTAGCACATATTGAAGAAATCGGGTGAAGAATCGAAGCCAAAGGAGCAAAACCGGAAAATACACTAAAAGATGAATTTGACCGGTCAACGGGCAGAATTCCGGTCAAACTCCGGCGGTCGGAAGATGGTGATGGCTGATATTCAAGTGAAGGAGCATTGGAGGGAAGAAGAGTTGTTGATTCAAATTCAAATGGGAAGAAGACAAGTGAAAGGGACATCTTTGGCTTTGTCCCTTTGATGTTGACCATGTCCCCTTGTCTTTATGTCCAAATATCAAGAGTGCCCTTTCCTTTTCCTTCTCCACCAAAATATCTTTGAGGTTTTTGGTCATTTTATAAAGACTAGATCCACAATTTGTGCTTACATCTTTGTCCATAACATCTAGCCCTTCATTTTCTTGCATCTCCACCCTCCATTCACCACTTTAGGCCTATTTATAACCCCCTCTCCCATTTTGGACGAAGGGAAGCTCTCTCTCCCTTCATTTCCTATCCATTTTTCATAGTTCTTCATCTCTTAGTTTGTTTAGTTAGAATAGTTTAGCCCTTGTGTAGAGAGAGGGGTGTAGCATTTTTGGTTGATAACCAAAACCGAAGATTCTACACCCCTTGATCAATCACACTTGTGGGTAGATCCATGAAGCCTTTTTCTTAATCTTTTCTTTGTGTATGTGGATTTGTATAGTGTTTTGGGTTTGAGAAAACCGAAAATACTATACTTTGAAGCTTCACACCCTCTTTGTATACATCTAGGAAGCTCATGGGTATTGTGGTTCTTTCTCACATTCTCTTGCTTTCTTGATGTATTACTTTTGTAAGGATTTTATGTATATGCCTATGTGTGTGAGTTGTGGATATGAGCAAACAATGTAAGTTCCTTATATTGATGATTGATGCATGTTTGAATCTATGGGTTCCTACTCTTTATGCTTACTAAATGTGTTAGCTAGCTTTGTCACCTAAAAAGCATGTTTAGGTAAGTAATTAATCGGAACATGAAATTGACAACTTCTTGAATCCGTGAGCATGAGTAGCCTTTAGGTGGTGGCTTAGTATTTCTTACGGGAAGTATTAAGTTGCTTGGATTTCTTACTATGAACTTAATGCTTGTGCCGTGAGTTTAATTGCTCTAAGGGGGCATTAGGCTTGTGGTACATAGCCCACTTGTGTTATAAGGTAACATAATTGGGATTAAGGTTGTGTGATTTAACTTGGCTCCAAAAGACTTTGTTAAATTGCATGATTAGTTAGTTTCTTGGTAGCTTAACCAAAGCACTAGGGCGATATTTGTCAACCATGTTTTCACATCAATTATGGGTTACATTTGTGCATAAGTC